>CM019149.1:167166744-167290129 GCA_009733165.1 Naja naja
TATATTGACTGTTTCCTAGTATGATTTGATTGCTTATTGTACCTTACAACTATTATTAAGTGTTGTACTTTATGATTCTTGACTCTTGATGAATGTATCTTTTCTTTTATGTACACTGAGAGCATTTGCACCAAGACAAATTCCTTGTGTGTCCAGTCACACTTGGCCAATAAAGAATTCTATTCTATTCTATTCTATTCTATTCTATTCTATTCTATTCTATTCTATTCTATTCTATTCTATCATACATGAATTCCAAGACTAGAGCTTGTATATAGACAATATCAACTTACTAACAGCAAAACCTTAATTCCTGATGCTTGTTCTTTTTCTTATAGTTCTAAGAAACTAGAAGTATGAAACTAGAAACTAAAACACCTCAGGTAGAAGATTGAAGATTATTATTGTTCATTTATTCTGTGGATGCCTTTTTAGTCTTTCAGGATTAGGTGCAAATAATTTACTATCATATTAGATCACAAATAAAGAATAAAAATTGTTATAAGACTAGTAGGCAGCTAAACCTTGTGAAATTCTTCACCATTAGGTTGCGGCACCTACAGCCCATATAAATACATATTGACATTGACCCACCATTCATACTTTTACAGATATTACACATGATTAATTAGAACTGCATGGGAAAGGTAAATGACAGAGAGAACAGGAAATAAGAATAATATAAATATTCAGAACTGGGGGGGATATAAATCCAATATTTTAAAACAAATTTGAACACAAGCATTTCCAGCCAAAGTAGCCTGTTCAATATTCAGTACCACTGAACTTGTTCTCCACAACCAAAATAAAAACTCCATTAAAAAAATAGTAATTCCAAATGCTGAAAAATAAGAAAACAAAATTAGCACCAGAAGAATAAATGAAGAGATATAACATGCATAATATTATTCTAATTGAGCTTTGTGGGGAGAGAGAATTTTTTTTGTTTTTAATTTATCCTTCTGGAATTCTAGTGATTAGTTTTGGAGGTAAATTCAGTGAGAAATGTTAAAGAATGATAATAAGAGAAGTTATATTGCTTTATATGATCTAAGAGTTCAGTTTGTCCTCCCATTCTCCCCCTGCCTTCCCCCTCCATCTTTTCGTATAAGATATGCCATGCTGTTGCCAGTCCCCCCACCTCTTCTTCCCTCTTTTTCCCCTAGACATCCTGGAGGGACTTCAGAGGAGAGAAACAAAAATGATGACAGGTTTGCAAAACAGGACCTCTGAGAGAAGAGGGCAAGGGAGCCCAGCATGTTCAGACTGGAGCAAAGATGACATATGGGAGACATGTTTGCAAGCTGAAAATATGTAAAGGGATGCTGTAAAAAGAAAAATGAGGACCAATTACTTTCATTAGTAAATGAGAGAAGGGCGAGGAGCGAGGCTTATGCTGCTGCCGGGATCCATTAAATGAAACATCAGGAGGAATTTTATCACTCCAAGAAACAGTTTGGACAATGGAACTGCCTGCCAAAAGAGGTTGCCTGGTTCCTTTGAATGGAGATACTCAAGGCTAGAGACTCATCTGTCAAGGATGGTTAGTTAATGATGAAGTTACTCCTGCCACAAGCAAACCCTTTCCCAGTGATTCCAAGCTGATTGTTAATGGATTGTTGAGTGCATAAACACACATACAATCCCATGGCCAATATCCCAATGGTTCTTGATTTGCTCTAGCATTGATGAGCAAGCGTCTCTTGAGTAGCTGGAAGCTAAAAGGTGCTTACTTCACAGGGGAATCCCAGGGAGGTTGGCTAGGGTGGGTATTCAAAAAACAATCTTTCACCAGCTCAACTAGAGGGTGTCTTTATTTTTAAGCTTGGGGCCCAGACCAGTGGTGGGATTCAATTTTTTTTACTACCAGTTCTGTGGGTGTGGCTTGGTGGGCGTGGCAGGGGAAGGATACTGTAAAATCTCCAGTCAGAGGTGGTATTTGCCCGTTCTTTGAACTACTCAAAATTTCCGCTACCGATTCTCCAGAACTGGTCAGAACCTGCTGAATACCACCTCTGGCCCAGACTAAATAACTCTCCCACCACCTATCCCCCCCCAACTCAACATGTAATCCAATTCTGTATCAAACAATATTGATATTGCTTATTTTGATCATTTCTTCAGGAATTCACCCATGTTGATTGACAGGTGACTGTCTCAACTGTCTCAGCTGAAAACCTTCCATGCATAAAACAAAACGGAAGGGTTTTCAATGGTCTTTGGAGCTTCCACTACTGACTGAGAACTTGCAATCCTCAGGGATTGCTTGGGAGGGATATAATGTGTGTGTGTGTGTGTGTATCCCATTAATAACAAATCAATGAAAGTTGAACCAGAGTGCATTTGGCCCCAATTTTAATTTGTTTCATTGATTTATTATTAACCCCAATAACAAATGGGGACAACTGAATTTGCTTACATTATCCTATTGGCAGCCATTCACTGTTCCTTTTGGATGTGTATGTGTGTGTGTGTGTGTGTGTGTGTGAGAGAGAGAGAGAGAGAGAGAGAGAGAGAGATTACTTATCACTGGTGGCAGTTATGAAGTTATTTAGTGGCCAACTCAGGGCAGCTGCCATTTTATTTTACTAGGATGCTCTCCTGCATGTTTGAGAATTCTCAGAGGAAAATGGCAGTCACCTTCTATTCCATTCCATTCCATTCCATTCCATTCCATTCCATTCCATTCCATTCCATTCCATTTATGACAGTCACAGACCAGAGACCAGATCACCCTCTAAAATCATATCTGGATTGCAACAAGAATTAAGACGGGAAGATAGGTTCATCTACTGAAATTAAATTAGAATTGGAATTTTTAATAATAATAATAATAATAATAATAATAATAATAATAATAATAATAAAAACAATGGAATGATAAATGTGGGCTCTTGTACTCTCTTCTGAAAACATAACCTTTCTGGTATTTTAGCCAGAGGCCAACATACTAAGGAGGAAAAAAGTTCTGTGTGACTGGAAATGGGGGGGGGAGGGAGGGAGGGAGGGAGAGAGAGAGAGAGAGAGAGAGATGAGTTGTAGATGTTGCTACAACCCATTTCCATTTGATTTGCAGGGTGTCCAAAGTGCTGTCACACTTCAATGACCAAAAGATAAACAACGGGCTCAGTTGACACTCATAATGGGGGTCGCAAAAGAGTTAGGGGCTGGGAAGAGCATAACACAGTGTGTGGGGAGAGGAAGTGGGTAAGGAAAGTGGAATATTAAACTGCAACTCCATCTAATGCTTATTTCCAGGGTAGATCTTAATTTTGGGGGAAACATGGTATACTTCACTGAACCAAGGTAGCAAGTGACCAACTTAAAAGAAAAACTAGCTTAAAGGTATAGGAGAGAGAAAGGGGGGGTGGGTGGGAGGGAGAGAGAAAGGGAGGGAGGAAGAGAGGGAGGGAGGGAGGGAGGGAGAGAGGAGGAGGGAGGAAAAGATATGAGTCGTAGATGTTGCTACAACCCATTTCCATTTGATTTGCAGGGTGTCCAAAGTGCTGTCACACTCCAGTCACCAAAAGATAAACAACTGGCTCAGTAGATACTCATAATGGGAGTAGCCAAAGAGTTAGGGGCTGGGAAGAGCATATACACAGTGTGTGGGGAGAGGAAGTGGGTAAGGAAATTGGACTATTAAAACTGTAACTCTATCTAATGCTTGCATGGTTGTTAATGAGGACAGGAAGGCACTGGAACATGTTTGCAGGAGCAAAGGAAGGATGAAAATAAAGCACTCAAAATGCTGATGTGTCTCAGTCTAATCACCTCATAAAATGGATTTAAGCAGCTTGTCAGAGAGTTTCCAGTGTCTCCTTTTTTATTGTTCTTGGCCATATAATTCTTTCCTTAAAGGACCCATCACCAGATTAATTAAACATTATGGGGAAAAAGGAGGGATAGAGGGGGCAGAAGGGCTTGCTGAATGAATGCCTCCCTTGGGAAGGGCATTGAGATAGAGAAGCGCAACTGTTCAATGATAAAAGCCTGAGACTTATCAACTCAGGCTTCAAGAAGGTCTGCAGAAGGATTGCCCACCTCGCTTTGGCTTCTCTGGATGGGCCAAAAGGAGGGTTGGGGAATGTGTTACCTGTACATGTTGTTCAACTCCAGCTTCCAATGGTTGCAGATTAAGGTAGGGAAAGAGATTCCCTATTTCTGGATTAAAAGATGCAATGAAGATTAGGCTATCATACACGGTTATTAAATGCTATGCATTGGATGAACTACATCATGCCAAGGGCAGCTCATTAATGAAAAAGCACGGTGAAGCAGGGCAGTGATTGATCTCGATGTAAGACAAGTGCCGATACTCCTGTCGATTGACACCAGCCAAGGAACCCCATAAGTACTAAGTATAGGCCCGGCCCTGAAGTTAGACTCATGGACTTCTGGAACAAATAAGCCCCAACTCATTCAGGAGGATAAAGGTGCTACTTTGATCAGCAGCAGAGTACAGGTCTTGTATGTAACGGGTGACTTTGGATGGCAGGGCTGTATGTTACACAGGGTCATCCAGAGGTGGTACTCAGCAGGTTCTGACCAGTTCTGGAGAACCGGTAGTGGAAATTTTGAGTAGTTCGGAGAACCGGCAAATACCACCTCTGCTTTCTCCATCTCCCGAGTCCCAGCTGATGGGTCTTCTTTTGTTGCCCTGCACAGGAGAATGGAGCTGGAAAGCAGGTTAGTGGGATGGGGAGGGAATGGGGATTTTGTAGCATCCTTCCCCTGCCATGCCCACTAAGCCATGCCCACAGAACCCGTAGTAAAAAATATTGAATCCCACCACTGGTGTCATCAGCATATTTGCCCTCTTCTCTGGCAATTACATATATATATATATATATATATATATATATATACATTTATATGCCGTCCTTCTCCGGAGACTCAGGGCGGCTTACAATTTTTGGGATACAACCCAGTGTGCTCAGCAATAGCCTTCATTCCATTGTATATGCCTGCTTATTACTAAGCGGCATTTTTACAAGGTCAGCTAATTGCCCCCAACAATCTTGGGTCCTCAATTTACCTACCCCGAGAGGATGGAAGGCTGAGTCAACCTTGAGCCTGGTGGGATTCGAGCCTACAGCAGTTGCAGGCAGCTGGAACTTAAGTGCAGGCAATTAACAGCCTGAGCCACCAAGGCCCTTTTCTTAAATGAATATCTGTAATCAGTTGAATTCAGATAGTAATGAATTTTTCAGAATCAGAATCAGAACAGAGCTGGAAGGGACCTTGGAGGTCTTCCAGTCCAGCCCCCTGCTCCTAGTATATGATCTATATCAAGGCTGTCAAACGCACAGCCCGCACACTGGATGAGTCACGTGATGGCCATGCCCATGCCCGGTTTAGAGAAGAGAAAAAAAGTCCCGATATGTCATGTGACTCTACCATGACGATGCAAGTTGGATGTACCATGAATGTACCATGGATCTATATAATGGTAGGGACAAAAGGCAGGAGGAAGGAATATATGCAAGTTATGGAGCCATGGCTGCTCCATAGAATTGAGCACCTGCTACTGATGGACATTAGGCAAAACCTGAACAACTGTTCACAGACCCATCAGTCTAACCATCAGTCAAAACATGCCACCTCCATGATACTAAAACACGGCATTTCTTCTGCAACTGGTGGTGCTTGGTAGAAGGGAGGGAAAAAAGCAGAGGGGATTGATCCCCCATCTCTGCCCTTAATTTGGCAACTCTTATGGGAGAGCAGGGATCAGTAGAAGGACTACAAGTTATTTTTCTGACATCGGAAAGACCAGTAGACAACCGATTGCGACTGAGCCATGGAGAACAGTTTCTCATTGGATAAGCATTTGTCTGAAATGGTACAGGGTTTCCTGCTTAAGCAGGGGTTGGACTAGAAGACCTCAAAGGCCCCTTCCAACTCTGTTATTCTATTCTATTCTATCCTATCCTCACCCCACAGGAAGCAGGAGCCAGCTTGACAGCATCCATTCCCATATTTCTTACAGTCCCGAACTCCTTAATAAACAGCCAGAACAAGAGCAAGTTTCATAGCCCCAGTTTGTGAACAGGCTGGAAATACATTGTGCTTCTGCCCTTTTCCCATGCTACATCTAACACATTCTAAGGAGAGAAAAGGAAATCTTTGATCTGATGTTGTTTTTCATCCAAACTTGCACAGCAGTGCTGGACGTCCGTAGTACTTTTCAATGAGGTTTGTTCACCAAGGCAAGCAGTGTAATTAAAAGAGAAAGAAAACATTCCCATCACTCCCCATCTTGGTCATCAGTTGTGTGCGAAGATTGGTGTGATGGGAGTAAGTCTGCCCAGGTGCAGGCAATAAGGGGGTGCAGTATCTGGTGACTTGGGGATTAAAAAACAGAAGGGTATTTGGAAGGTTGGTGCTGGGTTCCCGTCTGCCTGAAACATCAGTCGTTTGGCAGTTGGTGCAGTGCCATGCCTCTGCCCCAGAAGAGACAGTGTAATATATGCTATTTATGCCACTGCTTGTAAGTGTCACTTATCAGGATATAGAAAGTGGAAAAGGGTAAGTGAATTTCATATTCCCATCACCAGTCACTTCACCCCAGCAAATGGGTCAATATTGTTATATCGGTATACCTCTTAAAATTAAATTGGATGCACAGAAAGTTAAATCATCTTTGTGCATTGACACAGATCTTAAAACCAGCAATGCAATTCTGTAGCAGGAGGATCTCTTTTGAATTCTCACGAATAAATGTGCAAAGTAAGCATGCCAAGGAAACCAACTCAAGCGGCAGGAGCCACTGAATCAAATCCTGCAAAGAAGCCAACAAAAATTAGTGTTTCAGTAACTTTGATCTAGTTGCAGGGGTGTCAAACTGGCGGCCTGCTGGCCGGATGGATCATGCGCAGGCCACACCCATCCCGGCTCTGCAAAGAGGAAAAACATCGCAAAAGTCACGTGACAACAATGTGACACAGCAAGTTTGACACCCATGGTCTAGTCTAGTGGTTAAGGCACCGGGCTAGAAAGCGAGTGACTGTGAGTTCAACTCCTGCCTTAGCCACGAAAGCCAGCTGAGTGACTTACGGCCTGTCTTTCTCTTTCAGCCCAACTCACCTCACAAGGTTGTTGTTATGGGGAAAATAGGAAGAAGATGTGTTGGATATGTTTGCTGCCTTGAGTTGTTTGTGAAAATAATAAAGACAGGAAATTAAGTAAGTAAGTGAATAAGTAAGTAAGTAAATAAATAAACATTCTTCCAATTAAGCAGATCATAGCAACAGTTTAATGAGAGGAGCAACCTTAGGAGACACTTGTTGAAAGAAAGAAAGAAAGAAAGAAAGAAAGAAAGAAAGAAAGAAAGAAAGAAGGAAGGAAGGAAGGAAGGAAGGAAGGAAGGAAGCTCAATGACATGCAGTTATTGAGCTCTCCTGTCTCTTCCACCAGTTTCTATCAGATAAGAAGATATAAACAGTGATGATCATGAAGATGAGAATGACATAGAATCACAAATAGGTTAGAGATAAGGACGTTAGATACTGTACAATTTCTATATTTTGCGAGCGTCTGGAATAAATGTATTCCACACTTCACTGTTACTATGCATTCCTATAATACAGGTTGTGTGTGTGTGCGTGTGTGTGTATATGTTATATATTATAAGATATATGTCGTGCCTTCATTGCTCCAGGACCCATCCTCTGCCTTGGTTTCTTTTCTTTCTTCACCCTTTTATTGTGTAGTTTGCACAAGTTGGCTTTATCTCCTCAGCCTCAGATTCCCACCATCCTGTAGCAATTTTAAAGCAGCCACTTTGCTGCAAAAGAGGATTTAGTTACACCTTCTGTATAGAGATTCTTCCCACACTAAACCACTTCCCTCTCACTCACAGGGTAATCCATCATCTGCGTGAGCTGACGTGCAGAAAGTTTCTGCCCAAAGGGTCTTTCTCTTTCTTTCTCCTCCTCCTCCTCTTTCTCTTGGAGCTAAAAGCATTGAGAAACAGCTGGCTCTCCTCAAACTGGATCTCAGGAAAAACACGATTCAGGAATTTGGAAGGCTGCGTAGCCACAGCTCACACACCTGCCCACGCCTTTCATATTGGCTTCGGTAAGAGACAGACAAGCGTTGAATTTTTGTTCCGCAAACAAGAGAGTCATTCTCATACAACAATGACAAATCAGTGGATACACTACCTTCCTAAGCATTCTTTTGTATAATTTTGACAACAGTCATACTGAAATATATATTTTCCCCAAGCCAGTGCTGTAGGTTTGAAGTTAACCAAATACTTTTTTAACTTGGGCCTCCTCTAAGAAGCTCAAAGAATATATACCTATATCGCTATTTGACTCTGCAGTCCTGTATTTTTATCAGGGAATAAGACCCACTGATTATGTCTTACTGTAGAATACAAGTTCGTATGACTGTGCTGTAATATATTTTCGATTTAAAAACTTTAAAATGTCCAGTATGTTTTAAAGTAGCTCATAAAATTAAAACAGCAATAGTAAATAAAATTGTAAAAGGCCCTATAAAACAACCCAGAAGTCAACTCATCAATAAATAGCTCTGAAAACGGTTCCTCTGTGAGACATTTCTTTTGTCAGACTTTGTCATCTGTTCATTAAACGTAGGATTTAATTTAGGTCTATTTTTTATTTTTTTTTTAGATTCTGTTTTGATTTTGCTTCTCACATTTTTAAAAAAATATTATTAGTTACAAGGAGTGGAATGGCAGGGTATATATTAATTAAATAAATTGCTGGACATAAAAGACATAACGAATAGCTTTTTGCCTGGAATCTCCCATTGCTTTTTGGAATTTTATTTATTTATTTATTTATTTATTTATTTATTTATTTATTTATTTATTCGACATTTGTATGCCCCCCCTCTCCAAAAGGGACTGGTGGCTCTAACTAAATGCAATGAATAAATTACCTAAAAACATATTAAACAAAATACAAGCCAAATTGAATTTAAAATCCCAAAGTTAAAACAATCAAATCCCCCAGGGGGTTAGCGCATCCCGGACTGAGCAAATAGCCAGGTCTTTAAATTGTGGTGGAAGGTGTGGAGATCGGGGGCCAGCTGGAGCTCCGGCAGAAGATGGTTCCATAAAGTGGGAGCTGCCACAGAATAGGCATTGAGTTCGACGGCACCCGAGGGAGACCCGTCTATGCCTGCGCTTCACATGGACGGCTGTTATTATTCGATGCTGGGAGGAGTCGTTCTCGTAAATACTCAGGACCCATGGCATGTAGGACTTTGAATGTTAACACCAGAACCTTAAATCTCACCAGTATATTTTCCCAGTATGCCTCTCAAAGGCAAACTGTGGCACACAAACCAGGAGAAAATTCCTTGGTGTAGTAGTTAAGGTTCTGGTCTAGAAACCAGGAAGCTGTGAGTTCTAATCCTGATTTAAGTTGAAAGCAACTGGATGACTTTGGGATGGTCACTCTCTCTCAGTCCAATCCACCTCACAGGGTTGTAGTAGGGAAAATAGGAGGAGTATTATGTATGTTCGCAGCCCTGAAAAAAGTGACCCATGACTACTTTTCACACTTATGACCATTGCTGCATCCCATGGTCACGTGATTTGCATTCGGATGCTTGACAAGTGACTCAGATTTATGGCGGTCGCAGTGTCCCAGAGTCATGTGATCCCCTTTTGTGACCTTCTGACAAACAAACTCCATGGGGAAACCAGATTCACTTAACAACCGTGTCACTAATTTAAGAATTGCAATGATTCACTTATAATAGATGTGGCGAGAGAAGTCGTAAAATGGGATGAAACTCACTTAACAGCTGTCTTATTTAGCAACATACATTTTGGGCTCAATTGCAGTCGTAAATTGAGGACTACCTGTATATTTGTAGTTTATAGGAGAGACGCAGGTATAGATAAATAAGACTGTTTACCGGTATTTGTCCAGCTTCAGTAGAACCTCTGGTCACGAATGCTTCTGACCACGATTGAATCGGGTTCCGACCAAAAAATTCACAATTTTTAAAAATCTGGTCATGAACATATACTCAGGTGTCAATCAAACACCACCGCTGACCCAGAAATTCCTGAAGACGAAACATTAGAAGATGAAGAAATCGCCAAAGTTATGGAACGAATTATGGTCATGACCAGAGGTTCTACCGTATTTGCTTGATCTTGGCTGATTTCAGAAAGCTCAGAGCTGGCTAAAACTTGGATGAGACCAGTAGATCTCCGAACCCAGAAGAAGACCATAGCAGATCATTTCCATATTTTTTATCAAGAAATGTCCCCAAAGACCCAAGTGTCCATGAAAACAGCAGAAGCTAAGCTCAATTGAGGGAGTTTTATATTAAACATAGTATGATGATTCAATTACTACTCTCTTTACCATGTTCTTGTCATAAAGGTAAAGGTTCCCCTTGCACATGTGTGCTAGTTGTTCCTGACTCTAGGGGGCAGCGCTCATCTCCGTCACAAAGCCGAAGAACCAGCGCTGTCTGAAGATGTCTCCGTGGTCATGTGGCTGGCATGACTAAATACCAACTGTGCATGAAATGCTGTTACCTTCCCACCAAAGTGGTCCTTATTTTTCTACTTGCATTTTACATGCTTTCAAATTGCTAGGTTGGCAGAAGCTGGGACAAGTAACGGGAGCTCACTCCATTATGCGGTGCTAGGGATTCGAACCGCTGAACTGCCGACCTTTCTGATCGACAAGCTCAGCTTCTTAGCCACTGAGCCACTGCGTCCCTGTCATACAGAGAACTCTTCTGGTGTGGTTCAGGATTACAGCCGAGAGCCTCGAAGCCTTTACAGTCTTTTACTACACTTAAGAACTGTGGTAAGAAAGTCATAAAATGGGGTGAAACTCCATGGCTCAGTGGTAAGAATGCAACATTGCAGACTAATTCTACTGACTCCCAGCATTTTGATCCTGACCGGTGGACTCAGGTGGACTCAGCCTTCCATCCTTCCAAGATGGGTAAAAGGAGGACCCAAATTGTTGGGGACAATGTGCTGACTCTGTAAACTGCTTAGAAAGGGCTGTAAAGCACCATGAAGCAGTATATAAGTCTAAGTGCTATTGCTATGGCTAAAACTCAACAACTCTCACTTAGCAACATAAATTTTCAGCTCAAATGTGGTCATAAGTTGAGGACTACCTGTATTTTACAGCCACCTTTCACCCCTGCTCTACTGCTCAAAAGACACCAAGAGCACATTTTCATGTCTCCTTAGAGACAGTAGTGAAGAGTTCATTTTCTGTACCTTTTGCCTACCATCTACAGATTGTCCAGTTTTTTACAGCCCAGACACAATTGCCCATACAAAGGCTTTTCAACCAGCTGCTTACCCTTTGATACATATTTATCAACACTGACATGCAGAGAGGCAGCCAGAGCAGGGGTGGGATTCTACCAGTTTGTACCTATTCGCTAAACCGGTTGTTAACATTCTAAGCAGTTCGGAGAACCAGTTGTTAGAAGAAATTACTGGCCTAATCCTGTAAGGAAGGCAGGAAGGAAACATTCTGGTGTTGCTTACAGAAACTGTCTCTCCATTAACCCTTATTACATTCTTGGCAGGACTAGACTTCCTGTCTCAGGAACGTCTCTGGATTTCCCCCCCCCCTCCTTTGCTGGTACTTTGCTTGTGTGAAGTGACCATTCAAAGTTACAATGGCACTGAAAAATGTGACTTATGACCATTTTTCACACTTACAACTGTTGCAGCATCCCCACAGTCATGAGAGGCCAGGCGAGGAGATGTGTGCCTCGATCTGAGTGATATTGAGTGGGCCACACCCAGCCAATAACATGACCACCAAGCCCTGTCCACCCAGTCACATGACCACCAAGCCACACCCACCACCTAAGTCACACCCACAGAACCGGTTGTTAAAAATTTGAATCCCACCCCTGAGCCAGAGCCATCGTAACGACAGGTATTTGGAGCGGGGGAACTTAAGCAAAGCTGCAGAAGCCAACAGAAAAAGAAATTGGCTGAAGGGTTGAAAATAGAGCTGACACATATTCAGTGATGGGATTTAAAAAACTTTACTATCGGTTCTGTGGGCGTGGCTTGGTGGGCATGGTGTGGCTTGGTGGGCATGGTTTAGTGGGCATGGCAGGGAAAGGATACTGTAAAATCCCCACTTCCACCCCACTCCAGGGGAAGGATACTGCAAAATCCCCATTCCCTCCCCACCTCACTAACCTGCTTTCCAGCTCCATTCTCCTGTGCAGGACAACAAAGAAGACCCAGCCAATCAGCTGGGACCCGGGAGGCAGAGAATAGATGGGGGCGGGGCCAGTCAGAGGTGGGATTTGCCGGTTCTCTGAACTACTCAAAATTTCTGCTACTGGTTCTCCAGAATTGATCAGAACCTGCTGAATATCACCTCTGCACATATTGCTCTTTAGAGTCTAGAGCACCTTGGCAATCTTTGCTGAAAAGACCAAAAGCTGGTTCTTTCCACAAAAACGATCCAAACTCCACACAACACAGAAACATCTCTAGCCATGGTAACATAATTGGATATATTTATAGGGTTTTGGATGAGCTTCTTCCTATACAGCTCCTCAGCAGGCCTCTTAATGTAGCCCTGAAGCAGGAAGATTTCTCCTAGATGACATTTAAATGAACAGTTAATACAGTACAATATAGCTCCAGTTTGACCCTTGGGATATATTTTCACTAAACCTCCATTGCTGTTGATTTTAACTGTAAAAGCTTTCCCCCCGAAGAATCCTAAGAATTGGTGTGGGGTTTTAAGAAGTTTAATGAAAGCAGATTCAAAAATATTAATCTATGTGTTTTAATACTTTATTGTTTTTAATACCATATTGTACAATTACATTATTCTATGTGTAATGTATAAGATATAAGAGAACAGCAAAAGTGGTTAATAAGACTTAATAAGACTTTTTGGAATTATTTACATAGCTGTCTTTTTAAGCGATTAGCCTCTTTTTTGTCTTCTTGTAAGATGAGATTGACTGGTCATCTTGAAATTAAGGCCAAGTTCTCAAAAAAATGTTGTAATTGAAAATAATAACAGTGCTAAAATAATAGTAGTACTATAATGTAAGCACTAATAAAAGATCAATAATCATTATTATTACACTCAGCCTTCCATCCTTCCAAGTGGGTAAAATGAGGACCCAGACTGTCGGGGGGCAAATATGCTGACTCTGTAAACCGCTTAGAGAGGGCTATAAAGCACTGTAAAGTGGTATATAAGTCTAAATGCTATTGCTATTATGATGATTATCATGAAAAATATACAAAGCCATCAAAAGAGTAAAAGAACTGAAATGGAAAAATGCTGGTCACATAGCAAGAAGAACTGATGGCAGGCGGACCAAGGCAGTCACAGAATGGATCCCAGTTGATAAGAAGTGTCCACAAAAGAGACCTAAAACAAGATGGCACGATGACATCAACAACTACCGGTATTGGCCAAAGTGTCAAAGGAAAGCTCAGGACCCTATTGGTTGGAAACATGCAGAAGACACCTTTATCCTGCAGTGGATAGACAGTGCGTATAATGATGATGATGAATAATCACAATTACAACATAAGGCAATGATACAGTGGAATCGTAACATGTAACCAGGGGTGGGATTCCACCAGTTCACACCTATTCTCTAGAACCGGTTGTTAACATTCTAGCAGTTCGGAGAACCGTTTGAAAAATTACTGGCCTAATCCTGTAAGGAAGGCAGGAAGGAAACATTCTGGTATTGCTTACAGAAACTGCCTCTCCGTTAACCCTTATTACATTCTTGGCAGAACTAGACTTCCTGTCTCAGGAACGTCTGGAGTTCCTTCCTTTGCTGGTACTTTTGCTTGTGGGTGACCACTGAAAAAAGTGACTTATGACCATTTTTCACACTTACGACTGTTGCAGCATCCCCACAGTCACGAGAGGCCAGGTGAGGAGATGCGTGCCTCGATGTGAATGATGTTGAGTTGGCCAGCCCAGCCAGTAACATGACCACCAATATGTCCCAGTCACATGACCACCAAGCCATGCCCACCAAGCCCTACAGAACCGGTTGTTAAAAATTTGAATCCCACCCCTGCATGTAACCATTGGAAGAATGACTTCTCTAGGCAAGCTACTCCATTGTTGGGTTATTGTCTAATATCCAGCTGAAATCTCTGTGGCTTATTCCCATTGCTTCTTGATCTGCCTTCTGGAGCAGGTCTAAACAGTCCGGCCCTGCCTTCTGTATAAGGCCCCTTCATATCTTTGAAGATAAATATCATCTTTCTCCTCACATCCAGTGCCTCCGTATCGCCTAGCCTTTTTCTTCATGATCATCTTGATTGCTGTCTTCCTTAAATGTGGCATTCAGAACTGGGCACATTGACTAATGCTCTTTGTTCCTTTTTGACCTGTCAAATTTTTTTGCCCACCACCTTGTAAATTTATCTGCCATTGGACAAAAACATCATTGGATGTTACATTTTTATTACAAGTGCCAGGGTAAAAAGGAATAAGGAGCCAAGGAAATTATGGGATTTTGACGTGTACTTCTCTTGATGTAGCCTTGAACTATATTTGCATAACTATTCTATGTAATCAAAGGCCACTTTAATTTCCCAGCCACGGTGTTCAAATAATTTGCTGTGTTAATTGCAGACTACATAGTGACCTCCCAAGGTCTTTCACACATACTCACCTCTAGGCAAGATGCCTATTTTGCCACAATTCATACTAAATCTAAAGGGGTGTTAGTGTCTGTCTGGTTTTTTTTTGTCTTTAAAATTAGAACTGTGGGAAAGCTTTAACTACACTTGAATACCTGACAGACCAGGAGTGGGAGATCTGTAGTCTCTTCAGATGTTGCTGATCTACAATTTCCAGCATCACAGCCAGACTGGTCAAAAGTGATAGACGTTGAGGCCTGTGTTTTACTGACATTAGGAGGGCTCTTGCACGGTTCTCTGTCCTTGTGAAAAGATCAGCCCTGATTTGTCAGGAATTTGATAGCAATTCCTAAGTCTGAAGAACTCATCCAGGCAGTGGGCAGCCAAGTATTTATATGCCTAGTATTTTGTAAAAATAAAATGAATTAACAGTACAGGTAGTCCTCAACTTACAACAGTTAATTTAGTGAATGTTCAAAGTTGCAAGGGCACTGAAAAAAGTGACTTATGACCATTTTTCACACTTATGATCTTTGCAACATCCCCATGGTCATGTGATCAAAATTCAGGCAGTTGGCAACTGACTCATATTTATGACAGACTAGAATAGAATAGAGTAGAATTCTTTATTGCCCAAGTGTGATTGGACACACAAGGAATTTGTCTTTGGTACATATGCTCTCAGTGTACATAAAAGAAAATATATAGGAGTGTTTGCAGTGTCCTGGGGTCACGTGATCAACTTTTGTGACCTTCTGACGAGCAAAGTCAATGGGGAAGCCAGGTGCACTTAACAACCAGGTGGCTAACTTAATAACTGCAATGATTCACTTAACAACTGTGGCAAGAAAAGTTGTAGGAACTTTTCTTGCAGGAACTGGGCTTAGCTAGTCTAGGGAAGAGAAGGACCAGGGGAGACATGATAGCGGTCTTCCAATATTTGAGGGGCTACCACAGAGAGGAGGGGCTCAAGCTATTTTCTAAAGCACTTGTAGGCCAGACAAGGAATAATGGGTGGAAACTGAACAAGGAGAGATTCAACCTGGAAATAAGGAGGAACTTTCTGACAGTGAGAACAATCAACCAATGGAACAGCTTGCCCTCGGAAGTTGTGGGAGCGCCATCACTTGAGACCTTCAAGAAGAGATTGGACTGCCATCTGTCAGAAATGGTGTAGGCACTCCTACTTGGGCGGGGGGTTGGACTAGATGACCTATAAGTGTCAAGCCATTCTCTGTGACCATTGTCAAGGTTTGAAAAAACCTCTGCCAGGAAGTAAAAATTCTTCCAAAACATCCCTGCTAATTAGAGGTGATAGACCGTGTTTTTCTTTGCTGTCAGTGCTGATAAAATTAGACCCAGAAAGTAATCTAAAAACATTTTTATTTATAAAATAAGAAAACCTACACGGATCTACATGTTGGCAGCTTACTTAACACCAAGGCATATAGAAAAAGGACAAAGGAAAAGTACAATGGAAGTTACAAAGGAAATGAAGTATAAACTTTTGCACATGCGCAGTAAATCAAAATATCACAAGACTTTCTTATCTCATTACTATGAAGACAAGATAACACAGTGCTGGCTAGCAGACACCTGCTTGCTATAATATGAGCTTAGGAGCTTGACAGACAAACAAAAAAAACGCAGTGACAATAAGGTCCCTTCCAACTCTGTTAATCTAATTTTCACTTAACAAATCTTTCACTTAGCAACATAAATTTGGGGCTCAATTGTGGTTGTAACTTGAGGATTACCTGTATAGATATTTTTCCACTCAACAATTCCATAATCCAACAATTGTGGAGGATAAAAAAGAGAATAAAAAGATGTAAATATGAAAAAAATGCAGGTACACAAAAATATGGTTTCTTACAACGGAGCTACAATTAGACATTAATATGCAGTGGAAGAATGAGCTCATGAGATAGCATTCCATCACCATGGAACTACAATTCCCAGAGTTCTTTGGTTTCAAGGATGCCTCAGGAATTGTGCCAGGTTGCAAAGCAACGTGACAAAGCCAGGAAAATTAACCACCCATTAGAAAACCTTCTACAATTCTCCATAGGAGTGATCAGGGGCCAGTACAGCTCAGAACACATTTTAAGCATGCCGGCCTCCTGGCTTAAAGGTGAAGAGAATAACACATTATAAACCAATATAAACTGAAGCAGAAATGCATTCCTTTGAAAATAAATCTTGTTCAATTTAGGGGGAGTCCATAAATAATACACCCCCACCCCCCCAAAAGATCAAAAGGCCTGTCAGAAATATCTTCCCATGTGTGAGTGGGTTGCTTTGAGTTCTCTTTGTGCTCTAATCTCTGCTTATCAAGAGTTGGAAAGATTTGCAGACACCCCCAGAGGATTACAGTATCCTGTTTGCAAGCACTAACTCTAAACAGCATCTCTTCTTTTAATTTCTGAGCCCCGTTGCATTAAAAAAAATGTTTGCTATGGAAGAGCGCTGAAAGGGAAAGACAATATTTGTATTAAAAGAGTTTCCTAGTAGGTCAGTGTTTTTATTATTATTATTATTATTATTATTATTATTATTATTATTATTCAGAATTGCTTACAAAAGCGGAGAGAAAGATTGAGTTCAACAACTGTTCAAAGTTACAATAGCACTCAATGAGGGGGACCAACAATGGGTCCTCACAGCATCCCTGCAGTCAGGTCATGATGACATTTTAGCAAGCTGTGTTCTTGTGATTGCAATTTCAGACATTCCCTGCCGACTTCCCACAACAAAAGAAAATGGCGAAGCTGACAGGAAGTCGGAAGTCACAATCACATTAGGTCCATGCTTAACAACCCAGCCAACTGGGACTGACATTGTACTTTATAACCACATTGTTTGGGGATAGCAAGATATTCTTTACAGAAATATATGCGAAGTATTATAATTACTAATTTTGTGTAATATTTTCCTACAGCCACCCCAAACCTGCCACATGATCTGAACTCCAGGTTTGGAAAGGCCATTTAAAATGTATGATCTTTGGAAAAGGATAGTTCTTTCTGTTATATACTTTCTCTTTTGCCTACTTGAATACAAGAAACCCAAAAGATAATGATTTTAATCAGTTTAAAGCAAATCTGACCCTGCTCATGTATGTCTAATTGTAGACTCCTCCAAAAATGTGGTCAGGGCTTTTGCTACTTTTAAATATGACTTTGAAGAGTAAAGAAAGAAGGACATACTGTGCCTTTCTTTTCCTTATGTTATGGAGATGCTTAATGCGATGTCCTTTCTGTGAACTTTATGGCAACAGATCTATCTGAAGCTGCTGCAATTTGAAAACAAAGGTGGGAAGGTCTTACCCAACAACCAAATGCACATCTTGATATATTGCTGGACCAAGTGAAGCAGCTGCCTCATTTGGAGGATGCCAAGATCAGGAGCCAGGCCCACAGATGGCAGAGCTCATACCACTCAAGATCTGAGCTACCTCCTTGTACTGTGTAAGATGAGAGAACACAAGGCCCTGGTTCACTTTTTGTAGTGGATTATGTCAAGCTGCCATGTAGCTCAGAGCAGATGCAAATAATTTTCATCCACAAAAATCCGGTCAGCCTGGTGATGTCTTTCTTATCCCTATAATTTTTGGCTGGAGGATTACAATCCTCAATACTGTAGGTAACAACGTTTTGTTTTGAAGGCACCATTCTTCTGTAAAAACTTAATGAAGAAAGTTCAGGGCAACAGAATAACAGGAAACCTGAAACTTCTGGAGGCAGTGAGCATATTGAGTTTTGAAAATATGTTGTGGAAATGCTTCCAAAAGGTCTGTTGTGGAAGAATTTGACTATTTACAAAATGGCAGCCATAGTGTTCATAACCAGGTTCAGAAATCAAACTGCTGACAATAAAACTTGCCCCCAGAATTTAAGTGCAAAGTGGAGATGCAACTTTACCCCACCCCATGTCAAACTGTATTTTTTTGCTCTCAAAATATCACAGAAGACAAATTGTTGAGGCTCAAGTCATGGAGGTAAGTCATACAACTAAAAATCAAGGATTACCAACCACTCTGTCATACTGACTGGGGATGGTGATGATTGTAGTTTAAAATAGCAGGACAAAGGAGGTGTATTATCTATGTACATGTTCAAACAAGGCATTAATGTTGGATCTAACAATTGAGATATAAGTATTTTTATATATTTTGCTAGGTTTTATCTAAACCACATCTCTTCTCTTCCATGCTTCTTGTTCCATTTCCACAACATGCCATATCCCAGAGAAAGCACCACATTCTAGTTTGTTCTGAAAACATGTTTATTTCAGTCATAATTTTATCATCAGGTGGAAGTGAGCCCACAGAATGTGACAATTCAGGCCAAATGTATATGAATACATCCACATCCTGTGTTTTTAGAATAGGATGTTAAAATGCATGTACTCAGTAGCCTTTGTATGTACCATTTACTTATTCATTCATGTCAAAGATTCATATGGCCAGCCATTTGATTAAAAAAAGGTAATACACCCAATAAAAACAAAAACAATGCAATGACAGTCCCCTTCTATACAGATGTCCTCACTTAATGCTCACTCATTCAGCAGCCATTTGGAGTTACAGAGGTACCAAATGAAGGGACTTACGACTGATCCCTGAAGTTCCAGCAACACCTCTATTGTCATATGAATAAAATTCAGTCCCACTTCTGCCCACCTGCACTTATGACCACCTTTTGGCTGCTTAAGTACCTATTGCTGCCAACTTCCCCCACTGCTTAGGGACGGAAATTCTGTTCTCAATTACCATTGTTAACTGAGGACTATCTGTACAGAAGAAATGTACTTCCCACCATGACATCACCAGATCAACTCGACATTTGCTGGGCTCATTCCCAGCTTAGCTGCAACGCTCAGGGTGAAGAGACAGGTCTTTTCATATTTGGAATGGAATGGAATGGAGCAAAGCTATAGGCCAGGAAATATAGCAAGTCCGTTCTTTCGACAGGGAAAAGATAGCTCTCAGTTCCTTCTTTAGCCTAGCATCATAATAGAGAGGCTGAGTGAGTGTCGTGTAATTTTTCTGACTCGTTTTCCCCCGCACAATAGGCGCTCTTCTGCTCACACCCAGCTTACGATGTTCCAGGTCCAACTGCATCAGATTTGGAGTTGACAAAGAGCTGCTGTGCAAATTAAAAAGACAGAATTCTGTAAGAATTAATCAATATTACTATTGCTAACCGCCTCCCCACACACACACACACACACACACACTTGTACAGTGTAGCTCTGCAGGAAATAAACAGATGGGAAATAACCTCACCAACCCATTTGAAACCTAATGGCTTCTACCAACAGAAGATTGTTTTTCTAAAACATAAAATCAATACTGTGTTTCAGTATTTTATTAGATTTCCCAGTGGGCTAGAGATTTCTTTAAATGTGAACAATTTTAAGACTCAAGAAAATGCTCCAACCGTTGTTCAAGGAAACTCAAGAAAATGCTCCAACCGTTAAGTTCAAGGAAACTCTATAATAATTTTAGAAAATTTTTATCATCATAAGTTTATAGCAGCTGTGTCTATTGTAAAACATTATGTCAATAAGTTTGGATGAGAAGTCTTAAGAATCTTTATCTTAATAATATATGCAAAATTAAAGGCCGTTTAATTTCTTTTTCTAGAGAGAGGACACAGGAATCTGTGGTTATTCAGAAATTGATGGCTTACCACACTATTTATCTCTGACTGTTATGCTATATGGGAATCCAACAATGTGTAGAGAAGTGATTTTTTTTAAATCCCTGTTTGTCTTGAAGCAGAGAGAAGAGAAATTACAGAGAAGTCTAGACTCTTGCCAAGTTTTATAATCCACATAATAAGAATTGCAATTATATAATTAATCTGCCACAAAGAGTTCTATTGTCCTACAATGAGCCTAGGTGGACATTGTTCCTTTCAAACTCGGTTCTCATAACATGGTCTTCCCACAAATGGTACTTGGACAGGTGTATGTCATCTGTTCCATATGTAGTGCTATATAACATTTTATAGATGTAAGTTCACCTCTGACTTGCACACAATATCACGAAAGCCAAGCCAACCTGAGCAGATTCAGAAAGTGGATTTGCTCTCTGGCACAACCAACATACACAGGTGTGTATTATTTATTTCTCAACAACACAAATATTCAAACTTGATTCCTCTGAAAAAGCTGAGCTGAGGTTAATCCAGAAGTTTATCTTTGAACCATTTGTATGGTTTGTTTTATGCTACAGTAAAGAAACCATTGGGATTGTAATGAACTTCAAGTAAATTAAATCTGGGCTATATCAATAATGAGATTATGCATTGCTTCAGGTTCAATTCCAAAAAGGTGCTTTGGAGCATACAGGGATGCAAATAGAACACCTGTCTGAAATTACTAAAGTAACTGGCCTTCTCCTGGAATTGCTAGGCAACTGTAGAAGGCAACCCCAAAGATGCAGCTGTTTAATGAATAGCACAGGGCTATGTTCATACTTCAATGTAACCCCTTTTTTTGGAATCAAGCCTAAGGATTTACAGCCCTGAAAAGCTACTTGCAACAACTTCCCTATAATGTCTCTTATCTTAATTTTATACTGTTTCTTTCAACACAATAGTTTACATTTGTGAAACCACCATAGATGTTCAAAACATGCACATCCTTTTGACTGGAGGACATTCACACTTGGGGCTGTGAATCATCAAGTGATGTCATCCAGGGATCACCTTGAATGTCTGTAGCAGGCCTAATTCCTCTAGTGGGTCAAACATTCACCAATGAATGATGGAGCTTTGTAATTGATTTAATACAGGCACTAGGATGAAGCATTTCTCTATCCTTTGAAACAATGCATTTATATGTATTTGAAAAATTGCAATGTTTAACTTTATTCTGAGTGGAGAAACAGAAGGTTTTGTTTGTATGTGCCACACACTCTCAAACCTGAGTTTGTAATCTGCTTAAATTAAATACCTCTGACACCTTCTGACTTTTCTGTTTAATGTGTAATTTTTTTTTAAAAAAAACGTTCTCTCTGCAAGTTATTAAGGTATTGTTTTCATCTAACAACTGAAGAACAGGTATAATCAGGGCCTCTCCCTCATAAGGCTTCAAAGCTTTAAACATTTCTCCCTCTCCTCCCTCCCCCATCAACCTTGCCAATAAAAAAATAACTGAACATGAGTTGGTTTTAAGCAAGAGTGCTGTGTTCATTTAATGTTAACAAGCTGAGATGATTGATTGGAAGGTCAATTAATTTTTAACTGTCCTTTATTAATAGTAATTTAGATTAATTCTTTTTCAGTAGGAATGATAGTCTCTGGGAAATATACCTGGAATAAAGAAGGTGAAGACTACCTTTGATTTTTGAGTGACAATTATTGATGTCCTTATTCTTATTAATAATATACTCATCACTGCATCACCAGGGTGTTTCACCTATCTGTTACTGAAAGGTTACAGTGGGTCTGTTGCTCTGAAGATTTCTCAATTACATTCAAGAGACTTTTCCACCCCTCCTCCACAGTCATTCAAAGAAAGAACATAAATCTCCCTCTCTCCTTTCTCCTCTCCGTACACCCAATCCCCATTGCATTTACTGAGTTCTGGGGAGAGTAACTTCAGAGCATGGCAGAAAACATTCAAAATATCTCTTGACTTCAATTAAAAATATCCTTGCAGATACCTGTTAAATCCCTCTGTGAGACAAGCCAAGACACTAACTGTATCCCCAAGCAGGTGTTTTTCATTGCAACTATGCCTATGTCTCAAGGATGAAAGCACTATCATCAACAGCAGCAGCAGCAACCTGATTGTTCTCTTTATAATGGGTCTTTATGGAGCTACTCTTTATTAGGTATGATGTTTATTGTTTGTTTCAATTGTATCTCACTTTCCCTACCCCCTCCTCTAGGAGCTTAAAGCAGCTTACATAGAGAGCAGCTTTCATTTCCCTCCCCTCCCCCCATGACAGCAATTTTCCAAGATAGGTTGAGTCGAGAGACAGTAATGGATCAAAGTCCATGACTGGAGGCAAAATACAACCTAGATTGCTCACTCCTAATTTAACAACTAGATAGATAGATAGATAGATAGATAGATAGATAGATAGATAGATGATAGATAGTTTTGTGGGATGGATAGATAGATAGATAGATAGATAGATAGATAGATAGATAGATAGATAGATAGATAGTTTTGTGATAGATAGATAGATAGATAGATAGATAGATAGTTTTGTGGGATAGATAGATAGATAGATAGATAGATAGATAGATAGTTTTGTGGGATAGATAGATAGATAGATAGATAGATAGATGTGGAAGATAGGATAGATGATAGACAGATAGAGGTAAATAAGTAGGTAGGTAGGTAGGCAGATAGATAGATAGATGATAGATAGTTTGTGGTATAGAGAGATAGAGATAGATAGAGATAGACAGAGAGAGGGGGGAGGGAGGGAGTGTTTTGTGGCTTGCTGCCACAACACACATCCAATGTACACACTTTTCAGGAATACTGTAGCATAAAGTTGTAATCCCTCACCTTAACACTGTAATACATCCCCACTGAGCAGCAGGGATGGGGGATGGGGACCCATCAATTTTCACTGCAGAAGTAATTGTAAATTTAATCAGCTAAATTAAGATGAAGCGGCTCTTATGGTCAGACATTTAGCATCCCTGAGATCTACTTTCGGGAGGGAGAAGGCAGGGGAAAAAGGGAAGGAGCAGCTGCTCCTGTAAGGAGAAAAGCCGAGCCCGAGATGCAGCAGCGGACAGAATAAAAATCGATCGATTCACTCACCTTCAGCTTCCCAAGAGAGACCCCAGCAAAGGGGAGGGGAAGCGGGCGGCGGTGTCTATTTGTGGCAGACCGGAGAGAGAAAAGGAGCCTCCTCGTTCCCATCCCTCTTGTGTGTTTGTCCAGAGAGAGACTGAAAGTTACAAATCGCTGCCATGAGCTCATCAAACAGTGCCTTTTCCCCCCCCTCGGTGAACCTTGGCCATTGGCCAAACGCCCGTCACGTGGTCTCTCCCCTTGCCACTGTATCGAATGTCAGCTGGCTTTTCTTTTTCAACCCCCACCTCCACCCCACCCCACCCCACCCCGCCTCCTTGGGAAGCGGGGAAATGTCCAATTTGACCAGGAGAAATCAGGGCCAAGGTGGGGGACGTGGAGGAGGGGGGAGGCAGGAGGAGGAGAGCCATCAGGACACAATGACGGATGGTCCCCATTTAGAGCTGCCTCTATGTACGTGGGACAAGGGCCAGTGGCCAATTGGTAGCGACCCTCTCCTGGAGGGCAGCGCGGCTGGAGAGGCAGCTCCGTCGAAACTGCATCACCAGGGACGGGATCCCCCGGGGGGGGGCTGGATCTCCCCCCGGCCTCTTTGCCTGTCTGCGGGCCCTGAGGCTGGCCGGTTACTCGAGCGACCTCGGCCTCCGTCCACCTACCTATGCGGATGACATCGGCTTCCTCTTCGCCGGCGTCTCCACCTCCTCTTCCTCCTCCTCCTCCTCCTCCTCCTCCTCCGCACCACCAAGCTTGTGCGCCCGCCTGGATCGCTCTTTGGCTGATGGACACCCCCTCACCTCCCGCAGGCTCCCTAGCGAGAAGATCTCCAGGCCCTGCGGGCTGAGCTGCAGGAGGGATCCCCCCCCCGGGCTCGTCCGCGGGCAGCGAAGGGCCAGGCTGCGGAGGCAACTTTTGAATGGCTTGAAAGTTGAGTGCAACCCGCCCCGCAAAAAAAAAAAAAGGCAGGTAAGTGCTAGGAGGCTCCAATTGGACGCCTCGCTGGCGCGCCTGCAGCATCACCGGATACTGGAGGTATCCCGGTAGGTAGGCGGGGGTCATCCATCACGCGAGAGGGTGAAACGTCAGGGGGGGTCTCATTGCCAAGCAGCTCACGTGGGGACCCCCAATTCCTTTGGCCTCACTGGGGCCGCTGAGCATCACTAGAGGACAAGGGTTTTGGTGAAGAGGGAGGGAGGGAGGGAAAGGGAGAACTCTTAAAAACAAACAGCATCTCATCAGCGGTGGTTGTTGTTGTCGTTGCTTTTTTTGTTTTTTTCCAAACCAGGATCTTAGCTTTTGTTGAAACTCTTCGTGGATAGGCAGGATGTGGTTTCTTTTTAAACGATCTTCAGGAAGAATTTCCAAAAACTCTTTCTCTGGATAAGTCCCAACACAAGCTACGGTTGCGTAGAGACATTGAAAACAAACGCTTCGCACTTATTTTATTCCTTCGGTATACTTGAGCTCCGAACTTAGTTCTGGGGGGGCGTGCTTCCCTCCCTCCCTCCTTCCTTCCTTCCTTCCTTCCTTCCTTCCTTCCTTCCTTCCTTCCTTCCTTCCTTCCATCCTTTCTTTCTCTCTCTTTCTTTCTTTCTTCCTCTCTCTCTTCCTCTTTCTCTCTTCTTTCTTTCTCTCTTTCTTCCTCTTTTTCTCTTTCTCTCTTTCTCCCTTCCTTCCTTCCTTCCTTCCTTCCTTCCTTCCTTCCTTCCTTCCTTCCTTCCTTCCTTCCTTCCTTCCTTCCTTCCTTCCTTCTTAAAAAATTAAACCAACAGCCACACATACATTTTATATGTGATGGATGGGGAATCTTGTTGTTGGGAGGCGGGGGAAACTTGCGTTTATTTTAGATCAAACTTCGATCAGTTACACTAATTAGAGAGCAGCTGTATCCTGCAGTCATGATCAGAAATGATACAATTCTCTCCCTCGCTTTTTTAAAACCCACTTTTCAACAGAACAGTAAAGTTCTCAGCTCTGGGACATCGGTGCTACCAAACATTTTTAACTTCCGAAGTTGTGGAAGGGGAAAAAAAAGAGATGAGAAGACACTGAGCTGTTATGCCGACATTTTAATTAATTGCGTGCGTTTGTATCTCCTTTTTGATTAACTGGCAGAAATGCTTCGAAGTTTGTTTGAATGTCATTAAAAAAAAGAAACTCAGGATGGGTGTTATAGATCAACTCCGTTCTTTGTATTTGAAACTTTCCAAAAGCAGAATAAATTAAGGAAAAAGCGTGTGCGCGTGTGAGTGGGCGATTTGTTTGTCTGTGTTAAGAGTATTTCTTTACAAAACAGCGAATATTCTTTGAATGAGATCAGGAAGGGATATTTATTTAAGGGGGAGTTGGACTGCAATCTCGTATTTCTTTCATTCCTTGCTTGCCTGGTTTGTTTATTTTTTTTCTTCAGCGATGTTGGCTTTGGGAAGGAAACTTAGATCAACATTTCCCGGCACAGAGAGAGAGAGAGAGAGAGAGAGAGAGAGAGAGAGAGAGAGAGAGAGAGAAGTTGTTTAAGACTGACTCGAAACTGGCTGTTTTAAGGTGCCTCTTTAAGAAAAATCTTCCCGTCGAAAACAACAACCACCGTGGCCATTCGAACCGAAAAGGTTGCAAGATGAAAGATTCGTTCACGCAGGGCTGGAGAATGAAGGGCGAAGTCCAGCGAAAGCCGCCGCGGTTTCGGTTTTTTAAAGAGCAAAAACCCAAAGCTCCCCGGGTTTCAGATCTTTTGACAAATCGACTTTTCTCTGCTTCGTTCCCCTCCGGATCCCTGTCGCTGTATCATAGGGGGGTGAAAGCTCACGATAGAGACCTTTGGGAACTCCGGAGCGGTGCTTTCCCATGCTACGACCCTCCCAAATACCCGAAAACATTTGTGTGTGTGTGTGTGTATGCGATTTGCAAACGGGATACGTTATCTGGGAGTACACACGACGCATATCCAATATCAAAAGCCTTTCTCGCCCCTCCACCGCCGCCCAAGCTGTATTATCTTCCACTTCAGCATTTAGTTTCCGATTAAAATAAATAAACAAATAACCAATCTAATGAAGCGATCCGGTGAGATCCGGCGTATTAAACCGGTCGTTTCCGGCCGTTGTTTTTTTGAGGCCGAAGAATGTGTTGTGCGCGGTCTTTTTTTTTTTGTCCTTCGGTTCTGAAACAAATTTCTGACTCGGGGATATTTTATTCATTTATATCTTTTCACAAACCACTGAAGGGGGTGGGGTGTGTGTGTAAATTAATTATGGCGGCTTTCAAGAAGCTGCCGGGTAGCTGGTTGTTTGGGTGGGAGAAAAATTCCAAAGTTTAAGATTGATTTAATTTTATGTATATAATTAAATATATGAATAAGAAGAAAAGCAAGGAGAAGAAACCAGAAGACCGATTGCTTCTTATTTATTGGCAGCTTTTGTCAACTCAGGGATTTTTTTAACAAGAGCAGTAGGATAAGGGCAGAAGTGTTTAAATCTGTAATCCTATATCGTTGCCCATTAACTGGGAGGGAAGCCCCACTGAGTTCAACCAGAGGGAGTAGAGTTAGACTTCTTCTCCGGCCAGACCTCTCCTCAAAGTTTGGAAAAAGGGAAGCCAACAATTATCTGCAGTTTCAGGTCTAACCAACACACAGATGTATTTTCTCCCTGCGGGAGCAGGAAGTACATAGCTATTTATAGAATATATTATCTTGCTCTTTTATTCTTTTTCTGATTTTGCGGGGGAAAAAGAAAGGCACCAAACTTTGCTTTTTAACTCAGTGAAACATGCGCTGGGGGGAGAATAAGTCAGAGCAACTTAACAAGCCTTTTTTCTTTTTGGAATGCCCCTTTTTAAAATCCAGCTTTCTTCCTTTCTTTTCTTTAAAAAAAGCTGATTTAATTAGCCATACAATGACTTCACTCCTTCTTCTGCAACTGCAAAGAGCAGGGAATAACAGGCTGCTACAGTGGAAGGATGCTGCCTGCTTATTTCACAGTGTTCCGCTGTGAAGAGATCCATGTGTCCATGGCGTACCTTTCCAGGATAAGCCCCTGGGCACCTCTTCAGCTGGTTGAATATGTGGAAGAACGGCTGGGGCATTCCGTTGTTATCACACTGAGCATAAGGAAGGTGATTTTCCAGGCAGTGGAAGACAACAGCGAACAATACTTGGGGAGAGAGGTGGTGGTGGTGGTGAGGGGTTTGGTTGCGATTTTGACAGCCTTGATGTTTGCAACAATTCAGGTCATTGTTGATCAGCAAGATGGCCTGAGAAATGTCTGCAACGCAAGGGGGAAATTAAAGACGGGAGAGATAAAGAAACATATGGAAAGAATAAAAGTGTGGTCCATCTCCTGCAATTTACAAAATTATTTGAGACAGAATGAGGTTGTGGTGGGAATAGTCCCAGCTGCCATTCTTAATATTAGTATTGGTGTTATTTTAAAGTGAAGGGAATTTTAAGGCATCTATCCTTTACGCAACTTCTGTTCTGACCTATCACATCTGTCTCCTTTCAAGTCTTCATGCTACATTGAGTTCTTTGGACCTGGGGGAAACCACCCCAACCCACAGCCTTGAAACATGCAGGACTCTCAACTTTTTGCTGAACACTCAATCTTAGAGAAGAAAAGGCAGAGGAAGGAGGAGGGAGGAAAGCACGTTTAAAGCTGTCTTTTTCATCTTGGTGCCTTCTTTAATTGAACATGATTATGCCTTTCATCGACTCCTTCTGCGTCTTAGTTGAAGACAGAATTGTCTTATGGACTCCAGGTTAGGTGGTGCAGAAGCTTTCTTGTATAGGGGAAAACTAGAGGAGAGATAAAAGGGATGAGCTACAACTATGTGCCTATGTGCAATAGTAAACACGGTGATTCCAGTACATAAAATTTAATAAAGGTAGCTAAAAACCCCCAACTAACAACAACCTTCAGTTCCATTTTTCAAATACAGATATAAGCTATAATGCAATAATTTTCAAAGCGATCGCCTTATCAAGTCTCTAGCACAAAAAAAGCAACTTTTCACGATTTAAAGTAGAGAATTATGACACAGGTTCTCATAGAGTATAGAGATAAGTTCATCAGATAGATCTCCTTCGTGGAAGGGTGATTGCTTGAAGATAGGATTTAGGGTCAGATGTCGAGGAACCCTATTCCACAGATGATACAAGGGAGTCCCGAAGTGCAGTAGAGTTATTCCCAATTGCTTAGCTTAGCTCATAGGCCATAGAAACCAGAGAAGAAGACAATGTTGAATGCTCCATATATTCTAAACTAACTGGAGGTTGGCCATTAGTTTATAACAAAATGCATGTTTGTATTGGATTCAGGATAGATGCTATTGTGTTCTTCAGAAAAATATTTCTGCTTACCACTGTAATTATTATTTCACTCTAGGACAGAACTAATTAGCACAAGGGATCCTATTTATGGGCCCCTTCTCCTCCTCCAATTCTACAGTATTTGTACCAATGCAAATTTTCTGATAAATTATTTGTGAGTGATGGGAGTTTGGACACTGAAGCTGAGGAAGAACGAGAGCTACGTGATACTTCTGAATTCTATATTTATTGGGGCACTTGCACTCTATAACAATATGCTCCCAGATTCCCACTCTGATAATGTTGAGGGAGTCACTAAAAACTGGGCTATTCTCCCAGATCTTGGGTTGGAATAATTGTCAAGTCCCTGTAGGATTTCTTAAAATTCATTATGAATTATTTTTCTTCTGTGTTTCTCACTTTAAACCGTGAGCCTCCGAGCCATTTGAAGCCAGATGGCCTCTAAATTGTGTCGATAAACAAACAAAGTCTAAGATACTTCATGAACATCTGAGAAAAGGTAAGATAATATATGTTGGATAGCAATAGCAGCAGCAACAACTTGCCACAACATGTTAGCAAACTCCTCAGAGGACTATCGTTGGGTGCACTTTCCAGTGGAGTAATAGAAGGAAAATTGAAATTTGCCTCAGTGGGAATGTGTCAAATGAGTCACAAAAAACATCAGGAGCAGACAGCAAAATCACCACCAGAACGTATGTGTGGCTGTGAGTGGGTAGGTGGGTAGATGCCAGGGTTGGGGGGAAAGGAAGGGAAGCCTCCTTTCTGATTCCTAATTTCCATCAATTGAAGCTTTACTTTGGGTGAACTGCTTAGATTCTTCCTTTTTGATTATTCTAGTCAATCCTTCACTGAATGAAATCTATTGACTCCCTGAAGATGCTCAAAGGGACATGAAGCTTTTGCCTGGGCGGCTTCTTCTGTGGTGGCTCATTCAGGCAGGCAGATTGCTGCTGGAATTTTTTGAATATGCAATAGGTAGCAGATAGATTTTAATCAATTTTATCTCATTCCAGTTGAAGAAAAAGTTATCATTGGGGGGGAGGGAGACAAGAGAAAGGCACAACTTTGCAACCAAGCCTGAATGTTGGTGGTTTTAACGAATGCCCCTGTAGAAATACAGGTGAAACTCGAAAAATTAGAATATCGTGCAAAAGTTCATTTATTTCAGTAATGCAACTTAAAAGGGGAAACTAATATATGAGATAGACTCATTACATGCAAAGCAAGATAGTTCAAGCCGTGATTTGTCATAATTGTGATGATTATGGCTTACAGCTCATGAAAACCCCAAATCCACAATCTCAGAAAATTAGAATATTACATGCAATCAATAAAACAAGGTTTGTACATAGAACAATATCGGACCTCTGAAAAGTATAAGCATGCATATGTACTCAGTACTTGGTTTGGGCCCCTTTTGCAGCAATTACTGCCTCAATGCAGCGTGGCATGGAAGCTATCAGCCTGTGGCACTGCTGAGGTATTATGGAAGACCAGAATGTTTCAATAGTGGCCTTCAGCTCTTCTGCATTGTTTGGTCTCATGTCTCTCATCTTTCTCTTGGCAATGCCCCATAGATTCTCTATGGGGTTCAGGTCAGGCGAGTTTGCTGGCCAATCAAGCACAGTAATCCCACGGTCATTGAACCAGGTTTTGGTGCTTTTGGCAGTGTGGGCAGGTGCCAAATGAAGTCAGCATCCCCATAAAGCTTGTCTGTGGAAGGAAGCATGAAGTGCTCCAAAATCTCCTGGTAGACGGCTGCGTTGATCCTGGCCTTAATGAAGCACAGTGGACCAAGACCAGGAGATGACATGGCTCCCCAAATCAACACAGACTGTGGAAACTTCACACTGGACTTCAAGCATCTTGCAGTGTGTGCCTCTCCATTCTTCTTCCATACTCTGGGTCCTTCATTTCCAAATGAAATGCATCAGAAAAGAGGACTTGGACCACTGAGCAACAGACCAGGTCTGTTTTTCTTTAGCCCAGGTAAGATGCTTCTTACATTGTTTGTTGTTCAGGAGTGGCTTGACAAGAGGAATACGACATTTGAAGCCCATGTCCAGGATTCGTCTGTGTGTGGTGGCTCTTGATACACTGACCCCAGCCTCAGTCCACTCTTTGTGAAAGTCCCCAACACTTTTGAATGGCCTTTTCCTGACAATCCTCTCCAGGCTGCGGTCATCCCTGCTGCTTGTGCACCTTTTTCTTCCACACTTTTCCCTTCCACATAACTTTCTATTAATGTGCTTTGATACAGCACTTTGGGAACATCCAACTTCTTCTGCAATTACCTTTTGAGGCTTTCCCTCCTTATGGAGGGTGTCAATGATGGTTTTCTGCACAACTGTCAGGTCAGCAGTCTTTCCCATGATTGTAGTTCCTACTGAACCAGACTGAGAGACCACTTAAAGGCTCAGGAACCCTTTGCAGGTGTTATGGCTTAATTAGCTGATTAGAGTGGGACACTTTGAGCCTAGAATATTGCACCTTTTCACAATATTCTAATTTTCTGAGATTGTGGATTTGGGGTTTTCATGAGCTGTAAGCCATAATCATCACAATTATGGCAAATCACGGCTTGAACTATCTTGCTTTGCATGTAATGAGTCTACCTCATATATTAGTTTCACCTTTTAAGTTGCATTACTGAAATAAATGAACTTTTGCATGATATTCTAATTTTTCGAGTATCATCTGTATTTGAGTTAAACCAAAAACATCCTGCAGAAAGCACAGCTCAACAACACAGACCTTTCAGCAGTTCCAAGAAGGCGCCACACTCATTTTCAATACTCAGGTGAACCTGAGGTGGGGACACAGACAAAGCTCCAAGTGGCCTCAACAATTCTCTAAAAGGATGCAAATGACCAGCTTGTCTGCAAGGAGTATAAATCCTTCCATTCCCCACCACCCAGTCAGAGCTGAAGAAGCTTCTTGGATGAGAAGATTTCTTTTCTTCAAAGAAAAACAAGAAAGTCCATTTGCCTCTCAGAAAAGCACCTTTGGGACAACCATGACCTGGATGACTGAGAATCTCCATAGACATGCAGCTTGAACCAAACCAGGAACTACGGATTGAGCTGCATTCTTGCCCAAGAGAGGAAATGTGGCTGAATATAGTTTGTATAATTTACACTAGCTTTCTTATTAGCTCTGAAATTGCTGGAGAAGCTTGTGAGGTTTTTTTTTTCTCTAGCTAATGTTTTGAGCACCTCCAGTTATGTCCTTAAGGCACAGCCAGTACGGGCTTGCATGCACCGCAAGTTGTCCTACTTATGAGTCATATGGAATGTTGCAAGCTTTCTGTTCTATAGGGTTTGTTTTAGGAAACACAAGTGCTTCCGTGCACAACTATTCTTGTCATACATCCAGGCTAGGGTTAAACAGAATGGTACTCATGGAGATGATATACTAGTAAAATATTCATCAGGTGCTCTACCCTCATCTGAATTAATTTATTAAAGAGGAAAATAGCTGAGTTGTAATTGTCCACATTCTAGCCCAGGGGCTGCTGGAGAGACATCTGCAGGCACTATGATAATGAGACACTCTTAAGTGGTTGTCCAAGGCCTGTATAAAAATATTTCTGTAATCACCAAAATGTTCCAAGGCCTTCAAATCTCACAAGATTTCAAGCAAGACCATGAAAGCCTCTCATGGTTTTGAATGAGTATGCCAATATTTTATGAGATTCAGTGATCTCAGAAAATTCCAGCATTAAAAAAAAATAGAATTAAAATATTTCTTATATTATTGTACACTGTCACCCCATTAGTGTATTTTTATGTCATTTGTTTGCAGGAATGGCTCTGAATTTTCACAAATGATTCCAAAAATACTAGTAAAAAAATTATAACCAGAAGGTTATAAATATATATATATATACCTTTATTTAGTGAATTGAAAATTGATTTCCGAGAAAATATTAGAAAAGGGAAAGAAGGGGAAAGGAAAAAAAGGGGAAAGGAAGAAACACAACCTAAACTATAATTTGAATGATGGTCTCTTCTCTTCCTTATGTGTAGTGTGATTGCAAAGGATCATAGGTGAATTAATACCATCCAAAACCAGACTCAGCAGCTAAATGAAGTGAGAAGAGTTCCATTTTAGCACATACCTGAGCAGAACCTGCTGAGTGGAGATTGCCTCAACCTTACATCTCAGAGAAAGCACAATTGAAGATCTGTTTCCAGAGACATAGAACTGAGCAGAAGAGATGGGATTGGGAGAGAGAATGCTATGGTGGCCGCAGTGTGAAGATTCCCCTTCTTCAGAGAAATTTGATCTTGGGTTTCCTTTCACTGTCCCCTGGCAGGAGCAACACGAACAAGGCCACTACTGTATGCTGCTATGACTGGGACTCACAGTCTTTTTGCAGTCTTGCAAGACTCTTGCAGTTCCTAGAAGGAATAAATATACAGAGAGATTTTCCCATTGGGAATGGGGTCACACAATTTCTCTTTTTTACTTCCAGCTTTGTTCTAGAAAACAGCAAATACCAACTTTCACCTGGAATTCAGTGTGGCATGTGTATTTATGCTAGCTACCGTAGTTATTTAGTTAGACAGTCATTTATTTATTTTTATTTATTTATAATTGGACTTGTATGCCACCCCCCTCTCTGAAAGGACTCGGGGAGGCTCACAACTAAAATACAACAATAAATATATTAAAAAGAATTAAACTTAAACAAGCCCAATAGGTAAACTATTTAAAACTAATTTAAAATTTAAAATGATTTTAACCCCCCTCCCAAGAGGTCAGTCCAGCCCGGCCTGCTCAAATAGCCAGGTTTTCAAATCGCGGCAGAAAGAGCGGAGATCAGGAGCCAAACGGAGCTCCAGAGGTAGTTGGTTCCGCAAGGCAGGAGCTGCGACAGAGTAGGCCCTTCCCTGGGCACTGCCAGCTGACACTGTCTCACGGATAGCACCCTGAGGAGTCCCCATCTGTGCGCATGCACAGGGCGATCGGTATTCGATATCGGCAGGAGACACTCCCGCAAGTTAGTTAAGCAGCCTGGTAAAAATCCAAAGTGCTGATGTGACAACATCAGTCTTTCCAGGAACAGGAAACAGACTATGCAAGGATTACAGAAATGCTACTTTATTGTTGTAGGTATCCAACATGGTTTCTCTCTTCCCTCTTATATCAGACAAACTCAAGGCTAAGTTATTTCCCCCCCGCCACTCATGCTTTCTTTTTTTTCAAAATTGTGTTGACTCTTATATTACTTTAACTGTTCCTCCATACCTTCTTCTAGATCAATGGTCACCAACCCACTGGTGGTCCGCAAGAAAATTTTGGTGGTCCACAGAGAAATGTCACCCCCAGAGCACCCCCCCAAAGCAATTAATCCAGGCTGCATGGGAACACAAGGCAGTGCCGCCCACATGGCCCACAGGAACCCTCCCTGCCCACTCATTCCTTACCTGGCAAACTTGCCTGCTAAGTTGCTATTTTTCCTCCCCCCCAACCATCAGCTGTTCTGCTGTGCCGGGAGATTTAGATTAGCTAGAAAGCAGGAAATCGTTGGATTTCTTGCTTTCCAGCTAATCTTTAGATCTTCGGCTCTGCTTTTAAGCAGAGCCAAACTTTCCTTAGGACTGAAGCTTCTATTATTCTGTGCAGGTAGCCGATGGCAGAATCATAGATCTCGAAGTGAATCTGTGATTTTGTGAGCAACTCAATCTGCCTGCCTGCTTTGCCTGATTTTGGGTAAAAGTTGATCTTTTTAATAAAAAAATCAATATTTACATACATGGTGTGTTTCGAGTTAATTGTGCGAGTTTGCTTGCTAGCAAATTTTATGAGTTTGCTTGCAAGCAAATTTTATGTGACAGACTCAGCTAGCCAATGGCAGAAACACAGATCTCTGAATGAATCTGTGATTCTGTGAGCAAATCAATCTGCCTGCCTGCTTTGCCTGATTTTGGGTAAAAGTTGGTCTTTTTTAATAAAAAAATTCAATATTTACATAAATATTTATAATATTTACATATAAGCCATGCCCTGCCAGTCACATGACACCAAGCCACACCCACAAATTAGGCCACGTCCAAAGAACCAGTTGTTAAGAAATTTGAATCCCATCCCTGCCTCTGTATGTGTGTGGGGGTAGAGGGAGAGAGGGAGAGAGAGGTTAGATCAGATGTCTCTCTCTCTTTCTCTCCTCTCTCTCTCTCTCTCCCACCAATGTCAGCAAGCCACCGTCAGTAAAAATTCATATTAGTGGTCCCCGGGATTTAAAATTATGGGTTTGGTGGTCCCTGAGGTCCAAAAGGTTGGTGACCCCTGTTCTAGATTATCTCCGCATTCCCCTGTACCAATAATGCCCAAATAAAGTAAAATATATATAGCGATGTAATGCCTTCTGATTTTTGTTCAAAAGTTTCCTTACACCAGCATGCAAAGATCCCAATAAAATCCAGTAACAAGAAATGTATACTAGATAATCTTGCATTTCATCTCCTTCTCTTTTTTGACTTCTTCCTATCAAGTTGTTGTTATTCACATTTAATTTTTTTAACAGAGAACCCTGATATAAGCTTGTTCAGAAAGAAATTCTACAAGACGTAGGTTTGAAGTCTAAATTTACTGTACCTGGATGTATAAACTCTGTTGAATGTAAGTTTAACTTCTGAATGAATATAAATATGATTGCAGTGTTAGTCTTCAAGAAAAATAATGGAATCCCAACGAAACTGAGTTTATACCTATTTTAAGTCCCCAGATGCATACAGGTAATCCTTGACTTATGATCACAATTGAGTTCAAAATTTATGTTGCTAAGTGGACCATTTGTTCAGTGGGTTTTGCCCCATTTTACAACCTTTCTTGCCACAGTGGTTAAGTGAATCATTTAGCATAACCTAGTTGCTAAATGAACTTGGATTCCTCATTGACTTTACCAGTCAGAAGGTCACAAAAATTGGATCGCTCAACCCTGGGACACTGCAACCGTCATAAATATGAATCAGTTGCTAAGCATCTGAATTTTGATCATGTGACCATGGGGAGTTTGCAACAGTCAAAAGTGCAAAAAGTGGTCATAAGTCACTTTTTTCCGGGCTGTTGTAACTTTGAATGGTCACTAAATGCACCGTTGTAAGTTGAGGACTACTTGTACTTGATCTTATCAAATGGAACAAAATAATGGGATTAAATCCCTTTCAGAGGGCACTTGTGTCTTGGGCTTCTGCCTTTCTTGGCTAGTGTAAAGAATGGATAGAGATGACGTAATCATCTGGACCTGTCAACCTCTTTTTACAAGGATGAGTGGGTTGCCAGCAGTTTTGGAAAAGGCTATGAGATGCTTCTCCTAAAGATTCCCTGGATCCAATGGTCTTAATAAAGTATTCTATCTTAAGAATTATTATCCAGTCTCTTTCTTTTTGGAGAAACAATTGTTGAGAGTGCAGCAATCCTAGAAAAAGGAGATTGCTTATATTGGGGGTCCAACCTTGGCGTTTTTAAGACTTGTCAGCTTTAATTCCCAGAATTCCCAGACAGCATGGCTGGCTAGGGAATTCTGGGGGTTGATGTTCACAAGTGTCATGCCCTTGTTAGAGTCGAACTCTGAAGGAGAGGAGGAACAGCAGACAGGGAGTGGAGGTATGGCTCTGGAGATTGTGGAGGAGGCTGGGGAAGGGCAGAGGCCATCTGGGCAGTCAGAGGAAGAACCAGGCCCATTCCCTCTGCATCCTAGGACACGCAGGGAGGAACGGAGAAGGAAACAATTTGGCTTATGAGAGAGGAAGTGGCCATGATCCCCCTCATTGGTTGCAGCTGGGGAGAATAGTATATAAGAGAGACGGTTAAAACACAGCATTGCCAGAAGCAAAACATGTTTTATTTTGGGCTGAAGTTATCTTGGTTGGCGTCCTTCCAACAGACTGCCTTGTTATCTCCTTGAAGTTGGTAATTACTTATCCTGGTCTGTTGTGGAATTTCCTCCATTATAGTTTGTTTTGGTTTTTTATTTCACCTCTATTTGCTCATTAAGTTCAGACTGCATTGCTTTCTTCTGAAGACTATTTCTGAATAAGTTTTATCTCCAACTGAGAATTATTGAACAGTGGGGCCAAGTTGGAGGCATTAAAGGACATTTATTTATGTTTTGGATTTTGTTACATTTGTGTTACACTCCGGGTCATCACAACAAGTCTTAAAGTTGCCAAGGTTTGACAGTCCTGGTTTAGACCTTTTTCAGCCAGGCATGGAACTGAGACAACATTGTTTACTCTCCTGGATGGGGATAGGATGTCTCTTCTGCTCCTTTAGACCACTTGGTGGATTTCAATGCCATCAGTTGTGACATCGTGCTGTATCATCTGCAAGATTTGGATTTGGAAGCACTGTTTTGTGGGGTATTGCTCCTTCTTTTTGGGTGGCTTTAGTCTAGTGTGTGTGGGAGACTGCCCCTTCTCCCTTGGTCTTTAAAAGCTATATCAAATCACTAAGAGAGGTCATTTGAAAATTTGTGGTATGATGTCATCAGTATGTTGAAGATACCCAATTATAGATTGCCACTCTGAACTGGAGGGGTGATGCTGCCAAGGTCTTATCCTGGTGCTTAGAAGCTGTAAGAAGATGGATAGGAGAAAACAGACTAAAATTGAACCCAACAAAGTGGAGGTAGTATTTGTCCATTGCAGTTCTCTATAAATATCAATGTTGTCTCTGAACAAGCAAACAGTACCTTCGAAGGAGCAGGTCTATGATATTTTTGGGGTGTGTGTGTGTGTCCCTCTAGAGTTATAGCAGTGCTTGGACTGAAAATGGAAGCTGTGGCAAGATTCCTTTGATCACCTTTGGTAGGTGCACTGTTTGCAGTTTTACCTGTAGTACAGCTTTCAAATATTACTATAAAGAGCTGTACAGTTTAACTTTAGAGTGTACAAAGGCCTATCTTTGAAGACTACTTGGAAAGAACAGCAGGTAGAGAATCCAGCAGCCTGTATGTTAACTAGCACTTGACACTGGGTGCATGTAAACACTGTTATGGCAGGTCTTGTAAGGTTTATCAGATGGTTTCCAGGTACAATTTGAAGGGCTGGTTTTGATTTATAAAGCCCTTTATAGTTCGAGTGCCTACAAGACCAACTTAAATCAGCACAGCCTTACAGTATCAAGAGGGAGGTACTTAAGGTCCCACATTCCCAAGAGGGGAGGGAAGCTAAAATTAGGAAGTGCTTCTTTTCAAGAAGCTATGATGGTGCTTTGGAATAATGTCATGATGGAGATTAGCAGTCTGGTGGAGTTTAGAAAGGTGTTAAGAACCAAACTATTTCAGAGAACATTCTGTGAAATTTATCCCCTCTGCCAGAGTTTATTATTTTTATGATTTCATTGTATTGTTGTTTCATTTTATTGTTGCTATACTCTGTATATGTTTTGTCATGTGCAAGATTTGATTATTCTGTTGCTGTTTTTAAATGTATCTTGGATATTTTAATAGATTTCTCTTATACCATGTAAACTGCCAAGAGTTGTTAGATTTCATAGAAGTGAAGTGAAACAAATAAATAAATGAATTCCAGATAAGTTTATCTCAGCTAGTAACATTTTATGCATTCTACATTTTGTTATTGGTCCCTCTACAATTTTTTAAAGTTTGCAGGGTCCTACTATCCAGAAGTATTATACTATTTGGAGGTACATTAATGAAGAAGTGACATTATTGCATTCATGTTCCTGTGAATGTCCCTTTAAGCTTTGGGCTGGCCATTGCAAGAATGAAGAGTCAGGTGTGAATGGCACGGCATACTATCTCATTTGCTGATTAGAACAAATAATACCAGAATCACCCAACACAATGGCTGATAAAGCCTCTGGAGACTGAAAGAAAATACATTAATAGAATGTTGTGGAACAATCTTCTAGATATTCTTACTGGAAGTGAGACTAGGCAACTAATGCAAAGTCTCATTCATTTTATTTGGTTGACTTTGTTTAAAACACAAACCTGTGCATTATTGACTGTTACTGGAGAGCTACAATATATGCCTACAAAAATACAGATGCATAAGCACAAATTCTTATTCCGCTATTTATTTCCATAGGAATGTTAGCGTCTACTAGCAAAATCAGCTAAGGATCTTATTCATTTATTCAACTTTGTGGTACCTTAAAGAATATTTACAAAAATTTGAAGAAGTGCCTGTCCATGCTTGTACTAAACTGGACTTCGATCCAAATAACTTTGATGTGATGATAAGCTCATTCATCTCTAACACCACATGTAAGGCTCTGCATGTGCTATTTATTTTTGCTTAAAAAGGCAGAGCCTTGTGCATACTGTACATTACAGCTCTTTGTCTATGTGGACATATTAATAGCATGGGTAATTTTTTCCCACCCATGCACAGGAAATCTGTATCAATATTAGAAAAATGAAGGAAATGAAATACACATTTTTACAAAAATGTGATTGTAATGCAGCTGTACCTTTAAAATATTCCATAGTCATCAACTGGCAAAATACAAATTGAAGTACACCAATATGAGATTTTAAAAAATGTAAGGGGTGAGAGGGGAGGGGTGTAATTGACTGAACTTTGCAGAAATCTTCAAACTTGCTTCCTTGGTTATTTGGTTGTGCTGCATGGACTCTAAACTTTTGAACTTTTGTATTTCCAAACTCCCAATAGTATCCAGATTTTCCATGGCCAGAAACAGTAAGGACTCAGGAGTCAGGTTATGTTTTAAAGATGAGGAGAAAACACTTTCTGCTGGAAAGAAAAAAATTAAACATTCTTCCAGGCTCATAAATATTATGAAATCTATTACAAATATGATTATTGATCTCTAATGTGCCTGGGCTATCAGACAACAATGTAGGTCACTACATGGGATTTTTAAAAATGCAACTACTTTATTTGGTTTATGTAAGAAAATGAGAGAAAATGTGAAGGAAGCAGTAAAAGAAATTGCATTGAATAGTATTCTCTCTCGTATTTTCCTTTTTGTTTGCACTCCATACCTGTATTGCAGAACTACTTACAAGAGATTACAAGGTAATCTTCTGATCCAGAATCTTACACATTAACACTTCTTCCAAAGAACCATGTCATGTGGCATGAGATCATTCAGATATGGATTATAGAAATCTGAAAATCAAAATTGTCCAGGAGTGCAACTGGGTCATATACAGTGTAATAATCAAAGATGATATCCACAAAGCAAATTACTCTTTCAGTGATTTCCTGAATATCAAGGATTTTTTTCCAGAACAATAATGGTTTATTCTGCAGCTATTTCCAGACTGTAACTGAGAATTTGATCTCCATGAATATGGTTGAAAGATCGTAGCTGAAACACAACAAAATATAACAACTTACTCCTTTGTCTGAAAAAAACCCCCATCATTTGAGAGAAAAAATTATCATGCCTATTAAAGATATATTCTTTACTTGTCCTCTCAGCAACTACAAAACATGCAGCCACTGACCCAGTGACCCACATATATGACAACAGAGGAAGAAAAATCCGGACACCTTTGAACTGGGAATGAATATTGCAAATTAAACCACATGGTTTGAAAATACAATCTTTCAGAGGATTTGCATTTGGGATTGATAGGAGGCATAACTAGCAATGGGTAAAAAAAAGAAGGCAAAATTTGTTACGGTATGCAGGGGCCACAATACAGTGGGATTCTAAGATCTATGGTGTTTATTGCTGGAATTTTGCAGCCGTTTGACAACAGCTGTCCATGTTGGCCCGAATTCACTCTTAACATGAAAGGCATGTTAACTGCTGTGTCTGGGGAAGAAGTGGGAAGAATAGGTTTGAAGAAATGGTGGGAAACCATTCACGAAACTAGGAGCTACCACCTCTGGCCTTTGAACCACTCTCCTTATGGCTTGTGAGTCATTTTACACATGCACATGCAAACACTGTGATTTTCACATGCAGTCACTTCATTTCCTGAGCAAGAATTCAAGAGCAAGACTTTATAATTCAGCACTATGAATAGGCTTCTTCTTCTTCTTGAGGAAGCCGATAAAAGAAAGCAATGTATCACATTTACCCATCCTCTGGATCTAAATATGGTGCCTGGCATGTTAAAAGACACACAACCTTGTACCCTTAGAAGATTCCACTTTTCTTTAAATATCATTTAGAGAGGCTTTCTTACAAAATCACAAATGCCCTGGAGAAAATCCATAGGGCCCACTCTTCCTTTCACCTCTGACCTTTTGACCTCCGCCTTGCCTCAGGGCAGTGATGACCCGGTCATTGCCTAACCCTGAGTCAATAAGTCTACCTTCATTAGCATAAAACATGAATCTAATGGCAGTTTGACAAATTATAACTTCAAGCTAAAGATCTGCCAACTGGCCAACTCCTGTAATGACTATTTATCATTGGAAACGGTAAATCATAGGAATTCAGATGACTTAATTATTCGGATATAAAAGTGCAAAAGTGAGCAAGAGAATGGGAGGATGCGGGGGGAGGACGACACCCACCCACCCGCACTTTCTGCAGAAATTTAAGGAAGGGATCTTCGGCCAAACAGTATGATCCTTGCACCAGGAGTGGGGGAGGGGTACGTCTCCTGGACTGGGACCATCATCTTCTCTCCCTCCACCTCTCAATCTCCACTCTTTTGTCTGCTCATTCTTTTCATCCCCGCTTCTCTCATTTTTCTTTCTCTTAGTCATTCTTCCTTCCCATCTCTCGCTTTTTTTTTGTCCTTCCTTCCTAGCCTTCATCTTTGTGTGTCTCTTTTGCGCGCTGCCCTGTCTCGTCTCCTATTTATCATCTCAACTTTTACTATTCTTCTTCCCACCCACTCTTTTTTCCCCCTATTTCTTTTAGAAATTAGTAGTTGTATTATTATTATTATTTATTTTTCTTCTCCTCTTCCCGCCCGTCCCCCGCTCGCCAATTCTTTTTTTTTTGTTTATTTATAAAATTGTTTATTTAACAGAAATTTAAAACACACAAACAAACCAATACAAATATATATTTACATATATACATTTTACAACCTATTTGAGCAATGGTTAAAACCTTCATCCTATACTTTAACGTGATCTACCTTATTAACATAACTTCTTCGTTCTTTTAACATTTTAGCTTCTCTATACCATTTACCATCAGTTACACATCTTCTAACTCTTCCTTGTCCTATCAAAATGTCATGTCTTATTCCCTATGGGACAAACGGGAGAGAGAGAGAGAGAGTCTGGGAAGACGTTTATTGTTCTTGGGGTTGTGATGGTTTCTCTGCCTTCTCTCCATTGCCCTCCCCTCCAGTTCATTCATGTTAAGGGTTTTCATTCTAGAACAAAAGGTAGGGAGGCTTGGCTTAGCCTTATTCCACTTGGACATTTGGGAGAGCTTAGGTAGCCTTGACCAATCAATCTTTGATCAAACCACGGGCCAGATAGGGGTGACATGAGACAGGGTCAAGGGTGGCTGTACCTTAGGTCACAAGGCATTACTTTCCTTCACGAGATGATGCTATTTCGGGCATACTCTTCTTCTCGCACCCAGGATTCCTAGAGGAAGAGTTCCCCCAGTGCTGAGAAATTTTGTTAGAGGGTATCTTTATTTGGATTTCTGAAAGAAGAGCATTTCTCCTGCAACAGGACTGGGGTTTTAACTTGGAGTGTTTATTTGGCTGTAATTTAATATTTTTTAAATTGTTTAATTTTTGTATTGTTCGTTTTTTATGTACACCACCCTGAATCCTTCGGGAGAGAGGGTGGCCTATAAGTCAACTAAACTAAACTAAACTAAACTAAACTAAACTAAACTAAACTAAACTAAACTAAACTAAACTAAACTAAACTAAACTAAACAGTGCGGAGACTCTACAGATTTGGCTGCTCAGGTAAAGTATGAGAAACTTGCCTCTACTTTCCCAATATTAACATATAGAAGTTGAAAGCAAGCTATTTTCCCCATTGGCAATAGGGTAGCATTCTTCTCCAGGACAGTCACTGAAGTGGTCCTTAAACGAGCATTTCCTGTACTAATAATTTATGTTGCCCTGACAGACAAACCTGCTTTAGTAACAAGGCTTGAGAGCAGTGGTGGGATTCAAATTTTTTAACAACCGGTTCTGTGGGCATGGCTAGGTAGGCATGGCTAGATGGGCATGGCCATGTGACTGGATGGGCATGGCTTCTTCTTTTTGGCAGCACCCCCATTTTTTTGTGCCTCCTGGGCCTCAGGGAACCCTCCTGGGTGAAGCAGTAAGACAGTGAGGGGAATCCCGGCACAGCTGATCATCGGAACAGCTGATCGTCAGGGGGGAAATAAATACCTTAAGGAGTGACTGGGCAGGGGAGAATGCAGTCAGAGATCAGGCATGCACATGATGTCGCGCATGCGCAATAAGGACTGATTGGGCAGGGAGAGGAGGGGCAGGCGGAGAGGGGTGGGCCAGCCAGGGGCACGATTTGGCGGTTCTCTGAAACTGCTTGAGAGTGGTCCAGTCCATACAATTTTATTGCAGGATAATTTTAAGGGTCCCAATGGGAGGATTCCTGTCCCCCAACTCCATTCCCCCCCGACATACAGTGACACCACCCAAAGGAGCTTTTGCTGTTGTTCCAATTGTTTGTTGTTCCAATTGCTAAACCTGGAAGTCCTTTGGGCCTTTAAGCTATTCCCAAGGCCACCCCAAAGGTGCTTTTTCAAGAGGCAGCTGGAGTTTCTGGTTTTTCTTTGAAGATGTTTTGCTTCTGATCCAAGAAGCTTCTTCAGCACCTCCATGAACTGGATGACTGAGAATCAGCTCTGAGCTGAAGAAGTGTCTTCAGAGTCCAGAAGCATATGATCTGGATGAAGGAGACATTTATTCCCAAGGATATTTTTGCTTTTTTGGAAGAATGCTAGACCTAGAAATATAAAGAGCTATGCAATGTCTGAATGGTACTTTATAGAGAGCATGCTGGGCACATGAAGATGTCTGCATGGAAGCCAGATGCCCAATATGTCTATCTGTCCAAGTCCAAATGGCCATTGAGGACAGTGCCCAGGGACTGGAAGATGTAAAGCTTTCTTCTCCTCCTGTCTGCCCCCTTTTAATTCTTTTTTATAAAAAGAGAGGGAGGGCTGCTATCTGCCAGGGCAACCTAATCCCTAGAGAGGCAAACTAGCCAGCCCATGTGGTATAGTGGTGAAGGTCTTGGACGAAGAGCAGGAAGGGCCACGTTCTGCTCTATAGATAGCAGAGGTGGTATTCAGCAGGTTCTGACCAGTCCTGGAGAACCGGTAGCAGAAATTGTGAGTAGTTCAGAGAACTGGCAAATACCACCTCTGACTGGAGATTTGACAGTATCCTTCCCCTGCCAAGCCCACTGAGCCACGCCCACAGAACTGGTGGTAAAAAAAATTGAATCCCACCACTGCTTTATAGTATTTTACTACTCTCAACAGAAGGAAGGAGGAGTATGTGGAGAGGAAAGCATAGACTGAGTGCTGCTCCAGCACACCTTTGAAAAACACAGACTGCCTGCAGATTTATGAAGGGGGGGCTCTCTCCATAAATCAGCCTGGGCCCTCCCTCCCATGCCCATTTTTGCTTTGGTAGAACTCTAAACACCTGCATCTGATTATCTTTAACTTAAGCAAGCAGGGAAAAATCCGGTTGGCATTTTCAAGACAGAAGAGGCAAGCAACTATGCCATCTGCATACGTGTATCAGAGAGGAAGAGAGAAAGTTGCAATACCCACTAAGTGGCACCCATTAATAGTCATTATCACCGCTGCCCATGCAAAATTGAAAGCTAATCTTTATTTTTCTCTCTTCACCCATTCATCATCTGCCTACTATCTACCTACCTGTCGGTTTTATACTTATTTGCAGGACGTCGGGGAGTTTGCCTTAGTAATCCTTAAATTCAAAGACTAGAATCGATTAGTCAGGCCTGCTGATATGTATCAAGTCTGGGTGTTTTCCTTCCTCCAGTTTGGTTTGTTCCCATGCCTATTCGTAGGCCTGGAGTTTTATTAGTTTTATTTATTTATATATATATTTGTTTTCGTAGATTGTTTCTGATTAGGGCTAATTCAGTCCTTCTTTGTGTATCTTGGGGAGGCCATAGAGCTTAGGGCATCTGGATGATTTTTCTCTGGGGATGATTCTTTGCTGGATCTCTTCACTGATGGGAGAGGCTTTTATTTTGGATTTGGTAGTTTTTTCCAGGTAGGTGGTGGGGTCTGTGTTTAGAGGTTTGTAAGCGGGGTCTTGGAGTAGGTTGGATAGTTTGGATTGGTAGTCAGATGTGTTCATCACGACTGTGGTGTTGTTTTTGTCTGCTGGGAGAATGATTATGTTGTTGTCTTTCCTCAAGTTGCTGAGTGCTTTTTGGTCTTCTATATATATATGTGTGTGACTTGAGAGTGGAGGCCTGAGCCTCACAAAATGTAGAAACAAGAACCCACCAATTAGGATTCAAAGCATGGGAGCCAATATTTCCTTGTCGTTTCCAGATCTCTTATAAGCACTACACATTTCTCTCAAGGATTCCATCTTCTAGCGATTACCTCATCATTCTCCTAAACCCCTGAAATGTAATGAAATAAACTCAATATGATCTTTAATAACGGGCAATACATACATAATGGATCTATCCATCCAAATATGCAACATTGCTATAAACAACATTGCCAGGAAGTAGTAGCACTTTGACACTTCAACTGAATGTCAGAAATCACAGGTCTATTTTTTGGGGTTGGTTTTTTTTTATGGTTTTGGTTTTTAAATCAATCCTTTGATATGCACCAAATGTAACAACTTTTGATATGTTGATATCAACTTTTGAATTAAAAGACTACTGTCCAAACATTCTTGTTAAGCTTTTTCAACAGGGGGAGAAAAAGACTTTATTTACTGCAAATCAACAGTACTAAGATAGAGCCAGTGATGTAATGCTTTACCAACTGCACTGGCTCTTCTGGGCTGAATTAACCTTTAAAGAGCTTGTGGGAAAATACAGACAGGCATCTCTTCTTTTGTAGCTTCAGGGATGTGGGTAATAGCAATAGCAATAACACTAGACTTATATACTGCTTCACAATGCTTTACAGCCCTCTCTAAGCAGTTTACAGAGTCAGCCTATTGCCCCCAACAGTCTGGGTCCTCATTTTACCCACCTTGGAAGGATGGAAGGCTGAGTCAACCTTGAGCCTGGTGAGATTTGAACTGCCAAATTGCAGGCAGCCGGCAGTCAGCAGAAGTAGCCTGCAGTATTGCATTCTAACCTCTGTGCCACCGTGGCTCTGAATGTTGTATTGTATTGTAATCCCAAGAAAGGGAGAATGTTTATTGGTGGTGCCCAGTTTAGGAAATGCCCTTTCTTGCATCATATTCCCTTCAGTCCCAAGGAAAATCCTTTTTATTTTCCCCAGCATTTAATAACACTATTTTACTGCTAGTTTTACTGTTGCGATTTTATGTGCAGAAGATTTATTATTCCTCTTTTGTTAGCAGACATAATATTATTATTGCTGGTACGTCTGATTTTATCTCGATGATTGAGCTGATTTCCATGCTGCTTTTTTTTTTTTTAACAAAAGTTCCTTTCGTTTTCTAAAATTTGCTTTAAAATATTTGTGTGTTTTCCAAACAAAACAAAAAAACAAAAAAAAAAAACAAAATCTGACAGTCACCAGGCAATGTAGAAGCATAATCATAAATCAGGATGAATAAAACTGCATATCAAGGCTGATATCCGTTTGGCAAAGTGCTTGGCAGAACCCCAGGTGTGTCTCTTGGCAAGACATTTAGCAGCATGGGGAGAATTGGGGAAATCCCTTTTCAAGGCAGTGGGAGGAGCAACAGAGTCCTTTTCCTTGAAAGCTGGGGTGAAGTTAGCATCAGCAAATGAAAAATTCTGTCCCAGACTGTATGGAATACAGGTAGTCCTCGCCTTACAACAGTTCATTTAGTGACCGTTCAAATTTACAGCAGCATGAAAAAGTCCCTTGTGACTGTTTTCACTTATGATGGTTGGAGCATCCCTGTGGTCACAGGTTCAACATTCTTGGCCACTGACTCATATTTATGATGGCTGCAGTGTGCTGGGGCCATATGACCACCTTCTGCGGCCTTCTGACAAGTAAAGTCAACAGGGAAGCCAGATTCACTTAAGAACTATGTTACTAACTTAAAACAGCCTAGTTGCCAAAAAGTGCTGCTGCTCACCTTTTAAATTTCCCTAGCATTACCTTTGGGTTCTCAACCAGTCTTATTTTGGAGTAACTTTTCCACTGTTGTTGTTACCTATCTGCTTCCTCTGGATATTTTATCTCTTGTTTTGTATTGTATTGTATTGTATTGTATTGTTTGTTGTGTTGTGTTGTGTTGTGTTGTGTTGTGTTGTGTTGCATTGCATTGCATTGCATTGTACTGTATTCCATTCCATTCCATTCCATTCCATTCTATTCTATTCTATTCTATTCTGGTTTATTTAAACTAAATTTGTATATCAGTGATTACGTGACCTCTGTAGATGCCATACACTAAATAAAATAAATAAATGCTTGCTCCAAAGCATATTATTTAAAAATTATCACAAATCATTCTGGATTTTCCTATTTTTTTATTCTTTATTTAAACCAGGGTGTTTTAACTTGTGGACTTCAACCCCCAAGAATACCCCAGCCAGCATGGCTGGCTGAAGAAGCCTGGGAGTTGAAGTCTACATGTCTTAAAGTCACCAAAGTCACCTCTTCTGCATGTTTCCAACCCATACGGTCCTGAGCTTTCTTTTGCCAATTGGGCCTGCAATACTTGTTGATGTCGTTGATCCATCTTGGTTTAGGTCTCTTTTGTGGATACTTTTTATCAAGTGGGACAGTGGTGTGTTTCAATTATTTTTACCACCAGTTTGGTGGGCATGGCTTGGTGGGTGCGCTTTGCGCCCTTTGCACAGGCGCAGAGGCTTTCTGACTCACCTCCTGCAATCCTGCACTCTCCCTGTCACTTCAGCAGCTGCCGCACAGCAATGTGCTGTGCCACGCAAAGCAGTTGTGCTTCAAAAGCAGAAGATAAAGGTTAGTATGGGAGACCGGGCAGGCAGGTGGGCCTAACAGCAGAGTGTTGGAGAGAACCGGTTCGGTCTCCACTGCTCATCAGCACTACCGGCTCGGCAGAATCAGGCTGAACTGGTAGAATACAACCACTGAAGTGGAATCTGTTCTATGACTGCTTTGGTCCACCTGCCATCAATTCTTCTTGCTCTGTGGGTAGCCCATTTCCATTTCAATTCTTTTACTTGCGGGTACTTGCAGGAACGCCTCCTGCCAGCATCACATTCCAATCGCCCAGTATGCTCCCATAGGTGGGGCCTCCTTGGGGTACTATCGGTTAGGCATTGTTGACTGGCAGTGCCCAGGGGAAGGGCCTTTTCTGTGGGAGCGCCCGCCCTATGGAACCAACTCCCCGTGGACCTCTGTTTGGCCCCTGATCTCCACTCCTTCTGCCAGGACCTGAAGACCTGGTTGTTTCAACAGGCCAGTCTGGACTGACTTCGGGGGTGTGGGTTGTTTTTACTTGTTTTAATTTAAAATTTTTAACGATTGATTAGGCTTGTACTGGTTTAATGTCTTTTTATTGTAATTGTATTGGGTTTTTATTGTTCGCTGCCCTGAGTCCTTAGGGAGAGAGGGCGGCATACAAGTCTAATAAAATAATAAAATAATAATAATAATACTCTCTTGATGATGTCGTATACTTTCGTTTGTTCTCTAATCCATGGGCAGGCCTTTCTATCTTGTCTTGTAATACATATATCTTTCCATGGCTTTTTGTGCCACTTGTAGCAAGTGTGTGTGTGTTTGTGTTTGTGTGTGTGTGTGTGTGTGTGTGTGTGTGCTATTATTTATATTTATTCAAATTCAAGCGATTTAGGGGGCACTTTCAGGTTTCCAGGGTCAAAGGCAGGATGCAGAGAATTTCATAAACAAATCAAGATAATCTGTATGAAAAGTTCTGTAGGAAAGGATGGTTTCCTTAAGTCGCAATAAACCTTTGATAGAGGTTGAAGAAGAAGGCAGGAAAAAACAACCTTTTTTTATAGTGAAAATGATATGTACAGCATGATGTTTTGTGCATCAGGAAGCTGTGATTGATTCCTAGCAGATTTCTACTGAAAGCACGTGTGGAAAAAAACCCTCCATTTTGTCGCCATCGCCTGCTATGATGTGTGAAACAACCTCAGGAAGATTGGAAGGGTGGGAGGGAACTGCGTGATGAAAGGAACTTGAATGTGTCTGGAAGCTTGCTCAGGGAAGGGAGATTTGCACATGTCATTAACCGAGATAGACAAGATGGCTGTGTATTGTCAAACATAAAATGGCAGAAGAAGAATTAATATATTTTGTTCCTATACAGTATTAATGCATGCATACACGCACATTTTATAAATAATTGTTTTTGTGTAAGTAAGAAAACAACAGATGAAACTATTGACTTTTATTAACAGCCCAGAAGACAAGCTGAGGATGCAAAAGGATCTTGACAGACTTGAACAATGGGCCCTATCCAACAACATGAAATTTAATGTGGAGAAAAGCAAGGTTTTACATCTGGGCAGGAAAAAGCAATGGTACAAGTACAGATGAGGTGAAACCTGGCTCAAAAACAGTAACTGTGAGGGGGACTTTGAAGTCCTAGTGGATAATCACTTAAACGTGGGTCAGCAGTGTGCCAGAGCAGCCAAAACAGCCAGTGCAATCCTTGGTTGTATAAACAGAGGCATAGAATCAACTAATCCAGGAGAGAAGCAACCTGGAATTGAGGAGAAATTTCCCAACAGGGAGGACAATTAACAGGAGGAACAGCTTGTCTTCAGAAGTTGTGGGTGCTTCATCACTGGAGGTTTTTAAGAAGAGACTGGGCAGCCGCTTGTCTGGAATGGTATAGGATCTCTTGCCTGAGCAGGGGGCTAGACTAGAAGACCTCCAAGGTCCCTTCCAGCTGTATCCTGATTAACAGATAATCAGAGTTGGAAGGGACCTTATAGGTCATCTAGTCCAATCCCCCACCCAAGCGGGAGACCCTACACCATTTCTGACAAATGGCAGCCCAATCTCTTCTTGAAGGTTGATTCTTGATTGATTGAGTGCTGGCCAGTTACCAATTCTGAATGGACAACTCACACTGAATCAGAGGTGGTATTCAGCAGGTACTGACCAGTTCTGGAGAATTGTTAGCGGACATTTTGTGTAGTCCGGAGAACCAGCAAATACCACCTCTGACTGGAGATTTTACTCTATCTTCCTCCTGCCACACCCATCAAGCCACACGCACAGAATTGAATCCCACCACTGCACTGAATGTCCTACTTTTCTCCTTTTAGCAGTCTTTCTCTTTAAAATGAAGTTGGACTGAAGAGACAATAACAGTTTGCTGCCTGTTGCTTTTCAGATGTGAAGCTGTGCTCTGTAAAGTAGGTCAAAGGACGGTCCACTACTCTAACCATGCCAGTCATGCATAAGGCACAGATCAGATCATTGTAACTATACAACACGGTTTGCTTACTTATTTATTGCAGGTATTAGACCAGAAATAAAAGCTATCAAAATGCTAAATCCTGATTACAAGCAAAACTCAGTTATTATGCAAATAACGCAGAAATAAAGATAGCATTAACACAGCAAGAATTCTTATTCTCATGCCACTGAGGAAAAAATAAGTGAAGTACTAATAATGACAATCCTGGATTATTATCAAATGCTAACATAATTAATAGCAGGACTATCTTTTCCTCAATTATTCTGGGGTAAAATTTTAAGAAACAAGAGAGCATAGTCTGCTGTTTCTCTGTCATAGTTATTGCATAGACAAACTCATAAAGAAAAGGCAAGGCTATGTATCTTCCCCAGAGCACCTCCGAAGCTAATACATTAAATTGCAGCAGAGAAAAACGCAAGCCAATATTGAGCTGCAAAATTGAACTAAGTTCCCAAGATGGGCAGCTAACTGGCAAAAAAAAACCCACATAGGAAATGTCTAAGGAACAGACATTTGTATGAAAGAAGCAAAGAGGTCCTTGAAGGAAATGTCCCTAACCTTGTTTTATTAGTTTTAACAGAGCACTACAACCTAGCGGGGGGTGGGTGGGGTGGGAGAGAAAGAACAAAACCCAATGCAGCAAATTCTTTAGCTACCTGCGTTCATCCAATATTATTGATATCAGGGAGGGGGTAGTAGTTCTGTAGCCTTGTTCGAAAATGTAGATTTTCAACTACAATTTTTCTGGCTACTATAAAAGCTATGTAATCGTCTGGATACTGCCTGTCTGGTTTTCAGATGTAGATGAATTGGTAACATATTTTGGGTTATGGAAAAGAGCTTGAAAAAAATTGGCAGCCATGATCTTAATTCTGAGGTTGTTCTTCATCCAGACTGCAGTTTCATAGAAGAGAAGGGGATCGGGAGAAAAATCTTACTATACCAAGCCTTTTCATCTATATGGATATATTGACTTCCTTTAAATTAAATCATTAGCAGCCTGACTAAAATATTTTGAGAGCTATACACTCTCTGTATAGAGATGGATATCGTTTTAAAATATTTCTTCTATAATTTAGTTTATCTAGAAGTCAGCTATGATGGGTGTCTTCTTCTATCAGAATCTTGCCATGTAAAATGGTTCTTAGACAGCATTTCAGACATTGGGTTGGGTGGGGTTCCTGTTTACAAGATTTCCAGCAGGTTTCGGCTTTAAACAATGAACACTAGCTTTTCTTCATAACAATGTAGTTTATAAAGTATTTGTCACAGTCAAGTATTTCAATAAACATAGGACTATTGGAATGACTTGTTAATCAGTGAAACATAATGATCTCTGGCAAATGAGAAGCAGTAGACAGTTCACCTCACAATGTTATTGAAAAAATAAATAAAAAGCGAGACAGCCTATGCTATTCTCAACTGCTGTGGACAAATCTTGCAATAAATAAACTGGCTGCTCAAAGCAATAGAATATTGGGTGCAAAATCTGACTGTCAGACAATCATTTGGAGCTCTACAGCGCTCAGCTTCTTCAAGTGCTCAAGCATATTGCTGTTGTGTTTTGTTTTACTTTATTTCCACGCTATTCTGCCTCCCAGAGGAGCCCAGAATGGCTTACAAGAGAAAGGAGGAAAAAGAGGTAGATAAAGCCATCACATAATGCTTCAAAACAATAAATACAAAACCAAAAAAAAATACAGTCCTCTTTTTAAAAAGAGAAAAAAAGTAGAAAAGTGGGATAAAAAACTGACAAATGTAAAGATAGCCTATACACATAGTAATTCCTAAGCCATAAATGTTAAGTGAACAGGCATACTTTCAATTGTTTTCTAAAAAGGACTATTATTAATAGTTTATATTACACTTTAAAATGCAAATGGATTTCATACAGTTACTGTTATTCTTTTGCAGGTATCCTTAATGATATGGAAGATCTTGAGACTGGGCAGAATTTTGAATAGTTTGCAGGAAGAGATTCATATAAAGTTTCCTATGTGGAATTATCAAAACAAAGAGGTATATTTCTTCTACGGGAAAAAAAAATCAGAGCAGAGTTCAGCCCAAAGAATATCAGATGATTCTCAAAGTTAAGACCTTAGGTACAATGGGCTGTGGGATTTCCCTTACCAGAAAAACAATTGCTGTCAACATACATATTGTTATTTGTATATGCCTGTTTGGGGAGCTGGCCTAAGGAGATCCTGTCTAACATTAAACCATAATTCTCAACCAAGCCTTCTTCGTGAGTAGTGAAGGTTCCTGATTCAAAGAGGCCAGAGGCCAGATACTTATCTGAGGCAAATATGGGCGAAGTGCTCAAGGCAGCAATCAAAAGGCCGGGAAGCACGTAACAAGGAAGGAGAGGTTACATTCCAGAAGTAGCAGCTGAACACCAGGGGTCTGGGGAAAATTACACCAGGCATCAGCAACCTTTCCAGGTGCCAGGGATCAGTGTACAAAGTTGTAGGTGGCCCTTACCCCAAATTTAAAAACAGGCTCATGAGACTAAGGGTGACATGATAGCCGTGTTCCAATATCTCAGGGGTTGAGATAAAGAAGAGCATGGTCTAACCTATTCTCCAAAGCACCTGAAGGGCAGGACAAGAAGCAATGGATGGAAACTAATCAAGGAGAGAAGCAACTTAGAACTAAAGAGAAATTTCCTGACAGTGAGAACGAACAATCAGTGGAACAACTTGCCTCTAGAAGTTATAAATGCTCCAATACTGGAAGTTTTAAAGAAGAGATCGGATGACCATTTGTCTGAAATGGTATAGGGGTTCCTGCCTGAGCAGGGGGTTGGACTAGAAGACCTCCAAGGTCCCTTCCAACTCAGTTATTCTGCTACAAATCGATAGGGATTTCAGCAATTTTGTGAAAGAACACAAACATTTTATGAGCTATTACGCGAGAATGCAGAAACCTTGCAAAATCTGGCAATCCTGCGAGGACTTTAAAAAAATAAATAAAGCATAATTAATTTGACAAGAGCACAGATACTGTTAAGTTCACATAGAGAGGCAGGACGCGGAGTGCTTCAACTCAAAGTTTATTGTGACTTCAGCTCAGAACAGACCCGACTGATTCAGCCATGGCAGCTATTTATAGCCGGCTGCCGCAGCTGCCAGCCAATCAGAGTGCAGGGTTTTCCCGCACTTTTACAACCAATGAATTCAAACACTTTACAACAATAACCAGTCATTTTAAACTCTGCATACATAACACCCCTCCCCACTAGGTTTGGTCCATACTCAAACCCCATCTATCTAATATACTCTTGTAGATAGGTGGGGCTCTTACGGGTACGTTGAGACCTGCGTGGTTCAGGTGTTTTGGGAATCTCACTTTGTGAGGAAGGAAATGTATCTGCCAACATTCCCTTATTGGGACTTCTTGTATTAGTAGAACCTGCTTGGTTACTACAACCTGGTCTCTCCTCCCAATCCATCTCCAACCCAATGTCACCCCCTAAATCTGGTAGTGATGTGCAATCTTCTATTTGCAAAAAGGGTTGTTGGCACCCTGACAGGTTCTGGTATGGTTCCTGTCGTGTTAGCTCATTACACATGGGGTTGATTCTCACTTGCTGATTACCTTCATTATCTCCCCCTTCCCACCTAGAAGAGGCTGAGGGCATGGGATCCAGAGAGGAGCAAGGGCAATGCTCTAGAGGCAGTCTGGACCGTAACTGGTCCATGTGCCTACTCCACAAGACACCATCCTCAGTTTGAACCCTGTAAGACCTGGGGCCTGTAACCTGGGTCATCTCAGCAGGAATCCATAATGGTTCACCCACAAGGTTTTTAGCATAAACAGAATCACCCACGGTGAATGTGCGAGTTTTGCTGGTGGAATCTAGAGGCGCATTGGGTGCATAAGTGGGGTGAAGGCGGTCTAGGGTAGACCTGAGTTTTCTCCCCATCAAAAGCTCGGCAGGAGTTAAGTTAGTGGATGGACTAGGAATGATGTGTTGGATACTGAGTAGTTTTTCAACCTTCTCAGTGATGTCCCCTGGACCCAATTGTTGGAGTTTCTCCTTGGTAAAACATACCATGCGTTCAGCCTGGCTGTTAGTCGAAGGATGCCCAGGGGCAGTAAGGGTGTGTCTGATACCCTGCTGCGCTAAATATGATTCAAAAAGATTAGCAGTAAATTGAGGACCATTGTCAGAAACAAGCACATCAGGTAACCCATGAGTTACAAAAGTTTCTTAAGTTGTTTGATAACAGCGTCTGCAGTGGTGAAAACCATGGGGATAACCTCTAACCATCTGGAGTATGCATCAACTACAATAAGGAAAGTGTGCCCTCTGGTAGGGCCAGCAAAATCAATGTGAATCCTGGACCATGGACCCCTAGGACATTCCCATTCTTGTATGGGGGCGAGGGGTGGAGCAGGCCTTACTTGCTGACAGTTTGGGCAGGATGCAACCCAGGATTCAACCATTTTGTCTATACCAGGCCAATCCCTTCATTCTGACAATACCCGGATGACCCTCATGTAACATTTCCAAAACCTCTGTCTGCAATTTTGCAGGAATAACCACCCTGTTACCCCACAAAATACATCCCCTCAAGACAGATAATTCAGTTTGTCTGGATTTAAAAGGTTGGGAAATTTGAGGTAGATCATGTAGTGGTCAGCCCTTTTTAATCCAGCCTATAATAGGAGCCAATGAAGTGTCTTTGGCAGTTTCTCTAGCAATTTCAGCAGCATGAAATGGAAGTTTGGCAACAGTTTCTAGAAAGAAGGTGTAAGTTTCAGGAGCAGGGTCCTCAGTGTGCAAAGGAAGTGGGCAGCGACTCAAAGCTTCAGCATGCCCAATGTCTTTTCCCGGTCTGTGAATGAGTTTATATGAATAAGCAGCAAGAAATTCAGTCCATCTCAGCATTCTTGGTGACAGGATGGTGGGCGTTGGTCTGTCCCCTGCCACAATGCCTAAAAGGTTTGTGATCTGTAACAATGGTGAACCTTCTCCCATATACGTACTCATGGAACTTCTTGACTGCTGCCACGATAGCCAACGCTTCCTTGTCCAGTTGACTGTAGTTTCTCTCTGCTTTGGTCAAAGTGCGAGTAAAATGCAATAGGGCTTCCCTTCCACTGGGAAGCATGTGGCTCAACACCCCCACTCCAAAAGGGGATGCATCACAAGTCAATACTACAGGTAAATTCTCAGAAAACTGTATCAGGACACAATCAGAAGTGATTTGTCTCTTGATGTTGTTAAATGCAGCTTCTTCTTTTGTGCCCCAGACCCATGCAGATTTTTTATCCAGTAATCTGTGTAAGGGTTCTGCAGTGGTTGCTTTCTGAGGTAGAAACATATGATAGAAATTAATAAGTCCCAGGAATGCTTGTAAGTCAGTTTTGCATCTAGGCCTGGGGGCTTCTTTGATTGCCTGAACTTTGGCTTCTGTGGGGTGGATGCCATGTTTATCAATCATAAAGCCCAAGAATTCTACTTTGTCAGTTCTTAGTGTGCATTTCTCTTTTTTGACTTTTAACCCCGTTTTTTTGAACCTGGTTAGAACTTCTCTGAGTTTCTCGTGTAACTGTCATTTTCAGCAGAGATTAAAATGTCATCAAAATAAGGCACCACCCCAGGCAACCCTTGTAGCATCCTTTCCATGAGGCTTTGAAAGATGCCTGGCACCACACTTACTCCGAATTGTAACCTCTTGCATTTGAATGCACCCCCATGGGTTACAATGGTTTGGGCTTCTGCAATTAGATCATCTACTGTTAACTGCAGGTATGCTTGGGCCAGGTCCAATTTGGCGAAGATTGTGCCCCCACCCAGAGAATGTAATAAATGATGAACCACTGGAACCGGATATGCGCTCTGTTGTAGCGCATGGTTCAATGTCCCCTTGTAATCCCCACAGATTCTCACAGAACCGTCAGCCTTGACTTGTGTGACTATGGGTCACCTGGAGTGGTCAGTGGGCTCTAAAACCCCTTGGTCTATTAGTTTATCTAATTGTGCATCAATTTTTTCCTTCAATGCAAATGGAACCCTTCTGGGTTTTAAACGGATAGGTTGTACCTTGGGATCTAGGTTAAATGTGATAGGGGTCCCCAAGTACCTGCCTAATCCATTGCTGAAGACCTCTGGAAACTCAGACTTCAAAGACTCTTCCCACTCAGTGTTGCTTACGTGATTGATGCCAGTCACTTCGATGCCCAGCAGGTTGAACCATTCTAGCCCCAGCAAACTTGGACGATCTTTATCCACGATGGTCAGGGGTAGGCGTTTGATGTGACCTTTGAACTTCACGTTGAATTCTCTTGTTCCAACTACTGGAATCTTGTTCCCTTGGTAGTCTTTAAGAGTTAATGCCTGCTTCTTGAAGTGAGTCTTCTGAATGTCTGGTATCAGTCTCTGAATAGTGTCCCATGACACCATGGATAAGTATGAACCTGAGTCCACTTCCATTTGGCAAGGCCTTCCTTCAATGAATACCTTGACATGCACTTTCCTGTTATTTAAAGAGGAAGAATGACCAATAGTTACTGTTTGATGAGTTTCATTCCTTCCATTTGCTTCTGTGTTGCGCCCCATTTTCTCACTGGTGTTGTTTGGCTTGACTTCTCTGTCTTTGTTGTTTGTAGCAAACTTTCTTCTGTTTGGTGGAGTTCTGGATGATTTGCAGACTCTTGCAATGTGCCCTTTTTTTCACATCGGAGTCAAATGGTGTCCAGGAACTTGCATTCAGTGCGGGGTGGTTTCCCCACAACCTATGCAGTGGAAATCACGCCTCTTCCTTCTCAGGTCGTTTCTTTTCCGCTCCATTCTGAGTCTGTTGATTTCTTCTTCTTCTCCACTGTATTCTGACTCGGATTCAAGTTCATCAAAATGAGTTGTAGTGGTCTTTTCCCCATCTAAATGGCCCGTAGTCTTGTTCATCTTTCTCATGGCTGCTGCTGAGGATTTGGTGGCTTCTGCTGAAGATGCTTCCTCTATGGCTTCTTTCAGCGTGATCTTGGGTTTCATCAGTAATTTGCTCTGCAAAACCTTGTCTTTAAGGCCCAAAACAAAACGATCGCTCATGGCCTCCTCTAAGCTGCTGAATTCGCACGCACACCCAATGTCTCTTAAACTTGCCACAAAGTCATTTATGCTTTCGTCTTCCCCCTGATCGCGGCGATAAAACTTCGTGTCTCTTAATAAGGCACGATACTTGGGGTGCGTAGTGTGCCCTTAAAAGCCTCTCTAGATCAGGCCATGCCATTACCTTCATGTCTGCTGCACCCGCTAATGCCTTCACCATCTTGAAAACTGCCGGACCGCAATACGTGAGAAAAACCGCCCTCTTCCGCTGCTCAGAAATGGCGGCCAGATCGCTTCCTTCCAAAAACATCTGAAACCGATCTGCATACGACTCCCAGTCTTCATTCTTCGGGTTGAATGGGGCTGGGGGGGTGTTCAGCGCAGCCATCTCGCTCTTCTCTGTTCCGTGTTGCCTTCTCTTCAGGGAAATCCCATCCTCGTCGCCAGTGTTAAGTTCGCATAGAGAGGCAGGACGCGGAGTGCTTCAACTCAAAGTTTATTGTGACTTCAGCTCAGAACGGACCCGACTGGCTCAGCCGCGGCAGCTATTTATAGCCGGCTGCTGCGGCTGCCAGCCAATCAGAGTGCAGGGTTTTCCCACACTTTTACAACCAATGAATTCAAACACTTTACAACAATAACCAGTCATTTTAAACTCTGCATACATAATAGATACCTTCTCAGATGTGCCACTTGCAGATTTCCAGTTATGTGAACACCTAATGTGGTTTGGCTGGTTTTGACTGGCACTGAGTCAGTTCAGTGGTTGTAGTTGTCATTTATGATTTAGCATAACATGTGGTAGATCCAACCACTATTCCTGCAGGCAACTAGAAGGGTTCAAATTTCCAAAAGGAAGGAGTTTATCTTGAGCAATCAATCAGATTAAGATGCAAGATCATCTGAGGTTTAGGCTTTATAGGGCCTACTGATAATATTAGTCCTGATAGCTTATATGATAGAGTATTCAGGTGACAAAATACCACTCTCATCCATGTTTACCTTTAAAATGAAGATCCTTGGTGGTGCAGGCTGTTAAATGCCTAGCACTTAAGTTCCAGCTGCCTGCAATTAGTGCAGGCTCGAATCCCTGCACCAGGCTCAAGGTTGACTCAGCCTTCCATCCTCTCGGGGTAGGTAAATTGAGGACCCAAGATTGTTGGGGGCAATAAGCTGACTTTGTAAAAATGCCGCTTAGTAATAAGCAGGCATATACAATGGAATGAAGTCTATTGCTGAGCGCATTGGGTTGTATCCCAAAAATTGTAAGCCTCCCTGAGTCTTCAGAGAAGGGTGGCATATAAATGTAATTTAAAAAAAATACATATGAACTCATGGAGCCAAGCTTGCTGATGATGCAGAGAGCTGGCAGAGGAAGAAACAGATACCATAGTCTGGCTTATTGGAAATTCTAGTTAAAGACAGATTTCCTTGGTACTTTGCAATCAGATAAAACATTTAATCATGCAATCCAGCACCAGCAATTTGAATGATATTTTAATCATGCATACCTAGAAACAGTTTCACCATGTAATCTGTGGATGGTGTCTACAGACAAGGCTAGAGAATTCAAATCCCAGGCAGGAATGTAAAAAGTGCTAGGATGGATCAGACAAACCATCCATCTAGTTCATAATTCTGTCTGGTGACAGTGATCAGCCAATTAATTCAGAGAAATTAACCAGTAGATCCATTGCCAGACCTGCATGGATCTACAAACACGTAGAAATACTCATTCATCCACTAGAGTTGAAATAAATTATCCTAAGTTAAATGCACTCGCCAGAATTAATTTTTATCATTCAAGGAACTTGATACACAGATCATAACACATACCGCATACCCTAGACCAATATTTCCTCAATCTTGGTAACTTTAAGATGCGTGGACCAACTTCCAGAATTTCCCAGCCAGTGTGAAGTCCATACATCTTAAAGTTGCCATGGCTGAGAAATACTGCACTAGACAGATTTATCCCTCTCTCCTAGCGATCTTGTGGACAGTGGACCTGTTTCCTACAGAAAAAAGATCAGTGATTTTGAATGGGGCTCCTAGAGCCGTGGTTTATGGGAGGAGGGAACATGGCTGAATCTGCTTTTTCCTGTTGTTGCTGCTGGTACTAATAACTAGGGATAGGTTTTCCTCTAGCCAGTTCATCAAGTTGATCAACTTTTTTGCAGGAATAGCAGCTTTGCACTTTCTGTACCCCAGCATTGTTAGTTTAGAAGGGTTAAATCAACAAGTCTCCTCCAGTCTTATCTACATCTGAGAAATTATCTGAATTTTTGAAACTCTTCTTGAATGTTGAATTTGTATAAAGCTTTGTATGAACTTTCCCACTATCTCCATCATCTCTTAACCGTGTCTTCAATTCTATTACAGATCGCTAGCTAGTTTTTTCCCTAGGTGGATAACAACTGTTCCAAAGGAAATATCAACTCACAACAGGTGAGTATGTAGTAAACATTCACCCTAGGTTGCTGCTGAGCTGATGATGTATAGTTGTTACAAAAATTCAGAAGGGTTTCAGGTGATGTTTGTTTCTAACTCAGAATTAGTTTCCAAAATTGTTTCAAATCAAGTTGAGATCCCTTTACCCCAAAGAGATTGTTTATCAGAGCATAAAGGGTGCATTGAAATAAAACAATAAATCCATGTTTAATCTCCTTATTTTCCAACTACGAAAATCCCACCCCACCACATAAACATATTTAATTATGAATGCAAGATCTAAGCTCAAATGTCACCCAGTCTTCAACTGTAATATTTTTTAAATCTAAATTAAAGATTCTCAGTGTGAATGTAAACTCTGAGTTTATTCATTTTCTTATCAAATGCCAGCCTCCTGTTCCACATGACCAATCAGGTAATTGCCAATGGAAAGCAAAATATGAGCGAAGATGATGAAGATGAAGGCGAATATATGTGTCCCATGGTAATATTATAGGATCCAATTTGGGTTGGTCACTGGGACCAGAGGTTTTGGACTTGTGCTGGAGCCCATCTCCAAGGAATTTCTCTCTAGCCAGAAGTTAGGCTAGAAAGAAGTTCCCTGAAGATGGGCTCCAGCATGAGTCCAAAAGCTCAAAAGACAAAAGCTCTGGTCCCTGTGACCCAGATTGGATCCTACAAAGATGATTTTGGCATAATGCTTGAGAAGAGGAATTCTCTAAACATGTTCTGCCCTTACTCAGTGCAAAGACAGATAATGGTTTTGTGTAGAGGAGAAGTAGAGCCAAAACATGATGATGATGATGATGATGCTGTTGTTGATGATGATGATGAAGGAGAAGGAGAAGAAGTAGGAGAAGAAGTCCATTCAGTCACATTTGACTCTTGGTAATTCTATGGGCCAGGTCTCTCCACATCTTCTAATCTTGCACTATTGCTTTGAGTTTGTTTGATGCTCTGGCTGGTGTCAGCTTTGATGGTGTCCAGCCACCATGATCTTTGGTGGCCTTGTTTCCTTTCACTGCTAATGCTTCCAAACATAATTGCTTTCTCCAGTGAATTCCCTTGCATGACATTGCCAAAATAAGTGAGACACAGTTTTGTGATTTTGCCTTCTAGTGATGTGTCTGATGCTTTGCGCTCCAGAGCCAAAACATAATTGCAACCAAACCAGGGTTTTGCATCTCAAGTGAAGATATATTTTAAGGAGAAAGAGTTCACTGCGAGTGATAAGATACAAAACAATGCATACACATACATGTGAATTATCCCCAGATTACTTCCACCTTACTTAAAATACCCTCGTGCAGGAAGAATATGTTCCATACTTATAGGATCCACTCTGTTTTGGGTTTTCTACTCCTGGCAAACTATTACATAAAGTTGTAGAAAAAGAACCCAAACTCCAAATGGCAACAGCAAACAATATCTAGCATCATACAGGACATTTTTTTTTGCATATTGCTGGCATTACATGTATGTCTCTTGCAAATGCTGGAAAAAGTGGAAGGACAGATGGATCCTTCAGATACAGTACACATTTTTTTTACTGGTCAAATTAAATTTGTTAGATGATAGGTTACTGTTAGGGTTTGTGATTTTTGGAGAATGGAAGGTGTAGGTTTGGGGAACAGTCCAGAATAACCTAAAGCAAGGGTGTCAAACCCAAGGCCCATGGGCTGGATCCGGCCTGTGGGGTGCTTAAAACTGGCATGCGGGCAGAGGTGGTATTCAAAAGGTTCTGACCAATTCTGCAAAACCGGTAGCGGAATTTTTGAGTAGTTCGGAGAACCGGCAAATACCACCTCTCACCGGCCCCGGCCCCATCTATTCTCTGCCTCCTGAGTCCCAGTTGATCGGCTGAGTCTTCTTTTGTTGCCCTAAAACAGGAGAACGGAGCTGGAAATCAGGTTAGTGGGGTGGGGAGGGAATAGAGATTTTGCAGTATCCTTCCCCTGCCACGCCCACCACACCATTCCCACTAAGCCACGCCCACAGAGCCGGTAGTAAATAATTTAGAATCCTACCACTGCCCACAGAGCCGGCCAGAAATAACAAAGGACTGGCCTGTGGTGCCTCTGGAAGCCAAAACAGTGCGCAGGGGGCCTCATGCGCCCCCTCCCCATGCCCCATTTTGGCCAGAAGGGTGCTGCAGGAAACCAGCCATGTGGAAAACGGGGCATGGGGGCTCTTGCACGCCCCCCCTGCACTCCATTTTGGCTGGCAGTGTGCTGCAGGTGGCATCAGTCACATCTCCCCACACCCCCACTGGCCCGCTGAGGAGAACTACAATGCTGATCCAGCCCTTGAAGAAATCCAGTTTGACACCCCTGACCTAAAGGAACATTCTTTTCAGGAGTGAAGATCAATGTGGTGACTAGCTGCTTGTTTTATGTTGTGAATTTTCTTGCTGTGTATTTGAAACAAAGATTTATTAAGTGTTGTAAAAAAGTGTCACACTTAATTATTTTTTCACTGGCTTATTTCACAGAATAGGCATTTTCACTGACAGCAATGGTTGCAGGTTTGCAGCTCTTTAACTCATCTCTGGTTGTAATAACTTGTTGGTTTCAAGCTGTGGAGATCAGGAAGGACTATTGGAGCCACTTCACTGCCCTCTGTTGGTGGGGGAAGGTTCTCTGCAGAAAGGCACCCAGTTCAGTATGTATTATTTGTACAGGATCTATCGCAATACATCCAGATTTCTGCATCTGTGTGGATCACTCAAGGTTGCCTAATATGTTTTCCTGGTTTGTGGCTTAGTGTGATATTTAATCTACTCATTGTGGTTTAGTGCTCCATGTGAACATGGCCCGTGACTCAGTGAAAAAAAAAGAATGATTAAAAAATAGCATAATGGGTGAACCCAGCATTGTTTACAATCCTTCAATTAAATACTGGCATACCTAGAACCTGGCTGAAATATTCCCCACTCAGAAATTATGGTTGGTTTTCTAGCATTCAGCCGTGTACCTAAATAGAAACCCACATTTTCTGATTCAAGTCAGAAGAGACTGTTCTGGATTTTGCGCACAAAATGTTGCCTCAGGTAGACACAGGGGAATGCCTCTGATGGAAGAACCAGAAGAGACATAAAAGGCTTCTCACTGTTTGTAATGTTAGACCATGGGGTTAAGTCAGAAATCGTTACTGATCTACCCAAAATTACACAGATATTTCTGTCAGTAGAACCCAATATTCCTTCTACGGTACCTCTCTCTGTCCTTCAGTTTGCAGGAACACTATGATCTTTGTAACATCTCATGCCCATAGGCTATTTTATATGCATGTTGTTGTGCATAGTTTTCCCTATATGAAGGAACATCCTACATGTTACATGGAATAATATTTTAAAAATAAGTCTGGTTAGGAAATGGCCCATGTGACAGCAGCAAGCTTCCCAGTTCCCAGTAGCTCTATTGAATTCTACTGTATAGTGCAATATTAACACAATATCAGGGGTTTTCAACTCAATGTATAGAATGTGAAGGATGTGTGTTTGTGTTTATTTTCATAGTCATAATATACACTGGAGATGGTATTTAATTTCGTTGTACGAGGTGCAATGACAATCAACTAAACTAAACTAAACTGTTGCTGTACCCAAACCTTTTTAAAACAAAAGAAAATGGATTCCTCCTCCCGCTTCTGTGTCAGGATGTAGCCGAGAATGGGAGCAGCTTTGGGGTTCACTGATTATAGAAGCATTTCCAAATGACTACTCCTTCCCTACTATTCCTGGGACAATAGAGCAGAGGGGGAACCATTGGCTCACAAACCATTGCTGTGGCTTTCTGGCTTTTTTTTTAGGGCTTCTTGTCACCTGCCTTTTGAAGAATGCCAGCAGGAAGTTGATGAGAGAGGCTTTAGAATGGCCAAGACATTGAAGAATTTGGATGGTGCAGGAGTTCAATAGGTAGTTCATAAGCAAAGAATAGAATAGAATAGAACAGAACATGACAGAATAGAACACAATAGAATAGAACAGAACAGAGTAGAATAGAATAGAATAGAATAGAATAGAATAGAATAGAATAGAATAGAATAGAATAGATATTGGAATGAAGGATAGGATAGGATATTGGAAAATAGAATATTGGAAAATAGAATGGAATGGAATGGAATAGAATAGAATAGAATAGAATAGAATAGAATAGAACAGAACATAGAATAGAATAGAATAGAATAGAATAGAATAGAACAGAACAGAACAGAATTCTTTATTGGCCAAGTATGATGACAAGGAATTTGTCTTGGTGCAAATGCTCTCAGTGTACATAAAAGAAAAGATACATTCGTCAAGAGTCAAGAATCATTAGGTACATAAGGAAGAATCTTGGGGAGAGGCTAATGATAGCCTCTTGAAGCCAAGGAGATCTTCCTTAAGCCAGGTTTTAATTTGATGCAAAATTAATGGCTTTTCCCTGTAGAATCAAACATTTTCTTATTTATTTTAAACACGTCTTTATCTTCCTTATCTAAAGCAGTGCTTGATTTCCCCTTGCTTAGTCTGAAACTATTTCTGTCTAAGATCTGCTTCGGAGCTGGTTAAGCCATTCTCTCATCTAAAACAGGGGGCCCTTGTTTTTCCATGAAGGGTTTTATTCCACAATCTTATAGCTCCATTCTGCCAAGATTTAAAAAAAACCCCAAACAAACAAACAATAAAAATATTGTGTAACCAGGCTTCTCATATTCTTCAGGAGCAAGAGGTTTTATAGGATGATCTAGAAAAAGAAACACACCTATCTTTGGGGAAACACAAACACTTGTGATTTAGTGAAAATTCATGATGTAATCTTGTATATACGTAAAGTAAAATATAAGACAAACGGGGAAGAGCAAAACAGTTTAAGGTTTATCTGAGCACAGGTGAGCTTTTAGTCCACCTGTGATAGAGCAATGAAGGCAAAATCCTTTTTTACTTGAGCCTAATTTACCATTTGCTATAAAGGACAGTTACAGTAAACTGGCAGAAAAGCTGTTCCAGACAGTGAAATCTTTGAGAAATATGCATGAGGATACACGAAAGCCAGTCATTTCCTCCACTGCACTGAATTAAAAGAAGAAGCAGCATGGGTGCCATCCAAAAGCAACTCTTAGGGCTGTGCTTCAGCAATTCCATTACCCCGAAGAAGGTTCTGCGCAAGCTCCACATAGATGCAGATTCCTCTGACAGCTAGTGAAGCTGCTGGATGAAGTTCAAAGGCAAAACCTCTTGACGAAGCAGACTGCATCGCCTCTGCATTGCGAGGAGGCAAACTGTCTCCCCTGCTGAAAGCAGTATTGCTGGCTTGAAATGCAGCTGCCTCAAATCCCCAGACCAGATTCACAAGGGTTGAGTGATCCTCCCTTTTCACAAACCGTAGGTGGCGGTTTTGACAAGGTTGACAAATTCTTCTCGGTGGGCAAATGAAGAGTTTCAAGGCTCAGTTAGGACTCGTTTTCTGGTTGTGCTCCCAGTAAACCATGCAGATGCTGAAAATATTGCAAAGGCCGCTGACAAATAATAAAAAATAAATAAAATAAAATATAATAAATAATATTTATTTTTTTAAAAAATAATAAAAATAAAAGGTCTTGAATAGTCAAGACCTTGTTGATGATCCAAACTCTGTCAAGGACCTTGGAATAATGATCTAAGTACTAAAGCCCACTGTAACTACATAGCCAAAAAGGCATTAAGAGTTGTTAACCTAATCCTACGTAGCTTTTTCTCTGGTAATATCACACTACTAACTAGAGCATACAAAACATTTGCTAGACCAATACTTGAATACAGCTCATCAGTCTGGAACCCACATCACATATCTGATATTAACACAGTTGAGAAAGTCCAGAAATATTTCACAAGAAGAGTTCTCCACTCCTCTACTCGTTGCAGAATACCTTATTCCACCAGTCTTGAAATTCTAGACCTAGAAAACCTAGAACTACGCCACTTTCGGTCCGATCTAAGTATAGTATATAAAATCATATATTGCAATGTCCTTCCAGTCAATGAATACTTCAGCTTCAACCATAACAATACAAGAGCACACAATAGATACAAACTCAAGGTTAACCGCACCAAACTTGATTGCAGGAAATACAACTTCAGCAACAGAATGGTCAATGTCTGGAATACTCTACCTGACTCTGTGGTTTCTTCCCCAAACCCCAAAAATTTTAACCTTAGACTGTCTACTATTGACCTCACCCCTTTCCTAAGAGGTCTGTAGGGAGGGGTGCATAAGCGCACCAACGTGCCTACCGTCCCTGTCCTATTGTTTCTTTTATTTTTCTTATATGTATTCATTTCATGTATTCACAACTATGTTTATTCTTATACGAGTTCACAACTTGGGAGTCCTTCTGGATCCACAGCTACAATTTGACCACCATCTTACGGCTGTGACCAGAGGGACCTTTACACAGGTTAGCCTATTGCCAGTTGACCCTTCCTGGACCGTGGGGCTCTTCACATGGTTGCTCATGCCCTTATCACCTCTCGATTGGACTACTGCAATGCGCTCTACATGGGGCTGCCCTTGAAGAGCACTCGGAGACTTCAGCTGGTGCAAAATGCAGCCACGCGAGTGATTATGGGTGCATCTAGATGTGCCCATATAACATCTATCCTCCCATGAGCTGCACTGGTTACCAGTGGTCTTCGGGGTGCAATTCAAGGTGCTAGTGACAACTTTTAAAGCCCTTCATGGCTTAGGAGTGGGATACCTGCGAGACCACCTTCTGTGACCTTATGCCTCCCAGCGCCCAGTTAGATCTCACAGGGAGGGCTTGCTCCGGATACTGTCAGCCAGGCAATGTCGGCTGGTGGGTCCACGGGCTAGGGCCTTCTCTGTAACGGCACCGTCCCTTTGGAATATACTCCCCGCGGAGATTAGAACCATCGCAAATCTACCTGCCTTCCGCAAAGCCGTTAAGACCTGGCTTTGTCGGAGGGCATGGAATTGAGGTCTTGAGATTTTGCTTTTCCCCCATGTATGTTTTGGATTGGTATGAATGAGTTTCTTGTTTTTATATTGTACAGAAATTGTTTTTATCTTTTTGTACGCCGCCTCGAGTTCCCCTTTGGGGGGAAGTGAGGCGGGATATAAATCAAATAAATAAATAAATAAATAAATAAATACTTATTATCTTGTAAGCGATTGACAAAATAAACAAATAAAATAAATAAAATAAATAAATAAAAATGTCTTTTGGATTCAGGGCTCACCTTTATAGAGAATTCTGTGGCTTTTGTCCAGTGGTGGGATTCAAATTTTTTTTACTACCGGTTCTGTGGGCATAGCTTGGTGAATGTGGCAGCGGAAGGATACTGCAAAATCTCCATTCCCTCCCCACCCCACTAACCTGCTTTCCAGCTCTGTTCTCCTGTGCAGGGCAACAAAAGAAGACCTGGCTGATCAGCTGGGACTTGTGAGGCAGAGAATAGATGGGGGCGGGGCCAGTCAGAGGTGGTATTTGCCGGTTCTCCGAACTACTCAAAATTTCCGCTAACGGTTCTCCTGAACTGGTCAGAACCTGCTGAATACCACCTTTGCTTTTGTCTCAGGTACTACTGCTGTCGTTATTGTCAAAGCCAGTGGCATTCCACAGCTTCTACAGAAGAAACAAACAAGGGCAAACAAAGTATTGCATTTGTTTATACATTGTTTACCAAATGGAACAGCCAAAACTGGATCAAAGAGGTGTTGGGGTTTTTTGATCCACATGGATCATCTGGTAGACCTCTATTAACATTTTAAAGAAGAATGCCATTTAAAAAGGATTTGTTACAGAAAGTATAACTATCTCATTTTATAAAGTAACAGAATATCCTCAAACATGCTCCCATTCAGCATATTTATTATATCAGGGGGGAAATCTTGAATATTAGGGAGGTCACGAAACGTTATTTCGTAATTCACCATGGTGATGATAAAAAATGCCCAAACCAGGAGAGAATAGACATCTGGAACGTGCGAAGCGAGATTAACAAATATATTCAAGGTTCAGTTGCTAAATGGCACGCTGTGTTTCTGCCTCCAATTATACTTTATTTTCAAGAACTTCAATATGTTGCTTCAGCACGAAGAACCAGTGATCCACAGATTGTATCCTACCATGAATCTCTATGCAGGATGCTTTATTAAACCATTGATCATACTTGAGAACAAAGATGATGTATAATGTCTGTTGATATCACCAAGGAAGATATTCAGATATCAGGCCAAGACTTGGAATTCTGCCATAACACCATCTGTTTCATTTGCTAATCATTCCCCGTGCATTTTAAACCCAACTAGCAATTCCTCCACTATGCAACCTCCCCCTCCCCGCCATTTTATCCTTACCATCCACAGATCCAAATTGCGTTTAGCATGGTTTTGAGCTTCACAGGAAGCACCTTCAGCCAATCATTACTCAGTCCAAACTAGCCAACAGCTGAGGTCTGAGAACACCAGCCAATTATTGTTCACGTTCGGCTTCAAACATGCGGGTTGCCAAGTTCACTCCCCACCCCCACCCCCAAGTGGCTGGAGGAAACAAAGAGAGATAGAAAATAAATGGGGAAAAAGGAGGTTCACCGTGGCACTATTTTAGCAAGTTGCATGTTGTGCATTATTGAAAAATCCAAAAATTTGAATTTGAAGATGATGCCCACACCCCCCAAGCTGGAATCAGTAAAAACAGTTTTGGACTGGGAAAGAGATGGTCCTTGTATGTCACTCTGTTCAATGAAGAAAGACAGCACCCCCAGAGACAGGTTGGCAATGCTGGAATGCAAACTCCATTCATAGGAGAAGCATCTAAAAGTAGCTTGCTTTTAAGGTGGACAGGGGAATCAGAATTTTCAGAACTGGGGTGGATGATCACTGGATTTCTGTTCATGTCATGAAACAGGAAGGAATGAAATGCAGTCACAGTATGGCTTTTATTGATGGGCTTTGCTGCATTGCAGTGGATCGAGAAAGTTGGGTCTTGATGGATCATTTAAGATCGGCAAATTCCATGCTGAAGCAATGAGATGTTATTGAAAGATCTTGCTCTGTGTGTGTGTGTGTATATGTGTATATGTGTGTGTGTGTGTGTGTGATACACACACACACACACACACACACACAGAGTATATATATATATATGTATGGTATTCAGTTTTGTTTGGGTATTTTCCTACATCATTATAGTTGTGCTTTTAAAGCTGTAGCGACATTTTGGCAGAGTCTCATCTGCCATCATCAGGCTTGTGTATTGGGTTCGTCTGTGTGTCAGGCTTTCGCAGCTGTTTCACAGCCTGACACACAGACAAACTCAATACACAAGCCTGATGATGGCAGATGAGATTCTGCTGAAACGTCGCTACAACTTTAAAAGCACAACTATAATGAAGTGGGAAAGTACCCAAACAAAGCTGAATACCATACATATTATAAATACCCACGAAAACTTAAGAAAAAAAAACACACACACACACACACATGTATGTATGTATGTATGTATGTATGTATGTATGTATGTATATAGTGTATAGCCACACACATACAATCTAATTCCACAGAAGTGATAGTTGAGCTTGAACCTATAGGGGCAGAAATTGTGAAATGCTTACTGCTACAGACCTTTTTGGGAACTTTTTTTTTTAAATTACATTTATATGCTGCCCTTCTCCGGAGACTCAGGGCGGCTTACAATTTTTGGGATGCAACCCAGTGTACTCAGCAATAGCCTTCATTCCATTGTATATGCCTGCTTATTACTAAGCGGCATTTTTACAAGGTCAGCTAATTGCCCCCAACAATCTTGGGTCCTCAATTTACCTACCCCGAGAGGATGGAAGGCTGAGTCAACCTTGACTATTTCAGGATTTGATACCACAGAGCAAACAAAATGATATTTATGTGGAGTTCACGTGGTACCAAATTTCCCCAAATCTACAGTACCTGCCATATGTTGTGGGTAAAGAAGGATCGATCAATAATTTTGGCATCAGCTATGCGAATGATAAGTTCTAACTAACAGGCAACCCTAGTTTCCAGAACATTTTTGTTTGCTGAAATATGCGTTCTTCATCCCAAACAGTACAATAATGATTTCTGTGAAAATATGTCCAGCCTGGTTAAAAAAAAAAGCAATCAAGGTCAGCAGAAAGTCACGAGGCAGCTGGCGCCTGTGCAGGATACACAGGTATTAGTAATACTTTTTGGGGAATCATAGTATCCAAAATCAATATAGTCAAGAAATACAACCGTGCTGAATGATCATCAGCCACTGATTTAACTTACAAAGAAAAATCTGCTAAATATATATGTATTTGCAGGCAAGGAAAGAAACTTCTTAAGGTTTTAGAATGACAAATTATACAGTACTTCTGACTTAGTGAATTCTCATGCATTATTTAGATGCATTGCTGGGTTTGGAGTTAGGAGAAGACCATTCTAACACTATCAGATGTTGCCTCAGATTCAGTTTTAATGTAGGCTGACTCTGCTCACTGCCAGGAGTTCAATTCTCAGCAGGCTCAAGGTTAACTCAGCCTTTCGTCCTTCCAAGGTCGGTAAAATGAGGACCCAGATCATTGGGGACAATTGGCTGATGCTGTAAACCACTTAGAGAGGGCTGTAAAAGCACTGTAAAGCGGTATATACATCTAAATGCTTTTAGACATTTAAGGTTTGAGAAACAGAATATATGTTGGGAAGGAGATTTTGTGCATTGCGGTATGCATGATCCATAGCCATGTCCTTATTTTTGATACTGAAATATTGCAAACGTATTGTAAGGCCAGTTTGACTGCGGGAAGAAAAGAGCTCTCAAACTTGTGCTATGATATAGAGCAGCATCTTCTAATCTGGTGCCCTTCAGATATTCTGGATTACAACCTCCATGATTCCCAGCACTGAAATCCACATGTATAGCTCATTCCATTGGAGAAAGTTATTACCTAGAATAGTAAAATAAAAAATAAAACATAAGGGGATTCTTAGCTAAATTCATACTAAAATCCAGTGGGGGGGATGATACTTTTATTAGATTCAAGGTGTTGGCATTAATATTCAAAGTCCTTCATGGCTTGGGTCCAGGGTATTTGCCGGAGCGTCTCCTGCCAATATTGAATACTGATCGTCCTGTGCGCTCGCACAGACAGGGACTCCTCGGGGTGCCGTCTGTGAGACAGTGTTGGCTGGCAGTGCCTCGGGGAAGGGCCTACTCTGTTACAGCTCCCGCCTTGTGGAACCAACTACCTCTGGAGCTCCGTTTGGCTCCTGATCGCCGCTCTTTCTGCCGCGATTTGAAAACCTGACTGTTTGAACAGGCCGGGCTGGACTGACCTCTTGAGGGGGGGGGTTAAATTAGTTTTAAATTAATTTTAGTTATTGGGCTTGTTTAAGTTTAATTCTTTTAAAATATTTATTGTTGTATTTTAATTGTGAGCCTCCCCGAGTCTTTTCGGAGAGGGGGCGGCATACAAGTCCAATTATAAATATAAATAAATAAAATAAATATCTCATATTTTTTATTCATTGCTTTCACTCTACCCTACTGTAATAATTAAGATGAGCAGTATTGAGCCCAATATAAAGGAATGATTAAATCTCTTGATACAGGGAAAAAACTGCATGCCAAGATCTTGGTGCAAGAAATCTCAGCCTTTGTGTAAGAACTACAACCCTCCCGCATAAAAGACACAACAAAAGTTGTTATTGTGAGTGGACAGGAAGGAAACCAATCTCTACAATAGGCATGTTACTGTTTATACTCTAAAAGGCAGCTATATATGCCCTACCAAGACAGGAGCATTTTGTACAGCTCTTCCACGTATATCAAGTAAAATGTAAGAACATGAAAGAGCAACCTTTGTACAAGAAAAAGAGGTTCTAACAAGATGGTCCAAAAGTTCTTTCCTGGAACGATATCAACTGCCTATATACGTTTCTTGAAGCTGGGATAGAGGATATTTTCCCTTTTATAAAACCATGCCTGTTTGCATTTTACTCTGGAGAAAGGTAGTTCCCCAGGTCAAATCTCCTGCTAAGAGGAAAAATTGGCTTTAAAAGTGGGGACGAGACTTGAAGTTTATTCAGACAGAGCTGAAATCTGTCCCAGTGTTATGGAAAAAAACTATCTCACAAGAGGTCCTCCCAACAGAATAACCCTACATGTTCATGGGTAATTGTGGAAGGGGTTGGACAGAAAGTGCTTTAGTTCAGCAAATTGCAAGTCAAGGATCAATAGGAAAAGAGACAGATTGGCGACATGTTTTTATCAACCCATAACACTACCTCAGTGCTGTTTTCCCTGGCTGGGAGAAGCAGGCCAGATTCAGCAGCCTTTTCTGCGCTACTCATTCTAACAGGTCTTTAATCCTTCGATGGAAAGTAAACAGCCCAGAGATTTGCCAAGGACGAACCACACAAATATCACTGATATATTCAAATACGTTTCCTCAATACCACATAATAAGTAGAGATTACTAATTAGCGGTGGCTATGTGGCCGAGAATAGCAATGGTTTCATTCTGGGAACATTTGGGGGCAGGGGGAATAGAAAGAGGAATGAAAGCAAGGCAGTATTTCTTGGCCACCATATTTTCTTTCTATCCTTCCTGGACAAAGTAGAAGCAACTCATGCAGGCACGAAGGAGCAAGTGAGTAAATGAGATTTTTATTATAAAAGATGACTTTATCATGTCTTGAATCATGCTATTCTCCCCTTCCCCCCCCTTTAATTACCTGCTACCAGCTTTATTTTAGCTAGTAACAGAAGCAAAATTATTTCTGCAAGACACATTCCCCCCCTGTCCCCCCCACCCCGTATTCTTTGTGCATTCACATCTCCTTTTTAAATACTCTATTAGAAAAATATTGCCTCAGCAGCTGGGATGCATACAGTGGTGGTGGAGAGGGGAAAACCAAGAGCAGTATGATGTGGGAGGCATGTAATAAAGAAAAGAAAGAACCAATAAAGATTAATTATCTAATTAACGGAGAAGTAAAAAATAGAGGGAGAAATAAATGCTTTGGCAACATTTGCTTGGGAGGCTTATTCCCTTTCCGGTGATCTTTCTCTTGCTCTTAAATATATAAATTTGGTAAATCTCATTGCTTCTGCCCTTTCAGAAGCTAGGACACACCATGCACAAATGCTACCAAAGGTCACAGTTTTAAAGTTCCATGGTTTTCAAGAGAGAAATATAAGGGTGGGAAAACCTATCACCACCATCAATCTCCGGGGAAAAAACCCTGGCGTAAGTAGATAGAGTTTCTCAAATGAACTCTGCATGTCCATAAATGATTCCAGATTAAAGGCTGGGCATTGTTTAATCCAGAGTACAGTAGATCATTCCTCTGTATCAGGGAGGTAACTTTCCCCCGCAATTCAACCTCAAGAATGGGAATAGTGCAGGGACATGGTAAGGAATTTTGAATGTGTTTTTTATTTTTTAAACATGATTTGTGGTGCACCTTTTTTTCCTTTGCTTTTATTCTGAAGGTTGGTGAAAGTCTTTCCACCACATTTTGCTTTGCCACTGAACTTCAGCAATGTCATCTGCTTGGGGGGCAAAGAAGAAAGAAAAGGAACTGCATGGACCTGTGCACAACTCATGACCCACAGGTGCCCCTTGTTTTTTTGGGCCCTTGCAGTAGGCAAGATGAGATTCAAGAAATGATCTTCCACTGGTGTACTGCTGTTGTTATTATCATTCAAAGCAGCTGGTCTCTAGATTTGACCTGGAAAACAATGTGGGGAGTGGTATTTAAGCTTTCTTCCATGCCCCTTCCCCATCCTCAATTCCCACCCTCCATCCCCCTCAAGCTGTTGTTTACTAGCTCAGGGTGCCATAATACTTTACTCCTCACTGGACTAATAGATGCTTCAATGAGGAGGCAATTTAGATCAGGAAATTGTCCCCTCCCATCAGTACTGCTCTCCTTTCTTCCTGTAGGACCTTTGAATGAGGCTGCTTTTCAAGGAAAAAAAATTGCCTAGCCCTATAATCTCTGTTTCCCACTGTAGCCAAGGCTAAGAATGCATAATTGAAATAGATGCATATTCTTCTGTTTTCTTCCCCTTCCACTGCCCTCCCTCTCCTTCCTCTGTTATCTCCCCTTTGTCAAATGGTGGCTAGCAAATGCCTCAAGGCAGAGACCTGCCCCTCGTACTTCATAAATTGCAATGCAAGCAATGGCATTAGGTATATAATATCTAATAAAAACAGCAAACAGAAACATTGGCCATGCACCTTTCAACATTTCTCTTAGTTTGGCTCCCAAGTAGAGGATAGGAGGTCATCCTTGGGAGTTTTATCTGAAGGATTTTATCCATTTGATTAGAGTTAACCATGGAGATAGTAAAGTGATAGATTGCTTCTTCCTTTTAGGCTCAACCATCAAAAGTAAAGGAGCAAGCAGTCAGGAAATAGGCCACTGACTAGTACTTGGTAGAGCAGCCATGAAGGTCTTGGAAAAGATATTCAGAGCTGTGGTGGTATTCAGCAGGTTCTGACCAGTTCTGGAGAACAGGTAGTGGAAATTTTGAGTAGATCAGAGAACCGGCGAATACCACCTCTGTCTGGAGATTTTACAGTATCCTTCCCCTGCCACGCCCACCAAGCCACGCCTACAAAACCGGTAGTAAAAAAAAAATGAATCCCACCACTGATTCAGATGCTGTGATGCATTTATATCAAAAAAATCAGAATAAGTGTAAACCATGGTATTCCCTGTGACACTCTGTGGAAGCAAAAGAAGAAGCTGGAAAGAAAGAGAATTGACACTTCTGAACTTTGATGTTGGAGAAAACCTTTGAGCATACATGGACAACCAAGGGGGAAAAAACACCATCAAATAAATTAATCCAAAGTTCTCACTCGAGGCAAAAAATATCGAGACTCAAATTATGTATTTATTTATTTATTTGATGGGATTTCTATGCCGCCCTATCTCCCGAAGGACTCAGGGCAGCTCACAAAAATAAAAACAGAAATACAAAATTTAAAAAGCAATTAAACAAGAAACCCCAATTACATTAAAAATTAAAACCACCAACAAATCTAAAAACAATTAAAAACCCCTTCAGTCCAGGTTGGCCGATCGAAAAAGCCAAGTCTTTAGGTCATGTCTTTAGGCACGAAGGTGAGGAGCCACCCGAAGCTCCACAGGCAGTTGGTTCCAAAGGGCAGGCGCACCCACCGAGAAGGCCTCCCCTGGGAGTCTCCAGCCGACATTATCTGGCCAACGGCACCCTGAGGAGACCCTGCCTGTGGGAGCGCACAGGGCAATGGGAAACCATTGCTAGCAGCAGGTGCTCCCGCAAATACCCCAGACCTAAGCCATGAAGGGGTTTATAGATGATTACCAGAACCTTGAATCTCACTCAGAGGGCAACCAGCAACCAATGCAGCTCACGCAGGAGGGGTGTAATATGGGAATATCGGGATACTCCCATCACAACCCGCGCAGCCGCATTCTGCACCAGTTGAAGCCTCTGAGTGGTCCTCAAGGGCAGCCCCATGTAGAGAGCATTGCAGTAGTCTACATGGGAGGTAATGAGTGCATTAGTAACCGTATACACCTGTATACATTATAGGAAGATCTTACTATTTGGCGAATGTGCTAATGTTGAAAAAGGCAAGGACAATCAACCTCATCAGGAATGTGTGCATTGTTGGAAGACCTGAAGGACAAGGTTAGGGTCAGATTGTCATGGAGAAAATCTCTCTATGTTGCTGGTAAGAATCAACACTGAGTTGATGGCACATAATCAATCAATCAGACAATCCTTTTGAGATCAATGTGGGACCAAGGTTAAGATACAAAACAGTCTTTCGGGAGTTGGGTGGTCTTAAAAAAACAATACGTCCATCAGTCAGGCTGCCTTGATAAAACAACACAAATGGGAAGTAGATTGGCATAGAATGTGTATATCTATTAATACAAATATAGGAAGAATTCCAATAATTTGAAATATTTATTTATTTTATTTATTTATTAATTTGACTTATATGCCGCCCCCTCTCCAAAAAGGACTCGGGGCGGCTCACAGCTAAAAATACAACAATAAATAAATTAGTTAAAAATATATTAAACAAGTTAAAGCCGAATTAAAGATTAAAACCCATGGTTAAGATAAAACCAACCCCAGGGAATCAGCACAGCCCAGATTGTAAAAAGAGCCAAGTCTTCAAATCGTGGTGGAAGGTGCAAAGATCGGGGTCAGAGCTCCAGCGGAGATTCCACAGAGTGGGAGCCGCCACAGAGTAGGCCCTCCCCCGGGTCGCCGCCAAGCGACATTGAGTTGCAGACGGCACCCCGAGAGACCCCACCTGTGCGCCCGTACAGGGCGGTTGGTGTTTGATGTTGGAAGGAGCCATTCTCGTAAATAACCTGGACCCATGCCATGCTGGACTTTGAATGTTAGTACCAGCACCTTGAATCTCACCTGGAGGGCAACCGGAAGCCAATGCAGGTTGCGCAGGAGGGGTGTAACATGGGAATATCGGGAAGCTCCCATCACTACCCGCGTGGCCGCATTCTGCACCAGCTGAAGCCTCCGAGTGGTATACAAGGGCAGTCCTAGGTAGAGAGAGTTACAGTAGTCGAGTCGGGAGATAACGAGCGCCTGAGTGACCGTGCGCAGGGCATCCTGGTCCAGGAATGGGCGTAACTGGCAAACCAGCTGGATCTGGGCAAAGGCCCCCCTGGCCACGGCCCCCACCTGCTCCTCCAATTTGAGCCGTGAGTCCAGGAGGACCCCCCAGGTTCCGTGCCCTGTCCATGGGGGGCAACACCTCCTCCCCCCATGACCAAAGATGGAACATCCAAACTGGACCGTGATGTTGGTATGCACAGCCACTCTGTCTTGGCTGGATTGAGTCGAAGCATGTTCCTGTCCATCCAGATCCGCACCGCCTCCAGACAATGGGACATCATGGAGAGAGCATCACTGATGTGGCCTGGGGTAGAGATGTATAACTGCGTATCATCAGCATACTGATGATAACTCACCCCAAAGCCACGGATGATCTCACCCAGCGGCTTCATATAAATGTTGAACAGGAGGGGCGAGAGGACCGAGCCCTGGGGCACCCCACAAGTGAGATACCTTGGAGTCGACCTCCATCCCTCTGCCAACACTGTTTGCGAACGTCCCGAGAGGTAGGAGGAGAACCACCGTAAAACAGTGCCTCCCACTCCCAACCCCGAGGCGCTGCAACAGATACCATGGTCGATGGTATCGAAAGCCGCTGAGAGATCTAACAGGACTAGGACAGAGGAAAAACCCCTGTCCCGAGCCCTAGAGAGATCAAATAGAAATACAACTGAGAAGTAATGCACACACAAATATAGAGCCATAGCAAATCACTTCCATATCATTCCATACAGAAGTATTTTTGTAAATCACCAGGAACTGAGCTCCACTCAAAGGTTGTTTGATTTTAATTTTGAGTAGAGCATGAGATACTGAACAGATGACTTGTTCACCTGTTCAGTTTGGTCTCTATGTCTGGCCATAAACCCCAATGTTGGCCATTTACTTTGAAATCTGGCTTTTATTCTGATTTTGATTATGGAATTATAAATCTCACCATATCAATAAAAGATCATAAACAAAAGAGACTAGCCATTCATCTCATTCAGTGGCTTGCTGCAGAAGAATTCATCTGGCCATCAGCTCCTCCACAGACTTCCATTAGCCCATAAAAGAAGTGAAGAAAACAACAGTAAACACATCTTGTGTATGTTCACAGCCAAGCGGTAGACAAATGAGAGCTTTTTATTGTCACAACATCAATAATCATTAAGGCTTGAAAATCATTTGATTTGTATTTATCTTATTCTTTCTCTAAGCTGGCTAGATTTTTATGTATAGGTTATATTTTCATAAAAGCTCTATAAAGAAGATTGAGCAGAAGGTGAATGCTTCCATACTGCTGATCTGTGGTTGGATTGAATGTTGGAGTGCTATTGTATTATATTCTTGTGGTTTGTTGCATACTCAGCCGGATGTTCAGACTGGATTTAACTGGATTTTTATCCATGTATTGAATCCTTTCCAAAGACCTTGGATAGGCAGATGTTGATGCTTGGTGGTGTTAGAGATATCATTGCAGGGTGTAAAATGTTCCGAGTAAAGCTGCCTTTTGCAATTGATTGATAGTGAATTTGTCAGTGCCGATGGTGTTCAAATGGTGCTCCAGTTGTTTTGGGACTGCACCCAAGGTGCCTATTATTTAGGTACTACCTTTGCTTTCTTTTGTCTTAGCCATTCTATTTCTATTTGCAAGTCTTTTTATTTTATTATCTTCTCCAGTTCTTTTTTATTCTGCTGTCTCCAGATACTGTCATGTCCATTCTCCAGACTTTTCTGTCTTTCTTATCTACAGTTCTTAAGTCTGGCATGTTATGTGACAGGTGCCTGGATTCTAAAGTCCCAGAGCACTTTAGCTTCTTCATTTTCTGTGAGTTTCTCAATGAGTCCCATCAGTTCTTGCTTGTAGGCAAATGGTATTTCTTGCAGATCTTCCAATGCACCATAGTTGCTATTTTGTCATGCTGTTTTTTGTAGCCAGTCTTCTTGCAGCAGCTAACCAGATCATCCACTGTTTCTTTGACTTCTTTGCAGAGGTGTCACTTGCTGTCTGTTGCTGTTTTTCAATTCTGGTTTTGTATGTATTTGTATTAATGGTCGTGTGCAGCAAGAATTAGCTCTTTGTCTCTTTCTTCAGCTTTCTTGCTATGTTATGTTATGTTATGTTATGTTATGTTATGTTATGTTATGTTATGTTATTGTACTATACTTATCATCACATTCTTATATTTTTATTATAATTTCCTACTGATACATAACACATAGATATACATTCATACAAATAAACACACAACTGACATGAGCCCCTGCAACATTGGGATGATTGCCAGTATCATAGCAGCTCAACATGATTCTTATGCTTCAACCTTTCCCTGACAGCAGTGGCCTGCTTTTTAAATTTCCTGCTATGTCTATGGTAAACAATGGGAGAATTAAAAAGTTTGTCACATAACTGCAAAGTGCCAAACTTTAACATCCTGTTTATTGTCAAAAGGCCCTGGGATCCCTAGGCATTCTTAAACAAAAACAGGGGGTTATTGTATTCCAGTATTTCATTTGTAGTACTCCATCCCTCACCCCCACCCACAAAATATGAACAAAAATAAGGTGGGATGGGGAAAGGTATCTGTGGTAGCTTTCTGGTAGATTTTATGAACAAGTAGACTTTGTATGGGAGCCATTTTGTGTGTGTTCTCAGAACATGCTCTCAACTCCAGAAGTAGTCATCAGCCAAAGAAGACTTTCTATCAAATATTGTGAGTATTTAAGATGCTTGCAGACTGTAGTGCAGTTTCTATGGTATGTCAGCCTAACAGATGATCTATCAGGAAGGATGTTGGATCAGGACTGGACCAGATTAGTTCAAATCCAGCTTCAGCCCTAGATGACTTAGAGCAGGGCTGTCAAACTCGCAGCCCATGGGCCAGATGTGTCACATGCTGGCCATGCCCATGCCTGATTTAGTGAAGGGGAAAAAAGTCACGTGACGACCCAGTTTGACACCTCTGATTTAGAGCATCTCTGAGCTGAGTCCATCATATAGGGTTCTTGTGTGGAAAAGTTGAAGGAAAAAGTATAATGCCTGCTGCTTTGAGTGCCTGGGAGAACTTTGGGTTATATAGTTTGATAACTAAACATCTAATGATCAGCAATAATATAAAAAGGCTCACTGATTCATGGCTAGTCTACTCTCCTGCGTTTGCTAGGGTCAGAGCTCAAAAATGAAGCTATCCCAAATTAGTATACGAGGAAACAGGCTTGATAAGAACTCTCTCTTTGGGTCTTTCATCACTCTGGAGCCAAAGGGCTTACCATTTCTCCTTTAGAAAACTAAACTAGCCGGACAGTCACTGGCCCCATTGCCAATCCCTCTCTGGATTCTGCCCCATTCTCAAAATACGATTCCTGTTGGTCACATTAGGGAAAGCAATGGGTTCACAGGCCTTCAAACTTGGCAACTTTAAGACTTGAGAACTTCAACTCCCAGAATTCCCCAGCCAGCAATGCTGGGGCATGCAGCCAGGCATGCTGGTTGGGGAATTCTGGGAGTTTCAAAATAGCATTTTTTTTTCCTCGTCTTCTCATTCAACTTCTTTTCTTTCTCTTTTTGTTCAGAACTGCTCACACTTCAGCTGTTTTCTTAATTCTGCCTTTTTTCTGCCTCCCTCCCTCCCTCCCTCTATTCCTTTCCCTCCCTGTGCTTTCTACTCTGGGTTATCTTTTCTCATTTCATAGAGATGGCTTTTTCGTTTTTCAGCACTGGGATATTTGCTTAGTAAAGCATTTTTATGCTGCCTAAAGACCTCTTAGGAAGATGGAAACTATTGAGGAAATTATCTCTTTATTTGGCTTTGGAAAATGTTCACTCTTGAGATGTGCATTTGGCACATAGTTTCTGGGTCTGAAATTGTAGTATAATCTTAACAGAATTGCAGGCTTTTCAACTGAAGCCACCAGAATTTTGTTTTCAAATGAAGGAAGAACAATGAATGAAGTTTCTAGCCACTTTCTTATGTGAAAGGAATGATTGTGAATTAGAAATGGTAAACGGGCTAAAGCCCTGCTTTTACAGGTTGTCCTTGACTTATGATCACAATTAAACTCAAAATTTCTGTTGCAAGAAAGTTGTTAAGTGAGTTTGGTCCCATTTTACCACCTTTCTTGCACCATTGTTAAGTGAATCACTGCAGGTACTAAGTTAGTAACATGGCAGTCAAGTGAATCTGGCTTCCCCACTCACTTTGCTCGTCACAAGAAGGGATCAGCCTGGGGCAGTGCAACTGTCATAAAAATGAGTCAGTTGGCAAGTGTCTGAATTTTGATCATATGAGCATGGGGATGCTGCAACAGTCACAAATGTGAAAATTGGCCATACGTCACTTTTTTCTGTGCCATTGTAACTGTCAGGATTCCGGCAGTTACTCCAATTAAATCATGAGCCTCGAGCCACACTCGCAAACTAAAAAGGATTTATTTGAAGGTAACATTCTATGTCTGACATTAACCTGGGCGTAGCCAACTCTGAGATACGTAATTCACTGTCACTGTCATCCTGCTTTCCCCCCACCCCACCCCTCTGGGTGTATCATCCAACGAAAAACGTCCATAGCCAAGAATCATCAATCATGCTCTCCAATTAGTTTTTTGCGAGGCAGTAGCTTCAGACATTTAATCAGTGTTTGAAGAAAGTATTAATGGAATGTACTTTCGACTCCACACTGCCGCCTGCTCTTTGAAACTCCCCCCACCCTTCTTTCTGTTGTCAACTATAAAACGTGTATACAAAATGTTTTATGAGTGGACAGTAACTTTGAAAGGTCACTAAGTGAACTGTTGTAAGTTGAGGTAACCCTGTATGTCTGTACCTCAACCTTCCTTTCCTTCTTTTTCAAAAGCTGCATGTATTCCATTTTCTACCTGTCCCCCGCAAAGCGCTCACGTCAAAACTGCCTTGCTTTCTTCTAAAAACCAAGCACTATGTGTTATTCTTCCCCACACCTAATCAATCCCACTCTCCTTGTGTGACATCTGGCACCCTCCCCAGGACCCCATCCCCACCCATCCTAAAACGGAGAGCTGATAATTGATGGGTATTCTGCACATCTCCCTGTCCTTTGAAAGCACTGCTTAAAAGAAGAAGAAGTTAAATCTGTTCTTCAGTAAAGAAATGAGACCATTAACAGCACTTGTGTGTGTAGAGCATCTTTGCCTATCCCTCCAGCCAGATGTTCCACAGTTGTGAATTTCCAAAATGGGCCACTCCATCCTGTTTCACTTTACTTTATTAAATCATCAACACGTTTTGAAACATCAGCTCTGGCTCTTGTGTCCTTTTGCAAATTTCCTCAGTTAAGGCTCTCAAATGGCAATACTTGTAATTCAGTTGACTTCATTGGAGTATCATAAAAAACCTCTCCCACTCTTGTCTGCCATGGAGATGGGGAGGAAGATGAAACCCATTCAAAAAGAAATAAGCAAAGTCCATCTTCCAAAACAAATTTCTTCTATTTAGGTAAGCATTGAATTGGCAAAGTCTGTTGAAATTCCGGATCTGACACAAACTGGAATCACACCACATAATATTGTAAATTAGAAACCACCCACAAAAGTCACATTCCCCAATAGGATTAAATCAACGTTGCCTGGTGTCTTCAATCTCCACCTCCAGGTCTCGCCAGGGACAGTTTCTATTCCCACGGGAAGGAAAGTCACCTAGCCAAAACAATCCTCACTATCTAACCACTCCTCCCACCTTAAGAATGTGGCGAGCCCGAAACCCTCCCCTCCTTATACCAGCAAAGAGAAAGAAAGAAAAGGAATATATGATCAGAATATAGAGCTAAATAAAATGGCTACATATATGTCAATTTTGGGCTCGACAGCGGGTCGAACTGAACACCAAGCCTAGAGCAATGCACAGTTTTCATTCTAGCTGTACCTACCGGTATGTCCAATTTTTGCACATGGCAGCAAATTTCTATATTCAATCAGTCAATCAATAAGAAGAGAGTTGGATGGGACCTTGGAGGTCTTCTAGGCCAATCCCCTGCTCAAACAGGAGACCTTATACCATTTCAACAAGTGACTGTCCAGTCTCTTCTTAAAAACCTGCAGTGATGAAACACCCACGACTTCTGAAGGGAAGCTGTTCCACTGGTTAATTGTTCTCACTGTTAGGAAGTTTCTCCTTAATTCCACGTTGCTTCTCTCCTTGATTAGTTTCCATCCGTTGTTTCTCATCTTGTCTTTTGGTGCTTTGGAGAATAGCTGGATCCTCTCTTCTTTGTGGCAGCCCTTCAAATACTGGAATGCTGCTATCCTGTCACCCCTAGTCCTTCTTTTCTCTAGACTGGCCATACGCAATTCCTGCAACTCTTCTTCATAGGTTTTCGTTTCCAGGCCCTTAATCAACTTAGTTGCTCTTCTTTGCACTTTTTGAATACAGCAATAAACATTCGCAATGTCTGTTGCTATATTTAGGTAAGGGCCAGTTTATATGTCTCACAAGAAATATTGAAACCATGGGACAAGTTGAAATGTGGAATATTTGATATTTTCCCATTGCTGTAGATATATGATTTAAACCTGAAATTTTTTTTTCTTTACCAAGATATGATTCAAAGCAAAAGCAAAGCAACCTTAAGACTCAAGAATTTATCATGGAAAATGATGCGCTTAACCCTCTCATCAAAAGTGTATCCAATGAGGATGATTCTGATGTTTGGCTGCATTGGGCAAGTAGTCTCTGTTAAGTTTGCATGAAGAGACAGACACGGAGTGCTTCAAGCTCTTTGTTTATTAGTGACTACAGCTCAGAACGAACCCACTTTGGCTGCGCTGCAGCTGCTACTTATAGCCAGCAGCCGCAGTTGCCAGCCAATCAGAGTGCAGGGTTTTCCCGCACTTTTTAAACCAATCATTTCTTACATTTTACAAGAACAGTTCAAACTAAACCAATGACTTTAAACCTGCATACATAACAGTCTTGATTTGTGTGACTCTTACTTAAAGCACTTCTTCAAGGGGAGGTTTGCCAGGAACATTTATTTGCATCACAAAAGCGCTTTTCAGCTCAAAATCATATCAACTGCCTTTTGCAATCTACTCATCCTTCATTAACTTTTCCTCACTTCCTTTCCTCCACTTTCAATAGACTACAAGGTCTTTGGGGCATGGACCTTTTTCTTTTCTTTTTTTTGCTGAGATTGCAAAATGCTACAGGCATTGATGAGGTCTATCATCAATAATAATTACTCTACTATTTATCTTTAGACATTCTAGACCGGCAGATTCTAGGGAATAAGCAATGTGTACATCATTTAAGACACCCAGACAGTCTGTATTGTGTGTGTGTCTGTGTGTGTCTGTGTGTGTGTGTGTGTACGCACATGCATGTGTGCACACACATGTATGCATCTTTGAGACACTTTTGACTTCTTGTTTGTCTTTGCCTTCTTCCTATAGTGAAAGAGAGTGGTCCAAAATCAACCAGCTGGCTTCATGCCTAAAGCAAGACTAGAAACCTTCCTATGTTCTAGTCTGGTGCTTGAAACCATTTATTTATTTATTTGTATCCTGCCTTTATTGTTCTTATCAATAACATATCTAACACACTTTCCTCTTCCTATTTTCCCCACAACAACAACCCTGTGAGGCGGGTTGGGCTGAAGGAGAGTGACTGACCCAAGGTCATCCAGCTAGCATTCCTGCCTAAGGTGGGACTGGAACTCATGGTTTCCCAGTTTCTATTCTGGTGCCTAACCACTAGACCAAATTGGCCCTCTCACCACACATACAAAGCACAATTTAAAAATAATAATAAATAAGCACAGAGACATGACATCCATATTCTACAAGTTTTCTCTCTCTTAAATTACAAATAATGACCTACCTTTTAGGGCTCGCAAAGCCAAATCTACAATATTCTACAATCTAGAAAAAAAAAGTTATCCAAGCACCCCTTTCTAAACAAATATGGCATATTTTTACCCCAAATATAGAGAAATGACTAGCTCTTCCTTTGGTTCCAATATAAATTAGAAAGGGCCTTGGTGGTGCAGGCTGTTAATAGCCTAGCACTTAGTTCCAGCTGCCTGTAATTATTGCAGGCTCGAATCCCACCAGGCTCAAGGTTGACTCAGCCTTCCATCCTCTCGGGTGGGTAAACTGAGGACCGAAGATTGTTGGGGGCAATAAGCTGACTTTGTAAAAATGCTACTTAGTAATAAGCAGGCATATACAATGGAAGGAAGGCTATTGCTGAGCGCAGTGGGTTGCACTCCAAAAATTGTAAGCTGCCCTGAGTCTCCGGAGAAGGGCGGGATATAAATATGAATAATAAATAAATAAATAAATAAATAAATTCACAATCCTTGCCTTTGCAATATCTAATTAGGGCATCCCTATGGAGATTCTCCGTCATCCAAGTCATGGTTATCCCAAAGGTGGTTTTTCAAAAGACAACTAGACTTTGTTTTTCCTTTAAGACATTTCGCTTCTCATCTAAGAAGCTTCTGGCAGAAGTGAAACATCAGGAAAAACCAAGTCCAGCTGCCATTTGAAAAAGTGCCTAATCATGGCATGGTTGCCCTAGGTGGGCCATATTTTCCCCCAGGTCTCTATGGTATCTTGTCCCTTGCCCAAGAGCGAGGCAGTCCTACGTGGCAATTCTCTTATTCCAACTCTATTCAGCAGCCACCACCAGGTCAATATCATTAGGTTTTTCTATCCCTTACTTGGGGGGAATTGTCTGGCTGCCCTTGGGAACAGAAGCAACAAAGGGGGATAGGGATTGATAACGGGATACTGCACTTCATGGCAGTATAGTTTTTTTTGCGAACTCAAAGAAGAGTTGGCTCCACAAGAGGAAAACATCCCAATTGCCACACCTGGTAAGTTGCATCCAAGAGGTCATAATACAACTGCTTCCCCTCCTCACACACATGCACACACACACACACAAATCCCACGTATACACATTACTAGTTGATAATAAAAATGATCAGATAGCACAGCAAGGATGGCTTTGAACTGATTGAACTGATTCACAATGAGCAGCACCCCTGAAAAAAGCAGCTTAGGCAGACCCAACCGTCACCCAGTTGCCCCGCTTCTGGTGAGCTGTGTTATGCTTTTATTTAAAGCAAGAGTTGCTAAATTTATACCTGTGCATATAAATCGAAAGCTGCAATGTTATGCATATAACCTGCTTTTGCCTCTGTGTGTGTGTGTGTGTGTGTGTGTGCGTGCGTGCAGGAAACACATTTGTACCTCCCTCCCTATAGCAGTACATCAACAAACATTCTAGGAATGAAGCACTTGAAGGGAAAACAAAATCAGTTCCATTTTTACTTCTCAATACCATTTGACTTTGATTAGAAAAGGAAGGAGAAAAAAAGAAAAAAGAAATGAGAGAGACTGAATGTACGTAATTCATTTGGGGCTCCTATTTTAGGAAAGAAAATAGATTCAGCGTTTAGACTGGAGATTGGGAAAGAGAATTGTGTAATTATTTTTCAAAGTTATCCAGCCTCCTCTCTTTCCACATTTCCACAGGAAGTCCACATTTCAGTTACCAATTTGGGGAGGTTCCTTCAAAGGGGTGTCCTTATTCTATGCTGTTCTTCAGTCCCCCATATTTTGGCTTTGGGACAGTGGTGGGATTCACATTTTTTTTACTACCGGTTCTGTGGGTGTGGCAGGGGAAGGACACTGTAAAATCTCCAGTCAGAGGTAGCATTTGCCAGTTCTCCGAACTACTCAAAATTTCCACTACCGGTTCTCCAGAACTGGTCAGAGTTGGAAGAGACTTTGTAGGTCATCTAGTCCAACCCCCTGCCCAAGCAGGAGACCCTACACCATTTCTGACAAATGGCAATCCAATCTCTTCTTGAAAGTCTCAAGTGATGGCGCTCCCACAACTTCTGAGGGCAAGCTGTTCCATGGGTTGATTGTTCCCACTGTCAGATAATTTCTCCTTCTTTCCAGGTTGAATCTCTCCTTGTTCAGTTTCTATCCATTATTCCTTGTCCAGCCTTCAGGTGCTTTGGAAAATAGCTTGACACCCCCCCTCCTCTCTGTGGCAGCCCCTCAAATATTGGAACTCTGCTATTATGTCTCCTCTGGTCCTTCTCTTCACTAGACTAGCCATGCCTAGTTCCTGTAACCGTTCTTCATATGTTTTAGTCTCCAGTCCCCTAATCACCTTGGTTGCTCTTCTCTGTACTTTTTCTAGAGTTTCAACATCTTTTTATAGTGTGGTTACCAAATGCTAGGAGACACTTACTGTTCAGTAATAAAGCTTTGTGTTGTTCTCTGAAATACTGAAAGCAAATTGTCAGGTTGTGATGTCCAGTAACTGCTGAGCATAAGCATTGAGAACTGGATTAGAAGCTGTTCTGCAACCACCACAGGTCCTATTCTGGATCCTGGAAACTTCATAGAATCTTGAAAAACTAACTGGGATTCAGAGCCCAACCTCTGGCTGGTTTTATGCTCCCTATAGTATTAGATCAAGGCTTCAGAAAGAAAAATGAAGAGAGTAGGTTGGTCGGTGACTGAAACATCAAGATTCTAAGGGGGAATTGTATATGCACAAAATTGGAAAATGAAGACATTCCTGCAGAGGAAAGTATTAGATAAATATTAGAATGTGCCGAGATGGATAGATTAACAATGAAAATTAAGGATAAGGAGGAAATAGAATATTTTTTAACTTGGGAGGCATTTTATCAATGACTAGAAAATAGAAGCAGAAGTTAGAAACTTAAAACTGAAAAGAATGTTTAATTAAATAATGTAAGGTGAATATTTAAGGATAAGTAAATATTATTATTAATATGTTTTGATGATAATTGTTATAAATAGCAGTGTGAAAATTTTTGTTATCATTACTCAAAAACAACTGTCTGTACCCAGACTACACACTTGTCAATGTGAATATTGAATTTTTATGTATACCAAAGAAAAATGTATTTAAATTTTAAAAAAAAGATTCTAAGAGGGAAGTCAGGCAAGATAGGAGGGGAAGTATAGTGGTTTATAGGGAAAGATTATCTGCAGGGACATGGATGAGGGAGCACACCCCTTCTGGTGCTGTGTGACCTTGCAACTGCATTCGGTATCCTCAGTTATGGTGCACTTTTGGATTGTTGGAAGGGTTAAAAATCAGAGGTACTCTTCCATAGTGGCTGTGCTCTTTCCTGACTTGGCAATTCCAATCAGTGTTGGTGGGAAAGGAGAAATTAGCACAGTGGACACTTTCAAGTGGAGCCTTTCAGCAATTTGTTCTCTTTCCCCCATTTTAAAAAACGACTTAAGCTTACTTGACAAGATCATCTGTTGGTTTGTGGTGAAAAGTCATCAGTATCCTGATGACATCCATCTAGATATTGCTACCCTGAGCTGAGATGGAAATGCAGTAGAATTTGTGGCCAGTTGCCTGGAAGATATAGGGACCTGATGGGATAAAATTACCTAAAATTAAATCCTAACAAGATAGAATGATAGTTTGCCCCCAAAACTATCTGGTTCTACCCTGGTTATAATGTTGAATAGAGTGAAAGTAAATGGTCCATGACATGGATGTTCTGGACACACAACAACCTCTGCCTGCATTATCACATTTTTATTCATGTTATTGTTGTATTTTGTGTATTGCTTTACTGTTATTAGCTGGTTTGGCAAAATAGAAATGCAACAACTAAAATATATGTGCCACTTAATCATAAATGTACCACATATACCAGGTCTTATATGCAGTACGTAAGACCAAAAGATCTCTCAGTTTGAATTCCAAAGGTGCTTTTTCAAGAGGCAACTTGACTTTTTTGTTTTTCTCTAAAGATGTTTTGCTTTTCATCCAAGAAGCTTCTTCAGCTCTGAACTCAACTTCTTGGGTGAGAAGAGAAACGTCTTCAAAGAAAAAGCAGAAAGTCCAGTTGCCTCTTGAAAAAAGCACCTTTGGGACAATCGTGACCTGGATGACTGAGAATCCCCATAGACTTTCCTGTCTGAATGCAAATATGCAACCTGGAATTTAGGGAAGAAACACTTGTTTGCCCTTGCACAGAATTGCACACATCTATTTCTGCGCTCCAGCCTGCCTAGACGATTCCTGGGTACAGAGTGCTTGAGGATCAATAACCAACTGATGGATTAAGTCAAGGGTAAAACACAAAATCAGGCCTACAAAACCAGTTGGGGCGGGTTGTCAATTACCTTCATGAAAAGCTGCAAACTATGCATATAGACTCAGCAGCAACCTACCTTTAAAAAAAAATAAAGGAAATAAACATTACAATATTATAGCCATTAACTTCAGTGTTTGGCCATCTTCCAGACCAAGTAATTACCTTCAGCTTGAAAATTACTTGCAATTGGCTTTCAGTTCCTCTTCATTTCCTGTTGTTTATTGTTTCACTTGGTAGAAATGCTGCTCTCCATTTTTCTCCTTTCCTCTTTCCCCACTGCTGAGTTATAGCATTCTCCATCCATCCATGAGTTGGCAGAAAACTATACACTACCAGAATGACATGGGCTCCTCACATGGTTTATCTCTTTCTTGTCCACATTGCATCTGTTCTGCCAAATTGTTGAATGAAGCTGTCCTCATTTTGTGGGTGCAAAACATCATAGGCAACGTGATTTGTTGAGTCCTTCCTCTTCTGCTGTCCATAGCCCAAAGGAAAATCATCTGAGGATTGGGTGAGTAGGGATATAGAATACTGTCAACTATCTCTAGGTTCTTTTCTGTACTTTTTATCCTACACCCCCTTCTGTTGTAACTTGAGCTAAATTTAAATACAACCACTACTGTAACCACAGATTGGAATAACAAATGGAATAGTTTCACAAACAGAATGTTTTCTAAAGATTTCTCTGCCATTTCTTTATATAGGCAGTAACCACTAGTTTGCACATTTTTTCATGTTTGGTTTGAGAACCAAAGGAAGAAAGGATCACTCTCATAATTTCAGCATTTTATTTTATTGTTATTTCATCATTTCATGGTTACACTATTCTACTCTTACACTATTAGCATTGTGCCAAACCAGTAAGGGATGTAAAAGTTAAAGCACTTCCAGCAATGACAGTTGAATAGTCTTATTTTTGACATCACATCCAAGATAATGGGTGGTGAGATATATTAATCTACATTTTCTAATTTCTGGTCTCTGCTGCTTTGTTCTCAAATACTTTAGACCGAACACTTTATAATTTGTTCTGAAGGCTTATCAGATATTGCTATCAAGCTGTTTCTGTCTTTTGAAGATAAGGTGGACATTTGCTTTTCTTCAACCAGCTAGCATTTTACTCATTTTCCAGGTTTCTGAAAGATGCCACATAAAGTTTACCAGATCAGTTCTTGTACTCTGAGAGGTAGTTAAGTTAGCTTTTTATTCAGAAAGGATAATTCCTTGCTGTCTCAAGCCTCACTACTGTCCCCTAATTGTACTTTTCAAAATTACTGGTGGAATACATTATCCTCTTTTCAGAGAATTGAATACCTCTGTCCTTTCTTTGTATCTGCTAACATTTTGCTGTCTTTGTTGAGTTACTGATGTATTAATTCTTTTCCTTTTATTTTTACCCTCTTTTTGCTGTTGTTTTTACATTCTTAGCTGACCTTGACTCATTTTGAACATTCACTTTTGGAACATGCTCTCAACAGTTCTAGGCTGTTTTTTGATATTTGTTTGGAGAAATGTCCTTCTCTCCAACTTCTGCCCTTTCTTCTTTTTTCAGGTCTTTGCTAACTTTTTTGTGTTAATGTATTGGCTTTTTCTCCTTTCCCTTTTTCCTTTTAATCGAAATTGTTTCCCAATGTTTAGCCCAGGCACATTAGAGATAGATAGCCATATTTGTAATAGATTTCACAAAGTCTATAAGCCTGGAATAATGTTTAATTTTTTTTTCCAGCAGAAAGTATATTCTCGTCTTTAAAACATAACCTGACTCCTGAGTCCTTACTGTTTCTGGCCATGGAAAATCTGGATACTATTGGGAGTTTGGAAATACAAAAGTTCAAAAGTTTAGTGTTTATGCAGCACAACCAAATATCCAAGGAAGTAGGTTTGAAGATTTCTGCAAAGTTCAATTACAACCCAATCTCTTTCTCTATCCCTCTCCCGCTCTCTCCTCACTCATTTTGAACTCAGTTTCTCTGTATGAAATTCTACTTATCTCTGTTATGAGCTCTGTTGATTGGATTCAGTTTTAGTTTTTCTTTACATAAAAGCTTCATCATTACAAGATAACATTCCTCCATATGTTCTGCTGCTTCTACATTCTCAGCTAAATATTCTGTCATGGGAACTTCTCGAAGAAACTTTGATTTTCAGATGATTTCAGATTATTGCTGAGCGCATTGGGTTGCGCTCCAAAAATTGTAAGCCGCCCTGAGTCTCCGGAGAAGGGCGGCATATAAATATGAATTAAAAAAAAAACCATGCCAAGATCTGGAAAGGGGTTGGGGGAAAAGACATTAGCATGTCAGTGATTTACTGAATGGAACAAGAACTGAAACTGGATCCAGAATCCAATAGTTGATCCTCGCATTCTGCTAACCATAGCACAGAGATGACTAATTGTTTGATGAGGACACATCCTGACAATGTCATCATTTCCAAACACAAGTCTAGTGCTGTTCTAAAAGCACCCTAAAACCAGAGGTGGTATTCAGCAGGTTCTGACCAGTTCTGGAGAACTGGTAGCAGAAATTTTGAGTACTTCAGAGAACTGACAAATGCCACCTCTGACTGGCCCCACCTCCATCTATTCTCTGCCTCCTAAGTCCCAGCTGATTGGCTGGGTCTCCTTTTGCTGCCCTGCACAGGAGAACGAAGCTGGAAAGCAGATTAGTGGGGTGGGGAGGGAATGGGGATTTTGCAGTAACCTTCCCCTGCCATACCCACCAAGCCATGCCATTGCCCACAGAACCGGTAGTAAAATATTTTGAATCCCACCACTGCCTAAAACCCAGTTGATTGGTTGGTGGAATAAAGAAGGAAGAAGATTACCCAGTGTGCTAGGACAACTTCAATTTGCTTCACCCACCATTCTTCCTCCATTTCATCAACCTGTCTCCAGTGTTATTTTTGGACATGGATTTTGAACTCTGCCAGATCTCCAGACTCCTGATTAGAAATCATGACAGTTATTTGCCTGGAGAATCTCTTCCCCCAGCGACCTGTCACTTATGCAATGTAAAAGATGACTAAAATCTTTGTCCCCAGTAGCCATTCCCACCCACTTGAGGTTGATTATTGCTTATCTCATCAGGAGGAAGAACAGAGCCAGGAGAATCACCAATCACTGTGCTTAAGTTATCTCGTGTTAAACTGTGAAGCAATACAAATCTTCACCCTTGGCTCTAAGGCAGAACGAAGCTCTACCAATAGGCCCTTGCATTGATTCAGGGTTGGGAGGAACCCACATTAATGAGGCTCTGAAGGGAAGCCCTCCATCTTTCACCTTGCTGATACTTTTCGACAGAGATGATAGAAGACTAAAATATATTTTGTATAGCACAAATGTTATGTCAATAGACAGGCAAATATTTAAACGATTGTACATGAAAGTGACATTAAAAGCCTCTTATCCAGACAGCAAAGCCAAGTATTTGGGAGTCATAAAGTGCCAGATTTACAGCAGTCTGTGTGATCTTAATATAGTACTGCCGCATCACAAATCAGACAGAAGTCCCATTGAGAAAAAATTAGCATGCAGTCAAAGTGCCAGCAAGGGACCTCAGCCTGTTGAGACAGCTTGCATCACAGTGGCTCTGCTCAGCTGCTTTCCTTAAATTTCTCTTGTGCGTTGGTAATTATACATGTAACTTCCTTTATTTAGTTATCATTCAGGAACATCAAATCATTGTCTGGAAAAAAGAAAGAAGAGAGAATGGGCTTTTAAACAATGGTCTGTTGAATAAGCCTCGTGGTTCCAAAGAATAAATCATGGTTTATCAGCCACAAAACTGGATTAGTAATCCATGCTAGGATGTATTGGGAATGGCTGATTTTGACTTAGCACAATGTGTGAACTCAATCAGAGAGGAGGAAAAATTGTACAGAAATGGAGAAAGAAACATCCAGAGGTCAAAGAAGTAATCCTTTTCATCCTTAAGAAATAAACTCCAAGGTTGGTAATCAAGCAATACCATCATAAAATAATTAGTAAGTTTTTGAAATCTCTTTACACTTGACCAGAGTTTAGTATATGGTTAAGCCCAAGCTAGCTGGGTCTTGCAACCCAAAATCTAGTTTTAATTACAGTTGTTCTGAAATGATTAAAAAGGGTTTTTTTCCTCACATCCATAATGATTGCTTCTCTCCCTTCCTTTTGTTGGGAGACGTATAATGATGGTTGTGCCCCCTCCCCCCTGAAAACATACATGCTACACTTCTTGTGTTTAGCAATGGGACTGGACATTGTCCACGCAGTAATGTGCCATGGTTCCTGGGCAGGTCCTGATGGAATCTCAGCCATGGTGGAATGTTGTGGGTAGTGGTGGGATTCAATTTTTTTTACTACCGGTTCTGTGGGCGTGGCTTGGTGGTCATGATGTGGCTTGGTGGGCATCGCTTGGTGAGCATGGCAGGGAAAGGATACTGCAAAATCCCCATTGCCTCCCCACCCCACTACCCTGCTTTCCAGCTCCGTTCTCCTGTGCAGGGCAACAAAAGGAGACCCAGCCGATCAGCTGGGATTCGGGAGGCAGAGAACAGATGGAGGTGGGGCCAGTCAGAGTGGTATTTGCCAGTTCTCCGAACTACTCAAAATTTCTGCTACCGGTTCTCCAGAACTGGTCAGAACCTGCTGAATACCACCTCTGGTTGTGGGTCCCATCTTCTAAGGAGATACATCTGACAGGACTCAGAAGAAGGGCCTTCTCCATGGTGGCTCCCTCCCTGTGGAACATCATTCCTCTGGAAATTAGACTGGCCTCAACTCTGACACTCTTTCAGAAGGCCCTGAAGAAGTGCTTCTGCCAGTAGGCCTGGGGAACTCAGGGCAGGATGAAGATGGCTGGTATGAGTGTGTGTTGTCACTGGGATGGGATGGAAGGTTATTATCTTATTTTTTATTATTATTTTTATTTCTTTTATATTGTGTTTTTATTTCCTGTAAGCCACCTTCAGTCGTCTGTGATTGAATAGGTGGCATTTGGATTTATTTATCCAAATAAATAAATAAATTCTTACACCTTCCACGGCCTAATAGGAAAACAAACCATTCAACAGTCCTTTGAAAGTGCAGAGAGTACCATTACTGATAAGAAAAGTTTTGATAAGAAAAGCTTCTCAGGGTGATTATCTTCCATTTTATGGACAAAAGTCTTAGGTTTGTTTTTTCCAAACCAAACCAGCACCAGACCAAAGGCAGGAACATTTATGGCTAATTTAATCTAATTTGGAAACCAGCTAGGCTAGCCAATTCTTGTCTTGTGGGGGAGGGAGTGTTTCTAAGAATTCCAGTCCTGGGAATTTTGCCTTGCATATTTCTATATTTTTTTCACCATTTTGTGATTTCCAGCCCCTTGTGGAAAAATGCAGCAAAGAGAGAAAGAAAGAAAGAAAGAAAGAAAGAAAGAAGAAGGAAAAGAAGAAGAAGGAAGGAAGGAAGGAAGAAAATCAGTCATAGCTGCCTGTTCCAGTAAGAGCAAAAGTGTATCAAATTTCACATTCATAGCAAATTCATAGAACTATTTTCTTTGTTTCAAGGAAAGTGAAAAAATTTTCAGAGTAATCATGAGTTATCTGAATGGTAGAGTCCAGTGTGTGACATTTCATGCTGGATCAATTAAAAATCATTTGTGATGTGATGTTATTTTATTATATTACACTACACTATACATTACAGAGATTCTCTGTGTGTGTGTCATGTGTGTGTGTGATTTTGTTAAAACTTTTATAAAGATTAAAAATTAATACAAACTCCTATATGGAAAAGAAGAAAAAAGAAAAAGAAAGAAATCAAAGAGAAAGCTAAAAGTACAAGAAAAGAAAAAAGAGTAATAGAAAAATAGAAAAGAAAGAAAAGAGACACAAAGAAGTGGCTCCTAATATTCTTTATAGCAGTTATAAATATATTTTTAACCCCTGTCTCTAAAGTTACATCATGATTCTCTTCTTTGTATAATCTATCCTATCTAATCATCAAAGTGATAACTCACAAGTTCTTCTTTTTATTTTTATGCAAAAAGTCCATTAGAGATTTCTAGTCACCAATAAAAGCATAAATTGTCTTTTCATAAATCAAAGAAGTTATCCATCTCAGCAAAAACCGTCAATTTCACCAACCACTCCCCCATAGTGGGTAGTGTTGAATCTTTTCATCTACATGCATGTAATAATCTTTCCATAGTAACCATATATTGAAATAAACTTCCATGACTTATTTCTAACTGCTTCCTTTAATCCTAAAAGGAGTTCTGGCTTCAGTTGAATATTAATCTTTAAAATCCTCTGTATCAATATATGCATTTGAATCCAATTGTTTGGCTTTTTTACATATCCACCAAGCATGATAGAATGTTCCTTCATTTTATTCACATTTTAAACACATATTTGAAGCACCTTTATACATTCTACATAATTTTTCTGGCATGGTATATCAATGATATATTAAATTATCAACAATCTGTTTAAGATTACAACATAATATAAATTTCAACCCTTTTAACTGCACATTTCCCTTCGATCCATCTTGATATTATAATCAAAATTCTTACCCCATGTTATCATATATTTTTAACCTGTTCTTCCTGTGTTTCAAATTTCAACATTTTATACACTTTAGTATTTACATATTCATCATCAGTGACAATTGTACTTCAAATTCTTCTCATTTTGCTCCATACCTCAAGTCTTCCATTGATTAAAGTCAGGGGTAGGATTCAAAGTTTTTAACAACCGGTTCTGTGGGCGTGGCTTAGTTGGTGGGTGTGGCTTGGTGGTCATGTGACTGGCTGGGCGTGGACAACTCATCACTCACGTCGAGGCCTGCATCTCCTCGCCTGCCCTCTCATGACTGTGGGGATGCTGCAACAGTCGTAAGTGTGAAAAATGGTCATAAGTCACTTTTTCAGTGCCATTGTAACTTTGAATGGTCACTCCACACAAGCAAAGTACCAGCAAAGGAGGAAAAAATACTCCAGAGAAGTTCCAGAGACAGGAAGTCTAGTCCTGTCAGGAATGTAATAAGAGTTAATGGAGAGGCAGTTTCTGTAAGCAACACCAGAATGTTTCCTTCCTGCCTTCCTTATAGGATTAGGCCAGTAATTTCTTCTAACAACTGGTTCTCTGAACTGCTTAGAATGTTAACAACAGGTTCTAGCGAATAGGTGTGAACTGGTAGAATCCCACCCCTGATTAAAGTCAGTGGCATGAGATTAAATTAGACTTTAGTTTTACATGAGGTCAACACAGTATTCCTATCTCTGAAAAGAAGAATAGAGAAGTGGAAGAGAGACGTGAAACAGCAGTACAAATAGCTGCAGAGGCAAGAATCCAGCAACTGGATGAGAAAAGTCAATGCACAACAGTCTTATTAAGCCTAGGCTATCTGGAAACTTGTTGTTGTTGTTAGTTGTGAAGTCGTGTCCAACCCATCGCGACCCCATGGACAACGTTCCTCCAGGCCTTCCTGTCCCAGAGTCCATTTAAGCTCACGCCTATTGCTTCAATGACTCCACCATCCAGCCACCTCATTCTCTGCTGTCCCCTCCTTCTTTTGCCCTCAATTATTCCCAGCATTAGGCTCTTCTCCAGTGAGTCCTTCCTTCTCATTAGGTGGCCAAAGTTTTGAGTTCCATCTTCAGGATTTGGACTTCTAAGTGAATTGCTAATTTCCAAAAGTTCCACTTCCATGCTTTGTTTTGCTTTGTGGGTTTTGTTAGCATAGGGTGACCAACTTTTTTACAATGAGAAGGAGGACACAAATAAATTGAAGAAAAAACTTGCGCACGGTGCACTCTTGCATGCGGCGCACTCTTGCGCACGGCGCACTCTTGCACATGGTGCACACTCTCTCAAACAATTTTCCTGGTGGCGCATGCATCTCATAATCGCATCTCGCTGCACTATTTATTTATTATTATTTATTATTTATTAATGGACTTATATGCCCATCTCCAAGACTGTGCTTACAAATAAACAACAGCAACAATAAATAATTTAAAAACAGATTCTAAATCCCCATTACAATTACCAGAAAAATTATCCTTAAAACTATCCATAAAACCATCCCGTCCCAGAAAATCACAACCCGGATTGGTTAAACAACCAGGTCTTCAGGTCATGGCGGAAGGTGCGGAGGTCAGGGGCCAGACGGAGCTCCAGGAAGTTGGTTCCAGAGGTCGCTGTACCGAGCCTTGATGAATCGCCATGTCAAATACAAATACGTCACATTACACACAATGGATCGGATCGGCATCGATCAAATATGGAGATTTTCAGATTAGACTTCAAATATCAAAAAGGAACACATGTAGGAGGACACTTTTCGAGAGAGGACAGAACTTACAAAAGGAGGACTGTCCTCCCTAAAGGAGGACGGTTGGTCACCTTAGTTAGCAGAATCTTCTTTACTCTGGGCTGCCTGTTGATTTAATGCTTCTTTCTGGTTTTTGTTTTTTGTTTTAGTTTTGCACCCTGTCCAGAGTCCACTGGAGGTGGGGAGGTCAATAAATAAACATTTCAATAAATAAACTGTAGAATGTCCTCATACGCAAGCTTTAAGTCACAGTAGGGGGGAAAAACACCACGTTTGTGCCAGAATACCTAAAGTTTGGCCTTGGGCGGCCTTAGCAGCAAGCTGGCAACTAAATTAATGCCTGCATCAGGAGGGACATATCCTCCATGAAGAGTTAGTGGATTAGCTTCATGCAGTGGTGGGATGCAAAAATTTTTACTACCGGTTCTGTGGGCATGGTTTGGCTCGGTGGGTATGGCTTGGTGGGTGTGGCAGGGGAGGGTTGCTGCAAAAATCCCCATTCCCTCCCCATCCCACTAACCTGCTTTCCAGCTCTGTTCTCCTGTGCAGGGCAACAAAAGAAGACCCAGCCAATCAGCTGGGAGTCAGGAGGCAGAGAATAGCTGGGGGCGGGGATTTGCAGGTTCTCTGAACTACTCCAAATTTCTGCCCTTGATTCTCCAGAACTGGTCAGAACCTGCTGAATACCACCTCTGGCTTCATGCCATGGTGAGTTGGACGTGAGGATGAGCCCAAACAATAAATATGAACTTGAGTATACTCAGTGGGACTTTCATTCTGGTCATTGGTTTACCCACTGTAGGATGAAGGCCTGTTCCACATGTTTCCAACCCATACAGTCCTGAACTTTCTTTTGCCAACTGGACCTTCAATACTTGCTGATGTCATCACTCCATCTTGTTTTAGGTCTCTTTTCTGGACACATTTTTATCAAGTGGAATCCATTCTATGATTGCCTTAGTCCGGGACTTAATCCTAAGTAAATGTCAGGAGCAAGTAGCCGGGAACAAGAGTTTAGTTCAAAGTACAGGTAGTTCTTAACTGACAACAGGTCCATTCAAATTTACAATGGCACTGAAAAAAGTGACTTATGACCAGGGGTGGGATTCTACCAGTTCGCACCTATTCGCTAGAACTGGTTGTTAACATTCTAAGCAGTTTGGAGAACCAGTTGTTAGAAGAAATTACTGGCCTAATCCTGTAAGGAAGGCAGGAAGGAAACATTCTGGTGTTGCTTACAGAAACTGCCTCTCCATTAACCCTTATTACATTCTTGGCAGGACTAGACTTCCTGTCTCAGGAACTTCTCTGGAGTTTTTCCCCTCCTTTGCTGGTACTTTGCTTGTGTGAAGTGACCATTTAAAGTTACAATGGCACTGAAAAAAGTGACTTATGACCATTTTTCACACTTATGACTGTTGCAGCATCCCCACAGTCATGAGAGGCCACGCGAGGAGATGTGTGCCTTGATGTGAGTGATATTGAGTGATATTGAGTGGGCCACACACAGCCAATAACATGACCACCAAGCCATGTCCACCCAGTCACATGACCACCAAGCCACGCCCACCACCTAAGCCATGCCCACAGAATTGGTTGTTAAAAATTTTGAATCCCACCCCTGCTTATGACCATGTTTCACCTTTATGACCTTTCCAGCTTCCCCATGATCATGTGATCAAAATTCAGATGCTTGGCACAACTGGTTCATATTTATGACTGTTGCTGTGTCCCAAGAGCATGTGATGCCCTTTGACGGCCTTCTGATAAGCAAAGGCAGTGGGGAAGCTGGATTTATGTGACAACCAGGTCACTAACCCATCAAGGGCAGTGATTCGCTTAATAAACTGAGACAAGAAAGGTTGTAAAATGGGGCAAAACTCACTTAACAAAATATCTTAACACTTAACATCAGATATGTTGGGCTCAATTGTGGTCGTAAGTCGAGGACTACTTGAACTTCAAGTTTATTACAGGCTATCTATATGCAAGATAGAGAAAAGAGCCTCTGTGGTGCAGTGGTTAGAGTGCAGTACTGCAAGCTACTTCTGCAGCCACCTGCCTATAATTTGGCAGATCGAATCTCACCAGGCTCAAGGTTGACTCAGCCTTCCCTCCTTCTGAGGTCGGTAAAATAAGGACCCAGATTTGTTTGGGGGCAATAGGTGCCTCTGTAAACTGCTTAGAGAGGTTTATAAAGTGGTATAAACTGTATATAAGTCTAAGTGTATTGCTAGTGCTGCTAAGATCTACTAACAGTCAAGGCTAATTGGCACTAGATAAGAGTGAATGGACTTCAATGGACTTAGGTCTGTGGTGGGAGTGGAGCAGAGGTTGAATTCAACAGGTTCTGACCAGTTCTGGAGAACTGGTAGCGGAAATTTTGAGTAGTTTGGAGAACCAGCAAATGCCACCTCTGACTGGCCCCGCCTCCGTCTATTATCTGCCTCCTGAGTTCCAGCTGAGTGGCTGGATCTTCTTTTGTTGCCCTGCACAGGAGAACGGAGCTGGAAAGCAGGTTCATGGGATGGGGAGGGAATGGGATTTTGCAGTATCTTTTTCCTGCTACACCCACCAAGCCACACCACACCCACCAAGCCACGCCCACAGAACCAGTAGTAAAAATTTTTTGAATCCCATCACTGGAGTGGAGCGACTCCAAACTGCTGATGCCTTTGACCTCGCCCTTTGGCTCAGCCTGGTCATCTCCTAAGTAATTGCATACAGGTAGCCCTTGACTTATCACCCCAATTCAGGCCAGAATATTCATTGCTAAGCAAGGCGGTTCATTAAGTGAGCTGCATCTGATTTTATGACCCTTTTTTGTCACAATTGTTAAGCGAATCACTGCAGTTGTTGTGAATCATGTTGTTGTTAAGCAAATCCTGCACTGACTTTGCTTATCGGAGGTCATCTGGGAAGGCTGTAAATGGTGATCTCATGACCTCAGGATGCTGCAACCATCATCAATACATGCCGGTTACCCAAAGTGCCTGAACTTTGATCACACGATGGTGGGAATGCTATGACAGTCATAACTGTGAGGATCAGTCCCAAGTCACTTTTCTCAGTGCCATTGTAAACTCAAATGGTTACTGAAAGAATGGTTGTAAATTAAGGAGTACCTGTTTAAGACAGGAGCCCCTTTGATACATTCTCTAGATTTTGAGAGCAAAGTAGAATCCATAACCGATCTGATGATTTATATCTTTCTGCTATTTTTAATTGTATTTGTAGCATGAAAATTGTTGTAAATCAGATTTAATCTAGAGGTGTTTAGATTCAAGGGAAAGCAGGAGACATATGGACTCAAGAGAAGTACATTCTGTAGTGGGAAGAAAAAAGGCTAATGAGACGGCCTTTAATTTTCAAGACAGTCAGACCTAATGGTCTTGATGGGATGAAAAATTGTTCTTAAAACCACTTAAATCATACAAACAGCCCATTAAAAAAAAAACCCGCAGTCTCATTGTTTTGCTTGGCTGCTGATTCTGTAGTTCCAACGTTTAACTTTGACAGCTGCTTCTTCCTCCTCCTTCAGAATTAGTCAGATGGGGGATCTCACCCAATCAAAGGCCCCACTCCTGATGTAACAGAGCCATGTACAGATCGTGTTTTTGAAGCTGCGTTCAAGAGCATGAGCAGTCGAGTCAGACTGAAGACCTTGTAAATAGTACAAGAACGGAAAAGTTTCTCAAATAGGATTGTGTTGACTTTATCCTCTTCCCTCTGCCATTCAGGTTTGATTCGGTGTGGCTGTTAACTCACCTGTAAATACGTTTTCTGGTGAGTTCACAGCCACACTGGATCAGAAGAGAGGAATGCAAACGTATGTCGAACAAGAAGGATAACAGTGTGCTCTGGATAGCACGACAAAAGTCAAGACATCCAGGCATTCATGCAGTCTCTCTCTCTTTTTAATTAAAGAAGCATGTGGGCATAGCAACAGGCTGAAAGGCACAAATAACATAGTATTCAAGTGAAAATATTCAGATATTTGGACTATGGCATTAGAGCGTGAATTCAAATAATCAGAATAGAGCTGGAAAGGATCTTTGAGGTCTTCTAGTCCAACCCCTTCCTCAAGCAGGAGATCTTATACCATTTCAGACAGGTGGCTGTCAGTCTCTTCTTTAAAACCTGCAGTGATGGAGGGCCGATGATTTCTGGAGGCCAGCTGTTCCACTGGTTAATTCTTCTCATTGTTAGGAAGTTTCTCCTTAGTTCCAGGTTGCCTCTCTCCTTGATTAGTTTCCACCCATTGTTTCTTGTCCTGCCTTCTGGTGCCTTGGAAAATAAGTTGACCCCCTCTTCTTTGTGGCAGTCCCTCAAGTTAGTTAGTTTACTTTATTGTCATTGCACCTCATACAATGAAATCAAACACCATTTTCAGTGCACATCATGACCATGAAAATAAACATTGATATCATGTCACCCCGGTTCTTCTTTTCTCTAGACTGGCCATACCCAATTCCTGCATATATTTTTGTCTTTTTGTCTCTCTAATCACCTGAGTTGCTTTTCTTTGCACTTTTTCCAAAGTCTCAACATCTTTTTTGTAATGTGATGACCAAAACTGGATGCAATATTCCAAATGTGGCCTTACTAAGGGTTTATTAAGCGGTACTAATACTTCGCGTGCCTCTGTTTATACAACCACGAATGGTATTAGCTTTTTCAGCTGCTGCCACACACTGATTAGATGAAACCTGGCTCAAAAACAGCAACTAGGAAAGGGACATTGGAGTCCTAGGGGACAATCACTTAAATATGAGCCAGCAGTGTGGGGCAGCACAGCAGCCAAAAAAAAAGGCATCAACCTTAGCCTTTCTGATCTCAAAAGTTGATAAGAGTGAAGTGAATATTCCTTTTGTTTAATTGTCTTGGAAAGAATCTACCAACAAGCAGAAGTCCTTCAGTAGGGTTGATAGACTCAAAATAGACTATTAGGGATCTAACCCAAATTCCAACTAAGCATTTTCTGACTATTGCACCAATGTTAACCAAGACCTTTTGTCTTCCAAGTATGGCCTGTGGGCGACACACTTTCCATACTTCTAGTATGAGAGAAGACTACTCCATGCCTTCTAATTTTCTGTGAGACACTGCTATTTGGACCTAGTTTTGAAGAGGTCCTAGGTAACTAGTATAAAGAAGGCCTCAGAAAGTTACAACATATGAAGCACCACAGAAAGCCCATGTCTCTCACACTGGATGGGAGCAGCTGCTAAAATAATAAGAAAAACCCGGTTGTAAGGGATGGAGAATCCCGGAGAGAAGATTTTTTTTGGTGAATTGGTGTTCTATCAAAAGTGGAAGTGACATGCAAAGTGATGGATGGGAGACTTCTGCTGAGTGGGGAGTCTGAACCTCAGCTATCTTTTAAGCACCACAAATCTTTTGTGGAAAAACCCAGACCTTCTTCCCACCCAAATGACCACTACTGCCACTCCAGAATCCTTTCCCTTCTTTCTCTCCCTGTGTGCACAGTGCTGACACCACAAATTCCCCAACCCAGCTGGGTCACAGAGAATCTTGCATTATATAAATAACAACAGAGAAATGAACCCTAGAAAGGCAAAGACGCCTCCAGGAAGATAAGGGCAAAGGCCTGTTTCCAAAGCATGACAGGAAAAGCCCTGACAACGTCATATTTCTCTTCCCCACCCACAAGCCCAGATGTTCCCAGACAGCTTGACAGAATCAGCAATTCTGTGCAGAATAAACATGCCAGCCAGAAAGTGCTGAGATCAGCAGTGCTCTAAATGATCTCGGTAGGCTCACAGTTCCTCTGCAAAGATTGCTTTGAGGGGAAGGTGGCCTCAGAGGAGACTGCTGAAGCTGTGGTCGCTGGCCTAAAGAAATAGATGAAATAACAATAATGGGCTTTGGTTTTGCTGATGAGAGTCAAGCCTGCAATGGGGCATTTTTCTGTATTGGTTTAGATAAAGATTCCCTTTATCACTAAGCTCGGATACAACACCTGCTCTGCATGCAAAATGTATCTGTACCAAGCCTCTCTGGCTCTGACCAAGGAAGGTGGCTATCTGAAGCCCCCAAGAGCCACTGCAAGACAACACTGTAGTCCTGCCTTCTCCACCTTGATGGCCTCCATTTGGATAAGAGGCCACTCCCTGTACCTTTCACTGCCCCCTTGGTGATTTCAGGTTAGGGGGCGTTGTAGTCTATAGCCTGCTATGCCTAAAAAGTGCCAGGTTGAAGAATAATCTGATTTGATAGGTGGCAATTTTCCATGCCAGAGGATAGGTGACAGCATCTCTCTCTCTCTCTCTCTCTCTCTCTCTCTTCCTCCCTCTCATCCCCTCCCTCTCTCCCTCTCCCCCTCTCTCTTCCTCCCTCTCTCCCTCTCTGCCTCTCCCACTTTCCCTCCCTCTCCCTCCCCCCTCTCTCCCCACATATTTGTATATTGCTTTCATACATCAAACACAGAGAAAGGTAGGATATCAGAAACTGATTGGAGAGCCAGCTTGGCCTAGTGCTTAAGGCACTAGGCTAGAAAGCAGGAGACCATGAGTTCTAGTCCTGCTTTAGTCCAAACCCACTTCTCAGGGTTGTTGTTGTGGGGAAAATAGGAAGAGGAAGGTGTGTTGGATGCGTTCACTGCCTTTTTATAAAAAATCAAAATAATAACAGTGGGATATAAACAAACAAATAATTGGAAAGCCCCTCCACCATGTGTTCTTTTCTATACCTATACATAAAGTGACACAGTCCGTTAACCATTTAGAAATTCCAAAATGACTCTGAATGGCATCCATAGTTGAAAGGAGAAGGAAAAAAAAACCAATTTTAAATTGGTTTTAAATTTGGTCCTCCCGGTAGCCGGTTAATTGGACTCCATTGGGTGCTGCTATTACCATTTTCAACATCTTTAACACCTGTAATGGCCGGACTTTTCTTCCAACCATGAACTATTCCCCCAGATACTCCATCATTACAAGATCCGGACCTATTCTTCGACAGAGCTGCAGGCCTTAAGGGAGCGCCCTCTCTCCTGGGTTTGGCCCTTTGGACTCTCGATGGTCTATCTCGAGGATGGGTTACGGAACCCTGAGAGATGGCACAGCGTGGGGAAGGGTTGGGGTCTTGGGAGGGGCAATAAGAGGGCTAGTGGGGCTTTGTTGATTCGGTTTTTGACCGTTTCTTAAGGGGTTAGGGAGGGGGTGGGTAAGGAGGGACTCAGCGCAGCCCAGATCGGGGACATGGTGGTGGGGTGCTGGGGTGCGGTGGGGCCCCGGAGGACAGGGTGGGAGCGACGATTTCCAGGGTGGTTGGGTTCAGCAGACGAGGCGCAGGGCCAGATCAAGTTAAGGGAGCACGCCCCTGATGTCTTTATGCGGTGGCGTGCTCCGACCCCGATGCCTCTTCCCAATGTCCTGGGGACCCGGGATCTAGGGCCCCTGAACTCTGGCTGGTGTACTTTAATGCCAGGTCCGTGGCTAATAAAGCAACCCTCCTCCGTGAGGTAATCGAGGAGGAGGCCACGGATCTGGCCTGTATCACTGAGACCTGGGTGGGCCCAGAGGGGGGAGTCCCTCTAGTTGATCTATGCCCCCCAGGTTTTCGGGTGTTGCACCGGCCACAGGCCCAGGGAAGGGGGGGGTAGCTGTTGTTATTCGAGAAGCCCTGATTCCAAGGGAGGTCTCTGTTCCAGAGATAGGCGGGTGTGAAGCCCTCCTTTTGAGATGCGGGTCTGAGAGTCGGATGGGCTTGCTGCTCACATACATTTCCCCCAGCTGTGTGGCAGCTGCCCTGCCTGGGCTGCTTGACGCCATCTCGGGTTTGGCGGTGGAGTTCCCAGGACTTATTGTCCTGGGTGACTTCAACTTGCCTCTCTTGGGTGGCGCGGCCTTGGCCCAGGAATTCATGGCCTCCATGGTGGCCATGGATCTGACTCAAGTGATTGATGGCCCGACTCATGAGGGGGGCAACATGCTCGACCTGGTTTTTGTCTCAGAGCAGTGGCTAATGATCTGGGGAGTGGTGATCTTATTATCCACCCCCGTTCCATGGTCAGATCATTATCTCCCACGGCTGGCTTTTCGACAAGCTGCCCCACACTGCTGGGATGAGGAGCCCTTAGGTGGTTCTGCCCAGGCCTGATGGACCCGGAAAGGTTCCAGGCAGAGCTGGGTTTTTCCTACATCCCTGGTCCACAGCTCTGCCGAGACCCTGGCCAGCTTGGCAACAGGCGGCCGGGGCTCTTGACAGAGTTGTCCCCATGCGTCCCCTTACCTGTCGCAGATCCCGTGTGGCTCCCTGGTATACCGGGGAGCTCCGGGAGATGAAGCAACGGAGAAGGGGTCTAGAGAGCAGGTGGAGGTCGACCCGCTCGAATCTGACCGAGCCCAGTGGAGAGCCTATATCAGGACCTATCTGGTAGCTGTGAGAGCGGCGAGAAGGGTTTATTTCTCCGCTCTCATAGCATCCGCAGGAAACTGCCCAGCCGCCCTGTTTGGGGTCGCCCGCTCCCTCCTCCATCCGGGGCTGTGGCGGATCTGCGGGTCAAGCTGAGGAATTTGGTCAGTTCCTGCAGGATAAGATCGCTCGGATTCAGGGGGGGCTGAACTCCAATTTGCCGTGGTCTGATGCCGAGGGTGCAAGTGGTCTAGCTAATGTAATCTGGACTGAGTTCGATCCTGTTTCTGAGGATGAAGTGGACAGGATTATGCGATGACTGAGTTCCACCACATGTTTGTTGGACCCATGCCCTTCCTGGTTGGTCTATGCCTCCAGGGAGGTGACATGTGGCTGGCTCCGGGCAGTGGTCAACGCTTCTCTGGGGAGGGTACCTTTCCCTGCCTTGAAGGAGGGTGGTGAGGCCTCTCCTGAAGAAGCCTGCCCTGGACCCAGCCGAATTGAACAACTTTCATCCAGTTTCCAACCTTCGCTTTCTAGCGAAGGTTGTTGAGAGTGTGGTGGCTCAGCAATTTCTGCTTTTCCTGGATGAAACGGATTACCTGGATCCGTACCAATCGGGCTTTCGACCCGGGTATAGCACGGAGACGGCATTGGTCCACTGATGGATGATCTCCTGAGGGCTCGACAGGGGTTTTCCTCTGTCCTGGTCCTGTTAGATCTCTCAGGCTTTCATACCATCGACCATGGTATCTTATTGGCGTCTCGGGGGTTGGGAGTGGGAGGCACTGTGTTGCAGTGGTTCGCCTCCTTCCTCTGGACGCCTCACAATCAGTGTTGGCAGGGGGGCAGAGGTCAACTCCAAGGGCTCTCACTTGTGGGGTCCCTCAGGGTCTGTCCTCTCGCCCCTTCTGTTCAACATTTATATGAAACCGCTGGGCGAGATCATTTGGGGTGAAGTATCATCAGTATGATGATATGCAGTTATACATCTCCACCCCAGGCCACATCAGTGATCTCCTGTGATGTCCGCTGTTTGGATGCGTACGGATCTGGATGGACAGTAACATGCTTTGGCTCAATCGGCTAAGACAGAGTGGCTGTGCATACAGACATCTCGACCCAGTCAGGAGATTCCATCTTTGGTCATGGGGAGAGGTGTTGCCCCCATGGATAGGGCACGGAACCTGGGGTCCTCCTGGACTCACGGCTCAGGCTGGAGGAGCAGGTGGGAGCCGTGGCCAGGGGCCTTTGCCCAGGTCCGCTGGTTCGCCAGTTACGCCCATATCTGGACCGAGATGCCCTGTGCGACGGTCACTCAGGCACTTGTCACCTCGCCTGACTACTGCAAGCTCTCTATCTAGGACTGCCCTTGCATACCATCCGGAGGCTTCAGCTGGTGCAAAATGCTGCTGGCGGGTTGTGATGGGAGCTTCCCGTTCTCCCATGTTACACCCTCCTGCGTGGTTTGCATTGGTTGCCGGTTGCCCTCCGAATGAGATTCAAGGTTTTGGTATTGACATTCAAAGTCCCACGAGACATGGGTCCGGCTATCTATGGGAACGTCTACTGCCGCATCGAATACCAACCGCCCTGTCATGAAGCAGGCAGGGACTCCTCGGCGTGCCGTCTGCACTCAATGTGCTTGGCGGTGACCGGGGAGGGCCTACTCTGTGGTGGCTCCGCCCTATGGAATCAGCTACCTCTGGGACTCTGCCTGGCCCCTGACCTTCGCACCTTCCCCACGACCTGAAAACTTGGCTTTTTGAGCAGGCTGCTCTGTGCTGACTCCTCTTGGGGGTTGTTTTATAATTTGTTTTAGTAATTTGGCTTGTTGGGTTTAATGCTATTTTAGGTAATTATTTATTGTGTTGGTTTTAATTGTGAGCCCAGTCCGTTCGGAGAGAGGCACATACAAGTCAAATAAATAAATAAATAAATAAATAAATAAATAAATAAATAAATAAATAAATAAATAAATAGGGAGGGGGAGAAAAAAGGACCTCCCTCTGTTTTCTATATATTCCAGGGCTGGAAGAGATCTTTATCTGGGACCCAATTTTATCAAAGATTGCAGAGAAAACCTTGTTCGCAAAGAATTTCCTATGAACCAGCTGTTGTGCCTGCAGGGTTTTTTAACCCAAATGATAGAAAATTGTGCAATTTATAGCTGTAAGAAGAGCATAAATTCCTTAGGGCCTCCTCCTGACTGGATTGAACTGTCTCTCTGAATATATGTGAGAATCTGGATATGAAAAAAGATGTTTTATAACACAGAGTCAGACACGAATGGAGCAGCACGTTAGCAACAGCAGAAGGAAAAGGGCAAAGAGATGGGAGCACCTACTGAAAAGCTGGAGCCATTGTTTCAGCCATCCTAAACCTCCAGCTAGCTTCTCCTAAGACACCAGGTGAGCCCCAGTGTTGTGGCTAGCCGGCAGCAGTGAGGAGGAGGCTCCCGAGGAGCCTGTGCTATGTGCGTGAACGCAGGATGATTCATAGAAGAGAACAGCTGGAGCAGCACAGGTGACTCGGGAGTAAGAATGCTAAGTAATGGCCCCTCCCTCCAGGGAATATAAGCCTGGTTTCAAAGGGTTTTTGCTCTGTAGAAGGCAAAAATTGCAGGCAAGTTCCAGCTGCCTGCAATTACTGCAGGCTCGAATCCCACCAGGCTCAAGGTTGACTCAGCCTTCCATCCTCTCGGGGTAGGTAAATTGAGGACCCAAGATTGTTAGTGGCAATAAGCTGACTTTGTAAAAATGCCGCTTAGTAATAAGCAGGCATATACAATGGAATGAAGGCTATTGCTGAGCTTATTGGTTGTATCCCAAAAATTGTAAGCACCCTGAGTCTTCAGAAAGGGTGGCTTATAAATGTAATTTTAAAAAATACATATGAATTCTCATGGAGCCAAGCTCGCTGGATGATGCAGAGAGTTGGCAGAGGAAGAAACAGATACCATAGTCTGGCTTAAAATTAAACTAACAAGCCCCATTGAAATATAATTACATAAATACATGATAAAACCATGATAAACCCCCCCCCAAAGGGTCACAGCCCGGCTTGGTTAAATAACCAGGTCTTCGATTCACGGCGGAAGGCGCGGAGGTCAGTGGCCAGACGAGTCCCAGGGGAAAGCTGATTCAAGAGGTCAGGGGCCGCGATAGAATAGAATATCTACAAAGAAGTTTATTTGTAGATTAAAGCTGTGAAGGTTTGAGTTGCTGCGTTTGGTTTGAGTTTTTCTTGCTGGTAACCGGGTTGGGTTAGAACACCCAGATTAGGGAAAGGTACCTTAGAAATTTGCCCTACATATACCCCTTCAGAAGAAGCTGATCTAACAAAATGGAACTTTTAAACCAGATTGCTTGGACCATTAGAAAGAGTGTGCTATGCAGTCTTGTGACATAGGTAGTCCTCAACTTACAACTGTGACTGAGTCCAGAATTACTGAGTCCTAAGCCATGCCAGTTGTTAAGTGTTACCATGTGATGCCCGATTTTATGACCTTTTGTTTTGCTTTGGTCATTAATCAAGTTGTTAAAACGAATGCCATGTTTGCTAAGTGAACCCATTTTACCCAATGGGGAGGGTTTTGTTTTTTTTGAAAACTAGAAGTAAACACTGGAAATTGGCACCAAAAATACCCTCAACCCCATTGTCAGGTGATGGAAACAGCCACAAATGCCAGCTAGTTGCCAAGTGCTCCTAATGCATTCATGTGGCCATGTGGGAGGGGGAGGTATGTGGTTGTCAGAACCCCAGGAACCAGATCGTAAGTAGAGTCCATTTGTCAGCCTCCATGATGCTTGCTTGCTGTCGGCTACCATAGAAATGGGGGAGGAGTTTGGCATGGGGGAGTTTGCTGGAGAGTGGAGATGATTTCTGTGTGAACTGAGTGTGGGGGGATGCTCTTATGCTCACTGTGCAACAGCATGGACTTGTTTATGCCCAGCCAAGGTCAACCGTCTCAGCATACCAGATTGGGGTGGGGAAACACCTGAAGATGAACCCCACAGGACACTATATGCACTGGAGATTGGACTTCCAGTCTGGGTCCTCAGGGAGGGAACTTGGGATAACTTTCAATGTGAAATTTTTGCACCTATTGCCTCAGATCTTGCTTTCCTTTCATTGCTATCACTTCTACCTCAGTAAAAGTACCTCTTCTCTACAAACATGGAGTTGGGGGATTTCTTTCCTGGGTTTTGAATGGAGGCACATCTGACACCATTATAACTTCAAATCAATGGTGGGATTAAAAGTTTTACTACTGGTTCTGTGGGCGTGGCTTGGTGGGTGTGGCATGGCTTGGTGGGCATGGCTTGGTGGGCATGACAGGGGAAGGATACTGTAAAATCTCCATTCGCACCCAACTCCAGGGGGAAGGTTACTGCAAAAGCCTGACTCCCGCCCCACCCCACTAACCTGCTTTCCAGCTCTGTTCTCCTGTGCAGGGAAACAAAAGAAGACCCAGCCGATCAGCTGGGACTCGGGAGGCAGAGACTAGATGGGGCGGGGCCAGTCAGAGGTGGTATTCCAAACTACTCAAAATTTCCACTACCAGTTCTTCAAACTACTCAAAATTTCCGCTACCGGTTCTCCAGAACTGACCAGAACCTGCTGAATACCACCTCCAGGGTGGGATTCTACCAGTTAGCACCTATTCGCTAGAACCAGTTGTTAACATTCTAAGCAGTTCAGAGAACCGGTTGTTAGAAGAAATTACTGGCCTAATCCTGTAAGGAAGCCAGGAAGGAAACATTCTGGTGTTGCTTACAGAAACTGCCTCTCCATTAACCCTTATTACATTCTTGGCAGGACTAGACTTCCTGTCTCAGGAACGTCTCTGGAGTTTTCCCCCCCTCCTTTGCTGGTACTTTGCTTGTGTCGAGTGATCATTCGAAGTTACAATGGCACTGAAAAAAAGGGACATGACCATTTTTCACACTTATGACTGTTGCAGCATCCCCATGGTCATGAGAGGCCAGGTGAGGAGATGCGTGCCTCGATGTGAGTGATGTTGAGTTGTCCATGCCCAGCCAATAACATGACCACCAAGCCACATCCACCCAGTCACATGACCACCAAGCCACGCCCACCACCTAAGCCACGCCCACAGAACCGGTTGTTAAAAATTTGAATCCCACCCCTGACCACCTCTGATTAGACAGTATATTTTGGACATCATTTGGCAAAAACTGTGGGGACAAGTACAGGAAGTAGAGATTTTGCAAGCACTGTGAATGGGATTGGAACTTCCTGAGTCTCCTTTCAGCTGTCAAGTGGGAGGGGGAGGTGGGGAGATGGGAAGAGTTGAAGGAGAAAACAAAGTATGCAGAGTTCCCTTTTAAAAGCCTGGTGGGAGGAATTATGAAGTCCCAACATCTCAATACACATTTCTAGGAAAGAAATAGTGGAGGGCACCACCTGATATGAGGATACCCTGGCCCTAGGATTCCCCGGCTATTAGATAACACCTTCACTAACATAAATGGTTATATGGAACTGCTGAAGCTAAACTCTGTCCCTGCTTTCCAAACCCAGCCAGCTTCTGTGCCAGCAAAGGTGCTTTTATTTTTCTTCCTTTGCTTCCTTTTTCTGTTTCAACAGGCAACTGGACTTTCTGGTTTTTCTTTAAAGACTTTTTGCTTCTCATCCAAAAAGCTTCTTCAGCTTTCAGAGAAGAAGCTTCTTGGATGGGAAGTGAAATGCCTTCAAAGGAAAAGCAGAAAGTCCAGTTGGCTCTTGGGGGAAAAAAAGCATCTTTGGGACACCCATGACCTGGATGACTGCCAATCTCCATAGACTTCTATGCCAGCAGAAAAAAAGACCACATATATATATATTTCAGTTTCCTTGATAAAAACTTTCATCCAAGCAATATGTTATTATGGCAAGCTGCATGGGCCCACCTATCACATTTGTTTGGTTAAGGTCAATCTATATATATAAAAATGAAATACCACTCACGCATCATCACAAAATCTCCAGAACCGTAAAGCTCACAAACTTACAAACCTGGTGCGCCAGTTGCGCCCCTATCTGGATTGAGATGCCCCACGACGATCACCTCGCGCGCCACTTCCTGGTTGGACTACTGCAATGCTCTCTACATGGGGCTGCCCTTGAGGACCACCTGGAGACTTCAACTTGTGCAGAATGCGGCGGCGCAGGTTGTGATGGGAGTATCCCGATACTCCCATATTACACCCCTCCTGCACGTGCTGCATTGGTTACCAGTTGCTCTCCGGGTGAGATTCAAGGTGCTGGTACTGACCTATAAAGCCCTACATGGCTTAGGACTGGGGTATCTGAGGGAGACTCTGCTGCCAATAACGGCTTCCCAATGTCCCATGCAGTCTCACAGACAGGGCCTCCTTGAGGTACCGTCAGCCAGACAGTGTTGGCTGGAGATCCCTAGGGGTAGGGCCTTCTCTGTGGGAGCACCCACCCTATGGAACCAGCTGCCCCTGGAGCTTTGGGTGGCTCCTGACCTCCGGTCCTTCCGGCAGGGCCTGAAAACATGGTTGTTCCAACTCACCGACCTGGACTGAGGAAGGGGATAGGGTTTTAATGAATAGTGCTATTTTAATTTAGATTATTGGGTTTCATGTTTAATCTCTTTTTAAATTGTATAGTATTTATATTGTTTTTATGATTGTGCACCGCCCCGAGTCCCTCGGGAGATGGGGTGGCACAGAAATCCAATAAATGAATGAATGAATGAAATTTGGTACGTATGTTTCTCTTGGCTTCTACGTGCTCACTAAGAAAGGATTTTTCGAAATGACCATCAGAGCATTAATATTTCGTATATTATTATTAACATGCTCTGATGCTAAGGAATTCTACTCCCCCTCCACACATGAAAAAAAAATCTGTTCCAAATGCAAAACACAAGCAGAGGAGAGGAGTTTCAGTTTCACAGCACCAAGCAGCTTTAGTACAGAACAGTTGTGCTAAGCCATGCCCAGGCTCCTTGCTGTCTCCTTCTTGCTCATACAGCAAATACTGCTTCAGTTTCCAAACAGCCCTCAACTCTTTCACACACTGACAGGATGCCAGCCAAATGAATACCGATGGATGCTTGTAGGTAGAGGCAGAATTTTTTTCTCCTTATTTTCCTCCCCAAAAACTAAGCCCAACTACATCGTTTCATAGCGAAGCACAGACATCAAGCTAGTTATAAATTTATGTGGTGTCAAAAATAAGATTATAGAAAGTAGAGAAAGGGAAAAGCTATGGAAAAAACTGTGAAAATGGATATAAGATATGGATTAGAACATATAAGATGAATATATTACTGCAGGCTCGAATCCCACCAGGCTCAAGGTTGACTCAGCCTTCCATCCTCTCGGGGTAGGTAAATTGAGGACCCAAGATTGTTGGGGGCAATAAGCTGACTTTGTAAAAATGCCGCTTAGTAATAAGCAGGCGTATACAATGGAATGAAGGCTATTGCTGAGCACATTGGGTTGCGCCAAATTGTAAGTCACCTGAGTCTCTGCATATAAATATGAATAAAATAAATAAATAAATAAATATGTAATTGAACTTATGTCTGTATGGAGAAGTGATAACCCGGGAGCACACTGTTCTCAAAAAAAGACATTTTATGTTCTTTATGTATGTGTTTGTCTATGTTTGTCTTTAAAAAATAAAAAAAAATTACCAACAAAAATATATTGTGTGTGTGTGGTGTGGCCTCTTTCCACGAGCAATACAGCAAGAAAAAGGACCTGGAAGCCCATCATGATTTCATGCCACTTGGCAAGGCATAGGAGCGGGTATAGGTTGGCATGAAGCTTAAGCCATCAGTGCTGAGCCCAGGAAGGAAGCAAATTCAAAGCAATGGAGGAATCTAAACTCCTTGTGGATGACATTCGGATGCTTGATGAGCAATATAAAGCATATAAAATGCTCTAGCTCTGCACACATTTACTGAAAGTTATAAAATAAAAACCTTCCGATTTATAGGGGGAAGCGGTAAATTACCAGCAACATTTGACAGAGTTAGCATACACCTTGAGTAGGGCTGGCAAAGCGGGGGTTGAGAAGGCTCAAAGATTTGTTTCTAAAAAATGAACGGGGTTTTGGGGAATGTATTCCCCCTTATTCTCCTTATTTAATAAAAAAACATAATCATAAGTCAGAAGCACAAATACTGGAGATGACAGCTCTCTTAGTTTATGGTTGCAAACAGATAAGGAGATGAATGGAGATATATTGGTGCCTTTTTAGAATAAGGAGCAAGCAAAGGGCTGTAAAATGCAGTGAAACGTCAACCAGGCCTCCAGTATTCTGTTCATTTTCCCTGGGAAAAGTGGGAGGGAGGGAGACTAGGTGTTAAAAAAAAACAGAGTTCCTAAAGGAGGAAAAAGATAGAACAATCTCACCCAGTTTGGCTTGAGTTTATTAAAGAGGAGGTTTAAAACAGGGAAGAAGGGAATGCTTACATCCAGAGGTGGTATTCAGCAGGTTCTGACCAGTTCTGGAGAACCGGTAGCGGAAATTTTGAGTAGTTCGGAGAACTGGCCAATCCCACCTCTGACAGGCCCTGCCCCCATCTATTCTCTGCCTCCCATTGAGTCCCAGCTGATTGGCTGAGTCTTCTTTGGTTGCCCTGCACAGGAGAACAGAGCTGGAAAGCAGGTTAGTGGGGTGTGGGGGAATGGGGATGTTGCAGTAACCTTCCCCCAGGAGTGGGGAGGGAGTGGGGATTTTACAGTATCCTTCCCCTGCCACGCCCACCAAGCCACACCCACCAAGCCATGCCCACAGAACCAGTAGTAAAATATTTTGAATCCCACCACTGCTTACATCTATGCACCTACCAACTGGAGATCTGGTGGAGGAAGAGGGCTCAGAAAAAGCCAAGACTCCCTGCAGTTTTCTTGATCATCTTAGAGAAGTAGTTTGTCACTGTCTTCTTCTAGAATATCCCTTCCACAAAGGTTATTTTCAAAGATGATTAGAGGACTGAAGGCTAAAACATATGAAGAACAGTTGCATGAATTGAATATATCTAGTTTAATGAAAATAAGGACGAGGGGTGACATGGTAGCAGTGTCTCAATATCTAAGAATCTGTCACAAAGAAGAGGGGGACAAGCTATTCTCCAAAGCACTTGAAGGCAGGACAAGAAGCAGTGGATGGAAACTAATCAAGAAGAGAACCAGCCTAGAACTAAGGACAAATTTCCTGATAGTGAGAACAATTAATCAGTGGAACAACTTGCCTCCAGAAGTTGTGGGTGCTCCAACATTGGAGGTTTTTTTAAGAAGAGAGTGGACAACTATTTGTCTGAAATGGTATAGTGTCAGAGTATTTGCAGTGTGACTACTATTGTGAGACAACCCAGGAGCAAACCACAGCACACATATAGACTTTGTCTTTAAACAATGGTTTATATACAAGACAGCTATATACATACATATACTTGGTTGACAAATACCTGGCAAGCAATCAGTCTTCTTTCCTCTGCACGGAGAACCACAATGGAGACAGAACACAAAGAGAGAGAGGTATGCCCTCTCATGGCCTCATAGATAGAGACAGCTTCTTAAAGTGGTAAAATCCTGTGGGACCCACCCTCAGTCTTAAAGTGACAATAACCATGCTGATTCATCCTCAATGCATCAGCCTTACAACAGCTGATCAGCTATTAAATCTCAATACTTTGACATATAGGTAGGATATCCTACTTGAACAGGGGGTTGAACTAGAAGACATCCAAGTTCCTTTCCAACTTTGTCATTCTGGTGTACTTTCTATCATCCAAGTCTAATCCTCAGCTTCCAAGTCCATGCAAGGTCAAGGTCAAGGTCAAGTTACCAGCTGTGACACAGGAAAACAAATACCCCTTTTCTACTTAGGTGCGCACTTGATGTGGAGTGGCCTCACTTCTTTTCTTCTGGCTACCTGCATCAAGATAAAGTCCTCTACTCCATCCTTCTCTGATAGCAACACCACAAATCGAGGTAATCATGTGTTTCCATATGGGCACTAGAAAGCTTTTGAAAAAAAAGTGGAGAGCAAGGAAAAACAAAGGACAACCGCAATATGGTTCTTTATGAATTGCCTATACACATTCTGAAAAAAAAGGGAATTGCAGTGTCAAAAAAGGATACATTTGCATAAAATCTGCATATGCTTATCTATAATTCATGAATGCAAATTGTGAAATAATTACTATAATTTAAGGAGAAGTGCAATGCATCTCAGCATACTGAGGATACATAAAAACCACATGGCCTCTTGGGAAGCTAAGTCAGCACTGGAGTACCAAGTTCTACACATAAATCCTAGAAGAAGCAGGGAAGGAGCCACACTCACCCTGTTGTTTCCACTTCTTCTGAGTTTCCAAGACTTACCCTGTGAGCATAAGGGACCTTCTTCCATTTCCCATGAAGATCTGGGAAGACATCAGTTCCATTTCCCATGAAGATCTGGGAAGACATCTTGCAAACGTTCTGAGCTCTGATTCAAGGAGTCATTCTTACTGGTATTAGCTTTGTCTCTAGATGTAATATTCCTTCTTTTACTATGCTGTGTGCATATGGACAAAACTGATCAGTTGCATGCTTTGAATTTGGATGCAGATGATTTGAGGGGGTGGTAAAAAAAATCCATTCTCTTCTCTTCACCCCCTTTCTTACCTTTAAACCAGAATTTAACTGAAGGTCCATCAATAGTATACCTTCGGCAGCAGTGCAGATAGGCGGGTTAATACAGCTCTCATCTCTTTGCCATTTCAAGACACAGAGAACTCACCCAGCCAAGTCATTTGTGATTTTTAATATCACAAGGCCTTCTTTATGATGACTCCACTGTGCTGTGAGAAATCTGCCTTGGGAACTCTGCCTATAGATCCAGTTGATTTCCTGCACTCCTCACCAGTTCTTGTTGCCAATTTTCTCAATGGCTGCTTAAATTTTCTCGCTTACTATGATGGGATGTGTACCTGCAGGGAGGGAGAATTTGGCAATACAGAGTTTTCTCATAAATACACTCAGATTAAGAGACAGGGCAGTGCCAAACTGGAAGAGGGAGGATGGAAAAGCTTCCAGGTAGCCACTCCTAGAATCTCTCAGGATATAACCAGTAGCTTATAAAGTTATAGCTTTAGTTTGGCAAGAGTCTGTCTATTAAGTATAAGGTAATAAAGGGTTGAACGTGATAGGATGTTGCTGTCTCAGCTCTGGTCTTACTTATTTATCAGTTTATTTGTTTTATTGCAATAATTGTTCTTGTCTGAACTGATATCTACTATGCCACTGGGACCACCAAACTAGGCAGAAACATAACAACCAGTTCTATAGACCCAGTCTGACCAGGTAGAATCCCACCCCTGGAAGTGGTTAAGCAAAGTGGGCTATTAAAACTGTAACTATCTAAGGCTTATTTTCAGGGTAGGTCTTATTTTTGGGAAAACACTGCACTGAACCAAGGTAGCAAGTGACCAACTTAAAAAAAAACTAGCTTAAAGGTATGGGTGGGGGTAGAGAGATCACTATTGGTCATGTGATTTAAATCCAGGCATTTATACCTGCATATATTTATGACAATTGCAGCATCCCTGGGCCATGTGATCACCACTGGTGTCTTTCCCAGCTGGCTTCCAACAAGCAAAGTCAATGGGGGAAACTGGCTTCACTTAATGACCATGTGACTCACTTAACTGCAACCATGCTAAAAGGACGCAAAATTGAGTGCAACTCATTTAATGACCACTTTGCTTAAACAACGGCATTCTGGTCCCAATTGTGGTCATAAATTGACGACTACCTGTATAGTATACTATATATCAAAAATGGTGTGCGTTGTATGACATCTAAGGACAGCTGTGCTGTTCTCAACTTACTGATTCAGTGCAAGTTACTCAGACAAATAGAAATGGACAAGTGGTAGAAAGAAAACAAGAATTAAAAAGGGAGGCAATGGGAAGAATGCAAGTGGAATAAAAGAGAATAAAAGAGGGATGGAAAGAGTTGAAGAATTACAGACTGACTGGGCACAGAGACTAATATTACAAGTCAGAAAAGTAGACTGAAAGTTAAGGAAGGATAAGGATACAATGGTGTGGATTTGGGGAAAGGTAGATTTGAAGAAAGTTACATAATCATACAAGGAAGAGCAATATTTTTTAAAGCAAATATTTTTATTTTTTTATTAAACTTATATGCCATTCATCTCTTAATTTAAAACAACTTTGGGCAGTTTATACCAGAGTTTAGATATACTAGGGTAAAAATCAGAATCTCTCTTTCTCCCCCCACCCCACTTCGAAACAAATTCTATGTCAGAACAGAATTCTCCCAAGCATTCCAATGGCCAACTATTTGTATCACAAAGCCCAACACACACACACATAAACGCACACACACACACGGTCTCTCCCTCACTATAGCTTTGTTCATATATGCCAAGAAAACTGTGGTGGGTAAGATTAAGCTGAGGTAAAACAAAAAATCAGGAGTCTCTTAGCATCTCCAAATCATCTCCAAATCCCTCTGAATCGAAACCCTTCCAGGATTCGTAAGTATCTAAAGATTATGGGTGGCCATCACATATGGATTTGTAAAGAGCATGTGGGACAGTTGAAAACCCCAGTTTGATATGAATGTTCTTCTCCTGCTAATGCTTTATAAAGACATACCACAGCCTCTCTGATCATTTTACTGAAAAGCACTTCATCTCCTTAATTCCTCGACATGTTGCAAAGTCGTTTACACATTCCTCTTTGGTGAGATTCAGATTTCCCTAACTATCATTGCCAGGAAAGGAGTTACCTGGAATGTGTCAGAGATCGGTTATCATTTATCATGTCAGCTGCTTCCCAGGAATGTCTCCTTGGAAAGAGCTGGACATAACCTGAGTGCTTATCAGAAACCTCCAGGTGCTTAAGAAGAGGTGCCTATAACATGGCATTTGGCAGTAAGTCTGCTGCTATCATCTCCCGCCGTCAGTGAGTCTCTGTGTTAATACAGCAGGCTTCTGCGGTCCATGTAGAAAGCAGAGTCTGAAAATTCCATCTGGAAGCTGTGGTTGAACCAAAAAGAAAGAAGGAATCTAACTTCCATGATTAGTTAAACCAGCCTACTTCAGGCTAGTGCCCTCCTGGACCAGTGGTGGGATTCAATTTTTTTCTGCTACCAGTTCTGTGGGCATGGCGTGGTGTGGCTTGGTGGGTGTGATGGGAAGGATACTGCAAAATCCCCATTCCCTCCACACCCCACTAACCTGCTTTCCAGCCCCATTCTCCTGTGCAGGGCAACAAAAGAAGACCCAGTGGTCAGAGGTGGTCAGAGGTGATATTTGCCAGTTCTCCAAACTACTCAAAATTTCCACTACCAGTTCTCCAGAACTGGTCAGAACCTGCTGAATACCACCTCTGTCCTGGATGTATCAGATCTACAATTGCCTGAATTCCAAACTTGGACATGATGATAAGTCTATACGATTTCTGCTGGTTTGAGGCTTGGTCAAGGTCCATCCACCAGAAGTGGACAAGGAGTGGATTTGGTCTTAAGAACGGGCAAGGTTTAGGGCAAATATTTTGCTCTGTCAGATAATGAAGCTTCCCAAAATGAAACGAATAGGAGAAGGATTTGGCCCATCCATTCTGCAGATACTCTAGGGATTATCAAAAGGATGTTTGTGCACTGCTTATGACTTCTATGGTACCTTTTACCCTTGTGTTCTACAGATTTTGTAGCCGCGGTGGTGCAGTGGTTAGAATGCAGTACTGCAGCTAATTCTGCTGCCTGCCAGCTGCCTGTAATTTGGCAGTTCAAATCCCACCAGGCTCAAGGTTGACTCAGCCTTCCCTCTTTCCGAGGTTGGTAAATGAGGACCCAGATTGTTGGGGGGTAATATGCTGACTCTGAAACCACTTAGAGAGGACCGTAAAGCACTGTGAAGCAGTATGCAAATCTAAGCGCTATTGCTATTTAGCCATAGGTGTCTTAGTTTTCAAAGCCAGACCACAATCATGCATTTCCTCATGTAAGCTGGGAGTTTTCAGACAATATTTCTCAAGTCAATTCCCATCAGAAAGTTTTCTATGTGCTCAAAAGAAGCCTATTTTTCCCCACTGTTGTTGTCATATTGTTATATCTTTAGGAAAGAAATTGCTGTTTAGGTTGACTTTAGAATAATGCTACCATGCCTTCTCATTCAAACTTTCCTCGGAAACCAACTTATCCATAAAGACTTTTCTTAAACAGGGCGTTTACAGTATTCTAACTAAAACCAGGTACATGTAACTACAGTTAGTCCTCATTTAGAGACTGATGCATTTAGCAACCATTCACAGTTATGAAGGTGATGAAAAGGTAAGTTTGCAACCAACCGTCATGTTTACAATCTTCACAGTCCTGTAAAGAAAAAGACAATTGAAGATAGTAACATCAAGATGTTTTACTTAGCAACTGCTTCACTCAAGACTAGAGTTTTTTGGTCCCAATTTTGGTCTCTAAATGAGGATTACCTATAAAATAATTGCACACTTTTGGACTTCCTTCTTCCGAACCCTAACTTTTCTTCATTTTTCTCTTTTTGGAAGCACACCCATTGTGACTCCATAATTGTGTTATGTATGTAGGTTTGAATGTCATTGGTTTAGTTTGAATTGTTCTTGTAAAATGTCAGATAGGATTGGTTTAAAAAGCGCGGGAAAACCCTGCACTCTGATTGGCTGGCAACTACGGCTGCTGGCTATAAGTAGCAGCCGTAGCCCAGCCAAGTTGGGTCCATTCGAGCTGTAGTCACTAAATAAACTCTTCACTGAAGCTCTTCGCGTCTGACTCTTCATGCAAACTTAACACTGGCGACGAGGGTGGGATTCCCCTGAAGAGAAGACAATGCAGAAGACAAGCAGAAGAGCGAGATGGCTGCGCTGAACACCCCCCAGCCCCGTTCGATCCGGCGGCAGAAGACTGGGACTCGTATGCGGATCGCTTCCAAATGTATTTGGAAGGAAACGACCTCGCCGATATCTCCGAGAAGCGGAAGAGGGCGGTCTTTACGCACTGTGGTCCGCAGTCTTCAAGATGGCGAAGGCATTGGCGGGAGCTGCAGACGGAAGGTAATGGAATGGCCTGATTTAGAAAAGCTTTAAGAGCCCATTATGCCCCACAAGTATCGTGCCTCATTAAGAGACACAAGTTTTACCGTCGGATCAAGGGGAAAACGAAAACGTTAACGACTTCATGGCAAGCTTAAGAGACATTGGGGGTGCATGCGAGTTTAACAGCTTGGAGGAGGCCATGCTGATCGGTTTGTTCTAGGCCTCAAAGACAAGGTGCTTCAGAGCAAATTATTATTAAAACCTAAGATCACGTTGAAGGAACCCATAGAAGAGGCCTCCTCAGCAGAAGCCACTAAGTCCTCAGCGGCAGCCATGAAGAAAATTAACAAGGCCTCAAGCCATTCTGATGTGGAAAAGTCCACAACAACTCATTGCAGCAAATAGATTCTGAATCAGACTGCAGTGAGGTGGAGGAAGGAATTTATAGACTCAGAATGGAAAAGAAAAAGAAAGACCTGGGAAGAAAAAGGCAAGACTTTTATTGCAGAGGTTGTGGGGGGCACCCCGCACTGAATGCAAGTTTCTTGATACCATCTGCCTTCGTTGTGAAAAAAGAGGTCACCTAGCAAGAGTCTGCAAATCATCCAGAACTCCACCATACAGAAGAAAGTTTCCTGACAAAGATTTCAAGCCCAACAACTTCAGTGAGAAAATGGGGCAACTCAGAAGCAAATGGGAAGAATGAAACTCATCAAACAGTCACCACTGGTCATTCTTCACCCTTGAGAAGCAGAAAAGTACATGTGAAGGTACTCTGAAGGAAGGCCTTGCCAAATGGAAGTGGACTCAGGCTCCTATTTATCTATGGTGTCATGGGACACTATTCACAGGCTACTTCCAAACATTCAGAAGAAACATTTCCAGAAGCAAGCACTGACTCTTAAAGACTACCAAGGGAACAAGATTCCAGTAGTTGGAACAAGAGAATTCAACGTGAAGTTCAAAGGCCACACCAAACGTTTGCCCCTGACCATCGTGGACAAGGATCGCCCAAGCTTGCTGGGACTTGAGTGGTTCAATCCACTAGGCATCGAGGTGACTGGCATCAATCACGTGAGCAACTCTGAATGGGAGGAGGCCTTGAAGTCTGAGTTTCCAGAGGTCTTCAGCGAAGGATTGGGCAAGTATATGGGGACCCCTATCACTTTCAACCTAGATCCCAAGGTGTCCCCAATTCGTTTAAAGCCCAGAAGGGTTCCATTTGCTTTAAAGGAAAAAATTGATGCACAATTAGATAAACTAATAGCTCAAGGAGTTTTAGAGCCCACTGACCACTCCAGATGGGAGACACCCATAGTCACACCAGTCAAGACTGATGGGTCAGTAAGAATCTGTGGGGACTATAAGGGGACACTGAACCATGCGCTGCAGCAGAGCGCATACCCAGTTCCAGTGGTGCATCATCTATTACATTCACTTGGCAGGGGTACAGTCTTTGCCAAATTGGATCTGGCCCAGGCATATCAACAACTAACAGTTGATGATGCCACTGCAGAGGCCCAAACCATTGTGACTCATAGAGGTGCCTTCAAATGTAAAAGGTTACAGTTTGGAGTAAGCGTGGCACCAGGCATCTTTCAAAGCCTTATGGAAAGGATGCTCCAAGGACTGCCAGGGTAGTGCCTTACTTTGATGATGTGTTAATCTCTGCTGAAAATGACTCAGTTACAAGAAAGACTCAGAGAAGTCCTTACCAGATTCAGGAAAGCGGGTTAAAAGTCAAGGAAGAAAAATGCACTCTTAAACTGACAAGGTTGAGTTCCTGGGCTATATGATTGACAAGCATGGCATCCACCCTACAGATGCCAAGGTTCAAGCAATCAAAGAAGCCCCTAGACCTAAATGCAAAACAGATTTGCAAGCATTCCTTGGACTCATTAATTTTATCACATGTTCCTACCTCAGAAGGCAACCATTGCAGAACCATTGCACAGATTACTTGACAAAAGTCTGTTTGGGTCTGGGGAGGAAGGAACAATCAGCATTTAACAGTATTAAAAGACTAATCACGTCTGATGCTGTACTGATACAGTTCTCTGAGAATTTACCTGTTGTACTGACTTGTGATGCATCCCCTTGGGGGGGGTTTGAGCCACAGGCTTCCCAGGAGAGAAGCCCCTATTGCATTTTACTCACACTTTGACCAAAGCAGAGAGGAATTACAGCCAATTGGACAAGGAAGCATTGGCAATTGTTGCAGCTGTCAAGAAATTTCATGAATATCTGTATGGGAGAACATTTACCATTGTTACAGATCACAAACCTTTCTAGGCAAACCTACACCTACTATCCTGTCACCAAGAATGCTGAGGTGGGAATTTTTGCTGCTTATTCATACAAACTTATCCACAAGCCTGGCAAGGACATTGGACATGCTGATGCACTGAGTCGTTGCCCACTTCCTTGCCACAAGGAGGACTTTGAACCTGAAACACACACCTTTTTCCTAGAAACTGTTGCCAAGCTTCCAGTGCATGCTGCTGAAATTGCCAGAGAGACTGCCAAAGACACTTATTGGCTCCTGTTATAGGCTGGATTAAGAAAGGTTGGCCTCTTCAAGATCTACCTCACCTGGCCCAACCTTTAAGTCCAGGCAAACTGAATTATCTGTATTAAGAGGATGTATTTTGTGGGGTAACAGGGTGGTTATTCCTGCAAAACTGCAAAGAGAGGTTTTGGAAATGTTACATGAGGGTCATCCTGGTATTGTAAGGATGAAGGGATTGGCCAGGAGTTATGTATGGTGGCCAGGTATTGACAAAATGGTTGAAAACTGGGTTGCATCTTGTCCCAACTGTCAGGTAGTCAGGCCTGCCCCACCTCTTGCCCCCAAACAGGAATGGGAATGTCCTAGGGGCCCATGGTCTAGGATTCACATTGATTTTGCAGGCCCTACCAGAGGGCACACCTTCATTATAGTAGATGCATATTCCAAATGGCTAGAGGTAATCCCCATGGCATCCACCACAACTGATGCTGTCATCAAACAGCAAAACTTTTGTAACCCACGGGTTACCTGATGTTCTTGTCTCTGACAATGGCCCTCAATTTACATCCAACCTTTTGAATCCTATTTAGCACAACAGGTATCAGAC
>CM019149.1:167291129-167339091 GCA_009733165.1 Naja naja
AGAAGGCAAATGGGAAGAATGAAATCATCAAACAGTCACCACTGGTCATTCTTCTCACCCTTTGAGAAGCAGAAAAGTACATGTGAAGGTATTCTCTGAAGGAAGGCCTTGCCAAATGGAAGTGGACTCAGCTCCTATTTATCTATGGTGTCATGGGACACTATTCACAGGCTACTTCCAAACATTCAGAAGAAACATTTCCAGAAGCAAGCACTGACTTAAAGAATACCAAGGGAACAAGATTCCAGTAGTTGGAACAAGAGAATTCAATGTTCAAAGGCCACACCAAACGTTTGCCCCTGACCATCGTGGACAAGGATCGCCTAAGCTTGCTGGGACTTGAGGGTTCAATCCACTAGGCATCGAGGTGACTGGCATCAATCACGGAGCAACTCTGAATGGAGGAGGCCTGAAGTCTGAGTTCCAGAGGTCTTCAGCGAAGGATTGGGGCATATGGGGACCCTATCACTTTCAACTAGATCCCAAGGTGTCCCCAATCCGCTTAAGTCCAGAAGGGTTCCATTTGGCTTTAAAGGAAAAAATTGATGCACAATTAGATAAACTAATAGCTCAAGGAGTTTTAGGAGCCCACTGACCACCCAGATGGGAGACACCCATAGTCACACCAGTCAAGACTGATGGGTCAGTAAGAATCTGTGGGGACTATAAGGGGACACTGAACCATGCGCTGCAGCAGAGCGCATACCCAGTTCCAGTGGTCATCATCTATTACATTCACTTGGCTAAGTCTTTGCCAAATTGGATCTGGCCCAGGCATATCAACAACTAACAGTTGATGATGCCACTGCAGAGGCCCAAACCATTGTGACTCATAGAGGTGCCTTCAAATGTAAAAGGTTACAGATTTGGAGTAAGCGTGGCACCAGGCATCTTCAAAGCCTCCTTATGGAAAGGATTCTCCAGGACTGCCAGGGGTAGTGCCTTACTTTGATGATGTGTTAATCTCTGCTTGACACTCAGTTACAAGAAAGACTCAGAGAAGTCCTACCAGATTCAGGAAAGCTGGGTTAAAAGTCAAGGAAGAAAAATGCACTCTAAAACTGACAAGGTTGAGTTCCTGGGCTATAGATTGACAAGCATGGCATCCACCCACCGATGCCAAGGTTCAAGCAATCAAAGAAGTCCCCTAGACTCCAAAACAGATTTGCAAGCATTCCTTGGACTCACATTTTATCATGTTCCTACCTCAGAAGGCAACCATTGCAGAACCATTGCACAAATTACTTCAAAAAGTCTGTTTGGGTCTGGGGAGGAAGGAACAATCAGCATTTAACTATTAAAAGACTAATCACGTCTGATGCTGTACTGATATGCCCCTCTCTGAGAATCACCTGTTGAGTGGGGGTTGAGCCACAGGCTTCCCAGTGAGAGAAGCCCCTATTGCATTTTACTCGACTTTGACCAAAGCAGGAGGAATTACAGCCAATTGGACAAGGAAGCAGGCAATTGTTGCAGCTGTTAAGAAATTTCATGAATATCTGTATGGGAGAACATTTACCATTGTTACAGATCACAAACCTTTTAGGCATTGTGGCAGGAGACAAACCTACACCTACTATCCTGTCACCAAGAATGCTGAGGACTGAATTCTTGCTGCTTATTCATACAAACTTATCCACAAGCCTGGCAAGGACATTGGACATGCTGATGCACTGAGTCGTTGCCCACTTCCTGCCACAAGGAGGACTTTGAACCTGAAACACACACCTTTTTCCTAGAAACTGTTGCCAAGCTTCCAGTGCATGCTGCTGAAATTGCCAGAGAGACTGCCAAAGACACTTTATTGGCTCCTGTTATAGGCTGGATTAAGAAAGGTTCAAGATCTACCTCACCTGGCCCAACCTTTTAAGTCCAGGCAAACTGAATTATCTGTATTAAGAGGATGTATTTTGTGGGGTAACAGGGTGGTTATTCCTGCAAAACTGCAAAGAGAGGTTTTGGAAATGTTACATGAGGGTCATCCTGGTATTGTAAGGATGAAGGGATTGGCCAGGAGTTATGTATGGTGGCCAGGTATTGACAAAATGGTTGAAAACTGGGTTGCATCTTGTCCCAACTGTCAGGTAGTCAGGCCTGCCCCACCTCTGCCCCCAAACAGGAATGGGAATGTCCTAGGGGCCCATGGTCTAGGATTCACATTGATTTTGCAGGCCCTACCAGAGGGCACACTTTCCTTATTATAGTAGATGCATATTCCAAATGGCTAGAGGTAATCCCTATGGCATCCACCACAACTGATGCTGTCATCAAACAGCTCAAAAGCTTTTTGTAACCCATGGGTTACCTGATGTCCTTGTCTCTGACAATGGCCTCAATTTACATCCAACCTTTTGAATCCTATTTAGCACAACAGGGTATCAGACATGCCCTCACTGCCCCTGGGCACTTCTTCGCTAACGCCGGGCTGAACGCATGGTACGTTTACCAAGGAGAAGCTTCAGCAACTGGGTCCTGGGGACATCACTGAGAAAGTTGAAAACTTCTTAGTGTTCAGCACATCACTCCTAACCCATCTAATAACTTATCCCCAGCAGAGTTGTTGATGGGTAGGAAACTTAGGTCTTCTTGACCGCCTTCATCCCACTTACAACCCAACGCACCACTAGATTCCACTTCCAAAGTTCACACATTCAGTGTGGGTGATTCTGTTTATGCTAAGAACCTTATGGGTGAACCTTTGTGATTCCTGCTGAGATAACTCAAATCACAGGCCCTCGTTCTTACAGGGTACAAACAGAGGATGGAGTCCTCTGGAGCAGGCACATTGATCAACTTAGATCCAGGTTCTCTCAGGAACATCGATTTGTTCCTCTCTAGTTCCCTCACCTGATGTCAATTCTAGGGGAAGGGGAGGAGCAGGAGGATAATCAGCAAGCAAGAATCCATCCCATGTGTAACGAGCCATTACGACAGGAACCATTCCAAAACCTGTCACAATGCCAAAATCCATCCTTAGAAGTGGAAGATTGTACATCACTACCTGACTTGGGTGCTGACATTGGGCTGGAGATGGGTTGGGAGGAGAGACCAGATTCTAACAATCAAACAGGGTCTTCTTTCACAGGAAGTCCCAGTAAGGGAAATGTCAGCAGGCACATTTCCTCTCTCACTGGGTGAGAATGTTAAAACTTCTGAACCACAAAGGTCTCAACGCACACGTAAGAGCCCCACCTCTTTAAAAGAATACATTAGATAGGTTGGGGTTTGGTATGGACTGAACCTAGTGGGGAGGGTGTTATGTATGAAGGTTTGAATGTCATTGGTTTAGTTTGAATTGTTCTTGTAAAATGTCAAATAGGATTGGTTTAAAAAGTGCGGGAAAACCCTGCACTCTGATTGGCTGGCAACCTGGCTGGCTATAAGTAGCAGCAGCAGCCCAGCCAAGTTATCCATTAGTCACTAAATAAACTCTTCACTGAAGCTCTTCGCGTCTGACTCTTCATGCAAACTTAACAAATTGTATCTGCCAAATGTCTAAAAGAGATTTCCAGACTTCTCTAATGAGAAGCCATTCAGGGAAACTGGCTCCTGGCAGGAAATGCAGGAGCAATTTGAAAAAAGCACCATCTGTTTTCCATACAATGCGTAACTAATTTATGAAACTCATTGCCACAGGATGTAACACACAGGGAAAAGTCACGTGGGACTGTGGTAACAAAATAGACACAGAGTTTGGTAGCATCTTCAAGCCCAGCCAATTTGGTGTAACCTTTCCTGAGGACCATCTCACTCCCTCAGATACGGGTGGGCTTCAAAAAATTTAGCAACCAGTTCTCTGCCTGGTTGCTGGATGGGTGTGGCCACGGTGGGCGTGGCCTAGTTGGCCTCCTGCACCACGGCAGGGGGGGCATTTTTACCCTCCCTGGGCTCTGGAGGCTTTCCTCAAGCCCCCAGGAGGGCAAAAACCACCTCTCCAGCCTCCGGAGGCTCTCTGGAGGCTGAAAATGGGCCCATTTCTGGCCTTCTGGAACCTCTGAGAGGCCTGTTTTTCACCCTCCCCCAGCCTCTGTGTGGGCCCTGCACTAACCTAGGATCCAAAACAGGCCATATGAGGACTCCTGGGAGGGGCGGAGCGGGGTAGGCGGGCCAGCCAGGGGCGGGCTTTGCCAGTTCTACGAACCAGCCATAAAATTAACAACCGTAGCAGCCCACTCCTGTAAGGGTGCCATTTAGCATACGGAAGGAACACCGAACATATCAGAATAACAAATACAGGTAGTCCTTGACTTACAACTGTTCACTTAGTGACTGTTCAAAGTTATGACAGCACTGTAAAAAAGGACCAATGACCGTTTTTCACACTTGCAACCTTTGCAGCATCCCCATGATCATGTGATCAAAATGAAGATGCTTGGCAACTGGTTCCTACTTATGACTACTGCTGTGTCCCACAAGATCATGTGATCCCTTTTTGCGACCTTCTGAAAATGAAGGAAGGAAGGAAGGAAGGAAGCAAGCAAGCAAGCAAGCAAGCAAGCAAGCAAAGTCAATGAGGAAGCCAAATTCATTTAACAACCAGGTTACTAACTAATCAACTGCACAACTGTGGCAAGAAAAGTCATAAAATGGGGCACTTAATAAATGTCTCAATTGTGGTCGTAAGTCAAGGACTACCCGTAATTCCTTACTGAGTTTAAAAAGAGCAGGCAAGGGGGTGGGATTTGGGATATTTTGATACGATTTCCCACAGCTACAGATCCAAGGAGCAGAACGACGAGAAATAATTATGCCAGTTGGATGGATGGGGCAAATTTTGAGAGAGGAAGATGATTTGGGGAATATGTTAAGACCATCTTAAAACTTTGCTCGCCTTCCTATCCCACCCACATTTGATGGGAAATGGCCCTGCTACATTTCCAACGTTTTCAATCCAATGTTGGGGCTCCAACTTGGGGTGTTTCTGGAAATTATAAAAGAGAACGAGAACACAGAAGTAATCCCTGGGCTATACGTTACTCGCCCTGGTGTTTCGGTGTCTGATTTTAATGACAAAATTAATGTAGGACTGCCTGATGCTCTAGTTGGACAAGACTAATGACTATAGAGCAAAACAGATTGGTCACGAACTTACTTATTTCTGCTACTGCATTAACATTCAGCTCACCCAGAAAACAAAATGCAAATGCCTTTAAGTTACAGCTCGTTTTTACAGTCCAGCTGGGCTACTTCAAATCTGGATGATGGTGGAAAGCCAGGGAGGTCAGCTTTTTATGCGGTGGAGGTCAGTTTCCCTGGACAAGCTCTTAAGTTCTGCACACTCAGGTTCACATTAAGGGGCACCATCCGAGTAGTGAAAAGAATGTGGCGCTGGGTTTTGCACACCAGCCAATCCTTGCCTTGAGACAAAGTTGCTCTGTTTGACAAATCACAGGCTCATGAACACATGCTCAGTTGTTGAAATAAGAAACATTACATCGACTTACGACCTCATCTGAGCCCCAGATTTCGATCGCTAAGCGAGACATTTGTTCAGTGAGTTTTGCTTCATTTCATGACCTTGTGTCAGCTTTGGAAGCCATCTTCCATGCTGCCACATAGCCTGAGAAAGTGGGAGTGGGGGTGATTTCAATTAAGTAGCTCTAAGTAGACAAAATAAAATTCTTTTGTTAGTTCAAGGTCATTATGATGCAGGATGAAATAAGGATGATGCAGGATGAAATAAGGATCTTACTTTTGAAATAAATTATGATGCAGGATGAAATAAGGATCTTACTTTTGAAATAAATTATGATGCAGGATGAAATAAGGATCTTACTTTTGGACAGATCGTGATTGGGCCATGTGATATGATGACGGCCAAGTGGGGATGGATTTGTAGTTTGGGAAATTGTGGGAAGCCCGAAACTTTTAGATTCGGGATTCCACAGATGTGCCAGGTGCTATTCTAATAAAGGTACTTTTGAGATATGTTTGTCTTGGAGTTACTGATTGGAATGGAGGTTTGCTGGAACGCTGACACCTTGCTTGCAAAGGAGCAACCCTCCTTTCCAGGCAATAACTCCGAGACAGACATATCTCAAAGATTGCTTTATTTGGATAGTAACTGGTACATCTGTGGAATCCTGAATCTGAAAGTTTCAGGCTTCCTTGCAATATTCAAAACTACAAATCCATCCCTCCTTGGCCATCATCACATCACATGGCCCAATCGCGATCCTTCCTAAAGTAAGATCCTTATTTCATTCTGCGCCATACTTAATGACCTTGAACTAGCAAAAGAATTTTATTTTGTCTACTTAGAGATACTCAATTGAATTCCCCCCCTCCCACTTTCTCAGGCTTGTGGCAGCATGGAAGCATCGAATCTCAATATGAGCTTCCAAAGCTGACAGGTTGTTACGTGAATCGCTGCAGTTGGTAACATGGTTGTTAAGTGAATCTGGCTTCCCCATTGAGTTTGCTTGTCAAAGAGATCACGTGACCGCAGGAGACTGCTACCGTCATAAATATTTGCCAGTTGCTAAGCATCTGAATTTTGATTGTGTGACCATGGGGATGCTGCAATGGTCATAACTGTGAAAAATGGTCACTAAATGAACTGTTGGAAGTTGACTACCTGTAGAACATAGAAATATCACATAAGGAATCAGTATGAAAACATAGGTTTCTTAAAGGTCAGAGGACATTTCAACCCTGAGCTACAAATATTCCCTTTTATTGCTAATTTAAGTTGTTATTGGTAATTTAAGTAGTTCATCATTTCTTAATGCTATGTAAAAGAATAGAAGGTGAAGTTTTTTTTCTCCTTGGTTTTGTTGCTAAGTAAAACTTCATGATTTTACTATCTTCAACTCCCTTTTCCTTTAAAAGCCTGCACAGGTTGTAAAGGCAAGGGTTGGTTTGCAAAGTTACCTTTTCATCACTGTTGTAGCTGTGAATGGTTGCTAAGTGAGTCTGTCACTAAATGAAGACTATCTGTAGCAACATGTACTGGGTTTGGATAGAGCACAATAAATATCCTGTTTAAGAAAAGCCTTGGTTTGGTTTGGTTTTGTGGGTTGGGGCGAGACATGGGAATAGATGACATGAGGGCATCCTTAAAAGGCTTCCCAGTGTTTATCCAAATATTTAATTCCTGCATCACGGGTACAAAACATGTTTTTCTGACCTCACTTGACGTCTCAGGGCTGTAGTTCAAAAGTCCAGGACAAAACTAAGTATTATTTAATTTAACATTCACTAATATACACAAACATTGATTATACAGTAGTTAATAGAATCAGGGCATTGAATACTTTCCCCCAGTGGTGGGATTCAAATTTTTTCACTACCGGTTCTGTGGGTGTGGCTTGGTGGGCATGATAGGGGAAGGATACTGTAAAATCTCCAGTCAGAGGTGGGATTTGCTGGTTCTCCGAACTACTCAAAATTTCCGCTACCGTTTCTCCAGAACTGGTCAGAGCCTACTGAATACCAACTCTGCTTTTCCCCTTTTCAGTCAAATTCAGTTTTCATATTTGAGACAACTTTCCGGGATTGCACTTTCCTGGGCTTAGGAAGCGTCCTATATCCTACTCCAGACAAACTCATTAAAATAGCACTTAGACTTATATACCACTTCGCAGTGCTTTACAGCCTTCTCTAAGTGGTTTTACAGAGTCAGCCTATTGCCCCCAACAATCTGGGTCCTCATTTTACCCACTTCGGAAGAATGGAAGGTTGAGTCAACCTTGAGCTTGGTCAGGATCGAACTTCTGGCAGTCAGAAGAATTAGCCTGCAATACTGCATTCTAACCACTGTGCCACCAGGGCAATGAGTGTGACGGTTGAAAGTCCTGATCCACAATAATGGCTCTGTTTATGGTATTTTCATTGGTAAGGCTCAGCTTAGCTGTCTTCAGTACATTAGCTAGGTTTGGTATTAATTGACTGGTTAAGCTTAAAAGCTCCTGGCAAAAACCCCAGACGAAGGGAGATGGATTTGTTTCTGTAGCAGAAAAGTCCAATCTGTTCGAGTCAGGTTTTTTTTCTCCGTCCTCCTTTGCTGGAACCAATCAAGCTGTGGACTCCTCCTAAGTGGAAATGAACTTTTTCTGACATTTTTTGGAGACTTTTATGAGCTTCCCCATCCTACCCTGGTCACAGCTGAAAAGGTTGTTGTTCTGCTTAACAAAAAGGAAAAACACATTGGAAAAGACCAGATGACCTTTCTTGCCAGCCCTATTCGATCCCCTTGGATAGAGAAAAAATAAATAATTGCAAGCCTCGGAGAGGAGAGATGGCAAGAGCTACCCTCCTTTTTGGTCAGTCAATTTCATCACTGGGCTGTCTCGGTGGTGGCGAAATGTTAGCAGAGGGAATATAAACAACCATTCACTCTGCCTCTCTCCTGGTTCTGGAACCAAGCCCGGCCAAAGGAGAAATACCTTAGTCTAATGAAGAAAACAGTTTTCTTGGCAATCCTGCACAGCTTTCTGGGGGAGGGAAATGTATGAAGGCTGCTGTTATGTATGCAGGTTTGAATGTCATTGGTTAAGTTTGAACTGTTCTTGTAAAATGTCAGAAATGATTGGTTTAATTACATTTATATGCCGCCCTTCTTCGGAGACGCAGGGTGGCTTACAATTTTTGGAGCACAACCCAATGTGCTCAGCAAAAGCCTTCATTCCATTGTATATGCCTGCTTATTACTAAGCGGCATTTTTACAAGGTCAGCTAATTGCCCCCAACAATCTTGGGTCCTCAATTTACCTACCCCAGGAGGATGGAAGGCTGAGTCAACCTTGAGCCTGGTGGGATTCGAGCCTACAGTAATTGTAGACAGCTGGATCTTAAGAGCAGGCATTTAACAGCCTGAGCCACCAAAGCTCTTTTGGATTGGCTGGCAACTGTGGCTGCTGGCTATAAGTAGCAGCCGCAGCCCAGCCAAATCGGGTCTGTTATGAGCTGTAGTCACTAATAAACTCTTCACTGAAGCACTCCGCGTCTGACTCTTCATGCAAACTTAACACTGGCGATGAAGGTGGGATCCTTCCTGAAGAGAAGACGACGCGGAAAACAAGCTGAGAGAGATGGCTGCGCTGAACACCCCCCCAGCCCCGTTCGATCCGACGGCAGAAGACTGGGACTCGTATGCAGATCGTTTCCAAATGTATTTGGAGGGAAACTATCTCGCCGACATTTCCAACAAGCGGAAGAGGGCGTTCTTTCTTACGCACTGCGGTCCGGCAGTCTTCAAGATGGCGAAGGCATTGGCGGGAGCTGCAGACGTGAAGGTAATGGACTGGCCCAATTTAGAAAAGCTTTTAAGAGCCCATTATGCCCCAAAAGTATCGTGCCTCATTAAGAGACACGAGTTTTACCATCGGGATCAAGGGGAAAGCAAAAACGTTAACGACTTCGTGGCAAGTTTAAGAGACATTGGGGTGCATGCGAGTTTAACAACTTGGAAGAGGCCATGCGTGATCGATTTGTTCTAAAAGACAAGGTTTTGCAGAGCAAATTATTAATGAAACTTAAGATCACGCTTAAGGAGGCTATAGAAGAATCTTCTTCAGCGGAAACTACCAAGTCCTCAGCAGCAGCCATGAAGAAAATTAACAAGGCCTCAAGCCATCCTGATGTGGAAAAATCCACAACAACCCATTGCGAGCAAATAGATTCTGATTCAGACTGTAGTGAGGTGGAGGAAGGAATTTATAGACTCAGAATGGAGAAGAAAAGGAAAGACCTTGGAAGAAAGAGGCAAGACTTTTATTGCAGAGGTTGTGGGGGGGCCACCCCCTGCACTGAATGCAAGTTTTTGATACCATCTGCCTCCGTTGTGAAAAAAGAGGTCACCTAGCAAGAGTCTGCAAATCATCCAGAACTCCACCAAGCAGAAAGAAGTTTCCTGACAAAGAATTCAAGCCTAACAACTTCAGTGAGAAAATGGGGCAACACAGAAGCAAATGGGAAGAATGAAACTCATCAAACAGTCACCATTGGTCATTCTTCACCCTTAAGAAGCAGAAAAGTACATGTGAAGGTACTAATTGAAGGAAGGCCTTGCCAAATGGAAGTGGACTCAGGCTCCTATTTATCTATGGTGTCATGGGACACTATTCACAGGCTACTTCCCAACATTCAGAAGAAGCATTTCCAGAAGCAAGCACTGACTCTTAAAGACTACCAAGGGAACAAGATTCCAGTAGTTGGAACAAGAGAATTCAACATGAAGTTCAAAGGCCACACCAAACGTTTGCCCCTGACCATCGTGGACAAGGACCCCAAGCTTGCTGGGACTTGAGTGGTTCAATCCACTAGGCATCGAGGTGACTGGCATCAATCACGTGAGCAACACTGAATGGGAGGAGGCCTTGAAGTCTGAGTTTCCAGAGGTCTTCAGCGACGGATTGGGCAAGTATATGGGGACCCCTATCACTTTCAACCTAGATCCCAAGGTGCCCCAATTCGTTTAAAGCCCAGAAGGGTCCCATTTGCCTTAAAGGAAAAAATTGATGCACAATTAGATAAACTAATAGCTCAAGGAGTTTTAGAGCCCACTGACCACTCCAGATGGGAGACACCCATAGTCACACCAGTCAAGACTGATGGGTCAGTAAGAATCTGTGGAGACTATAAGGGGACATTGAACCATGCGCTTCAGCAGAGCGCATATCCAGTTCCAGTGGTGCATCATTTATTACATTCACTTGGCAGGGGTACAGTCTTTGCCAAATTGGATCTGGCCCAGGCATATCAACAACTAACAGTTGATGATGCCACTGCAGAGGCCCAAACCATTGTGACTCATAGAGGTGCCTTCAAATGTAAAAGGTTACAGTTTGGAGTAAGCGTGGCACCAGGCATCTTCCAAAGCCTTATGGAAAGGATGCTCCAAGGACTGCCAGGGGTAGTGCCTTACTTTGATGATGTGTTAATCTCTGCTGAAAATGACACTCAATTACAAGAGAGACTCAGAGAAGTCCTTACCAGATTCAAGAAGCGGGGTTAAAAGTCAAGGAAGAAAAATGCACTCTTAGAACTGACAAGGTTGAGTTCTTGGGCTATATGATTGACAAGCATGGCATCCACCCTACAGATGCCAAGGTTCAAGCAATCAAAGAAGCCCCTAGACCAAAATGCAAAACAGATTTGCAAGCCTTCCTTGGACTTATTAACTTTTATCACATGTTCCTACCTCAGAAGGCAACCATTGCAGAACCATTACACAGATTACTTGACAAAAGTCTGTTTGGGTCTGGGGCAGGAAGAACAATCAGCATTTAACAGTATTAAAAGACTAATCACGTCTGATGCTGTACTCATACAGTTCTCTGAGAATTTACCTGTTGTACTGACTTGTGATGCATCCCCTTTGGAGTGGGGGGGGTTTGAGCCACAGGCTTCCCAGCGGGAGAGGAAGCCCTATTGCATTTTACTCTCGCACCTTGACCAAAGCAGAGAGGAATTACAGCCAATTGGACAAGGAAGCATTGGCAATTGTTGCAGCTATCAAGAAATTCATGAGTATTTATATGGGAGAACATTTACCATTGTCACAGATCACAAACCTTTGTTAGGCATTGTGGCAGGAGACAAATCTACACCACTATCCTGTCACCAAGAATGCTGAGGTGGACTGAATTTCTTGCTGCTTATTCATACAAACTTATCCACAAGCCTGGCAAGGACATTGGACATGCTGATGCCTTGAGTCTTGCCCACTTCCTTGTCACAAGGAGGACTTTGAACCTGAGGCACACACCTTTTCCTAGAAACTGTTGCCAAGCTTCCAGTACACGCTGCTGAAATTGCCAGAGAGACTGCCAAAGACACTTTATTGGCTCCTGTTATAGGCTGGATTAAGAAAGGTTGGCCTCTTCAAGATCTACCTCACCTTGCCCAACCTTTTAAATCCAGGCAAACTGAATTATCTGTATTAAGAGGATGTATTTTGTGGGGTAACAGGGTGGTTATTCCTGCAAAACTGCAAAGGAGGTTTTGGAAATGTTACATGAGGGTCATCCTGGTATTGTAAGGATGAAGGGATTGGCCAGGAGTTATGTATGGTGGCCAGGTATTGACAAAATGGTTGAAAACTGGGTTGCATCTTGTCCCAACTGTCAGGTAGTCAGGCCTGCCCCACCTCTCGCCCCCACACAGGAATGGGAATGTCCTAGGGGCCCATGGTCTAGGATTCACATTGATTTTGCTGGCCCTACCAGAGGGCACACCTTCCTTATTATAGTAGATGCATATTCCAAATGGCTAGAGGTAATCCCTATGGCATCCACCACAACTGATGCTGTCATCAAGCAGCTTAAAAAGCTTTTGTAACCACGGGTTACCTGATGTTCTTGTCTCTGACAATGGCCCTCAATTTACATCCAACCTTTTGAATCTATCTAGCACAACAGGGTATCAGACATGCCCTGACAGCCCCTGGGCATCCTTCGGCTAACGGCCGGGCTGAACGAATGGTACGTTTTACCAAGGAAAAGCTTCAGCAATTGGGTCCTGGGGACATCACTGAGAAACTTGAAAAACTTCTTAGTGTTCAGCACATCACTCCTAACCATCAACTAACTTATCCCCAGCAGAGTTGTTGATGGGTAGGAAACTTAGGTCCCTTGACCCCTTCATCCCACTTACGCACCCAACGCACCACTGATTCCACTAGCAAAGTTCGCACTTCAGTGTGTGGGTGATTCTGTTTATGCTAAGAACCTTATGGGTGAACCTTCATGGATTCCTGCTGAGATAACTCAAATCACAGGCCCTCGTTCTTACAGGGTACAAACAGAGGATGGAGTCCTCTGGAGCAGGCACATTGATCAACTTAGATCCAGGTTACCTCAGGAACATCGCAATTGTTCCTCTCTAGTTCCCATACCTAATGCCTTTCTAGGGGGGGAGGGGGGAGGACATGAGGATAAATCAGCAAACAAGAATCAACCCCATGTGTAACGAGCCATTACGACAGGAACCATCCCAAAACCTGTCACAATGCCAAAATCCATCCTTACAAGTGGAAGATTGCACATCACTACCTGACTTGGGTGCTGACATTGGGCTGGAGATGGGTTGGGAGGAGAGACCAGATTCTAACAATCAAACAGGGTCTTCTTTCACAGGAAGTCCAACTAGGAAATGTCAACAGACACATTTCCCTCTCACTGGGTGAGAACGTTAAAACTTCTGAACCACGAAGGTCTCAATGTACACGTAAGAGCCCCACCTATTTAAAAGAATACATTAGATAGGTTGGGGTTTGAGTATGGAGTGAACCTAGTGGGGATGGGTGTTATGTATGCAGGTTTGAATGTCATTGGTTAAGTTTGAACTGTTCTTGTAAAATGTCAGAAATGATTGGTTTTAAAAGTGCGGGAAAACCCTGCACTCTGATTGGCTGGCAACTGCGGCTGCTGGCTATAAGTAGCAGCACCAGCCCAGCCATCGGGTCTGTTATGAGCTGTAGTCACTAATAAACTCTTCACTGAAGCACTCCGCGTCTGACTCTTCATGCAAACTTAACAGCTGCTATAAAGAAGCACAACCCCTGCCCTAGAGAAGAATACTGGTTTGCTGCAAACCTTTTACCATGAATATGTGTCTTTTTTTTTAACTTGCAATTTCAACAGGAGGCTAAAATTATTTATGAAAATTGGAGAAACCACGATAGCATTTGACTAATATACTAATATACAGCCAAGAAAGTCTTGTCAATTCTACGTGCCATCATCAAATATTAATGGGGGGTGGGGAGGAGACATATAGCTCATTTATTCATTCATTTATAAAATGCATTGGCCACCCATCTTACCATAGAGTAATTCTGGGCAGTTTACAGTTACATCTATGCTAAAACATAAAAAGTTAAAATCAAACATTAAAACCAAAGACACATGGGGAGCAGAGGTGGTATTCAGCAGGTTCTGACCAGTTCTGGAGAACCGATAGCGGAAATTTTGAGTAGTTCGGAGAACCGGCAAATCCCACCTCTGACTGGCCCTGCCCCCATCTATTCTCTGCCTCCTGAGCCCCAGCGGATCGGCTGGGTCTTCTTTTGTTGCCCTGCACAGGAGAACAGAGCTGGAAAGCAGGTTAGTGGGGTGAGGAGAGAATGGGGATGTTGCAGTAACCTTCCCCTGCCACGCCCACCAAGCCACTCCTACCAGGCCATACGCACAGAACTGGTAGTAAAATTTTTTTGAATCCCACCACTGATGGGGCAGTGGGGTTGATGGAGATCAACCACCTCCATTGCATTGTTCCCCCACTGGGACTCCACGCCGACTGGCGAAGTCAATGGGCCAACCATCTGCCAGGCTTACTGGCATAACCAGGTCTTCAGAGACCTTCAAAAGCCCAGGAGTGATGATGCTGACTTCATTCCACAGCTGAAAAGGCCTGCCACCTATGGGCCCACCAAATGTAACTTCCTATACAACAGAACTCAGTACATACATGCCCATTCTATGGGATCTGGCAGGATGGACAGATGAAATCAGGAAGAGAAGATTGTGGGGCATCTTAGAACTAAGTCTAATTCTTAGTCATGCATACAAGTAGTCCTTGACTTATGGCCGCAGTGGAGCCTAAAATTTCTGATGCTCAGCAGGACAGTCAGTAACTGAGTTGTGTCCCATTTTATGACTTTTTGTTTTGCCACAGTTGTTAAGCAGCTCCCTGTATTTTGTTAAATGAGTTGGTTTCCCCTGTTGATTTTGCTTGTCAGAAGCCAGCTGGGAAGATTATACACGGTGATCCCATGACCCCAGGACAGTGCAACTGTGATAATACATGCCAGTTGCCAAGCAACTGCATATTGATTATGTGACCATGAGGATGCTGTAATGGTTGTATGAAAACCAACCATAAGTCACTTGTTTCAGTGCCATTGTAACTCTGATCAGTCGCTAAACAAATTATCATATGTTGAGGATGCCCTGTGTATACTTTTGATGCCGCTCAAATTGTATATTTCTGCATATGGGAGGGCAGAGGCACCAGATTGCAACCTATAAATCTACACTGACTTTCTCAGAACATCAGATAACAGCATCAAGTGCTATTCAAGAGCACTGCATGGAGTTTTTCCTTTATGGAAACGCACCTGTGCAGCTGAATAAACATTCCTGGCCTATTTGTACAGCTGTGACAAGAATGTAATCATCATAATTCAAGCAAAAGTACCACAGTGTGGATTCAGTTTAAGGCATGGATCTGGAACTTAAGTGGAAAAGTGCAGTCCATCTATTCATAAGGATGGTTGTCAGAGGTTAGATTGCCTCCCTATCTTGGTGAAGTCTCCACAGGAAGCTTCAGCTCATGAAGTCAAATATCATGTTTAGATCCCCCAGGTAAGAAAGCAGTGGCATTCCAAGGACAATTGGGACTTTGGATTTTGTTATGGAGAAACAGACATTACGTAGATGGCGATTCTGGTCTGCATTTCCCATTTAGCAACAGAAACTAATGCTATGAAAAGACCTCAGAACTATGCAAGAAATACCACACTTGGAAATATATACCCAAGTTCAATAAGAGCTGGAAGTCTTCCACCTGGAAAATAAATAGGGTTCCCTAGTGATTAGATATACAACATTGCTTGGAGGGGGAATCTATTTGTGTATACAGTATATATTATAGTGTAATATTTGCCAAGCTGTGACGATTAATTCCCTTAGGGAGGTGCAGACAGAGTCCAGGGGAGATATGAAGGTTTTTATTTTTATGTCTTTATTTAAAAAAAATAAAGCTTCACTGTATTGTTTTCATTGTTCATTTGCTTTATTTGGGTGTTTGGGTTTTCTAGGGAGGTATGTATTTACAGATTATACTAAAGAGAGAGGTGATGGCAAAAAAGTTTGGGAATACCTGATATATGTGTTTGGGTGGTTTATTTCTCTTGAAGAAAGACCAAAGGCTGTCATGCACAAAGAATCAAGACCAATGGTTAGATTGCAGCATAGACAATTTATTCATGCCTATACACAAGAATCTGGTAACCTGAAGTTCAACACTAAAATGGCACCATATAAGAGCCAATGGAATTCAGAAGGGGTTGGACTTGGAGCGCTTGTGGGAACACAATTATTCTAAGCTGGTGATGCATTTAACTCCGGTCCCAGCTCTTCCTGCTCTTTTCTTACAAAACAGTTTTGTTTCCCATGGACGAGATTAGCCCCATCACAGGGGCAGAGTGAAAGTGGCCCTGTTTACCACAATGAACACCACAGCTGGAGAAGCTGGAATCTTCCAGATACTGTCCTTCACAGCCTCAAGCAAATATAGAAGACTAAAACCCCTGCAAAATCCACTACGTTGATTTTGAAGCAATGGGCACGGGTGACTTTCCCACATGCCACCCTCCCTTTAACATTTTAAATAGATATATCATCACTCTCCAGTCTAAATAAATAAATAAATCAGTGTATTTTCACCAAAGGCATTTCTTTTAATTTTTATTCTCTAGAAACAACAAGAGGAATATCCTGACAAAATGTTTATTCAGACAAATCTGTTTTTTGGGAAATGGCATTGATTAAATTCAGTCTCCTGACACAATAAGCAAGGGTCAATTGGTCCAAAGTGCCACACTTTTGCCTATTCTATTTTACTTATTCTATTATATTGAGTCTGTCATCTGCACCTCTATAACTGTCTGGTTTGGCTCTGCAACCAAACAAGACAGACACAGGCTTCAACAGATAATTAGAACTGCAGAAAAAACAATTGCTACCAACCTGCCTTCCACTGAGGACCTGTATACAGCACGAGTCAAAAAGAGGGCTGTGAAAATATCTACGGAGTGACCCTTCACATCCTGGACATAAATTGTTTCAATTTCTACCCTCAAAATGATGCTATATGGGGCACTGCACACCAGTACAACTAGACACAAGGACAGTTCCCCCCCACCATGTCATCACTCTGCTAAACAACTAATTCCCACAACACTGTCAAATTATTTACTAAGACTGTACTACTATTATTCTTCTCATCCTTCCTAGTACCTACCTCTTCCCACTTACGACTATAACCACGTTGCCTGTATCTTTACAATTTATATTGTTTTATTTGTTTCCTAGTATGATTTGATTGCTTATTAAGTAACCTATGACTATCACTAAGTGTTGTATCTTATGATCCTTGATGAATGTGTTTTATTTTTATTTTTATGTACACTGAGAGCATATGCACCAAAGACTTGTGTGTCCAGTCACACTCGGCCAATAAAAAATTCTATTCTATTCTATTCTATTCTATTCTGTTCTGTTCTGTTCTGTTCTGTTCTATTCTATTCTATTCTTCCGAAGACTTAATTTTAACCCAGTGACTTGACCTAATTGTCCCTGCACCCTTCATGTTTTCCATGCGGATTTTCTAAATGTTTTCTGAGATTTGGTTTCTCTAGGGGAAGCATCTCCTTGAGAGATGGCCACATGATTTCCTCTCTGAAAGGGGCACAGTCAGTTCCACATTTCATTTACTTGAGACCTCCCTTTAAAGCAATTTGTATCTTGTTTGTCATATTTTGTTTTGCAAAGAGATAAGAGAGGGAACAGTTGCAAGTTGCTTTTTTTCTCATTTTGTTTTAGTACGGGTGGTGGTGGTGAAAACATTTTTTTTTCATTCCTGACCAGATGTAGTAGGAGAGTGAGGTCTGTGGGTGGGTGTAAAGGACACTTCTCTCTTGGATAGCTTGGAGGCAGAAATTTTGCAAAGGCAGAAATTTTGATGCCTGTGTCCATTTGGTATTGCGCACAGGCTATGTTTTGTAAGCACATGCCACTTGTGTCTCTGCTCCCAATATTAATATTAGAAAAAGAATAACACCAGGAAGAACTCTGATTTCTTCCTAAATACAACTGTGGACAGGGACAGATCATAAGAAGTATCCAACAGTTTCCCCCACTTCCAACTAACATGGAATCAGGGGCAGTAAGGACTTGCCCGTCCCAGAAGCCCAATGGGAAACCTAGGAGAGAACAAGTTAAACCATTTCAGATAGACATACAACTGTCTATTAAATGCCTAGCACTTAAGTTCCAGCTGCCTGCAATTAGTGCAGGCTCGAATCCCACCAGGCTCAAGGTTGACTCAGCCTTCCATCCTCTCGGGGTAGGTAAATTGAGGACCCAAGATTGTTGGGGGCAATTAGCTGACCTTGTAAAAATGCCGCTTAGTAATAAGCAGGCATATACAATGGAATGAAGGCTATTGCTGAGCACATTGGGTTGTACCTCAAAAATTGTAAGCCGCCCTGAGTCTTCGGAGAAGGGTGGCATATAAATGTAATTAAAAAAAAAAAGAACTGCTGGGATCAAGCCTCAGGATATCTAACAAAGGGTTTGGTCTATTTCAGTTTTGCATGTGTTTCTTCACGAGCTCATTCTGCCCAGTTTCCATTTTATTTTTTTAAATGTACATAAAATAATTATTTAAGGATGCTTAAGTACATATTTATGCCCATGAATAAAGCACATAACATAAAAAATTTAAAATGGATGTTTCCATTTTAACTTGAGTTGCCATGGAATCAGGGAAGTGCAGAATACAAAGATAACTGTTTGGGAGGTGGTCAGGAGGCTGCATCAAACCTTTTGGGAGAATCAAATCCCTCCAGCATACTAGACACCCAGTTCTATGCTGTAGCTTGGAACACCTTCCGAGGCTAGTGATGGCAACTCAATTCCTTCCAGGTTTCCTGTCCCTACTGTAGGGAGTAAAGGATTCCCAGGATTGAAGCTATTCTGCCTGCTCAGATGGTTCTCTTCCACAGGACGTGAGATGAAGGTTCCCAGTTCAGGGTGGATCTTTGACTCCTTTCCTCAGTTCTGAAACAGACTTCTTCATCCTCAATTTTTTAAACTGTTCTGCTTATTATGATCTGGATGAGTATAAAGCAGACAGAGCAACTCCACAAAGCATCTATACAAAGTCTTTTTTATTGGTTCATCAGGCATCCTGTCAACTCACATCTATGATGAGGTTCTTCAAGGGCCTTGGTGGCTCAGGCTGTTAAATCCCTGCATTTAAGTTCCAGCTGCCTACAATTACTGTAGGCTCGAATCCCACCAGGTTCAAGGTTGACTCAGCCTTCCATCCTCTCGGGGTAGGTAAATTGAGGATCCAAGATTGCTGGGGGCAATAAGCTGACTTTGTAAAAATGCCGCTTAGTATTAAGCAGGCATATACAATGGAATGAAGGCTATTGCTGAGCACACTGGGTTGTATCCCAAAAATTGTAAGCCGCTCTGAGTCTTCGGAGAAGGGCAGCATATAAATGTAATTTAAAAAAAAAGTCCAATCCTTTGCATATCTGAATTGTCGTGTAGAAAGATATTAAACTCTCATCCCCATGATGATGATTGTAGCGACTGCATGGTATAAGATTCAGGATAGAGTGAGGAAGCCACCCCCAACCCCACAAGGGTCAGTTTAGTGACCAATCAGGATTACAGATGTGACCACATGACACAGACTACATTTCCCAGGATACCTTAACTACGTTTGCCATGATGCATTCCCTTAAGGGGACAGCTCTCAATTCCTAACTACCTATCCCAAATCCCATTAACTCTAAACTGTCTGGCCATCACACTCGCCACCTGGAATTGTAAATTCCACTAACTAAGTAAAGAGCAATTAAATATATAACTAAGATAGGCAGTAAAGAGTAATACTAACTGAATAGTAGATAACTATATAACTAAAATAAAGAGTTAGCTATATAAGTAAAGGAAACAGTAAATAGTAATATAGCATCAAACAAAGCAAAGCATGCAAAACTTGACTTCAATCTTCAAGTTCAGCCTTTCTTCGCAGCATTACTAGGTCAATGACTGGTCAGGAGTAGAGCTTCTTGGTCCAAGTCTGCTGGTCACCTCTGGTGGCCTTTTAGGGTGGACAGTACTCTTGGTGTCAATGGTGAATGGTCACTTCTGGTGGCCTTTTAGGGTTGGAGCGGTACTCTTGCTTCCACAGTGTCGAAGGGTGTCGGAAAGCTGTTGAAAACGGTGTTGCGGAGGCATATGCCCATGTAGAGCATCTTAGTGGACGTTTGGTGGTTGCTGGCGGCTGTTTAGGGTGTTCTAGCGAAAGTGTACTGGTCACCAGTGGCCATTTAGGATGTAACAGCATTCTTGTTTTCGATGGTTCTAAAGGGAGTCGGAAGTCTGTTGGAATGGATGGTACTAAGGCATCTGCCTGGATTGGGGCCTGCATCCAATCAACACTGACAAGTCCTGAAATTCCCCAACCCAGGTTTGTTTTGAAGGCATAGGGTGAGTATCTCAGGCCTCTGACTATTTCAGTGTACACTAAAGCATCAGGGACATCTAGTCCCAGCAAGAGCAAAATCTTGCCTTCAGGATCTAGGGTGGGAAAGTGATGAGCCATATGCTTCAGGTGAGGTATGTTGCTAGCTACCTCTGGTGTTGCAATGTGGCTGCGTTCATCTGGTATCCTGTCCCATTCTAACATGGGTGGCAGTAGGAACTGGGAACTTCCATCTAATGACTCAATACAGAGTCCAGTAGCTCTCCTCCCCGCCGTGCATCTTGGTGCGATGCACGTTGATATTGTGAAGTGCACTTCTTCCTTCTGCACATCAAAGAGGTTGAAGAATGCAGACCTGGCTAGTGAGTGATTGCTCTGAGGATCTAGGATTACAAACATTTTCACTGCTTCTTGTGGGCGTCCATCAGGGTAGACTTTGGCTAAGCAGATCTGATGACACAAGCGAGGGCCTGGTGTGTTATTGCACACTGACGTGCAATGGACAGTTACCACTGGCTCCAATTGTGCTTTCGTGGCGCGCTGAGGCTCCTTGTTCAAAGGACGGTTAGGAGTTGTCTGCTGTGGTAATTCAGAGTCTGGATGCAGAGCAGTTGGGTGCTCGTTGCTGTTGCATAGATGGCATTGCACCTTGGCTGTGCAGTCTTTTGGCGCATGTTTAGAAGATTCGCAACACTTGTAACAGACTGAACTCCCATAACAAATCTTTCCTTTGGGTCAGGGATTTTGCTGCAAACCCCTGGCACCTGTTCAGCGAGTGTCAGGTGTTGTGCAAAGGAAAAAGCTCGACTCTCTTTGTAGTTGGAGATCTAGATTGGGTTGAGGCCGACGAGTTAGCAGCCAAACTCTTTATGGTTGAGGAGTCAATCTCGGTTCTATGGACAACCATGAAGGGTTTTCCCCTTGCAGTGGGCGTAGGATCTGTGGATGGTATATAGTTGCTGTTGTATCTTTTTTCATTGGGAGGACTAACAGCTCTGAGTCCGTGGGCCATGGGGGTGTTGCATGCTGTTGCCTGGTGGGTCACGAATTCTTCGAGAACGGTAAAGGGTATATAGTTGTGGCAACCCTTGGCCATGAAGGCATTAGACAACTGGAGCCACTGTTCAATTAGCACCTGTGGGAGTTTCCGAACAATTTTGTTTTGCATGTCGACATGGTCAAGACAAGCGAATCCTGGTAACCATAGATCCCGTTGTGCTGATTTCAGTTGTATGAGTATATTAGAGAGTTCCGCAACCAGGTGAGGCCTGTCGATAGGAATTTTAGGAAATCTGTTGAGGCTGTTCAAGAGCGTTGATTCTACTGCTGTGGGAGCACTGTACAGTTCATCAAGTCTTTTCCATGCCAACCGTAGGGCAGTGTCTGGGTTGTCTAAGTGGGAGGTATAAAGTGCCTTCACTGCTTTGGCAGACTGTGGCCCTAGCCACATTATCAAGTGTACGAGTACTTCATCAGGTTTCAGGCGTGCATCCTGAATGGTGCGCAGGAAAATTTTCTTCCAGAGGAGATATTCGCTGCCTGGCTCATCAGAGAATTTGTATACCTCGTTGCTGGCCAAATCTAGCTTTCCTCTCCTGAGCGCCAACTCTCTCCAGTAGTCTGCATCATCTGTAGAGGTGGATTGAGTAAGGGGCATTGATGTAGAGGGTGGGTTCGGGTTATATGTCAACGACGGGTCATAGTGTTCCTCCCAGTACTTACAGAGGATGTTGTCCTGCCATTCCAGAGACTATGGTGGAGCTTCACGCTGCTGTGTATCTTGTACCTGTGAGTTTAGGTGGTGTTGAGGTTGTGGCTGGAATGGTACTGTCTCTGGATTGAGTGTGGCAGGTGTCGTTGGTTGCATGTCTACTTGTCAAGAAGTCATCATGATCACTGGTGGGCTAAGTTGCTTGCCTGGCAGGCCATGAGATGTTGGAGTAGGGTTGCTGATTCTGGGAAGAGAATCTTGGACCTTAGTACATACAACATCAGTTGGGGAAGATTTGCTGTTGGTGGGAAGTGAATCTCATATTTTGGGTCTTACAACGTCAGTTGCGTGACTGAGGTTTAGAGTCTGTGGGTGAGATTCACTCCTATGCTTCCCTGGTTGTGGGAGACTGCTAGGCAACTGAGGTGGTTCCATCTGCTCGTTTTGTAGCGAGTGCTGCTCATTCACGTAGGCCTTGACCCATGTATCTGGACTCTCTTCTCCCAACTCTTGGAGGTCAAAGTTGAAGGAGGCATTGTCGGCCACCTTCCGCCATGCTGCAGCCCGTGCCATTTTGTTGCAGAGTCTCTGTGCCGTTCGGCCAACTCCAATTGGGCCTGAACTTTGGCCAATTCTGCCTGTTGGTTGGCCTGGGCTTTGGCCATTTCTGCTTATTGTTCGGCCTGGGCCTTGGCCATTTCTGCTTGTTTAGCTGCTATTTCTGCCTTTTGAGCTGCTACTTCTGCCTTCTGCCGTGTCACCTCCTTTGTTGCGCATAGATCTGCGTCTGCTACCGCAGCTTCTAATTCAGCTTCTGCAGCCCGGTCAGCATAATTTGCTGCTTTGGAGACCTTAGATGCGCCACTGAGATGGGAGGATGCTCTGGAAGGATGGTGAGACCCAGCAGCAGAGAATTGGCACGAGACACTGGAACCTGCTGGAGATCTAGTGGGCTTGGGGTGGAGGGAGGAGACTTTCTTTGCTGCTAGTGATTGAAGACCTATGTTGGATGTGGCCTTCTCCCTCAGTACTTGTTCCTCCTATAGCGCATCGGAGAGCGTGGCCTGGAGGGAGTTTTTCTCTTCCCAAATGCAGTCTTCATGTTCTTTGTTCGCCTCCTCAAAGCATTGGATGTGTTCTTGGAGCTCTCGGTCTTCCAGGTTCGACTGTATGTATTTAAGCTTACTTTCACTGTCTCTCCACCGTGCTAGATGCTCCTCTATCTCTTTCTGCATTAGTAGTAGGCTCTTGAGGGGCAACTTGCTTTTGGGGGTATTGCAGATCCTTACCAGCTCCACCCATGCATCTGCATGATGGCGATACTGCCTGGCCCAATCCTCTTCGAAGCATTCCACCGCGGGTGAGGTAAGCTTCCTATACCGTTTGAGATCATAGGCTTTCTGAGGTATCGCCATGTCTTTGGAGGTTTGGATGTCCGGAGGAGGGCTTTGGGAATCAGGCTTCATGTTTACATCTAGGGTGGGAGGAGGGTTCGAGTCCTCTGGTACTTCAGGTACATCTGTCATGACTGAAGAAGTTGCCATGCTTCAAATTGGCAAAGGTGAATTTTGGAAAATTTAGTAGTTTCCTTTATTTTGCTAGGGCGCTGTGCGCAGGTAGCAGAAAGGAGTGTCTGCTAGATTTAGTACTTGAGAACGTAGGTGGTGCTGCACAATATGGCTGCTTTTAGGGTGCGGTGTGTGCTTGCAACACAAGTGGGTGCTATAGAGGGTGTTGTTGCTGAGTCTGAAGACGTGAGAGCAAAACGCAGATTGGCCTGTTAGTGTTGCTTGCGACACAAATTGACACAATAGAGGGCACTGTTGCTGAGTCTGAAGATGTGAGAGCAAAATGCAGATTTGCCTGTTAGTGTTGCTAGCTAGGTCTGGAAGACACTGTTGCTAAGCACAGGTTAGGCTGCAAATAGTACTGGAACCTTGCATTAAGTTGCTTAATGTTTCCACAATAATTACAAAAAAAAAGGAATTTTCCTTGGTTAAACACTGGTTAAATTTGTGAACAAGTTCTTATAAAAATTCAGACAGGTCTGTGAATTCTCTGGGAAATTTCTCCTAGACCACCAGATGGTGCTGTGGGCTGCTTTGCTTAAGTCTGTACTGGGGGAGGGGGGATTACTACCCTTTTCTATGGAGATGGCTGGCTGCTAGGTAAACTTGCGAATCCTCTCGCATCTGCATTTGTAAAGAGTTTGAGCCAATGACAATGTACTAGCTGGCAGTCTGTTTCTATGGTGACGAGGAATGCAAGGTATGTTTATTGTTTGCTTCCTGTGGAAACTTTCTTCATTCTCTTTTGGTTGAAGGGCTAGGGGAAATGCAGTTTCTTTGTTTGTTGCAGGACACAGGAAAGATTTTTCAGACTGTCCTATTGCATTTGTAAAGAGTTTGTAGGTGGTAACTGGGAAAAAAAACAGGGTAGATGGGTAATACCTGGCTCCTCCCTTTGTTTTGCAAATTAGTTCTTCCTGAGGTAGCAGATGTAACTTGAGACAAAGAGGCTTCTTTTGCTGAAGAGAGGGGAGGGGGGATTTGCCCCTTCCTGCCGCCACGATGAGGTTTGAGGTACAAAGGAATAGCATGCACATTTACTCCTGGCTTCAAAATATCTTTGTCTTTATCACAAAATTCAAATTACTTTTAATCTTTACAGGGATTCTGATACAGCAATAATTCTTTACTTTTAAGAGTCCAAATTAACTGACTTTATACTGTGGGAATCCAGATCATCATTTTACTTTTGGGATTGCAGGAATTCAGACAGACAAATCATCATTCTACTCAGGGATTTCAGATCTTTGCATCTTTTTACTGCTTCCAGGAATCAAGATTAAAATATCTTTCTACTGTTCTGCTTATTACGGTCTGGATGGGTATAGAGCAGACAGAGCAACTCCACAAAGCATCTATAGAAAGTCTTTTTATTGGTTCATCAGGCATCCTGTCAACTCACATTTCTGATGAGGTTCTTCTTAATGTCCAATCCTTTGCATATCTGAATTGTGGTGTAGAAAGATATTAAACTCTCATCCCCATGATGATGACCATGATGATGATTGTAGCGACTGCATGGTATAAGATTCAGGGTACAGTGGGGGAGTTTCCCCCAACCCAACAAGGGTCAATTTAGTGACCAATCAGGATTACAGATGTGACCACATGACATGGACTACATTTCCCAGTATACCTTAACTACATTTACCATGATGCGTTCCCTTAAGGGGACAGCTCTCAATTCCCAACTACCTATCCCAAATCCCATTAACTCTAAACTGTCTGGACATCACATAAGCTCTCCCACTAGTTAACATCCTTAAATCCAGGACATGACCAGTGCCCATAACCCTCGTGTTGAGAGGAACTACTTACCATCAGTGCTGTAAGTAGAAGAAATAAAGGAAGTGAAATGCTTTGGTTCATTCCAGCTTTAGATCAGACTCCATTATGTCTACTTAGAAGTGGAGTGGTTTTACATCTCCTGAAAAGAAGTGGGAAGGCATCCCTCTCTAACCCCAGCCCCTGTGCACATGAATTATAGTGAAAATTAATGTACACTTAGAAATAAATGGGCAAGAACGGGCACATGAACCTTCACTGTATATATCTTTTCTGCTAGCAGAAAAGTAGGGGAAACCACAGCATTAACTCACACCAAATGTAGATTGTGTGAATGTGTGCACGCAAACCGATGTGTATTTATTATTATTTTATGCCTTTGGAGAAATATAGGGCCTGACCTCTGCATGCACCTTAGCTGCAAATCTTCTGTTATTATGGCAACCAGTGTTCCCTTGGTGCTTGAGCTGCAAGATTACGGACCATAAGTAGCCACCAATTTGTTATGCTGCTTGGCATTCTTTATTTGCAAAGCTCTGTATGGAGAATAACAAATTAGCCATTCAAACATGTGTGTGAAGTACCTTCAGGCTCCTTCGCCCAGATGGAGTAAGGGAGAGGGAGTAAACAAGGCCAAAACTGCACAGAAACAGAGGCATCAAGCGAAAAGGGGTCAAGCAAGCTGTTAAAATAAAGAATAGGTCTGCTCCAGGCAGCTGAGCTTCACCTCCACAAGGTGCTTTGCAGCGTAGAGGTGATGTTGTTCACCCTCCTGAGCCAGACTGTGTGCCTCTGAGCGTCTTATCTAACCTTTGCAGGATTTTTTTCCAAGCACTGGAGCCGCTAGATGAGCAGTTCAGAGCAACACCAAGTGACATAAAGCAGCAGCTTTGCTTTTAGAATGAGAGAGCGGCATGTTGCTTTGCAAAGTAACATCACTTTGAAAGGAAGCCACCTGTCATGGCAGGTGGGAATGAGGTGGAAGAGAAAGGTGGAAGAGCTGCAGACTACTAGGCAATGGTCAGATAATCAATCAATCAGGACAGAGCTGGAAGGGATCTTGGAGGTCTTCTAATCCAACCCCTCTGCTCAAGCAGGAGACCCTATACAATTTAAGAGAAATGGGTGTCCAACCCTTTCTTCAAAACCTCCAGTGATGGAGCACCCACAACTTCTGAAGGGAAGCTGTCCCTCTGGTTAATTGTCCTCACTCTTAGGAAGTTTTCCCTTAATTCCAGGTTGCTTCTTCTCCTTGATTAGTTTCCATCCATTGTTTCTTGTCCTGCCTTCTGGTGCTTTGGAAAATAAGTTGACATCCTCCTCGTGGCGGCCCCTCAAATATTTGCGGGAGATCCTGCTGCTGATAACAACCTCCCAGCGTCCCGTGCACGCCCATCGACAGGGCCTTCTCCGGGTTCCGTCGCCTCGGTAATGCCGGCTGGCAGTTCCCAGGGGGAGGGCCTTCTCGGTGGGTGCACCCACCCTATGGAACCAGCTCCCCCTGGAGCTCCGGGTGGCCCCTGACCTCCACTCTTTCTGCTGCGACCTAAAAACCTGGCTTTTCCAACTAGCCTACCCTAACTGATGGGGTTGGGGGAGGGTTTTAAATATATTTTAATTCGCTATATTTATGAGACCTTGGTTTAATTTTTTTTAAATATTTGTATATTTGTATTTAAATTGTTTTTAGTTTGTAAGCCGCTCTGAGTCCTTCGGGAGATAGAGCGGCATAAAAGTCTCATAAATAAATAAATGAATGAATAAACAAACAAACAAACAAACAAATACTGGAATACTGTTATCATGTCCCCCCTAGTCCTTCTTTTCTCTAGACTGGTCATAGCCAGTTCCTGCAAGCATTCTTCATATATTTTAGTCTCCAGGCCTTTAATCATCCTAGATCAGGGCTCTCAAACTCACGGCCAACAGGCTGAATGCATCACATGCTAGCCACAGTCTTGCCCCGTTTAGCGAAGGGGGAAAGTCCCGCTACATCATGTGACACCGCTGTGATGACATTGGACACCCCTGTCCTAGATGTTCTTCTCTGCACTTTTCCAAAAGTAGTGCAGAGTAAGTAATGCAAAGGGCAGAGGCACTTTGGAAAGAGGCAGTTGTCCCTGCAAAAGGAATGGGAGCAGAGTAAACATTTCAGAAGGGACCTCCCTAATTTCTTGGAGTGTAATAGAGAGGGAGAGAGATATGTATTTTCAGACTTGCAAGAGTCTGTTAATATAACCGTACAATAAAGTTAGAGCTAGTGCTACTTCTGGCATGATTCTTGTCTGGACAACCTGGTTAGGCAGACCAGACATCATCTCTTAAATTTGCCCACCTCAAACAAAGAAACAAAAGTCATGTTACATCATCGATGTGCTTAGCTGCGTCTGTATGAACCTTGTTGCTTCAGGCTTTTCTGCACCTTCCTCTTTGCACATTCAGCTGCTGCACCACCCTTGAAGTTGCATTCAATGAGCTCAGGTAAATGACCGCAAGCTAAAATAAAGCCATGATCCTAGTTTATTCTGTGACAAAGTGAAACTTCTACTGACTGCACTGGATTAGGGAGGATTTGGATGTATCCAGCTCTTCTGGATCTCATTTCTGCAGGCATTTTGGTCTTGAGGAAAGCAGCATCCTCTCTTTAATCCTGATCAGACCTACTGGTATGGAAACAAAACTCAGCTATCAAGCTATGTTAAATAAACCAAGTGCAAGAGGAGAACATCTATTCTATTCTCACTGTTTTTCCTTTTTCACTGAGGAGAAATATCCTCTTCTAATATCAACACCAAATCTGGAAGGATCACTTCTATCCTTTTGTTTATGGAGACCCCTCTGTTCTTCTGAGACCTTAAAACAGTATGCCATGGGGTAAGAAATAAAGCAAAACAACATAATATGCCAAATGCCCCAGAAAGATGTTGGATTTAACTGCAATTTGATCCTCCTTCTGTTATTTAACATCACAGTCTGTCTAAGTTCTCCCTGGGTGGGCTAATAACTGATAAGCTTCATGCTGGATTTGGCCAGGCCCATGGCTTAGATTTTCCTATGGGATGTGAATATTTGCAATTTCCATATTGCATGTTGGTGGGAAAAAGACTGCATTTAATTGTACAGTAGAGAGATTATACAAAGATGGGAAAGGATTTTGCACCTACTATCCATGACCCCCAACCACTATATAAGTCTGTTCTTAAAAATACATAAACATATACAAACTCTTAGTTTCAACCACTTTCTTTATACAAAAAATGCTAGTTGATTTATTTTCTTACTAAGCATAGAAGGAATTTCAGTTTTCAACTGAGATTCCTGTGGGAGCTCTCTTATGTAATTTTCTCTCCTCTAATTTTCCTGGGAATTAGAAACCAGAAGATTGGGAGTTCTAGTCCCGCCTCAGGCACAAAACCAGCTGGGTGACCTTGGGCTATTAACTTTCTCTCAGTTCTTGGAAGAAGACAAGGCCAAATCATTTCCAAGAATCTTGCCAAGAAAACCACAAAAACTAATCCAGACAGTCACCAGCAGTCAAGGCTAACTTGAAAGGGTGCAGCATGTGCACACACACACACACACACACAAATATACACTACAAATAATTGGTTATGATGTTATTTTCCCCTATATTAATTTAATTGTGCAATTAGAATGGTATTCTTTGTTTCTATATAATGTAGTATTTTATACTCTATTGGATTGTTTTTCACCCTCTAGTTTGGTGGACATCTTATAAATTAAAACAATGCACATATGCGTTTTAACAGCTGGTTTTCCTATTTCCAAAAATGGGAAACTGCTAATTGTGTGTTCCTTTTTGGTGAAAGCCTGGGGAAAGTTTATAGCATTTAAAAACCAGACAGCACTTGATTTGCTTCTCTGCAATATAATTGTAGAAGACTATAAGAATGCCAGCTTGAAGACATTGAGAACAGGCTATGTTTAAGAACCAGCTGTATTCTTCCTCCAGCACACATTTTCCTGTTCCCCCTCCCCTTGCCTGATAAAAGATTCTTGAAAATGTCACCATCATGATATCAAATTTGATGAATACACATGACAGCAACAGGACCAGCCCAAAATATTACCCTGTCTTTTCCGAGACCAAAGGCAAAATGGTGTCTTTCCCCCATTTTGTATAGGCTGTGTCTGAAGTCCTCTTTCTGTCATTCTGCTTAACATACAGCATCTGGGAAGAATGAAGTTCAAAAAGAGGTGAGGATTATTCTTCTGCTGCATAAATTAAAACCATCCTGCTAAGTAGAAAAATTAAATCATAGGGAACATCTGCAACAGAACTGCTATCTCTGATGGCTAGTTGGTTTGTTTTAATATGGAAGAGATTATAACAGCTTCCCCTCAAACACTCTGAAGAAGCAACTACGGTAATATTCTGATAGCTTCAAATTTTACTATCACATCTCATTCTCCTGAGTACATAGACCAGGCCTTAATCTCATGTCAGCTCTTATTATTATTTGTACTGTATATAATAAAAACTGTGATTAACTTCAGGCCAGGCTGAGGAATTTATTTTGAGCTGGAAATTCTGAGGGACCCAGGAAAGCATTTCAGGGTACTTACTAGGAGAGTTGGGGTTGAGAGTTTCAGTGTTGAAGTTTTTTTAGTAATTAGCTGGTTTCTTCTCTTTTTTCTGATGTAAAATATAAGTGCTTAAGGATTTAAGGCCTTGTGGCCAGCACATTATATTATATGCTTCATCAAAAGATCATTAAAAAGATTAGAAGATACACAGGTTGACCTCTTCATCTGGCAATGTCTTCTCTATAGACTAGGGATTAGAAATCTGTGTTCCTCCAAATATCACACACATCCTCATCCAGTATGGCTACTAATCTGGGATGACAGGAACTGAAGTTCAATAATATTTGGAGAGATACAACTCCTCAATCTGTACTGTACTGTTTATTGAAAACTGTCCAGGCCAGAGTAGTTGAAGTAATTGTCCTCAACTTACAACAGTTGATTTAGTGAATGTTCAAAGTTACAACAGCATTGAAAATAGTGCCTTATGACTGTTTTTCCAGTTATGACTGTTGCAGTATCCCCATGGTCACATGATCAAAATTCAGATGTTAGCAACTGGTTCGTATTTATGATGGTTGCAGTGTCCTGGGGTCATATGATTCCCTTTTGCGACTTTCTGTCAAGCAAAGTCAATGGGGATGCCAGATTCACTTAACAACTGTGTTACTAACTTAACAACTGCAGTGATTCACTAAACAACTGTCATAAATACAAAAAAGGTCATAGGATGAAGCAAAACTCACTTGACAACTGTCTCACTTAGCAACAGAAATTTTGGGCTCAATTGTGGCTGTAAGTCGAGGACTACCTGTATAGGATGGCTCAAGATGACGCATAAGCAGAACCATTTTCTTCTTGTCCAAACTGCAAGAATTTTGCATTCCCCACCTCCAAGAAAAACGCTGGAATCTAGTTTATTTTGCGTGCAAGCAGGGGTGCCATGTTCACTTACAAACGGCTTTGCATTAAAAGTCAACCTTACTTAGACTCTGGGAAATTAATGATTGCCATACCCAAAAGGTCTCCTATATTTGAGTAGTCATTTGGCGTCTTGACAGGGCTGCGTAGAAAGAGAGGTAGTCAAATATGACAATTGGCTTGAAATATGTAGGCATCTAGCCTTCTGTAATATATGGGACTGCATTCCCTGTAAAAATTATTTATTAGGAACTTTTAGTTACTGAGTGGCGCTGTGATTTAGTGTACAATTGCAGCATTTGCCTCTGGGACCTGGGGTTCTAATGCAACTTGTGAGACAGAACTTAAGTGACGCTAAAAAGTTACTGTGGCTGTCTCAGCTCACTTGAGGATGAACCATAAAACTGTCACAACCAGCTTAAATCAAGACCTCTTGCGCACTGGGATTTCCATAGGACATGATCCTACCGTGTGTTTTAGACGGTGAACCACAAGATGGAGAGGGAGGAAGCACTCAGGTATGTGGGTGGAGGGGCAGAGGGAATTCATTCCACTTATTTGGCCATGGCAATATCAGTTTAAGAGTGTTGTTCAAGGGGCAGTAAACTTCAGAGGTCTGCAACCTTAAACCTGTTCACCTTTGGACCTGTTCACCACAGAAAAGAAAACATCAGGAACCACAAAACCTGGGTGGGCGTGGCCAACTCAACCTCACTCCCACCCAGTCACATGACCCCTCCCACCACACCTACCCAGGTTTTGTGGCTCCCGCTGTTTTCTGTGGGAAATGGGTCCCTCTTTCTCTCTTCCTCCCTCCCTCTTATTTTGTGTTTTACCTTCACAGGCCAGGCGAGGAGTGACTGGAGGGTGAGGGGTGGGGCCAGCCAGTGGTGGGATCACCCAACAGGGAGCCACAGCAGAGGGCCCAAAGAGCCACATGCGGCTCCAGAGCCAAGGGTTGCTGACACCCCTCTAACCCAATGGGGAAGCCACAGAGCCTGCAAAGTAGAGGTATTGTTTGACTTACAACAGTTCATTTAGTGACTGTTCAAAGTTACGCTTGAAAAATGTGACTTATGGCCATTTTTTATGCAGCATCCCCACGATCATGTGATCAAAATTCAGATGCTTGGCAACTGGTTCATATTTATGACCATTGCTGTGTCCCAAGCAGAGGTGGTATTCAGCAGGTTCTGACCAGTTCTGGAGAACCGGTAGTGGAAATTTTGAGTAGTTCAGAGAACCAGCCAATACCACCTCTGACTGGCTATCTATCCTCTGCCTCCCGAGTCCCAGCTGATCAGCTGGGTCTTCTTTTGTTGCCCTGCACAGGAGAATGGAGCTGGAAAGCAGGTAAGTGGGGTGGATTGGGAATGGAGATTTTGCAGTATCCTTGCCCTGGAATGGAATGGGAATGAAGATTTTACAGTATCCTTCTCCTGCCATGCCCACCAAGCCACCACCACCAAGCCACACCATGCCCACCAAGCTATGCCCACAGAACCGGTATTAAAAAATTTTGAATCCCACCATTGGTCCCAAGGTCGTGGAATCATCTGTTGCAACCTTTTGACAAGCAAAGTCAATGGGGAAGCCAGATTTAGTTAACAAACAGGTTACTAACTTAACAATCACATTGATTCACTTAACATCTATGGCAAAAGAGGTTGTAAAATGGGGCAAAACTCACTTAACAAATGTCTTGCTTAACAATAGAAACATTGGGCTCATTTGTGACTGTAAATCAAGGACTACCTGTAAATCCATAGGATTAAGGATCAAAAGCAGGAAACTGATCAAGAAGTAAAGCCTGTCAAAATCCCCCATTCTCTGAACAAGTTGTCAGCCCTTTTCATTTCAATATCCAAAATATTTAAAGAGAAATCAGCAGCAGAATCTCTTGTTCTTGCTCATGCTTACCAATGGAGGTGCCTGAAGCTCAGCCTCACTAGATGGTCATAATATAATAACCATTGTATTTCTGGTATGAGAGTCCTAAAACTGTATTTTTATCTCTGGCCTCTGAGAAAAATTGCTGCTAAGCCAAAAAGTATAAATGCAACTAATTCTGGAATCTTTGGCTGCTTTTTCTTGTTGTCTCTTCATAACTGGCTGTGAAACCCTATAATAAGCTGGAGTAACAATTATACTCTTTCTGTAGTTTGACCTGAAGGACAATTCCTACCAGCATGGTAGTGACATTCTGATTCAAGGACCATCTGCCTCATACAGCAATCTCCATCTTGGGATCTCCATCCATCCCTTCAATGTTGAATATGGCAATATCTGTGTCATAAAGAGATGTATAACATGTATTATTTTTGCCAGGATAACCAGCTTTTTACCATGGTTAAGAGGCTGCCCTTTGAGAACAAGCAACCCAAAAACTCTTCATCGCTTGGATGCTTTGTTGAGCTTCAGGGGATAAAGGACTGATTGCAAAGAGCAACTGGAAAAAGTGGAGAAAGCAAAGACAGGTGGCCAGATTGTTCTCAATGCCATTTCCCCACAGGTTTCATTTGAGAAGATTTGAGAATGCACCCCTTCCACCAACAGCAGCTGCAAGAATTTGTGCTCCTCTTTTTGGCTCTTCTGCTTCCTGATCCTTTATGGCTTGCCAAATACAACGATGTAACTTTTCCCAGGTTCTCTCTCCTTGTTCCTCTTTCCACAGTGCCTCTGCAGTCAAAGCTCTGAATGCAGAGATCTTTGCAGAAAGAGACTTCAGGATCAGCTGAAGGAGAGCAGGACTTTCAAGGGCATAAAGACCAGGCCAAAACTGCACCATTAAGAGCACTGCCCTCAGCACGATGTTCTCTTGGCCTCTGCATAATATCTGATGCTCTCCTATATCCACTTTCTCCACTCCCTTCTCCCCATCTCCCATCCCATCTCCCAACCTCACTTTTCTCAAGCAGCAAGATAAGCTGGCTATTTTGTAGAACTCTTAACTATGTTGTAATGCAAAGTGATCTCTACCGTTCATGGTGTTATGTATGTAGGTTTGAATGTTATTGGTTTAGTTTGAATTGTTCTTGTAAAATGTCAAATATTATTGGTTTGAAAAGTGCGGGAAAACCCTGCACTCTGATTGGCTGGCAACTGCGGCTGCTGGCTATAAGTAGCAGCCGTAGCCCAGCCAAGACGGGTCCATTTGAGCTGTAGTCACTAATAAACTCTTCACTGAAGCTCTTCGCGTCTGACTCTTCATGCAAACTTAACACTGGCGACGAAGGTGGGATTCCCCTGAAGGGAAGATGATGCAGAAGACAAGCAGAAGAGCGAGATGGCTGCGCTGAACACCCCCCCAGCCCCGTTCGATCCGGCGGCAGAAGACTGGGAATCATATGCGGATCGCTTCCAAATGTATTTGGAAGGAAAGGACCTCGCCGACATCTCTGAGAAGCGGAAGAGGGCAGTCTTTCTTACGCACTGTGGTCTGGCAGTCTTCAAGATGGCGAAGGCATTGGCGGGAGCTGCAGACGTGAAGGTAATGGAATGGCCTGATCTAGAAAAGCTTTTAAGAGCCCATTACGCCCCACAAGTATCGTGCCTCATTAAGAGACACGAGTTTTACCATCGGGATCAAGGGGAAAGCGAAAACGTTAACGACTTCGTGGCAAGTTTAAGGGACATTGGGGGTGCATGTGAATTTATCAACTTAGGAAGAGGCCATGCACGATCAATTTGTTCTAGGCCTCAAAGACAAAGTGCTTCAGAGCAAATTGTTATTAAAACCTAAGATCACGTTGAAGGAAGCCATAGAAGAGGCCTCCTCAGCAGAAGCCACTAAGTCCTCAGCGGCAGCCATGAAGAAAATTAACAAGGCCTCAAGCCATTCTGATGTGGAAAAGTCCACAACAACTCATTGCAAGCAAATAGATTCTGAATCAGACTGCAGTGAGGTGGAGGAAGGAATTTATAGACTCAGAATGGAAAAGAAAAGAAAGACCTGGGAAGAAAAGGCAAGACTTTTATTGCAGAGGTTGTGGGGGGGGCACCCCCGCACTGAATGCAAGTTTCTTGATACCATCTGCCTTCGTTGTGAAAAAAAAGGTCACCTAGCAAGAGTCTGCAAATCATCCAGAATTCCACCACACAGAAGAAAGTTTCCTGACAAAGATTTCAAGCCCAACAACTTCAGTGAGAAAATGGGGCGCAACTCAGAAGCAAATGGGAAGAATGAAACTCATCAAACAGTCACCATTGGTCATTCTTCAACCTTAGGAAGCAGAAAAGTACATGTGAAGGTACTCATTGAAGGAAGGCCTTGCCAAATGGAAGTGGACTCAGGCTCCTATTTATCTATGGTGTCATGAGACACTATTCACAGGCTACTTCCCAATATTCAGAAGAAACATTTCCAGAAGCAAGCACTGACTCTTAAAGACTACCAAGGGAACAAGATTCCAGTAGTTGGAACAAGAGAATTCAATGTGAAGTTCAAAGGCCACACCAAACATTTGCCCCTGACCATCGTGGACAAGGATCGCCCAAGCTTGCTGGGACTTGAGTGGTTCAATCCACTAGGCATCGAGGTGACTGGCATCAATCACATGAGCAACTCTGAATGGGAGGAGGCCTTGAAGTCTGAGTTTCCAGAGGTCTTCAGCGAAGGATTGGGCAAGTATATGGGGACCCCTATCACTTTCAACCTAGATCCCAAGGTGTCCCCAATTCGTTTAAAGCCCAGAAGGGTCCCATTTGCCTTAAAGGAAAAAATTGATGCACAATTAGATAAACTAATAGCTCAAGGAGTTTTAGAGCCCACTGACCACTCCAGATGGGAGACACCAATAGTCACACCAGTCAAGACTGATGGGTCAGTAAGAATCTGTGGAGACTATAAGGGGACACTGAACCATGTGCTGCAGCAGAGTGCATACCCAGTTCCAGTGGTGCATCATCTATTACATTCACTTGGCAGGGGCACAGTCTTTGCCAAATTGGATCTGGCCCAGGCATATCAACAACTAACAGTTGATGATGCCACTGCAGAGGCCCAAACCATTGTGACTCATAGAGGTGCCTTCAAATGTAAAAGGTTACAGTTTGGAGTAAGCATGGCACCAGGTATCTTTCAAAGCCTTATGGAAAGGATGCTCCAAGGACTGCCAGGGTAGTGCCTTACTTTGATGATGTGTTAATCTCTGCTGAAAATGACACTCAGTTACAAGAAAGACTCAGAGAAGTCCTTACCAGATTCAGGAAAGCGGGGTTAAAAGTCAAGGAAGAAAAATGCACTCTTAAAACTGACAAGGTTGAGTTCCTGGGCTATATGATTGACAAGCATGGCATCCACCCTACAGATGCCAAGGTTCAAGCAATCAAAGAAGCCCCTAGACCTAAATGCAAAACAGATTTGCAAGCATTCCTTGGACTCATTAATTTTTATCACATGTTCCTACCTCAGAAGGCAACCATTGCAGAACCATTGCACAAATTACTTGACAAAAAGTCTGTTTGGGTCTGGGGGAGGAAGGAACAATCAGCATTTAACAGTATTAAAAGACTAATCACGTCTGATGCTGTACTGATACAGTTCTCTGAGAATTTACCTGTTGGAGTGGGGGGGGGGTTGAGCCACAGGCTTCCCAGCGGGAGAGAAGCCCCTATTGCATTTTACTCTAGCACTTTGACCAAAGCAGAGAGGAATTACAGCCAATTGGACAAGGAAGCATTGGCAATTGTTGCAGCTGTCAAGAAATTTCATGAATATTTGTATGGGAGAACATTTACCATTGTTACAGATCACAAACCTTTGTTAGGCATTGTGGCAGGAGATAAACCTACACCTACTATCCTGTCACCAAGAATGCTGAGGTGGACTGAATTTCTTGCTGCTTATTCTTACAAACTTATCCACAAGCCTGGCAAGGACATTGGACATGCTGATGCACTGAGTCGTTGATCCTTGCCACAAGGAGGACTTTGAACCTGAAACACACACCTTTTTCCTAGAAACTGTTGCCAAGCTTCCAGTGCATGCTGCTGAAATTGCCAGAGAGACTGCCAAAGACACTTTATTGGCTCCTATTATAAGCTGGATTAAGAAAGGCTGGCCTCTTCAAGATCTACCTCACCTTGCCCAACCTTTTAAGTCCAGGCAAACTGAATTATCTGTATTAAGAGGATGTATTTTGTGGGGTAACAGGGTGGTTATTCCTGCAAAACTGCAAAGAGAGGTTTTGGAAATGTTACATGAGGGTCATCCTGGTATTGTAAAGATGAAGGGATTGGCCAGGAGTTATGTATGGTGGCCAGGTATTGACAAAATGGTTGAAAACTGGGTTGCATCTTGTCCCAACTGTCAGGTAGTCAGGCCTGCACCACCTCTCGTCCCCACACAGGAATGGGAATGTCCTAGGGGCCCGTGGTCCAGGATTCACATTGATTTCGCAGCCCTACCAGAGGGCACACCTTCTTATTATAGTAGATGCATATTCCAAATGGCTAGAGGTAATCCCCATGGCATCCATCACAACTGATGCTATCATCAAGCAGCTCAAAAAACTTTTTGTAACCCACGGGTTACCTGATGTTCTTGTCTCTGACAATGGCCCTCAATTTACATCCAACCTTTTTGAATCCTATTTAGCACAACAGGGTATCAGACATGCCCTCACTGCCCCTGTGCACTCTTCGGCTAACGGCTGGACTGAATGCATGGTACGTTTTACCAAGGAGAAACTTCAGCAACTGGGTCCTGGGGACATCACTGAGAAAGTTGAAAAACTTCTTAGTGTTCAGCACATCACTCCTAACCCATCTAATAACTTATCCCCAGCAGAGTTGTTGATGGGTAGGAAACTTAGGTCTTCCCTTGACCGCCTTCATCCCACTTACGCACCCAACGCACCACTAGATTCCACTTCCAAAGTTTGCACATTCAGTGTGGGTGATTCTGTTTATGCTAAGAACCTTATGGGTGAACCTTTGTGGATTCCTGCTGAGATAACTCAAATCACAGGCCCTCGTTCTTACAGGGTGCAAACAGAGGATGGAGTCCTCTGGAGCAGGCACATTGATCAACTTAGATCCAGGTTTTCTCAGGAACATCGCACTTGTTCCTCTCTAGTTCCCTCACCTGATGTCAATTCTAGGGGAAGGGGAGGAGCAGGAGGATAATCAGCAAGCAAGAATCCATCCCATGTGTAATGAGCCATTACGACAGGAACCATTCCAAAACCTGTCACAATGCCAAAATCCATCCTTACAAGTGGAAGATTGCACATCACTACCTGACTTGGGTGCTGACATTGGGCTGGAGATGGGTTGGGAGGAGAGACCAGATTCTAACAATCAAACAGGGTCTTCTTTCACAGGAAGTCCCAGTAGGGAAATGTCAGCAGACACATTTCCTCTCTCACTGGGTGAGAATGTTAAAACTTCTGAACCACGAAGGTCTCAACGTACACGTAAGAGCCCCACCTATTTAAAAGAATACATTAGATAGGTTGGGGTTTGGTATGGACTGAACCTAGTGGGAGGGGTGTTATGTATGTAGGTTTGAATGTTATTGGTTTAGTTTGAATTGTTCTTGTAAAATGTCAAATATGATTGGTTTGAAAAGTGCGGGAAAACCTGCACTCTGATTGGCTGGCAACTGCGGCTGCTGGCTATAAGTAGCAGCTGTAGCCCAGCCAAGATGGGTCCATTCGAGCTGTAGTCACTAATAAACTCTTCACTGAAGCTCTTCGCGTCTGACTCTTCATGCAAACTTAACACATGGTATCTTTGTTTCCTGAAGATGGAACACCTGAAACCTCTTCAGTTGTAGAGCACTGAACTGCATACAGGTAGTCCATGACTTACAAGTATTGGTTTAGTCACTGTTCAAAGTTGCCACAGCATTGAGAAAAGTGACTTACAAACGGTCCTCATACTTACAACCATTGCAGCAGCCCCATGGTCAATGATCAACATTTGGGTGCTTGGCAACCAGCATGTATTCAAGACAGCTGCAGGATCCTGAGGTCATGTGATCACCATTTGCAACCTTCCCAGCTGGCTTCTAACAAGGAAAGTCAATGAGGGAAGCTGAGTTTGCTTTATGATTGCATGATTCACTTAATGTCTTCAATTATTCACTTAACATTGGCCAAAAAAAATGTAAAATAAAGCGTGAGTCCATTAACAACTACCTTGCTTAGCAGTGGAAGTTGTGGTCCCAATTGTGGTTGCAAGTTGAGGATTAGCTGTGCTTTCTGTGCTGCAGGCCTCTGGAATTACATCTGGCAGCCCAGCCCGTTGCATTAAATGTATTAAGTTTTACTCTACCTTGAAGTTTTGGATTTTTATTTTTAAATAGAAGCTGCTTGGGAGAGGTGATCACAGTAATATTCACCAGAATTCTGGTACAGAAGAAAAGAGTTCTGGCTATTTGCTCCCACTCTTGACATCCTAAGTGTCACTGGGCTATTTTAAAAAGAAAAACAAGCATTCACAGTAGTTGTTTGAGCACCTGTCCTTATGAATACAGGTTTCAAGTCTGACTTTATAGTCCTGAAAAGTTGATGGCAGCTTTCAGCTTTGTATCCTCCAGAGACATTGGATTACCCCTTTTTGGTAAACTGCAGAACTTAAGTTAGTCATGACTATCAGAAACCCCATTTATTTCAATGGTTTATTTTAAGGAGGGTGACCCAAGCCCGTTTGACAGATGATTGATGGCCAGATATCTTAATGGGATGCTGCAGAAATGGTTCTAGCCTAAGAGCAACTTGATTCAATGTCTGCTGCCAGGAGGACAAAGGTCACCAATTTCTGTCTTCCTGCAATGGAGGAGTTTTACAGAGCCAGGAACATATGAGGGAAACCTGCTTGCCCTGCTCATTCACGTATTTTGGTCCTTTGTCCTACAGGATGTGACCTCTCCAAGCATCCTGCATGTTGTTTTCCTTCCTGGCTATAAGCAACCCTGGCAAGCAGCCTTTTTGAGTCTGCCTTCCTTCTGCCCTTCCATTTCAACCCATCCACCTCTCTCCCCAACATAGTGGTGCCCTAATTTGCTTTGACTGCTCTCCATGGACTCTCTTTAATCGAACGCCATTTCCTCTTATCAAAGATAAGAAAATTTAAAGTCACCAACAGCGAGACTATAGATCTTGCCGAGGTTGCCATATGTGATATATTTCTTCCTTTAATCGCAGAAATGATGTCATGTCACTAATATTTTATGTTGTGTTCTCCTCCTCCTCCTTCCACAGAATCTGTAGCTTGTAGGGAGATGCAGCCACAACCCAAGATGCCACCAGGGTCAATGGTTAAGGAGTGTGTTACTGTAAAGATGCTGATTCATTAATGGCCAGGCTAATTATGCTCATAAAATGTATTAAGGATAAGATGTTAGTTTGGCCTCACTGTGTGAAAAATGGGAATTGGCTCCATACCTGTGTGTGGGGTCGGTATGTATAGGGAGCCTTCAGCCCTGCATGTGTAGCAGTCCCACCAGATAGACCAGTCCAGTTATCACTTTAAGGAAGGCTCAAACTAATATTTTGGAGAGTGGCTACAACAGAATCTGGCAAGTCAAAGAATCTTGCAAGCCGGACTTTCTTCCCTTCTTATATCCATGTGAATTAGGAAAGTGTTTATTGGAGATTCTTCCACCTATTTTCTGCTTGTAGTGGACTTTATCTTTTCTCCTAGTTGCTTTGGTAATGGATCTCACCTATCTCCAACAAGGTCTTCTTCCTTACTCCCTGCAACAAGGAAAGAACAGTGCCAGAGCAATTACGTGTTAACCACTGCCTAAAACTAAAGCTGTCCATCATTTGTGTACATGCCACTTCCTCATAAACTTCTAGATTTATCCAGCCATCTTAGTGAAAAATAACAGTAGTGACTGGATATGCTTCCAACAATAGGTGGACAATGCCATAAAGATACTTAAATCACTAATGGGGAAATGGTCAGTCAGTGGCTCACCAACTTTTTTTCTATGTCACCCCTACCCATCTACCACCCTTTGTAAGATAATCCAAATAGCCTATTCCCTGAGGACTAGGGGCTAAAACATATGAAGAATGGTTGTAGGGCATGTCTAGTTTAATGAAAATAAAGATTAGGGGTGACTTGATAGCAGTGTTCCAATCTTTAAGGGGCTGTCAGAAAGAAGAGAGAACCAACCTATTCTCCAAAGCACTTGAAGCCAGAACAAAAACCAATGGAAGGAAACTAATGAAGGAGAGAACCAGCTAACACTAAGGAGAAATTTCTTGATAATTAGAACAATTAACCAGTGGGTTGACTTGCCCCCCAGACGTTGTGGTACTCAAACACTGGAGATTTTAAGAAGAGATTGGACAACCATTTGTCTGAAATGATATAGGTTTCCTGCTTGAGCAGGGGGTTGAAGTAGAAGACCCTTTCTACCTTCTTTTATTCTAGTGGTAGAGTTGACTCATAATGGGACAATTTTCATATTTCACATAACAGCAGTCTGCTACAACATCTGTCTGTCAACAACTTCTTCAGCCTCAACCCCAATAATACACAGGCAAACAATCGATATAAACACAAGGTAAACCGCTGCAAACTCGATTGCAGAATATATGACTTCAGCAACAGAGTGGTCAACGCCTGAAATGCTCTACCCAACTCCATTGTTACAGCCTCAAACCATCACAGCTTCAACCTTAAACTGTCTACCGTGGACCTCACCCCATTCCTAAGAAGTCCTTAAAGGGGGCGTGCAGAAGCACACCAGCGTGCCTACCGTCCCTGTCTTACTGTCCCCACTTATTTGAATTTACTTCCTTTGTTCATGTTTATGTTCATATCTACACTTGTTACCCTGTACATGTTTGACAAAGAAATAAAATAAAAATAAATTTAAAAATTGCAGAAGTTATGGTTTGTATACTGGGGTGCTCATCCAGTCAGTACCTTATGGAGGACTTATTCCAACCCAGTGTCCTCTGGAACTGTAGCCCGTCCATCCCTAAAGCCTACCTACACCACAAATTCCCAGTCAGCCTGGTCAGATTGGGAATAGTTACCTTTAGGGAAACTGGGCATAACTGACACAGAGGGTGGAATGTGTTATGTATGTAGGTTTGAATGTTATTGGTTTATTTGAACTGTTCTTGTAAAATGTCAAATGGTATTGGTTTAAATAGTGCGGGAAGAAACCCTGCACTCCCATTGGCTGGCAACCACGGCTGCAGGCTATAAGAGGCAGCCGTAGCCAAGCCAGGATGGGTCCATTCGAGCTGTAGTCACTTAATAAACTCTTTGCTGGAACTCCTCGCGTCTGACTCTTCATGCAAACTTAACAGAATGCACAACCTGCTGCATAATCCATCTCAAACCAAATCAAGATATTGGGGAAAAGTCCAACCTCTTTCCTGGCCACTAGCTTGAGTCCTTCCAAGGGGAAGATCCTTTTCAGCCTGCAAGACATTGGATCCATGATTCTATCACTATCAGATTTCATTCCTACAGTGGACGATCTTGCTAGTGAATCAGTGGTGGTATTCAATTTTTTTTACTACCGGTTCTGTGGGCGTGTTTTGGTGGGTGTGGTGTGGCTTGGTGGGTGTGGTGTGGCTTGGTGGACATGGCTTGGTGGGCATGGCAGGGGATGGATACTGTAAAATCCCCATTCCCCTCCCACCCAACTAACCTGCTTTCCAGCTCTGTTCTCCTGTGCAGGGCAACAAAAGAAGACCCAGCCGATCAGCTGGGATCTGATCAGCTGGGACTCGGGAGGCAGTGAATAAATGGGGGGCTGGGGCAAACAGAGGTGGTATTTACCGGTTCTCCAAATTCCTCAAAATTTCCACTACTGGTTTTCCAGAACCTGTCAGAAGTGGCTGAATACAACCTCTGTAGTGAATCCTATATTCATCTCATGCTGGCTTGATCAATCTTTGTTCACAGCAGCCTGAGTGACCAGCAGCTCTGCTGTATCCTCACTCTCCTGTTCATCCATGGGTAAGTATATTTGTTACTTAGATAGCATGCACAGCCTCTGATGCATAGAATAATCTGTCTGCCTTTGCTTCAATAGAGTGTCTATATGGCCATTCCATTCACTGCTTCATCCCATTTGATTTCATCTAATGCAGGCAGTATTTATCCCAAAAGCTACTTAACTGGAACTTAGCCTTCTGTTATTGCTATCTCACTCAAGCTGGGACTGAATACACTAACTAGGAGTTATGCTTCTTTGCTTGGCAAGACACTAAGTCACAAATGGATGATTATCTAAAGGCTGTTTCACATCAAAGCAGTGTGTCCCCAGCATCTACAGGTGAACATCAAAAATACGAGGAAGAGATTTCTGCCTCTGGAAGTACATGCTGTGGGCAGTCCATCACACAAGGGACAGTTGCAATAGATGTGGTGACTGGTCAGGATTGACTCAGTGCTGGCAATGACTGGCCAAGAGAGGGATCTTAGGTTCATGATGATGGACTCAATATTACTTCATAGCAGTATGCGGCTGCTGTGAACAAAGCACATTTCATGTTGAGATCATTGCGGAAAGAGAGCACATACCAAGATAAAGGATACCTTGGAAACATTGAGTATGAAAGACTGTTTGTTGCATTGTCCTTTAAGTCAGCTGGAGAAAATATGGATGGGCAGGGGGGAGGTTTAAAACACTGCTTGCAATTCAGCAACCAAAGTCCACCCTCTATATATACTGTATGATACCTTGGAAACATCAAGCATGAAAAACTATTTGTTGCATTGTCCTTTTGCCTCCGACTCATGGCAATTTCTGCATTTTCTCAGCAATTCTGCAACTGCTAGAATCTAGAGGGATTCAGAGATTCCAGGAAATACCTTGTCAATACCTACAGGAAATGACCAGTCTTGCCTTACTTTCCGAAGACAAACTCTACAGAGTCACTGAAAAATTCTAAGACATCATATCTCTTTATTGATTTTCTTTCTTACTGATATTATTTATCCTTGACTCAGTCATCTTCATATCTGTATTGCAGCACTGGTAACTTTATGCTTCAGACACCATTCCCAGTGCAGGTAATGCTCGACTTACAACAATTCATTTAGTGACCTTTCAAAGTTACAACGGCACTGGAAAATGTGACTTATGAACATTTTTCAGTTACAACCTTTGCAGGATCTCCCACGGTCATGTGATCAAAATTCAGATGCTTGGCAGCTGGTTCACGTTTATGACCGGTGATCAAAAGCTTTTGCGACCTTCCAATGAGCAAAGTCAGTGTAGAAGCCAGATTCACTTAACAACCTTGGTGGTGCAGGCTGATAATAGCCTAGCACTTAGTTCCAGCTGCCTGTAACTATTGCAGGCTCAAATCCCACCAGGCTCAACATTGACTCAGCCTTCCATCCTCTCGGGGTAGGTAAATTGAGGACCCAAGATTGTTGGGGGCAATAAGCTGACTTTGTAAAAATGCCACTTAGTAATAAGCAGGCATATACAATGGAATGAAGGCTATTGCTGAGCGCATTGGGTTGTATCCCAAAAATTGTAAGCCGCCCTGAGTCTCCGGAGAAGGGCGGGATATAAATATGAATTTTAAAAACCCAGCTTACTAACTTATGATCTGCAGCAATTCGCTTAGCAACTATGGCAAGAAAGGTCATAAAATGGGGCAAAACTCACTTAACAAATGTCTCACTTGATAACTGTAAGCCGCCCTGAGTCTGGAGAAAGTGACATATAAATATATTAAAAAAAAAAAAGTTGAGGACTACCTGTACACCACATTTGTATGCCTTAACCCCATTACAGCAGCAAAAAGGTTAGACACACTATGCATTAATACAATTAGTATTTTCAGAGGACCTTTTGTCCACAGTTACTGCTTTCAGTGTCAGAAACCAGTGGTCTGCAATCAGTCTAAGAAGATTGCTCTAGTCTTAGCCTGTTCTCTGATTTTGAACTTCTTAACTTTACCTGAATGTTTAAACAGCATTCTCTCTTTCACCTTGCAAAGGACTTGCACGCCACATTTATTTATTTAATTTATTCATCAGATTTTCATCCCTTTATAAGGAACTCAAGATGGTGAACACACCTCATGCTCGTCCCTTCTCCTATTTTCCCCATAATGGTTCTGTGAGGTGGGTTGAGAGAGAGAGTGACTGGCCCAAAGTTACCCAGCTGGCATACTTGGCTAAGGTGGGACTAGAACTCACAGTCTCCCGGTTTCTAACCTTCCACTAGGCCAAAGTGATCCCCTGTGTTTATTTATTTATAAATTTGTATCCTGCTTTAATTATTATTTTTACCAGTAACTCAAGGTGGAACAGAGAGAGTGACTTAGCTGGCTTTCATGGCTAAAGTGAGACTTGAATGCTGTGGTATTTCAGCTTCTATTCTGCATAGAGTTAGTTTCCCCAGAATGATATGCACTTCTGGTTTGCCTGCTTTGTAATCGAAATTTTAAATTTTCTCTAATTAAAAACTAGTGTAATGAAACAATCTTAAAAGAAAAATGGTTGCTTTGGAACATACTATATATCCCCAGCAATAAAGGGACAGAGGGTAGTGTTATGTATGTAGGTTTAAATGTTATTGGTTTATTTGAATTGGTCTTGTAAAATGTCAAATGGTATTGGTTTAAATAGTCGGGAAGAAACCCTGCACTCCCATTGGCTAACAGCTTCACGGCTGCGGCTATAAAAGCCGTAGCCTTACTGGACGGGTCCATTCGACTGTTGTCATTAATAAAGTCTTTTGCTGGAATTCCTCGCGTCTGACTCTTCATGCAAACTTAACACTGGCGGCGAGGATGGATTTCCCTGAAGAAAACGGCAACTGACGAACAAGCAACTGGCGAGATGGCTGCGCTGAACACCCCAACACCGTTCGATCGGCGACGAAGACTGGGAATGTTATGAAGACGGTTCCACATGTTCCTGGAAGGGAGCGATCTGCCGGCATCGAGAGGCGGAAGAGGCGGTCTTTCTCACACACTGCGGTCCGGCAGTCTTCAAAATAAGCGGCGTTGGCGGGAGCAGCAGAATGAGAAGGTAATAGAATGGCCCGAATTAAAAAGACTTTTAAGAGCCATTCGCCCCAAATATCGTGCCTCATTAAGAACCGAATTTTACCGTCGGGATCAAGGGGATAGCGAGAGTGTTAATGACCGTGGCAAGCTTAAGGGACATTGGGGTGCTTGTGACTTTACCAACGTGAAGAGAGCCATCGTGTCGGTTTGTTTTGGGCCTTAAAGATAAGATCTTACAAAGCAAACTGTTAATGAAACCAAAATCACGCAAAAAGAGGCTATTGAAGAGGCTGTTTCAGCAGAGCCACCAAGTCCTCAGCTGCGGCCATGAAAAAATTAACAAGGCCTCGAGAGCCTCTCAAGCCATTCTGATGGGGAAAAATCCTCAACAACTCATTGCAAACAAATAGACTCTGATTAGGATAGCAGTGAGGAAGAAGAGGGATTTTTAAGCTCAGAATGGAGAAGAAAGAAAAGACTCTGAGAAAAACAGGCAAGGATTCGTTTGCAGAGGCTGTGGGGGGGCCACCCGCACTGAATGCTGAAGTTCTTTGACTCCATTTGCCTCGTTGTGAGAAGCGGGGCCATAGCCAGAGTCTGCAAATCATCAGAACTCCACCATTCAGGAAGAAATTTCCTGAGGAAGATTTTAAGCCCAACAATTTAATTGGAAAAATGGGGCGAAATCAAAAGCAAATGGCAAGAGTGAAACTCACCAAACAATATCCATTGGTCAGTCTTCACATTTAAATAGCAGAAAAGTACATGTGAAGGTGTTTATTGAAGGGAGACCGTGCCACATGGAAGTGGACTCAGGCTCTTATTTATCTATGGTGTCATGGGACACTATACACAGACTCTTTCAAGAATTCAGAAAAACATTTCCAGAAGCAAGCACTGACCCTCAAAGACTACCAAGGGAACAAGATTCCAGTAGTTGGGCAGGGGAATTCAGCGTGCAGTTTAAAGGCCACACCAAGCGTTTGCCACTGACCATCGTGGACAAGGATGGCCCAAGTTTGCTGGGACTTGAGTGGTTCAAGCCACTTGGCATCGAGGTGACTGGCATCCATCCGTGAGCAGTTCTGACTGGGAAGAGTCCTTGAAGTCTGAGTTTCCAGGGTCTTCAGCGAAGGACTGGGCAAGTATATGGGGACCCCTATTGCTTTCAGTTTAGACCCCAAGGTGCCCCCAATTCGTTTAAAGCCCAGGAGGGTTCCATTTGCTTTAAGGAAAAATTGATGCACAATTAGATAAGCTCATCGCCCAAGGGGTTTTGGAACCTACTGACCACTCCAGATGGGAAACACCCATAGTCACACCAGTCAAGGCTGATGGGTCAGTGAGAATCTGTGGTGACTACAAGGGACACTTAACCATGCGCTGCAGCAGAAGCATACCTGTGTACCTGTTGTGCATCATCTGCTCCATTCCCTTGGCAGGTACAGTATTTGCTAAACTGGACTTAGCTCAGGCATATCAACAATTAACAGTTGATGATGCCACTGCAGAGCACAAACAATTGTGACTCATAGAGTGTGCTTCAAATGTAAAGACTACAATTTGGAGTAAGCGTGGCACCTGGCATTTTCAAAGTCTTATGGAAAGAATGTTGCAAGGACTGCCTGGGGTAGTGCCTTATTTTGATGATGTGTTAATCTCTGCTGAAAATGACACTCAGCTTCAGAGAGACTCAGAGAAGTCCTTACCAGATTCAGAAAAGCAGGTTTGAAAGTCAAGGAAGACAAATGCACTCTCAAAACAGACAGAGTTGAATTCCTGGGGTACATGATTGATAAACAGGGCATCCACCCCACTGATGCCAAGGTTAAAGCGATCAAGGCCCCTAAACCTCGTTACAAGTCAGATCTGCAAGCCTTCCTTGGCCTTATTAACTTTTATCACATGTTTCTACCTCACAAGCATCTATTGCTGAACCCTTACATCGTTTACTTGATAAGAAGGCTGCTTGGATCTGGGGAAGGAACAGTCAGCATTTAACAGTATTAAGACTAATCACGTCTGATGCTGTGTTGATTCAATTCTCTGAGGTACCTGTTGTTCTGACTTGTGATGCATCCCCTTTTGGAGTGGGAGGTTTTGAGCCATGGCTTCCCAATGGTGGAAGCCCCAATTGCATTCTACTCTCACTGTCCAAAGCAGAGAGAGAACTACAGCCAATTGGACAAGGAGGCTTTAGTTGTAGCAGCTGTTGAAATTTCATGAATATCTGGCAGGTC
>CM019149.1:167340091-167393456 GCA_009733165.1 Naja naja
CACCCCACTGATGCCAAGGTTAAAGCGATCAAGGAAGCCCCTAAACCTCGTTGCAAGTCAGATCTGCAAGCCTTCCTTGGCCTTATTAACTTTTATCACATGTTTCTACCTCACAAAACATCTATTGCTGAACCCTTACATCGTTTACTTGATAAGAAGGCTGCTTGGATCTGGGGCGGAAGGAACAGTCAGCATTTAACAGTATAAGAGACTAATCCGTCTGATGCTGTGTTGATTCAATTCTCTGAGAATTTACCTGTTGTTCTGACTTGTGATGCATCCCCTTTTGGAGTGGAGGGTTTTTGAGCCATAGGCTTCCCAATGGCCGGGAAGCCCCATTGCATTCTACTCCTCGCACGCTGTCCAAAGCAGAGAGAACTACAGCCAATTGGACAAGGAGGCTTTAGCAGTTGTGCAGCTGTTAAGAATTTCATGAATATCTGTATGGCAGGTCATTCACCATTGTTACAGATCACAAACCTTTGCTTGGCATCGTGGCAGGAGACAAACCTACACCTATTATCCTGTCACCAAGAATGCTGAGGTGGACTGAATTTCTTGCAGCCTACTCCTACAAACTGATTCACAGGCCTGGCAAGGACATTGGACATGCTGATGCACTGAGTCGTTGCCCACTACCTTGCCACAAGGAAGACTGTGAACTTGAGACTCACACCTTTTTCCTGGAGCCCGTTTGCTAAGCTTCCAGTCCATGCTGCTGAATTGCCAGAGAATCTGCCAAAGATGCTGTGTTGGCACCTGTTATGGGCTGGATTAAGAAAGGTTGGCCTCTTCAAAGAGATACCTCACTTTGCTCAACCTTTCAAATCCAGGCAAACTGAATTATCTGTATTAAGAGGATGTATTTGTGGGGTAACAGGGTGGTTATTCCTGCAAAACTGCAAAGGGAGGTTTTGGAAATGTTACATGAGGGTCATCCTGGAATTGTAAGATGAAAGGTTTGGCCAGGAGTTATGTATGGTGGCCAGGTATTGACAAAATGGTTGAAAACTGGGTTGCATCTTGTCCCAATTGCCAGGTAGTCAGGCTGCCCCACCTCACCCCCCACACAGGATGGGAATGTCCTAGGGGCCCATGGTCTAGAATCCACATTGATTTTGCAGGTCCTACAAGAGGGCACACGTTTCTAGTAATTGTGATGCATACCCAAATGGCTAGAGGTTATTCTCATGACTTCCTACTACTACTGAGGCTGTTATCAAGCAGCTCAAAAAGCTCTTTGTAACCCCATGGTTACCAGATGTCTTGTCTCTGACAATGGCCCTCAATTCACGCCTAACATTTTTTGAATCCTTTCTAGCTCAACAGGGCATCAGACATGCCCTTACAGCCCCTGGGCACCCTTCGCCAACGGCCGGGCTGAACGTATGGTACGCTTCACCAAAGAAAAGCTTCAGCAGCTGGGTCCTGGGACATCTCTGAGAAGCTTGAAAAGCTTCTTAGTGTTCAGCACATCACTCCTAGCCCATCAACTAACTTGTCCCCAGCAGAGTTGTTAATGGGCAGGACTTAGGTCTTCCCTTGACCGACTTCATCCCACTTATGCACCCAATACACCACTGGATTCCACTCCAAAGTTCGTTCTTTTCAGTGTGGGAGATTCTGTCTATGCTAGAACCTTACAGGTGAACCTTTGTGGATTCCTGCTGAAATAACTCACATCACTGGCCCTCTTCTTACAGGGTTCAAACAGAGGATGGCCTCCTCTGGAGCAGGCACATTGACCACCTTAGATCCCGGTTCACCGGAACACGCCCCTGTCTCTCTCTATCTAGGTCCCTCACCTGATGTCTCTTCTAGGGGAAGGGGAGGAACAGGAGGAATATCAGCAAACAGGAATCAACCCCTTGTGTAACAGCCATTGCGGCAGGAACCATCCGAACCCTGTCACAATGCCAAGATCCATCCTTAGAAGTGGAAGATTGTACATCACTCACCAGATTTGGGTGTTGACATTGGAATGGAGATGGGTTGGGAGGAGACCAGATTCTAACAGTCTAACAGGGTCTTCTTTCACAGGAAGTCCTAACAGGGAAATGTCAGCAGACACATTTCCCCTCTCACTGGGTGAGAACAATAAAGATTCTGAACCACCAAGGTCTCAACGTACGTAAGAGCCCCACCTATTTAAGGAATACATTAGATAGGTTGGGGTTTGGTATGGACTGAACCTAGTGGGAGGTGTTATGTATGTAGGTTTAAATGTTATTGGTTTATTTGAATTGGTCTTGTAAAATGTCAAATGGTATTGGTTTAAATAGTGCGGGAAGAAACCCTGCACTCCCATTGGTTAGCAGCTACGCTGCCGCTATAAGAAGCAGCCGTAGCCTTACCCGACGGGTCCATTCGAGCTGTTGTCATTAATAAAGTCTTTTGCTGGAATTCCTCGCGTCTGACTCTTCATGCAAACTTAACAGGTAGCACCCTACGCTGCAGCAATATTTGTGAGAACTTATTATGAAGATGAAGCCACTTGGGTTAAATAGGTCATTTGGGCCTTTTTCAGGCCCCTGTTCCCAGACCAAAAGAGAGCAGCCTCTACTATGGTATGCAGTACTGTACCACAAGAAAGCTAGTCTGAGCCTGCAAGGAATGCATATCTGAATTATTAGGTACTTGTTATTAATTAGAGGTACAGATGGCCTTTCAGCCGTAATAACTCCCATAGCTGTTTACAATGAAAACAAATTAAAACAATTCACAATTAAATCAATGTTTAAAAATTACAATTATCAGATTGCACTAACAGAAGGCAGCCCTGGGAATGTGTACTCTTCACTGCCACTTCCCCAGCAGCCTTTTAGAAATTCTGGCTCCTGCCTTCCCCCTTCATATCCTTCCTCCCAGTGCACAACTCTGTCAGTACTGGAGGACTGGGGTGGGGGCAGGGAAGGGGCTGGAAGGAGGACTGAAAACTGAGATTTTTGTAGGAATGGCCCCACAGCTCTTGCTTTTTCATGCTATAAGGGCATTTAAAAAATCAAGAATGTATGTACAACTGGGGACAATTGCAATAGGCTCTTCATATTTCCCCTCCCATAATTTTAGCACCAAGGGCCAGCTTTGGAAGTTTTCCAGAGGCTCTCCACTGCGGGGTGAATTTTACAAACCACAAACCAAGCTGTATATCTGGAAATCAGCCTTATGACGGTATCCTGTATATCTTGCATTTGTTTCCCCCATCTGCTGGTGCGGAGCCTGAAAAATGTAGTGTAGTGAACACAAAGTGCAGAGTCATCCACAAAGTCACCTTCTGCATAATTTGTTTCACCGAGTGATGTTTTTTTTTAAAGGTTGACATGCCAGTCATGGAAAATATAACCTTAATGTGCTAATGTTTTCCATTGCCCAGCTAAAATACAAAAAGCGAACGTGTGCTTTTCTCCCCGTTCTTTCTTTCGCTGGTTTTTTTTTTTAAACAACAACCCCCGCATCGTCTTCTCACAAGGGAAGACATTCAGCGTTTTGCAACACCCAAAGAAAACTGCGGCGCAACCCGTAACCTCATTTGTAGTTTCCTTCCATCATATAGATTGGGCACAGAGAGTCAGAGAGATTTCAGAGGGAGGGGGAAGGGTGGGGGGAGGGGCATAGGCCGTCCCCAGCTGTTCAGCATTTGCTTGGGTGTGGGGCTGTCCCCAGAGTCATTAGACGCCAAAGGACACCTCGCCCTCATCGTGTTCCATGCAGCAAATCCTATGTTAAATTTAATTTAAAAACCATCTTTGCCTTAAATTTCAAAATAAACCTTCTGTACAATAATAATGATAAAGCAGGGAGCCGGCACTCTGGACAGGAGAGATTTTTCTTGTTGACACCAAGTTTCCGATTAAAGGCAGGCAAACATAAATCCTTCTTCATAATTGCTGCACTTGGTTCGCTTGCATCCCTTAGAAGAATAGATTTTGCATTCTCTCTTCCTCTCTTCCACCCCCCCTCTCCACCCAATGAACATACTCACACAGATCATGCCCCTTCCTAAAAGTACCAACCTACACGGCCTCAGCCCTTCTCAGAAAAGCTAAACAGACTCTTATTCTCACTGAGAAAGAGGAATGGGAGTCAGGAAAGCTGCCATGCTTTGATGCTGTGCTATTACTTTCCCGGTAAACCTTTCCCTCCCCCTTTCTTGGCATTGTGCAAAAGTAGTTGTTGGGTACCAATTGCCTCAGCAGCCCTCCACAATTGGGTGTCTTCAAAACACATTTGAGAAAGGCAGGTTGAAATCAAATCACCTCCACTTCAATAAAAGAGGGTCAGGTGAAGAAACCAATTTGTGTGTGTGTGTGTGCCGCTGTTGCTGCAAATAGATGAATTTCTGGATACGGGTGCGTAAAGCATACTGCTACCCAAGACAGCTGGTCACTGCAAAAAGTTTCAGCACCCTCCTTGATAGAGCATGCAATAAAGTCATGTCTCTCTCACCTTCCAAGACAGAGAATATCTAGGTAGCCTCTATGAAAAGATGATGGAGCTGGTCTGGATACTTTGAGTTCCAAGAATTTATCTGCTTCAACATCTTGAGAGAAATTGGAAGCCAAGAGCTAATGATCCTCCTGATGGGTAGGAGGGACCAAGAACTTTTTGGAAATAACAGAATAACAGAAGGTGCAAGGGACTTTGGAGGCCTTCTAGTCCACCCCGCTGCTCAAGCAGGAAAATACCATTTCAGACAAATGGTTGTCCAGTCTCTTTTTAAAAACCTCCACTCAGAGCACCCACAATTTCTGGAGGCAAGTCATTCCACTGATTAATTGTTCTAACTGTTGGGAAATTTCTCGTTAGTTCTAGGTTGGAACAGGCCTAGACTGTTGGAAAGTAGTATTTATTTAGTGTGCCATTCTAAAAAACAGCATTTTTTTTTAAATAGAAAAAGAGCCTTGGTGGTGCAGGCTGTTAAATGCCTAGCACTTAAGTTCCAGCTGCCTGCAATTAGTGCAGGCTCAAATCCCACCAGGCTCAAAGTTGACTCAGCCTTCCATCCTCTCGGGGTAGGTAAATTGAGGACCCAAGATTGTTGGGGGCAATAAGCTGACTTTGTAAAAATGCCACTTAGTAATAAGCAGGCATATACAATGGAATGAAGGCTATTGCTGAGCACATTGGGTTGTGCTCCAAAAATTGTAAGCCGCCCTGAGTCTTCGGAGAAGGGTGGCATATAAATGTAATTTTAAAAAAAATTAAGGTTAAAAAAAAAGCCCTCACCATATCACTAAACTCTCAAAGCTGCAACAGCTCTTCAAAATCTTTCAAATGGATTTAAAACGGGTCAGTCAACACCTTCACTGCCATTAAAAAGCTGAGTTTTAAAGGACCCATGGCTCCAAGGAGAATGCATTCCATCCTTTGGGAAGCACGCTGGAGAAATGCCATGGTCCTCAGTGTGTGAGAGAAAGGGAAAGCTCAGTTGCAGGAGGAGGCAACAGGTAGGATCCCTGAGATTGGGCAGTGACTGCAGCATCTGAGGAAGGAGCCTGAGTCCTAAAGAAGAGGGCAAAGGGGACAATGGCTGCAGTCTCTGTGTGGTGACAGAGAGATACAAAACAGTCTGCCTCTTTCCGATGCCCTAGGGAAGGTCTTTGCGCCCCAGTGAGCAAAAAAGAGAAGGCCGTGAAGCCACCACCGCTCTCAGCAGCTGCTTCAGCCTCCTCCACCTGACATTCCCAGGGAGAGCAAGAACGGGGAGGAGAAAAGATGGGTGTCTCCAGAGTTGGCTGTTGCCATAGCAACAGGCCCAGCTCTAGGAAGCTGGACAAACGTTTTTTCAAGGACGCGCTTCTCCATTGTCAGCGCAGGGGCTTTTGTGCTTTCCCAGCAGTCCTTGCTGAATAGGTGGGAGTTCATGAACCTTCCTGGCTGCGGAAGAAACAAATAAATATTTGACCTTTGACCTGCCAATGATGTCTCTGCTCCCCTGATGGGACAAATCCTGCCCTGGCTGTGAACAATGATTTTATCTTCTTTGTTCTCCCTAGCTGGGCACATCCACAATTCCACAAATATATTTTTAACCAATTGCAAATGAACCTGAGACACTGGTCAACCCCAACCCTGCCTGTACCTCTTCTGGCACAGCCAAAGTGCAGGACACCAGAGAGTGTCATTTTTCTCTGTTAGGCCTTTTTTTTCTTTTTGGCCATCTGTCAGTTTATTCCTTTCTGCCTCTCTCTTTGGCCACAACTCTTTAGCACATGTATTCATTGGTCATTTCTTTTTTAACTCCCAAGAGGTTGGCCAACATGTTACACATGGCTAATGTAATTGAGTCCTCTGATTCTGTACTTTCCTGTAGAATAGAATAGAGTAGAGTAGAGTAGAGTAGAGTAGAGTAGAGTAGAGTAGAGTAGAATAGAATAGAATAGAATAGAATAGAATAGAATAGAATAGAATAGAATAGAATAGAATTTTATTGGCCAAGTGTGATTGGACACACAAGGAATTTGTCTCTGGTACATAAGCTCTCAGTGTACATACAAGCAACAAGTGAGAAACAAGTGATCAATCATGATCATAAGATGATAAATCACAAATCAAATTATTATCTGTAAGTCACTCAGAGTCACCCTACAGAGGAAATGAGTGGCATAAAAATTTACTACAAAAATAAAGTACATCTTATATATTTGAATAATCCATTTTAATAATCATTTTAACATTTTCCAGTTCTCATAGCTCAAGATGAAAAATCTGACCATGTGAAGGCATGGCTTTCCAAAACCATATCTATTAGCAGTCTACCATTATGGATTCTGACCATATTCTCCCAAGAAAAACATGATGCACTTCACTCAACGGAAGAGTTGAAAATCAGTGTAAATTATAATCATTTGCCTTTTATGGTTAAATAGGTTCCAGTTGTCATGTAGTTTGAAGTGGAGAGTTCTTCAGAGTTTTGAATTGCTTATATCAAGTTTTTCCCAACCTTATTAGCCTGAAAATGTGTGGGCTTCAACTGCCAGAATTTCCCAGCCAGCAGAGTTGGCTGGAGAATTCTGGGGGTTGAAGTCCACACATGTTTAAGCTGCCAAGGTTGAGAAATATTGACTTATATTCCTGATAGCAGAGAGAGAGAAGATGTATTTGAACAAAAAGGAGTCCTGGAAATAGCGAAATAGCTATGATAATGGTGAGTAAAGTAATATGCACAATGGGTAAAAGCTGAGAAAGTCAAACTTTTGCAAAACTCCATGTGAACAATAACAATAGCAGCCTGTAGAATTATCAGAATAACAGAATAACAGAGTTGGAAGGGACCTTGGAGGTCTTCTAGTCCAACCCCCTGCTCAGGCAGGAAACCCTATACCGTTTCAGACATATGGTTGTCCAATCTCTTCTTTAAAAATTCTAGTGATGAAGCACCCTCAACTTCTGGAGGCAAGTTGTTCCACTAATTAATCATTCTAACTGTCAGGAAATTTCTCCTTAGTTCTGGATTGCTTCTCTCCTCGATTAGTTTCCATCCATTGCTTCTTGTCCTGCCCTCAGGTACTTTGGAGAATCAAATGCCATGAAATTATTACAAATAGTCCTAAGGGTTTAGTATCTTTTAAGGTGGCACCTTGTCCTTCTTTGAAAGAGATGAAGAAAACTGAGTTTCCTTACATCATCTTAACATTAACAATAGAAGGAAAATGAAGCTGAAAATGGCACCTGATCCAAGGCTCTTTGCCAGTTATCACCAGGACTAAACAGCAACTTGAGATCCAAGTCTCTCCACTCATGATCCAATATGATAGTTAGAAATTAGCAGTCATAGAAATAAATTACCTAACTCAGAGCCTGAACTACAGTGTCCATGTCTTTAGTTAATGAACATTATGTAGAATGCGTAGGTGACGATCCATTCTGGGAACAATTTGTCCATTACATCTATAAGCTTGTTTCAGCTTTGGTACAAGTAATGGAAAAAGGAGAAGAACTTATCCTGTGGGGGCAAACGTCCGTATGTTCAGAGCCATTTCTGAATAACCGAAGCGCTCTGAAATTAAGTTTATACTGGAGAAATAAACATATTTTTCTTTCCCTGACAACACTCATATAAGCATGTTGAAGCACATGTTAATGCAAATTTTAAAAACCTAGTGCACTCCCTTATTGCTTAGAAAATAGCTATTGTCTACATCTTAATAAATATTACAAATTTCCTGCCTGCACGTATCATAATGGAAAATTTCCAACAGGCGTTCTCACTGAGTAGTCCTGCTGAGTTTAGTTTTGGTATGCTTAGACAAAAATTACAGTACAACAAACAAATCAACTAAAAGAACAGAATCAGTCCACTGGGCAGGGGTGGGGGTGGGGGCAGATTATTGCACATGGACGCATGCAAGCACGCATACACACACACCCACAAATAAAATCCAAGAAATGATAGTTGCGTGATAGAACAATTCTCGCAAAAGCCAGAATCTGCATCTCTATGTAACACTCCATTTCGAAGGACTGAAGAAGAAAAAGGACATGGCCTTGTGCAGCCAACATGATTGGAATTCTGGTCAGGCTTAGCAACTGGCAGACAGAAAGAGCAGAGCCATTTATTCTTAAACAGCAGGTATTAAAAGGGCTTCCCTTCTTCCAGGAGATCAAAAAGCAGATAAGCTCGCCTGCAGCCACAGAGGGCACCAGAGAAGGGAGGCGAGTGCCACACACTGGATAATCCAGTTGAGATGCAAAAACTTCTGAGGTGGCCCCAACTTTGCCCTTAAAGGAAGAATCGGGACATATCATGTGGGAGATTCTTCCAGAGAGCCTGAATCCAGGCCTGGCTGGATTTCACATTCATCTCTGCTATCAGGAAGACAATATATTTAATATTTAGTGGTACAATATTGGGCAGGCAGAAATATCAGCTTCCTGCCTTGATTCATTACTGCAGATTACAGCAATAGATACTGAATCAATTCTGAAAGTCATGGTAATTAGAAACTACTCTGAATATCATGTTAAAGATATAAGTGCAGCATGCCAAGCCTCAGATGCTCCAGATGTACAATAAATCCCATTATCTCAAGTCAGTACGGACAGTGGCTAAATATGATGTACATTATAGTCTACAGTAATGATTTCTCGGAGGCTTACATTTTTGGAGGGCTTGCATATGTCCTTTTCACACAGATCTTCACAATTTTTGCAGAGGGAGAGCTGGATCATGTGGCTGCTTTTGCTTTTGTGCTGATTCAAATAGATTGGAATAGAGCCTTGGGAGCTATGCTGGATATAATAATCCCAAGGAAAAATTCAGAATTTCAGATTGATGTGATGCCAAGCTTTTCCCCCACATGTTAAGCCAGTTTTGATTGGGTGGAAAGGGCTTAGGAGGTGTGCATGATTGAGTCACATCTTTAGAGCACAGCAAAGCAATGGCTCGTCCAGTTTTGTCTATACCTTCCTTCCCAACTTCATTTCTTACAATGTCCAGCATTTCTAACCATCTTTTTTGAATGCCTCCAGAACTTAAATGTATCGATGGAAGTAGACTGGAAAGAGCAACAAAGATGATTAGGGGACTGGAGGCTAAAACATATAAAGAACGGTTGCTGGAATTGGGTATGTCTAGTCTAATGAAAAGAAGGACTAGGGGTGACATGATAGCAGTGTTCCAATATCTCAGGAGCTGCCACAAAGAAGAGGGAGTCAAGCTATTCTCCAAAGCACCTGAAGACAGAACAAGAACCAATGGATGGAAACTAATCAAGGAGAGAAGAAACCTAAGGAGAAATTTCCTGACAGTGAGAACAATTAATCAGTGGAACAATTTCCCTCTAGAAGTCATGAATGCTCCAACACTGGAAGTTTTAAAGAAGAGATTGGACAATCATTTGTCTGGAATGCTATAGGGTTTCTTGCCTAAGAAGGGGGTTGGGCCCTTCCAACTCTGTTATTCTATTCTATTCTATTCTATTCTATTCTAAGCTATTCTATTCTATTCTATTCTAAGCTATTCTATTCTATTCTATTCTATTCTAAGCTATTCTATTCTATTCTATTCTAAGCTATTCTATTCTATTCTATCCTATTCTAAGCTATTCTATTCTATTCTATTCTAAGCTATTCTATTCTATTCTATTCTATTCTAAGCTATTCTATTCTATTCTATTCTAAGCTATTCTATTCTATTCTATTCTAAGCTATTCTATTCTATTCTGTTCTATTCTATGCTATGCTACATTAATTGGCAGCATTTCTTCAAGTTTCATATATAAATCTTTTCTGGAATGATGTAAATACAGTATTATAGAAGGAAAACTATGCCAGTCTTTTGTAGCATAACTTTAGAAGGACCAATCTACATATATTTATATTAAAAGGCATAAGGTTTCATGAACTGCAGTTCATTGCATCAGAAACATGGAGTGGATAAATTGATGTAGGATAAGAGGGAAGGGACAGGTTGGTTGTGCAGATGCAGATTACATAAGAGATAGATTACAAATACTTTATCAATTCACAATTGTAATTCAGTGTTAAAGCCCATTGTGTTTGTTGAGCCCTGTGAGATTGCCTTCAATCTTTTGAAGTATGCGAGTTCAGCAATTTCTTATCATGGGGGAGTTAAGGTCCTATTTTTCCAAAACAGACACTTTGAGGTCTGCTAAAAATGTTCTCAGAGTTGAAATGTTCTGATATTATTTTGTCCTTGGTTTGGGTCCTGAGGTCAAACTTATGTCCATTAATTCTTCTGTGCAAAATGTTTGCAGTATGCCGAATTCAGAGGGGAATTGCTGACAGATTTCCACTGGTTGACAGCTTGAACAATAAGGAAGATCTTCTTGCTGTCTAATCTAAATCATCTTCTTTGTACTTTTACTTCCTCTACGTTAATGTTCTTAAAGTGTGGACCTACAACCACTGGGGGGGGGATCCCCCAAGTCTCTCTTAGGCATCTGCAAAATCAAAATTATCTGCCAGGCTACACTGAAAAATAATACAATATTAAAACCCCATCAAACAATCATGAGAAGTGATAGTGGCAGCAAATGCGTCAGTTTTAATTTTTAATACAGCATATGTCAATAAATATATCCCATACAAATTAAAACTCTTTTGGGGTCCTCCATAATTTTTAAAAATGGGAAGGGAGAGGAAAAAAATTCAGAAACAGTGTTCTCAATTAAGAAAAACGCAACAATTCTCGTAGGTATACAAAATCCAGAAAACTAGCACAGGCAAAGGAATTTCTGAATTATATTCCTGTTTGTAGCAAGCTTTGAACAAATCTTTCCAAAACAGCTCCTCCTAGTGGCTCTTATGCTGCTTAAAACTTCACCAGTGGAGGAGGCGTGAACACAGATCAAATCTCAGAAACAAGGGCTACTTTGGAGATGAAGCATCTGAAATGAGAGAGATATATCCATTCACTCAGAGAGAGGCAGGAGACGTGAAAATGAGGGACATCGATTAAAACCTTGAAACACATTAGTATGCTGTAAAGGATGGTCCTTTAAAATGAGAAATGTTCCTTTAAAGAAGGAATATCTGTAACCACAAAGAGGAGCAGCAATGTATTGGCCCACTGCTGGAATACAAGGCACTATCCACATAAATTGTACAAAGGAAGGGTAAAGTATAGACAAGTCAAATATTCTGATTGATGTTAGAAACTTAATGTTTCTTTTTTTAGGAGTAGGGATGGGAGAGCTTCTGCTGATTTGGTGTGAAACCCCAAATTTTATCATTGTCCACGAAGGCAAGAAACGGTTGCCAGATGAATAAAAGCTTACATGGGACTAATATACAGTTCATGCTGAGTTTACTAGCAGTGTGTAAATGGTAGACCCTGGGCAATTGGTCGAAGAGATGTTGACTAGAGAATGGTCAGATAAGGGATAGCATATCCTGCAGCTGCGTAGTGGGTGGAGCAAGAGCTCAGAAGGTTTTCCAGCTATGAAGGTTACAGCAGGAGTATTTTACTTTCAGACTTGCAAGCTTCTGTTAATCTAGCTTTTCGTTAATGTAGAATTAGTTTATTTATCCTGTCTGGTTTACCTGGTACGGCTAAGACAGTATTTAGATTCAGAAAAGAAAACAATCTGGTTTGATTTCCTGCCTTTAACAGATTCTGGCTCCAAGAATCTTTTTTGATGTGGGTACAAGCTGATCTATATGACACAATGGGTTAATATACTGTAATGGTCACTGGCCAAATGAAAGACTCAGATGAAAAACAATCACAATCTGTGAAAGGATAATACTTGCTGTAATTCAATTCCATTCTCTAACAGTTATCAGAATTCTGGATTTTGAATGGGCTAATCATATTGGGATGGTTCCAGATTTAAGTAGCAGGGGTGCCTGAAGCAGCCACATTTTTTCAATGCAGTTCTCACACCATAGTGGCCATGCAATAAGCGCAATCAAAATGCAGTTGGCCTCACTGAGATGCTTTGCGTCACTCTCCAAGGTCTCATCTGACAGTTATAATTTTATTTATGCATTAGGTTTAAATTCTGCTGGTTAAATTAAACTTCTTCCCATGGAACTGTCGCATGTGGTCCGACAACAAAATGAAGCAATGCAGCCACCACTTTGCTTTTTGAAGATTCCTTTTCTTTCCTTTCTTCCCTTCCCGTTCATGTGGAGACGTCTAGCAAGAAATCTGTGCCAATTCAGAACCAGCTTTGGCAGCGTAACTACAGTATATAACATCGACTGCTTTTGAATTCTAAGTTTTCCCCCCTTTACTGTGATTCAGCTTGCTTGGAATTTCTGCAGGGGAGTACAGCTATCATTACATCATTGTTATTATTGTTGTTATTGTTGATTAATTTTTAGAAAAAAGAGAGAATATCAATCATATACATCAGGGGTGTCAAACTCAAGGCCTGCAGGCTGATCCGGCCTGTGAGGTGCTAAATTTGTGGGGCTGGCCTGGAAATATCAAGGGATTGGCCCACAGTGCCTCTGGTGGCTAAAACGGGCCATGTGTGCCCTCACCTCCAGCACCTCATTTTCACCCTCCAAGGCCTCCTGCAGCACTCTGCCTGCCACAACCAAGCCCAAAACCGGGCCCAAAACAGGCTGAAAAATGCCCAAAACAGGTGAAAAAACAAACCCAAAACAGGCCAAAAAATGGGCCAAAAACGGGTCCAAAATGGGCTCAAAACAGGCCTAAAATGGGCCATGTGGCCCATTTTCAGCTGGCAGAGTGGAAGCCATGGAGGGCAAAAACATAGTTTTCTTCTACTGAGTGTACACTTCAGGGGGGACACACATGGAACAGTGAGGAAGAAAAAGGACATCCACCTAGCCTAGCCACATTAACCAAAATAACCCTTGTGTGCAATGGGATGACAAATGCTGCAACCAAAATGTTCATGACCTTATGTGGTGACTGTGTGCTACCTTCTAAATGACCAGAAACAGGAAGTTTCCAAAATAGCAATAGCACTTAGACTTATATACCACTTCACAGTGCTTAACAGCCCTCTCTAAGCAGTTTACAGAGTCAGCATATTGCCTCAAACAATCTGGGTCCTCATTTTACCAAACTCAGAAAGAGGGAAGGTAGAGTCAACCTTGAGCCACTCAGGATTGAAATGCCAAACTGCAGGTAGCCAAATTTCAGCAGTCAGCAGAAGTAGCCTGCAGTACTGCATTCTAACCACTGCACCACCACAGCTCAAAATGGTGGCCAAATTTTGTGCCTTTGCAATGACAACCAAAAGTTACTGAATCTGTTTGGGCATGTTTTGTCTCGAGTACAAATAGGTTTTTACTGGATATTTGTATTCTTTATTCAGTCTTTTGACTTGCTTTTGGCCTATGACCATAAGTTTATTTGAAACAGGTGGCTTGCAATATAAATTAGATAAATGAATAAATACTGAAGCTCAGCTGTGCTGGTGGATAATTGGTTTTTCAGTGTTTAATGACTCTTGCCTCCTCATCTCCTGGATTTAGCTACCCCCAACAGGTCTTACAAGGCTTAAGTGATGAGTTTGCAACTCCTTCCACTTTTATAAGAACCATCCCAAGTAGGGAGGGGTTGCATTCAACCAAGCCAATGCACACAGCACTGTCAGGGGCAAAGAACCAGGAACACTCTCTGAATTCAAAGCACAAAAGAGTTTATTACTGCTACCTACACATAAGAATCTGGTCAACTGTCAAAGCTAAATTGGTGCTAGAATTCACGGGGAGCTGGACTTGGGCTTCTTGTGGCTGTGCAAGGATACCAAACCGATGACACTTTTAACTCCATCTTCCAGCTCAGCCTGCTCATCTCCTACAAGCAGAGAATTAAAGATATGGAATGGAGGTTCAGGCAATTTATTTTGTTCTCCTTTGTATGAAGTTGGGGTGGAGGAATATTTGTTTCCCCAGGACCTGCAACAGCTCCCAAATGAAGGAATGATTCTTCACTCTTTGTCCATTTGTATTATAGAGTTGGCAGCAGTGAAGACAGAGATCATTTTCAAATCACTTTTGAAGGACTAACGACTAGAAACAGTGGCCAGGAAAAAGTGCCCATTAACAACTAAGAAGAATGAGTGATGTTTTTTGGGGGGTTGTCTAAAAACGTGTTTTCCAATGAAATTGCTTTTGTTTCCAAACAGATGCTTTGAAGGAATGACTATTGACAATCATATGCATGTTCCCTCTGTTTTTAAATCTCTGATAAACAGATTGCTCCAATTTGTATTGTTCTGAAAACCTGCAAAATCTGTTTGTCCAGAAACAATTATTGGTAAAAGAAATATATGTCTGGATAAATTGGCTATAAATCCTTTCTTGAGACACTTTTCATTCTCTTAGAAATGACTGCATAGTACAGAATATTCATAGAGCTGGGGCATGCACTAGATGAGTTTGTTCAACATATATTGTTTTATCCAACTAGTATTATTTGGGAGATATCAAAAAAATCCTCTCTAAGTTCTCGGGAAAAAAATCAATTTTAAAGGCAATTGTAAACGGTCAGTATAATACTGAAGTATTGTAATATCAGCATAAACATAACAGAAAACAGACATTATGGAAATCAATGCACATGTATACTTCGTTGATGGAAGCATTTGGTGCCAATTCTAATGTAAAGCAGTTTGATGAACTTTTCATGCTTGGATTAGTGCATCATGAATCTGTACAGGTAGTCCTCAACTTACAACAATTCAATTGATGACCATTTGAAGTTTACAATGGCACTGAAAAAAAGTGACTTATAACCATGTTTCACACTTGTGATCATTGCAGCACCCCCATGGTCACGTGATCAAAATTCAGATGCTTGGCAACTGACTGATTCTGATAAGAATTTATGGGATAGCTCCCAAAAGAGAATTTTGGAGAAGGTTGGACTGGAATTCCAGGTCCATACATGACTGGCGCATATATTTCTGATAATAGCTAGAAGGAAAAGGAAAGGAAGATGGAGAACTCAGTGCTGTACAAAGAAAAAGTACAGTTATTTGGCAAATAGCAAGAAGTTATCAAGATGGACCCAAGATTGTTGGGGGCAATAAGCTGACTTTGTAAAAATGTCACTTAGTAATAAGCAGGCATATACAATGGAATGAAGGCTATTACTGAGCACACTGGGTTGTATCCCAAAAGATTGTAAGCCGCCCTGAGTCTTCGGAGAAGGGCGGCATATAAATGTAATTAAAAAAAAAGATGTCCAACAAGCTAAAATTTTGGACTGGTACCAAAACTCAGTGCCATGGAAACTGCCAAAAAGAATTTGAGACCTGAGAAGCATTTTTTTACACTGAAGTCCTCTGATATTAATGCAGGAGAATTTAAAAGCCAGGGGGGTTGACACCTCCCCATTACTGGTCCTTTACAGTACATTAACCTCCTAATATACATTAACCAGAAGGCTGAGGAAAGTTTCCATCCACAAAATGGTGATCATGGAGGACACAGCCAGTTATGAAGTGCCAATTTACTAGTATTAGCAGCTATCAACTTATCTAGCCTTTGCCAAGGATGCTCTTAATCCTCTCCCTCTTTCTCCTGGTTCCCTTCTCTCCTAGGAACATTTACAAAATAACTGTGCAGTGAAGAGTTTATTAGTGACTACAGCTCATAACGGACCCGATTTGGCTGGGCTGCGGCTGCTACTTATAGCCAGCAGCCGCAGTTGCCAGCCAATCAGAGTGCAGGATTTTCCGCACTTTTAAACCAATCATTTCTGACATTTTACAAGAACAGTTCAAACTAAACCAATGACATTCAAACATGCATACATAACACCCCTCCCCACTAGGTTCAGTCCATACTCAAACCCCAACCTATCTAATGTATTTTTAAATAGGTGGGGCTCTTACGTACGTTGAGACCTTCGTGGTTCAGAAGTTTTAATGTTCTCACCCAGTGAGAGAGGAAATGTGTCTGTTGACATTTCCTACTCGGGCTTCCAGTGAAAGAAGACCCTGTTTGATTGTTACAATCTGGTCTCTCCTCCCAACCCATCTCCAACCCAATGTCAGCACCCAAGTCAGGTAGTAATGTGCAATCTTCCACTTGTAAGGATGGATTTTGGCATTGTGACAGCTTTTGGGATGGTTCCTGTCATAATGGCTCGTTACACATGGGGTTGATTCTTGCTTGCTGATTATCCTCATGCCCCTCCCCCCTAGAAAAGGCATTAGGTATGGGAACTAGAGAGGAACAATTGCAATGTTCCTGAGGTAATCTGGATCTAAGCTGATCGATGTGCCTGCTCCAAAGGACTCCATCCTCTGTTTGCACCCTGTACGAATGAGGGCCTGTGATTTGAGTTATTTCAGCAGGAATCCATGAAGGTTCACCTATAAGGTTCTTAGCATAAACAGAATCACCCACACTGAACGTGCGAACTTTGCTAGTGGAATCTAGTGGTGCGTTGGGTGCGTAAGTGGGATGAAGGCGGTCAAGGGGAGACCTAAGTTTCCTACCCATCAACAACTCTGCTGGGGATAAGTTAGTTGATGGGTTAGGAGATGTGCTGAACACTAAGAAGTTTTTCAACTTTCTCAGTGATGTCCCCAGGACCCAATTGCTGAAGCTTTTCCTTGGTAAACGCATACCATGCGTTCAGCCCGGCCGTTAGCGAAGGGTGCCCAGGGCAGTCAGGGCATGTCTGATACCCTGTTGTGCTAAATAGGATTCAAAGAGGTTGGATGTAAATTGAGGGCCATTGTCAGAGACAAGAACATCAGGTAACCCGTGGGTTACAAAAGCTTTTAAGCTGCTTGATGACAGCATCAGTTGTGGTGGATGCCATAGGAATGACCTCTAGCCATTTGGAATATGCATCTACTATATTAAGGAAGGTGTGCCCTCTGGTAGGGCCAGTGAAATCAATGTGAATCCTAGACCATGGGCCCCTAGGACATTCCCATTCCTGTGTGGGGGTGAGAGGTGGGGCAGGCCTGACTACCTGACAGTTGGGACAAGATGCAACCCAGTTTTCAACTATTTTGTCAATACCTGGCCACCATACATAACTCCTGGCCAATCCCTTCATCCTTACAATACCTGAATGACCCTCATGTAACATTTCCAAAACCTCTTTTTGTAGTTTTGCAGGAATAACCACCCTGTTACCCCACAAAATACATCCTCTTAATACAGATAATTCAGTTTGCCTGGATTTAAAAGGTTGGGCAAGGTGAGGTAGATCTTGAAAGGCCAACCTTTCTTAATCCAGCCTATAACAGGAGCCAATAAAGGTCTTTGGCAGTCTCTCTGGCAATTTCAGCAGCGTGTACTGGAAGCTTGGCAACAGTTTCTAGGAAAAAGGTGTGTGCCTCAGGTTCAAAGTCCTCAGTGTGAAACGGAAGTGGGCAGTGACTCAAAGCATCAGCATGGCCAATGTCTTTGCCAGGCTTGTGGATGAGCTTGTATGAATAAGCAGCAAGAAATTCAGTCCACCTCAGCATTCTTGGTGACAGGATAGTGGTGTAGGTTTGTCTCCTGCCACAATGCCTAACAAAGGTTTGTGATCTGTGACATTGGTAAATGTTCTCCCATATAGATACTCATGGAATTTCTGGACAGCTGCAACAATTGCCAATGCTTCCTTGTCCAATTGGCTGTAATTCCTCTCTGCTTTGGTCAAAGTGCGAGAGTAAAATGCAATACTGGCTTCCCTCCCGCTGGGAAGCCTGTGGCTCAAACCCCGCCCCCCCGACTCCAAAAGGGGATGCATCACAAGTCAGTACAACAGGCAAATTCTCAGAGAACTGTATCAGTACAGCATCAGACGTGATTAGTCTTTTAATATTGTTAAATGCTGATTGTTCCTTCCTGCCGCAGACCCAAGCAGATTTTTTGTCCAGTAATCTGTGTAATGGTTCTGCAATGGTTGCCTTCTGACACTGGCGACGAGGGAGGGATCCTTCCTGAAGAGAAGATGACACGGAAAACAAGCTGAGAGAGATGGCTGCACTGAACACCCCCAGCCCATTCGATCCACAGCAGAAGGCTGGGACTCGTATGCGGATCTTTTCCAAATGTATTTGGAGAGAAATGATCTCGCCGACATTTCCGAGAAGCGGAAGAGGGCGGTCTTTCTTACTAAGTCCGCAGTTTTCAAGATGGTGAAGGCATTGGCGGAGCTGCAGACGTTAAGGTAATGGAATGGCCCAACTTAGAAAAGCTGTTAAGAGCCCATTACGCCCCACAAGTATCATGCCTCATTAAGAGACACGAGTTTTACCATCGATCAAGGGGAAAGGAAAACGTAAATGACTTCGTGGCAAGTTTAAGGGACATTGAGGGTGCATGTGAATTTAACAACTTAGAAGAGGCCATGCGCGATCGATTTTTTCTAGGCCTTAAAGACAAGGTATTACAGAGCAAGTTATTAATGAGACCTAAGATCACGCTGAAGGAAGCAATAGAAGAGGCCTCTTCAGCAGAAGCCACCAAGTCCTCAGCAGCAGCCATGAAGAAAATTAACAAGGCCTCAAGCCATCCTGATATGGAAAAGTCCACAACAACTCATTGCGAGCAAATAGATTCTGAGTCAGACTGTAGTGAGGTGGAGGAAGGAATTTATAGACTCAGAATGGAGAGGAAAAAGAAAGACCTGGGAAGAAAGAGGCAAGATTTTTACTGCAGAGGTTGTGGGGAAGCCACCCGCACTGAATGCAAGTTTCTTGATACCATCTGCCTCCATTGTGAAAAAAGAGGTCACCTAGCAAGAGTCTGCAAATCATCCAGAACTCCACCACACAGAAGAAAGTTTCCTGACAAAGAATTCAAGCCTAACAACTTCAGTGAGAAAATGGGGCGCAACACAGAAGCAAATGGGAAGAATGAAACTCATCAAACAGTCACCATTGGTCATTCTTCACCCTTAAGAAGCAGAAAAGTACATGTGAAGGTACTAATTGAAGGAAGGCCTTGCCAAATGGAAGTGGACTCAGGCTCCTATTTATCTATGGTGTCATGGGACACTATTCACAGACTACTCCCAAACATTCAGAAGAAGCATTTCCAGAAGCAAGCACTGACTCTTAAAGACTACCAAGGGAACAAGATTCCAGTAGTTGGAACAAGAGAATTCAACATGAAGTTCAAAGGCCACACCAAACGTTGCCCCTGACCATCGTGGACAAGGATCACCCAAGCTTGCTGGGACTTGAGTGGTTCATTCACTAGGCATCGAGGTGACTGGCATCAATCACGTGAGCAACACTGAATAGGAGGAGGCCTTGAAGTCTGAGTTTCCAGAGGTCTTCAGCGAAGGATTGGGCAAGTATATGGGGACCCCTATCACTTTCAATCTAGATCCCAAGGTGCCACCAATTCACTTAAAGCCCAGAAGGGTCCCATTTGCCTTAAAGGAAAAATTGATGCACAATTAGATAAACTAATAGCTCAAGGAGTTTTAGAACCCACTGATCACTCCAGGTGGGAGACATCCATAGTCACACCAGTCAAGACTGATGGGACAGTGAGAATCTGTGGAGACTATAAGGGGACATTGAACCATGCGCTTCAACAGAGTGCATATCCAGTTCCACTGGTGCATCATTTATTGCATTCACTTGGCAGGGGTACAGTCTTTGCCAAATTGGATCTGGTCCAGGCATATCAACAACTAACAGTTGATGATGCCACTGCAGAGGCCCAAACCATTGTGACTCATAGAGGTGCCTTCAAGTGTAAAAGGTTACAGTTTGGAGTAAGCGTGGCACCAGGCATCTTCCAAAGCCTTATGGAAAGGATGCTCCAAGGACTGCCAGGGCAGTGCCTTACTTTGATGATGTGTTAATCTCTGCTGAAAATGACACTCAATTACAAGAGAGACTCAGAGAAGTCCTTACCAGATTCAAGAAAGTGGGGTTAAAAGTCAAGGAAGAAAAATGCACTCTTAGAACTGACAAGGTTGAGTTCTTGGGCTATATGATTGACAAGCATGGTATCCACCCCACAGATGCCAAGGTTCAGGCAATCAAAGAAGCCCCTAGACCAAAATGTAAAACAGATTTGCAAGCCTTCCTTGGACTCATTAACTTTATCACATGTTCCTACCTCAGAAGGCAACCATTGCAGAACCACTGCACAGATTATTAGACAAAAGTCTGCATGGGTCTGGGGCAGAAAAGAACAATCTGCATTTAACAATATTAAAAGACTAATCACGTCTGATGCTGTACTGATACAGTTCTCTGAGAATTTGCCTGTTGTACTGACTTGTGATGCATCCCCTTTTGGAGTGGGGGGTTTGAGCCACAGGCTTCCCAGCGGGAGGGAAGCTCCTATTGCATTTTACTCACCTTGACCAAAGCAGAGAGGAATTACAGCCAACTGGACAAGGAAGGCTTGGCAATTGTTGCAGCTGTCAAGAAATTCCATGAGTATTTATATGGGAGAACATTTACCATTGTCACAGATCACAAACCTCTGTTAGGCATTGTGGCAGGAGACAAACCTACACCCACTATCCTGTCACCAAGAATGCTGAGGTGGACTGAATTTCTTGCTGCTTATTCATACAAACTCATCCACAGGCCTGGCAAAGACATTGGGCATGCAGATGCTTTGAGTCACTGCCCACTTCCTTCACACACTGAGGATCCTGCTCCTGAGACTTACACCTTTTTCCTAGAAACTGTTGCCAAGCTTCCAGTACACGCTGCTGAAATTGCCAGAGAGACTGCCAAAGACACTGTATTGGCTCCTGTTATAGGCTGGATTAAGAAAGGTTGGCCTCCTCAAGATCCACGTCAACTTGCCCAACCTTTTAAATCCAGGCAAACTGAATTATCTGTATTAAGAGGATGTATTTTGTGGGGTAACAGGGTGGTTATTCCTACAAAACTGCAAAAAGAGGTTTTGGAAATGTTACATGAGGGTCATCCAGGTGTTGTCAGAATGAAGGGATTGGCCAGGAGTTATGTATGGTGGCCAGGTATTGACAAAATAGTTGAAAACTGGGTTGCATCTTGTCCCAACTGTCAGGTAGTCAGGCCTGCCCCTCTCGCCCCCACACAGGAATGGGAATATCCTAGGGGCCCATGGTCCACAATTCACATTGATTTTGCTGGCCCTACAAGAGGGCACACTTTCCTTATTATAGTTGATGCATATTCCAAATGGCTAGAGGTTATCCCTATGGCATCCACCACAACTGAAGCTGTCATCAAACAGCTTAAAAAGCTTTTTGTAACTCACGGATTACCTGATGTGCTTGTTTCTGACAATGGCCCTCAATTTACATCCAACCTTTTTGAATCCTATCTAGCATAACAGGGTATCAGACATGCCCTGACTGCCCTGGGCACCCTTCGCTAACGGCCGGCTGAACGCATGGTATGTTTTACCAAGGAAAAGCTTCAGCAATTGGGTCCTGGGGATATCACTGAGAGAGTTGAAAAACTTCTCAGTGTTCAGCATATCACTCCCAACCCCTCAACTAATTTGTCCCCAGCTGAATTGTTGATGGGTAGGAAACTCAGGTCTCCCCTTGATCACCTTCATCCCACTTACGCACCCAGCACCACTAGATTCCACTAGCAAAATTAGCACTTCACTGTGGGTGATTCTGTTTATGCTAAGAACCTTATGGGTGAACCATTATGGATTCCTGCTGAGATAACCCAAATCACAGGCCCCAGGTCTTACAGGGTACAAATGGAGGATGGTGTCCTCTGGAGCAGGCACATTGATCAGTTAAGATCCAGATTGCCTCAGGAGCATTGCTTTTGCTCCTCTCTGGTTCCCATACCTACTGCCTCTTCTAGGGGAAGGGAGGATCATGAGTGTAATGAACAAGCAAGAATCAACCCCATGTGTAACGAGCTAACACAACAGGAACCATCCCAAAACCTGTCACAATACCAACAACCATTTTCACAAATGGAAGATTGCACATCATTACCTGATTTAGGTGCTGACATTGGGTTGGAGATGGATTGGGAGGAGAGACCAGGTTGTAGTAACCAAACAGGTTCTACCATTACTACAAGTCCTAGTAAGGAAATGTCAGCAGACACATTTCCTCCCTCACAAGGTGAGAACCTTAAAACATCTGAACCACGTAGGTCTCAATGTACATAAGAGCCCCACCTATTTAAAAGAATATATTAGATAGGCTGGGGTTTGAGTATGGACTGAACCTAGTGGGGAGGGGTGTTATGTATGCAGGTTTAAAGTCATTGGTTTAGTTTGAACTGTTCTTGTAAAATGTAAGAAATGATTGGTTTAAAAGTGCGGAAAACCCTGCACTCTGATTGGCTGGCAACTGCGGCTGCTGGCTATAAGTAGCAGCTGCAGCCCAGCCAAAGTGGGTTCGTTCTGAGCTGTAGTCACTAATAAACAAAGAGCTTGAAGCACTCCACGTCTGTCTCTTCATGCAAACTTAACAGTATCCATAGAGAGAACAGTTTCCCTGAGACTTTCCTTGTGGACTTCTTGGAAGTGGCAGGAATTGTTTGAAAGAGAATTCTGCACTAAACAGAACCTTGGTCTTTCTTTGCAAGACTAACTCATAGTTGTCAAGCCCACTATGAGATTTTTTTTCCCCGGTAAGCTTGCAATTTGCTTTAATGATGCTCAAACCCTGTCACCGGAGGGAACCGCCTTGCTCTGCTTAATGGCAGGGCCAACCCTGGATGGCTGCTCGCCCTGGGGAAAGCTAGGACAGATGGAACAGCCGGCTCGTGACTTATGGTACATGGCACTTTGTGGGACAAGATGGATGAATAGAATAATCTCAGCTGCCACAACAAGGAAAGGTGGCACTGCTTCATTCATGGAACAGTCTTCTGGCATTGGCCAGTAGATACCTTCTCTTCCTACTTTCCAATTTATAGGCCATTGCCACGGAGCCTTTGAGCAAGGCGATTACACATCTCATCTGGGTACACCTTTTTGCTTTTGCTACCTTTGGAGTTAATTTGAAATCTCCCTCCCCTCCCTAAATATCAGCTCTCCAGTGTTGGCCTGACAGATGGAGAGTCCTTGCTACTGGCTGCTGAAGGCACATGCAATCATTTCCCTTATCAGTTCCCAAAAACATTGCCTGTAAATAATGCATTCACAGGAGAGTCATTGGCTGTTTATTTATGGAGGGAGCTCAGTTATAGATAGCAAGAGTGGAGAGAGGAGCATCTACTCTAATGAGCTGAACTGTGCGTGGATGGACATCAGGGTTGCAGCAGTTCTTACCTGTATTCTCTAGACTGTGGTGCAACCTGTAGTGACAGCTACGCAGAGTGGAAGCCAAGGTTGGAGAGCTTTATTCTAATGCCATGATGTAATCAATTTCTTAATTTCCTGAAAGTTTTATTTTCCCACCAAAGAGGCTTCTGTTCCTTAATTCAGTCTCAGGGTGCTTTAAAATTCCTTTTCGATTCTAAAGTTAATGTTATTGGGTTTGTTGTTTTCCATTTGCTTCATTTATAGCCTGCCGTTTAGACTAAAGCTCCCAAGGCAGCTTATAGAAAGCACTAAAGCAAAATCACGATTAACAGCAGAGGGTTTTCCACAGCTGCATCTAACCACAATGCAAGCATGCCCTGACCATGTTTTCTTTATTATTTTTTTCTGTTACATTCCATGGCTTTGCTTCATCCCATCCCCAGTTTGTGAGCACAACACGGTTACGTTGCTTTTCTGCAGCTGTGACCATGTTAAGATGGTATCCTCAGACTTTCAGACTCAAGGTGTATAACACCTATTAAGCTCTTTTACTCATTTTCTTGGAAGGAAGAATCAGATGCCTGGCAGTGGCAGCACAGTCATTAGCAACAAGGACAACACATTTCACACCAGTATATTTTCTTCTGTCTCAAGGACAGGCCAAGAGAACTTGGGAGTGGGGAAAAGTTGCAGGTTTGCTGTGCTGTCATTCTTTGGCTGTTGCCTTTGACTCAGTAGAACAGGGGTCTCCAAACTTCACGACTTTGAGATTTGTGGACTCCAACTCCCAGAATTCCTCAGCCAGCCATGGATTCTGGGAGTCGCAAGTCCACAAGTCATAAAATTGCCAAGTTTGGAAACTCCTGCAGTAAAACATGAGTGTTTTTTTTTAATTAGATTTATATGCCGCCCTTCTGAAGACTCAGGGTGGCTTACAATTTTTGGGATACAACCCAATGTGCTCAGCAATAGCCTTCATTCCATTGTATCTGCCTGCTTATTACTAAGCGGCATTTTTACAAAGTCAGCTTATTGCCCCCAACAATCTTGGGTCCTCAATTTACCTACCTCGAGAGGATGGAAGGCTGAGTCAACCTTGAGCCTGGTGGGATTCGAGCCTGCAATAATTGCAGGCAGCTGGAACTTAAGTGCTAGGCATTTAGCAGCCTGCACCACCAAGGCCCCAAGGCCTAGATTCTCATGGAAATGAGGCAACTAAGAGACCACCAGAAAAACACCACCCACATTTCATCAAGTTCTAAAATAATCATGATTGTGATGATACTGATTAGCTGTAGATATTAAATTCTAAAATAATTATGACTGAGGCTGATAGATACACAAGTATGCATGTACGTTCTTAAAAGCCCGGGTGGGGTATGTACTTTTTGTGGGAAGGGCTTCCAAAAATGTTAATACTGAACAATAATGAGATTCTCCTGCGACCACTCACTCAAGGAGCTTTATGATGAAATGAATATTTGACCCTAGATCCATGTTGCATTAAATCCAATAGTGCAATAGAATATAATGGGGAAAACAGAATTGTTCAACCTGTTCTCCAGTCCATTCCATTTCCTGATTACATTAGTATCATGAATTAACCTCCAAATATGTCACACAGCAGGCATGCAAGGGAAATCTCATGGCATCATATGTTTGCTTAAGCCTGAAGTGCACCCACTCACATACATATTTATACTGTAATTTTTTCACAAAAGGCACAAAGATGTACTACATTATTTACTTAAAAAGAACCTATTATTTTTACTATCACATTAGCACTGATGATGTTACCTAGTTAAAGAAACATCTCCAATGAGATAATGAAATCAACCAAGCTCAGAGAGCACTTACTAACACATTTTTATCATTTTTATTTTACACTATCTATATACTTCTGTGACAAGGATAGAGTCATTGGACAGTGTTGCACTGACTCTCTGGTTAGGTTACGACAGAGTGTATTATTTGTGTCTATGCTTTAAAATAATTAAAGTGTTCTAAAGAATCTTGCTGTTGGTCATCCAAAAGTTGCAGCTATTTTGTCCTTCTCTCCTTAGCAGATTCTCTGTGATGAGGAGGGGCCAAAAATGCAGCAATAGGGGAAACACTGTAGGATTATGGAAGATCATCTAAGAAAAAAAGGGGATGGTGTAATAAAATCCTCATGTGGGAGCACTTTATCTATATGACATATGATGCTCCTACTAATGAACAGGATCAGTCATAGGACGCATCTAATGCAGAGGTGGTATTCAGCAGGTTCTGACCAGTTCTGGAGAACCAGTAGCAGGAATTTTGAGTAGTTCGGAGAACCGGCAAATGCCACCTCTGACTGGTGATTTCACAGTATCCTTCCCCTGCCACGCCCACCAAGCCATGCCCACAGAACCGGTAGTGAAAAAAATTGAATCCCACCACTGATCTAATGCCATCATCCAATCCAAAGTATATCAACATAAATTTGTGATCTCTGTGCCTCCAATTTCTCCCCTGTTTCATTAATGAGGCCTGCAAAGGCAAGTTAAGATGCAGTGATTGGTGTATTTCTCTGCTGACAATCAAAAGATCTACCAATCACTTTCTCTGACATAGGGTGGGAGGCTGGAGCTCAGGAAGAGGTGAGTTTTGATAGGGCTGGAATGGTTGATTGGGCTATCTTTTGGAACCTAAAATGGAGGGAGATCTCAGTAAAGCAGGAGAAGCTCTGCCTTCCTGCTTTAATAGGAAGCACTACCCATTGCCATCTGCTCGTTTTCCATGTGGGGAATCTAAGAAACAGGAGCAAGCATGCTACTCCCATATCCAGCTCTGCCCACAGTGGATACTGGATGCAGGAAGAGGGTCCTTTCACTTCATTCAGCATACTGGTGGAAACAGGTTGTAGGTGCTATGTTGACTGAAACAGGGGAAATCTCCCAATTCATGCATTTCTGCATCATGCATGGTGTGCTGCTCACATGGTTGCCAAGACAATATGTGGGGAATCTGGAAGGGAGAATCCCCACATGCAACCATTATTCATTGAAGGCATTCAATGAGTGAAATGGAAGGATGGGCCCATAATCACTGAAAGTGGCCAGTAGGAGCTTACTTGGTTACACCTCCTGCCATGACACTACCTGGCTGCAATCATGTAGATTGCAAGGTGCATATTGGAAGAAGATGGAAAACACCAGTTCAGAAAAACAAGGTATCAGCTGACCTTGGCTGTAGCCCAGGGGTGAGACAAAGGTTGCATTGAGCAGAGGCAACCCTCAGGAAGAAGCTCAAATGCTTTGGCCACCAAATGAGAAGAGAAGACTCATTGGAAAAGACCCTGATGTCTGATGAAAGATCAAAGGCAAAAGGAGAAGGGGACAGCAGAGGGTGAGATGGATAGATGGTGTCATTGACGTGATGGGCATGGGTTTGGGCAAACTCCGGGGGGGTGGGGGGCTGATGTGGGGTCACAAAGAGTCGGACATGAACAATAAAACAACAACCTTCAGGAATGTCTGAATGTCACCTCAACCTTACTTACTTCACAAAGTTGTTCAGAGGATAAAGTGGTGATGAAACAAGACATCAGGCCCATTTTATTACCTCTGTTGAAAAGCCAGCTTCATTAGGCTCCCTTCTTAGAAATGTGTCACGTGTCAAATATATGAGACCATTTATTAAATTTATGAAGTGATGCCTGAAGTTGGACTGTTTCTTCAACTTTGTCCTACTTTTCAGATTTAAAGCAAGTGGATGCTTCAGTTTAAGTTGGCCTGGAATTTTTTTTGACTGACAGAAGGGATTGAAATGCTATAAATACTTACACGGGTTCTTTGTAAAACTGCTGCAGGAAGTTAGCACTCACCCGTCTCCTAGAAAAATGAAATATCTTAGGAAATATTAAAAAGGCAGGATATTTCCCCAAAAGAGTAGAAACTCAGAAGCAGAAACTCACCTCAGAAGCAGAAGCTCATTCCCACCTTTGCTAATGGACTATTACTCTGGCCTGGGCCAGCCTATTTTACATAACAAAGATCTCCAGGTAGAGCTATAATAGCAATTGCCCAAAGCCCTTTTATTACTTCATCATCCAGCAAGGCTCAACCAAGCCTGGAACTCAGGACAGCCTATAGAGTTGCCCCTGCATGGCCCCATGGGAGTCTGACAACCAATCAGGATACAAGCTCAAATTCAAATCTCAACATAGAGTATATAAGGGTCTCTCAGCATCTTGGCCCTTCCTTCTCTTTTCCTTCACCTTGAAGCATGTGATCATCCTTTTCATTTTGGAGCTCCAAGCCATGTGGTCCTGTCCACCATTAAACCATCTTTCCAAACAGCCTCCATGTTTCCAGTGTCTTTTTCCCCACTTGGAGCTGAACCCAGAAGGATATTTCTTCCAATACTGCCATGAACTCCGAGAGAGAGAGAGAGAGAGAGAATGGGGAAGGGGGAGAAATGGGACCAAACATAGAACAAGAGATATGTTTGGGTTTTTCCCAATTCCTCCCTCCCTCCCTCTCCCTCTCCCTCTCCTTCCCTCTCCCTCCTCTCCCTCCCTCCCTCTCTCCTCCTCCCTCCCTCTCTCTCCCTCCCTCCCTCTCTCCTCCCTCCCTCTCTCCCTCTCTCTCCCTCTCTCTCTCTCTTTCTCTGTGTTTTCCCTGTGTTTTCTACAAGATACCCACATTTTTTGGCTGGCTCTTCCTTTTAGTCAAGGTTACCTTTTGTTAGGGATGGAATACTTTCCTGATCAGATGATGACCTGGCTTGCATTTTGCCTGCTCTGCTAGGAGGGAAAACAATCACCTGTAATTATGCATTATTACAGAGGAGTCTGGCGAAGGAGTTGAGGCGGACTCACTACAGTGAATTTTGTAAAGGACACAGAGCTTGGATCGTAGGGCAGGTGAATATCATTTGATTAACTTAGTTGGGGGAGGAAGCCATGGCCAGGCTCCAATTGCTTCTTTCAATCACTGCACTGTTTTTCTTCTTCCTTTCTGCAGTTGCCAGAACTTAGGTTCAGCCCAAGTGACCTTTTGTATTTCTACAGCTCATTTCCTTCTCATCCACTTCATACCTACGAAGTATCATTTCCTCGGCGATCGCATTGACCGTAGGAAGGAGAGGAAGGGCAACCAGAAAATTTCTCCAGGAAGGACAGTCAAGAGCACTAGTGGGAGGGAGAAAATCCACTTATGCAGTGAAAGGGATGCAGGGCTACAAAGGGATATGCTCTGAAGGCAACGCTTTTTCCGTGTTGAAATGTACAGTAAGGAGGTAAATTTGTAACACAGGTTTAGGAAATAGAGGCTCCTAGATTTAGGTACGAACTGCAATGCCCCCTAGTGGCTAGATCCCTATAGAATCTATGCCTGCACACCAGGTTCAATCACAAAAATATTTTTCATTTAAACAGATCCAGCCAACGTCCTCATCTCTTGAAGGTAGAGCTTCTCAATTTCTTTTTCTTTTTTATGCATATCTCTCAGCATCATTTGGGATAGGCCACAGCATAGATTTTCAGCAGAAATTCCTCGAAGAAACCAAGCACAGAGGTCGTATCCAACTTGGAGAAAGATTTGTTTTAAAAAAAAACAGTATATATTTTATGTAGGTGCAAGATTGCTGGTTAGGTTCCCCACTCCCCCCACCTCCAGAAAATACACTTTACAGCTATTAATACAGATTCAAAATTCCAGCAGGAGGGAGATTTTTCTCATCACTGCATGCTGAGTGAAATCTCTGTGTCAGAGAAAAGAGTGATAGCCATTCACTAAAGGCAAAGGCTTGGCAGAAGCAGCCTAAGGGAATTGCCAAGCTGCTGGACACAGCAGCCTACAATATATTGATTTGATCCCAACTATTACATTATCTATATTTGTTATTGAGATGTTTGAATTGCGCTGGCCCAAAAAAAAAAACGACAAACGCTTTCCAAGATCAAATATGGGTCACAGTTGAGTCTGTGCTCTTCCTGTATACGGTAGGACTACTGTACCAAAGCTGCAAAAATCCAAAGGACCACTAGAGAACAACAGAGACTAGAAGCTCCCAATTCTTTGTTGCCATCTAGTGGCTATCTGGAATTCTGCAGCCTAGGAGTGGTACACCCGTGCATATCAAAGATCCTTGTTTCAATCTAGGGCCATGAGGGCGAATCTATGTCATGCATGCCAGAAGCCATCTCTCTGGGCATGCCAGCTGTTGCCCATTGCTCTTCTGGGTTCCAGAATGTGCATGCACACCGGCCACCTGGTGTTCATGTGCACATGCACACCAGAAACCTGAAAATCAGCTTCCCGGTGTGCGCATGTGCGCCACGGAGCTGCTCTTCCAGTTTCCTGTGCCCCACACCCACCCGCGCTCCCATTTCAGCACTCAGTGCTGAAATGGCTTGCCAACACTGATCTAGGGCATTTTTATTGAAAAATTCAGGTACTAGGTGATTATCTTTAACCAAAGACTTTGCAGAAAATACCTTCTAGGATATACTAAACAGACACAATAACCTAACTTGGAATATAGTACCTTCTGGTAGTTTCACAGGCATAATAGATACCTTCAGCTCTCTATTTTTTTTTTAACAGCAAAAGAAATTGCATTTTCAATGGCTGCTGCTTGTTGTTTCATCTGCTTGTTTCATCTGCTTTCATTTAAACAGCACCAAGGGTCCAAAATTGACTGCTTTCATTCTCTGTCTGCAAGTACCTTGGTAACTCATAAGCGTTTTTTTTTTTAAAGAATGGCCATTTAGAGCTGAGATGAAATACAAAACACAAACCCTGGAATGGTTCTTTGGCAGACGCTTTGCAGATGATACATACCTTGAACGATTTCCAAAAACTGTCGCCGCAGTGATGCAGTGTGAAGTCACAGAGAAGAAAGAAAGAAATCCCTACTGTTGCATCCCTGCATCTTCCCCCAACCTTAAAAAAAAAATCCGGAACAAACAAGAAGCAATTTATCAAGGCCGAGAGAAGCAAAGAAAGCAAGCAAAATCCCAGAGAATATTAACCTAATTAGCAACTTCATTAAAACACAGGCTTGAACTTAGCCCAATCAATTGTTTTCTTTCTGGAAGAAGGGGAAAAAATGCTTTCTCAGAAAAATGCCTGAAATCCTTCCCCCTTACTTTTAACGTCTCTGGTCAGCATAGCTGGACAGAAGCCATTAATGGAATTTCCCAGGTGCAGGTATGCTTCAACGAGTCATACTTAGGGGTTTTGGCTGAAAGTGCCCCAACTGTTCCTTGAAGGCTTATCTTCACAGCACCACACCGCCCTGCCCCACCCCCACCCCCAACTATGACACAAACTTTCCCTGGTAATTATTTTTATATACAATCTCATGTTCATTTCATAACTTGACCTGCCTGCAGCAGAGGCAGCTTAAAGTTGTTTGCTTTTCCTCTTCTCCCAGTGCAATTGCTTGCTTTGCCAATGATGTCATATCAACCAGAATAGAGCTGGAAAGGGACCTTGGAGGTCCTCTAGTCCAACCCCCTTCTCAAGAGAAGATCTTGTACCATTTCAGACAGGTGGCTGTCCAGACTCTTCTTAAAAACCTCCAGTGATGGAGCGCCAATGATTTCTGAAGGCCAGCTGTTCCACCAGTTAATTGTCCTCACTGTTAGGAGGTTTCTCCTTAATTCCAGGTTGCTTCTCTCCTGGATTAGTTTCCACCCATTGTTTCTTGTCCTGCCCTCTGGTGCCTTGGAAAATAAGTTGACCCCCTTTTCTTTGTGGCAGCCCCTCAGATACTGGACTACTGCTATCATATCACCCCTAGTCCTTCTTTTCTCTAGACTGGCCATACGCAATTCCTGCAACTGTTCTTTGTGTGCTTTTGTCTCTAGGTTGTTAATCATCTTAATTGCTTTTCTTGGCACTTTTCCCAAAGTCTCAACCTGCTTTTTGTCATGTGGTGACCAAAACTGGATGCAGTATTCCAGGTGTGGCCTTACTAAGGATTTATAAAGCGGTACTAAGACTTCACGTGATTTTGATTCTACGCCTCTGTTTATACAACCAAAGATTGATATCCTCGATCAGGGGTGTCAAACTCACGTCATCACAGCGGTGTTACATGATGTATCGTGACTTCCCCCCCCTTTGCTGAACCAGGTGTGGGCGTGGTCAGCATGTGACGCATCCAGCCCGCAGGCCGGGAGTTTGACAGCTCTGTCCTAGACAGACATGGGATCTGCCATGTTAGGCTGATGTGGGCCCCTTTCCTCCTGTCATCTAAGGTCATCCCCCTTGGGGCAGCAGGAGTGTCCACTTCTTCCAAACTGTGCTCTCCAGCTGTACCTACAAGTTGGGACCTTGATCAGACTGAACCATTGCTGGCCAATGATGTGTGTGTGTGGGGGTGGATCTTGAAATAATGGTGGGGGGAGAACCACTTCAAGATCCATCACTACTACCACCCCCACCACTGGCTAGCAATGATTCAGTCTGATCCAGACTGAGTGAAGACTTGGCTTTCTCTGTGTCACTTCAACATCCACCCTCCCACATATTTTTTGTAGGTGTGTAGGTGCTTTTCAGACCATCTTGGCTCCTGCCGACTGCCTGGCCAAATCCCTGCAGTTTTCATGACAAGGTTTCCAAAGGGCCAGTTACCACTGCCACTTTGCTAGAGCTGAGAGAGGGTGGCTGGCCCCAGGTCACCCAGCTAGCTTCATGCCTAAAGTGGGACTAGAACTTTGGGAGGGATTTTCCTGTCAGGGAGGGGAATTGCGACTCCCCTCAACCCTCCAGGTGATTTCCCCCTTCTTCACCACCCCACCAGGGTGGTTCTGGTCCTGATCAGGACCCTCCAGCAAGTGAGCTCAGGCGAAACCGTGCACTATCATGGATTCTGCTTCGCTCCGACAAGGAACAAACCGGAAGTCCCTGTCTGGCCAAGTCCCTGCAGTTTTCATGACAAGGTTTCTGAAAGGCCAGTTACCACTGCCACCTTGCTAGAGCTGAGAGAGGATGACTGGCCCCAGGTCACCCAGCTGGCTTCATGCCTAAAGTGGGACTAGAACTCACCGTCTCCTGCTTTCTAGACCGATGCCTTAACTACTATGCTACCAGCTGTAAATTCTAAAAGTCAACATCATTGAATATTATTAATATTTACCATTGCATGAGCATTTGGGGAAAGCATTCCCTTTTATCAGCCTTGCCTCCAGTTGCAACCAGCTGCCGCCTCTTTCCATTTCTCCTGCAGTTGGAGGCCTGACAGGTAAACAGCTGTCTCTCCTGGCTTCTCATATAAGGCTGCAGGGGCTGGGAGGGGTGGCGGAAGAAGCAGGGAGGTTACCCGCCAGCTAGCCTGAAAAACAGTCAACAAAGCTAGCAGGGGAGGGGGGAATGAAATAAATCCCACAGTAGCATTCCCTCCTACCTGGCTGTCTATGACAGGGGTGTCAAACTCAAGGCCTGCAGGCCAGATTTGGCCCATGGAGTCCTTAGATCTGGCCCACAGGGCCACCCTGGAAACAGCGAAGGACCGGCCCATGATGCCTCTGTACCCCTCCCGAGCTCTGTTTTCACTGGCAGAGGTTTGCAGGAGGCCGTTGCAACCAAAAATGACGTTCAGGAGCCCATTTTTGCTGGCAGAGCAGAGCATTCGGGCCACAATAGGTGCCCCCAACACGAGTGATGTTGACCTGACCACATCCAACCCAGGTCAAACACAACCCTGATGCGGCCCTCAATGAAATCAAGTTTGACACCCCTGTTCTATGAAGTTACTTTGAAAATAGGCCTCACGTTCTTCCAGAGGGCATCCAACCCATATTTAAAAGTAGCTCAGAAACAGGTGACTGGGTTGGAAGGGGTGACATATGAAGGTTAAAGTGGGTAGGAGCTTTCCTAAACCCCCACCCATCCCCCACTGTCAGCTATTGGTTGAGCTCCTTGAAATATAGATTTGATGCTGTTCTGGAAAATGTAAACATTGCTGGGAAACAGCTGAGTTAGCCAGAGCTAGTGAGGGTAGAAAGTGGCAGGATCTCTCCTGCTTTGCTATGCAATATCCCTAATCCCCATCAGCATTTTTTTCCTGTCAGTTCAGCTCCTATAGATCCCCTCAGGTCTGGCAGCTGCCTTTCCTGATAAAGGTGTGATTTATTAAGAAAATTAATAAATGGGCAGCCTCTTCCATCCTATGGATCAGTTCAGCTGCAAACCCTAGGTTTGATCAGCTGAGTGGAAAAGGCCTATCCAGTAAAGGAAGCTACCACAGTCACTTGGTAGAGAGATGAGCAACATACAGATTTAATAAATAAAAATAATACATTATCTTGTTTGATTAGATGGCTACAACACTGTGGATCCAGCTTTTGACAGACAGATCCAGCCACCTGTGAAAACTTGCCTCTTGACCAGAGGTCTCCCAACTTGAAAACTTGTGGACTTCAGCTCCCAGAATTCCTCAGTTAGCCATGCCTGGCTGAGGGATTCCGAGAGTTGGACCACAAGTCTTCAAGTTGCCATGTTTTGAGACCACTGATCTAGAATCATCCCACATCAGAGGTGGTATTCAGCAGGTTCTGACCAGTTCTGGAGAACCAGTAGTGAAAATTTTGAGTAGTTCGAAGAACCGGCAAATACCCCCTCTGACTGGAGATTTTACAGTATCCTTCCCTTGCCAGGCCCACCAAACCACGCCCACAGAACCGGAGTTAAAAAAAATTGAATCCCACCACTGTCCCATATGATAGAGGGTGATTGCTGGCTGCTTTTCCCATTCAGCAAGGGACACACAGAGTAGGTGTAGGGAAATGAAGACTGGGGAATGCACCTTTTGCTTTCCTTTGCTTCTCCTACATGAAAATTGTAATGGCAGAATTAGGGACAGTCAGTTTTATCCTTGCATTATTTCCTGCAGGCTTGTGGGCTGGTAGATTGCACAAGGCCATCTGCCTGTGGCCTGAATCATTAGAAAACTATACCAGCCTGAAATTGGCCAACCCCAGAGGTGGGATTCAGCAGGTTCTGACCAGTTCTGGAGAACCGGCAGCGGAAATTTTGAGTAGTTCAGAGAACCGGAAAATACCACCACTGACTGGAGATTTTACAGTATCCTTCCCTTGCCACACCCATCAAGCCACACCCACAGAACCAGTAGTAAAAAATTTTGAATCCCACCACTGGCCAACCCTATTGCCAATTCCTATCCTGCCTCAATTTCCTTTGAGATTCCTGTAAAGTAACCAGTGACAAAATTTTAGCATTTTTACAAACAGAGGCTGATCTTCTAGGATGCTAGATGAAGGGGTAAAAAGATATGTACAGGTAAAGACAAGTTAAGGTTGTTGCTTTTGGGGGCTGGGACGAGATGGAGACAATATTAAGGAGACATAGCAGGGCATGTTTTTGCCAGTGGAGAAAGCCTCTCCCCCTCCCCCCCCGCCAGAGTCAGCCTATACATTGCCAGAAAATTCCCTGGGGAGGTAGAACTTGGCAATTTTTCCTGCAATGGTTGGAACATACTGTAAGTTACTTCAATTCTGCACCACAACCGAAGTTGCCCTAATTCAATTATTGCTTTATTTAAAAAGAGATCCAGGCAGCTTATGGGGAAAAAAATATTAAAACAAGGCAAAGCATACACTTAACATAGAGATACAATCAAATTTAATTTTCAAAGATCAAAGAATTTAATATGTTTACTTATGGAGACATGTAAAAATGTGCTTGTAGTATGGTATGATAGAGATCTGTAGGCAAAAATCTGGAAGGCTATATAACCCTAGGTTTCACTCTTAGTTCCTCCTCTTTCTCTCTTTCCCAGCCCCTGCCTTTGAGATCTTTGTTCCTCCAAATGATCTTCTCACTGGGAGTACACAACCCACAAATATTAATCTCTAGGTCCTAAAGAAAGTTATTCTCCCCACCCCAATTAAACTCTATTTCCTTTTGCTCAACACCTCTGGGCTCAGTCACAATGTTTGATTATGGACAACCAGCCTACAATTTTATTTTATTTATCTTTATTTATTTAGTCAAGCGTGTATGAGAAAACAAGTATAAGTATTGTGTGAACTTATGCACACCCCCTTACAGACCTCTTAGGAATGGAGTGGGGTCCACGGTAGACAGTTTAAGGTTAAAGTTTTGGGGGTTTGAGGATGTAACAACAGAGTCAGGGAGTGAGTTCCAGGCATTGACCACTCTGTTGCTGAAGTCATATTTTCTGCCATCGAGTTTGGAGCGGTTTACTTTGAGTTTGTATCTAGTGTTTGCCTGTGTGTTATTGCGGTTGAAGCTGAAGTAGTCATTGATGGGTAGGTCATTGTAGCAGACAATTTTGTGTACTAAGCTTAGATCAGACCATAGGCGGTATAGTTCTAAGTTGTCTAGGTCCAAATTTTCAAGCCTTGTGGCATAAGGTGTTCTATTACAGGCTGAGGAGAGGAGTTAGTGTTGTCAAAATATAAGGAAGCGGTGCAGAACTAACTATGTGAATACTATTGCTCTCTTGGTAAATTTGCACTGGGGACATCATCAAACAATGATCTTCACAAGCAGAAGGCCATTAATTGGTGATGGGGAGACTTCCCAAGTAGCAGCATGTGCAGAGGTTTCCAGATGAGCAGAATCCTGGTAGCTTTGGCTTTGGGACTTGGGCCAGCTCTACATGTGAAGGGTCCCTACAGCAGACATGCACACTGCACTCATGGGGAATGGCATCACTGTTAGAGAAAGGGGCTGCTCACTTCCACATCAATCACCTGTTTTGTGTCTTTTGTTAATCCCTGAATGGAGCTAAGGAGCAAGCTAGAACAAATGTTCAAGTGGGTGGTTTTCCCTATAGAAGGAAACCAGCAATAGCTGGCATGGAATGACACCATGGTGGCCCACATACACAAAAAGGGCCAAAGGGTATAGGTTAGGTTATTTCCAAAACAAGCAAGCAGTGAAATTCTGCATTTAGCCTGGAGACCTTAGGTGGTTCAACCCTTATTTAAAATTTGTGGAAACAGTGTGTGATCTAAGTCAGCATATCGATACAACAGGGGGCCATAGCCCGGTGGCAAAGCCATAAGCCATGCATACAAAAATGCCAGGTTCAATCTGTGACATCCTGAATTAGAAATATCCAATGATGGAGTGCCCACAATTTCTGAAGGCAAGCTATTCCACTGGCCAATTGTCCCCACTGTCTTCAATCTTCAAGGGGTTTGAATGTTAGCCCATAGATCTGAGAGGCAATAGGCAACTAGCAAAAGTGAATAATTATTTATTGTTTGCCTTTCATCCTTGCCTTTGCAATTCCAAGGCCACTCCACATTTCTGCCCAACCTGTAACAAGGTCCAGAAATAAACTTTTTTGTGGCACTGATGACCATATCCAAAAGGCATAGGACTCTGCCTAATATATTCATAGTCTGATTGAACAGGAGTGTTTTAAATGAAGCAATAATTGCTGGTGTACAGATCACCCACTTGCCCTTGCATTGGGTTTGATAGGTGAATAGAAATGGCTTATTAATTGAGTTCTTCGGTAACAAAATTTGCGCAGCTGCTCATAGTTGTCCTTCTGAGTAACATCCCAAGGGGTGCAGCAGAGTACACACCATGTAGAAAATTCATGCCCATAATCTGAGTTTCACTCAGCAATTGGAAAGTTTCAGGCAATCAGGAAGGAATTTGCCACTGAGGTTTTCTATGTTGAATTTTCCCCCCATGTGGCTTGGATCAACCATATTACAGACAAGATATTCATAGGATAGAGTAGAATAGAGTAGAGTAGAGTAGAGTAGAGTAGAGCAGAGCAGAGCAGAACAGAACAGAACAGAACAGAACAGAACAGAACAGAACATTATAGAATAGAATAGAATAGAATAGAATAGAATAGAATAGAATAGAATAGAATAGAATAGAATTCTTTATTGGCCAAGTGTGATCGGACACACAAGGAATTTGTCTTGGTTTGATGCAGTAACACAAGTGGTTCTCATCTTAAGACCACAACTGAGCATAAAGTTTATGTTGCTAAGTGGGAAATTTGTTAAGTGAACCTTGCCTGTTTTACAGCTTTTCTTACCACTGTTAAGTGAATCACTGCAGTTGTTAAATTAGTAACACGGTTCTTTAAGTGGCCTCCCCACAGACTTCGTTTGACAGAAGATCGCAAAAGGAGATCCCATGACCCCAGGGGCACTGCAGCCATCATAAATGTGAGTCAATTGTCAAGCATCGGAATGTAGATCACATGACCATGGGGAGGCTGCAATGGTCATAAGTCTGAAAAATAGTTATAAGCAGGGGTGGGCTGCTGGGGGTTCGCAGGGGTCCGGGAGAGCTAAGATGCTGTGCAGTTTGGAGAACCCCCAAATCCCAATCCTGGCTGGCCCCGCCTACCCTGCCCCTCCCCTCCCAGGAGTCCCCATGCAGCCCATTTTGGATGCAGGTAAGTGCAGGGCGGGTGCGGTGGCTTGGGGAGGGTGAAAAACGGGCCTCCCGGAAGTTCGGGAAGGCCAGAAATGTGCTCATTTCCGGCTTCCAGAAAGCCTCTGGAGCCCAGGGAGGCTGTTTTCACCCTCCCCGAGGCTCGAGAAAAGCCTCCAGAGCCCAGGAGGGTAAAAACGCTCCCCTCCCACAGTGGTGCAGGAGACCGACTAGGCCACGCCCACCATGGCCACGCCCACCCAGCAACTGGGCAGAGAACCCGTTGCTAACATTTTGAAGCCCATCCCTGGTTGTAAGTCACTTATTTCAGTGATGTTGTAACTTTGAATGATCACTAAAGGAACTGTTATAAGTTGAGGACTACATGTACTCAAGAAATGGGGAATGGGATCCAACAAGAGGGGAGCATTATCGAGGATGGGCTCCCAAAGAGTTTTGCCCAATATGCACTTCTGCATTTTGGGCAAAGAGGAAATCATGAAAACGCTGACAGACAAATACTTGAAAATGTTCCTTGTGTGGAGTTTATCCTTCATCTCATGTACTCCCTAAGATGCCTCAAGAAACTCTGCAGCAGACTTTGGTGGACATACCGTGTTTCCCCGAAAATAAGACCTACCCCGAAAATAAGACCTAGTGTAAATCTCCAGTTCCAGGAAGACTTTTCAGGGAGCAACCATGCACCCGCTAAAACACACACCCCCTACACACTCACACCCACTATTTGGCACCATAAATATATAAGACCTACCCCGAAAATAAGACCTAGTGTGTTTTTGGGAGCCAAAAAAATATAAGACAGTGTCTTATTTTCGGGGAAACACGGTAGCAACCGTCTCCCTTTGCAACACTCAGAGTGACTTGGTCTCATCCCCAACCCCCCAAAATTGGATGTTTTCTCTGTTGTAACTGCTATTCAAGATGTTTCCTGTTGTAATTGCTACTCACACAAGTCTCCTCCCTGTTGTAATTGCTACTCACACAAGTCTCCTCCCTGTTGTAATTGCTACTCACACAAGTCTCCTCCGTGAGCTTAAATTTATCCTTGAGAGATTACAAAATCAATCTAGAAGATTTCTTGGATGAATGCCACTTAATTTGAAATAATCTTATAATTAAAGGATGACTCTGAAAAGGATAACCTTTATTTGCTGGAGAGAGAGGGAGGGAGGGGGAGAGAGAGAGGGAGAGAAATATAAAAATTAAAAAGTTAATCTGTGTGTGAGGAGGCCTTCATCTCGCAGTCCCGATGCACACTAAAACTGGCTAAAAATTTCCCCAGCTGTTCTGAACACTTGGTTCTCCGCTCTCTTCTTACCATGTTCACCTCTGCCTATAGTCCAGGGTTTTCTTGCTGGGTTGGCTGGCTTGGATGGCTGCCAGGCCAAGCTTTTTTTCTTTTTCTTTTTTTACTACTGCTATGAAAGGTTTTATAGCATGTTTTATAACCTGCCATGAACACTCCTTATAAACAAAACAAAAGTTGAAATAAATACCGAAGACTCTCGGGAAGGGGGTTCAGAACAGATCTTAGGCTGCCTTTAACTTCTGCCTTTTGTCAGCGGGTAAGAACCTTAGGGTTATTTCACTTAACTGGTCTTCCGAAGCCAAAGCCCCCAAGGTGCTGTGATTAAAGAGGCCCATAAACTGGTCTCAAACCAAAACAAAGGCTTCTGTTTGGAACGAAATGGGGGAGGAACTTACCTTGCTTTCTACCTCCCTGAAAGATAATCAGCCAAAAACCACAAGAGGGGAGAATTAATAGAGGGAAATAACTTTTCAGGGTCAGCCTTACCCAATGCACAGACTGAACTGAAACAGACTATCTCCAGAAGTAGATTTTACTATTTACGAGCAGAACTTACTTAATGCATGGATGCAGGTAACCTCAAGGGATGCTCTGAGTTGAGCATTTCTACCTTTAAACAGTTTTGGCTTCCTAACAGTCAGCCTCCAGACTGTCTGTCAAGCTCCATACAAAGCAGGGCCCTGATATTAATAACCCCTTAGTCCTTTTCTGTCCTCTGTTTTCCTTTGCCCCTTCTGTGATTGCCTGACCAATACCCCTTTTGGACAGAGATAAAAGTGAGGAAGGAAAGAACACTGTCTACTTACTATTCCCCCACTGCTTCTGGGCAGTAAGGTGCTTTGGAATGGGGGGTGGGGTGGGGGGCAGGCAAGGGGGGGGGGAAGCAAAGATGAAAGAGAGGAGGGGAAGGAGGAGTTGGCCACGAAGATCTGGCTCAACCTCTAAAGGTCAAAGTGGCCTCTTTCAGACCGTCCTGCTATGAAGGATGCTGGGAACTGTGGTTCAATGATAGCTGGAGAAGACTACTAGTTTGGTAGAGTGCAGATGGCATCAAGCTAGAAAAGTCAATTCTAGTTCTACTTTAGGCACACAAAGCCAGCTAGGGGATCTTGGGCCAATCACTCTCTCTCAGCCCTAGGAAGGAGGCAATGGCAAACCACTTTTGAAAAATCTTGCCAAAAAATTGCAGGGGTTTGACTTGAAGGCACACAAAATACCTTTATCTATCATCTATCTATCTACTTCTCTATCCATCTACCTATTGTCTGTCTGTCTGTCTGTCTGTCTGTCTATCTATCTATTTATCTACCTACCTACCTATCATCTATCATCTCTCTCATTATCTACCTACCTACCTACCTACCTACCGACCGACCTACCTATCTATCTATCTATCTATCTATCTATCTATCTATCTATCTATCTATCTATCTATCTCTGTCTTTCTATCGCTCTCTCATCTATATACCTTACCTACCTACCTACCATCTATCATCTCTCTCATCTATCTATCTACATCTACCTACCTATCTATCTATCTATATCTGTCTTTCTATCGCTCTCTCTCATCTATCTATCCCTCTATCCCTCTATCTATCTATCTATCTATCTATCTATCTATCTCCTATCTGGAGGGCTGCCCATTTCTCACCTGCTTAAACATCCTTGACTCTTTATTCAGAAATATTGATGATCCTTCTTCATTGTGCTTGCCAGCCATGGAGAAGATGCTCTCACTTTGTCCTTCTCTGATCATAAGACATTTTCCTTGCTCCACAGGCTTTTATTTTATCATGTTGAACCTGAAATGTTTGCTTCCATTGTCTGTGCTGAATGTTTTGTCTGTTCATTCACTGTTTTTTTAATGGGATTGTTATGTTTTTAATTTATCTAAATCACGTTAAGCAATACTAATCCATTGGAAAGGCAGTGTTTTTGCTGTCTAATATACATGAATAACTATCTCTTGACACAGAAACATTCCCCTATCAGCACCTGTTCAGTGGGAAATGGAATCTAAATAATTCTCCAACTGGCTGAATTATATACTCCTAAAATAGCCTTACATTTTTATCCTAGGGAAATTTCTCTCTGCGAGTTTTTGCTACCCCAACTCAGCATTTAGCTACTGGTGAGAATAACCCAGTGAAATCTATCCTTTGTGCTCTTAGGAGGTCAGACAATACAATTCCTACAGGTCCCCACTGGCCTTGCAGCTGGTGAATTATCACAATATTAGGGACTCAGCAAGGAAGGTATGGGGAGTTTAAATGGCTTGCTTAAGACTCCTAGTGTGAGTCAAGAGGAGCTCTGGGAACTGTCTGTGAGTATTTGGGCCTTCTGGTTTCAAAGTGTTAGATTTGCATGAAGAGTCAGATGCGAAGTGCTTCAGTGAAGAGTTTATTAGTGACTACAGCTCATAACAGACCCGACTTGGCTGGTCTGTGGCTGCTACTTATAGCCAGCAGCCTCAGTTGCCAGCCAATCAGAGTGCAGGGTTTTCCCGCACTTTTTAAAACAATCATTTCTGACATTTTACAAGAACAGTTCAAACTTAACCAATGACATTCAAACCTGCATACATAACACCCCTCCCCACTAGGTTCAGTCCATACTCAAACCCCAACCTATCTAATGTATTCTTTTAAATAGGTGGGGCTCTTACGTGTACGTTGAGACCTTCGTGGTTCAGAAGTTTTAACCCAGTGAGAGGGGAAATGTGTCTGTTGACATTTCCCTAGTTGGACTTCCTGTGAAAGAAGACCCTGTTTGATTGTTAGAATCTGGTCTCTCTTCCCAACCCATCTCCAGCCCAATGTCAGCACCCAAGTCAGGTAGTGATGTGCAATCTTCCACTTGTAAGGATGGATTTTGGCATTGTGACAGGCTTTCGGATGGTTCCTGTCGTAATGGCCCCTTACACATGGGGTTGATTCTTGTTTGTTGATTATCCTCATGTTCCTCCCCTCCCCCCTAGAAAAAGCATTAGGTATGGGAACTAGAGAGGAACAATTGCAATGTTCCTGAGGTAACCTGGATCTAAGTTGGTCAATGTGCCTGCTCCAGAGGACTCCATCCTCTGTTTGTACCCTGTAAGAACGAGGGCCTGTGATTTGAGTTATCTCAGCAGGAATCCATGAAAGCTCACCCATAAGGTTCTTAGCATAAACAGAATCACCCACACTGAACGTGCAAACTTTGGAAGTGGAATCTAGTGGTGCGTTGGGTGCGTAAGTGGGATGAAGGCGGTCAAGGGAAGACCTAAGTTTCCTACCCATCAACAACTCTGCTGGGGATAAGTTAGTTGACGGGTTAGGAGTAATGTGCTGAACACTAAGAAGTTTTTCAACTTTCTTAGTGATGTCCCCAGGACCCAATTGCTGAAGCTTTTTCTTGGTAAAATGTACCATTCGTTCAGCCCGGCCGTTAGCCGAAGGGTGCCCAGGGGGTGTCAGGGCATGTCTGATACCCAGTTGTGCTAGATAGGATTCAAAAGGGTTGGATGTAAATTGAGGGCCATTGTCAGAGACAAGAACATCAGGTAACCCGTGGGTTACAAAAAGCTTTTTAAGCTGCTTGATGACAGCATCAGTTGTGGTGGATGCCATAGGGATTACCTCTAGCCATTTGGAATATGCATCTACTATAATAAGGAAGGTGTGCCCTCTGGTAGGGCCAGCAAAATCAATGTGAATCCTAGACCATGGGCCCCTAGGACATTCCCATTACTGTTTGGGGGCAAGAGGTGGGGCAGGCCTGACTTCCTGACAGTTGGGACAAGATGCAACCCAGTTTTCAACCATTTTGTCAATACCTGGCCACCATACATAACTCCTGGCCAATCCCTTCATCCTTACAATACCAGGATGACCCTCATGTAGCATTTCCAAAACCTCCCTTTGCAGTTTTGCAGGAATAACCACCCTGTTACCCCACAAAATACATCCTCTTAATACAGATAATTCAGTTTGCTTGGATTTAAAAGGTTGGGCAAGGTGAGGTAGATCTTGAAGAGGCCAACCTTTCTTAATCCAGCCTATAATAGGAGCCAATAAAGTGTCTTTGGCAGTCTCTCTGGCAATTTCAGCAGCGTGTACTGGAAGCTTGGCAACAGTTTCTAGGAAAAAGGTGTGTGCCTCAGGTTCAAAGTCCTCCTTGTGATAAGGAAGTGGGCAACGACTCAAGGCATCAGCATGTCCAATGTCCTTGCCAGGCTTGTGGATAAGGTTGTATGAATAAGCAGCAAGAAATTCAGTCCACCTCAGCATTCTTGGTAACAGGATAGTGGGTGTAGGTTTGTCTCCTGCCACAATGACTAACAAAGGTTTGTGATCTGTGACAATGGTAAATGTTCTCCCATATAAATACTCATGAAATTTCTTGATAGCTGCAACAATTGCCAATGCTTCCTTGTCCAATTGGCTGTAATTCCTCTCTGGTCAAGGTGCAAGAGTAAAATGCAATAGGGGCTTCCCTCCCGCTGGGAAGCCTGTGGCTCAAACCCCCCCCACTCCAAAGGGGATGCATCACAAGTCAGTACAACAGGCAAATTCTCAGAGAACTGTATGAGTTCAGACGTGATTAGTCTTTTAATACTGTTAAATGCTGGTTGTTCTTTCCTGCCCCAGACCCAAACAGACTTTTTGTCAAGCAATCTGTGTAATGGTTCTGCAATGGTTGCCTTCTGACGTAGGAACATGTGGTAAAAGTTAATAAGTCCAAGGAAGGCTTGCAAATCTGTTTTGCATTTTGGTCTAGGGGCTTCTTTGATTGCTTTAACCTTGGCATCTGTAGGGTGGATGCCATGCTTGTCAATCATGTAGCCCAGGAACTCAACCTTGTCAGTTTTAAGAGTGCATTTTTCTTCCTTGACTTTTAACCCCGCTTTCCTGAATCTGGTAAGGACTTCTCTGAGTCTTTCTTGAAGCTGAGTGTCATTTTCAGCAGAGATTAATACATCATCAAAATAAGGCACTACCCCTGGCAGTCCTTGCAACATTCTTTCCATAAGCTTTGGAAAATGCCTGATGCCACGCTTACTCCAAACTGTAACCTTTTACATTTGAAGGCACCTCTATGAGTCACAATGGTTTGGGCCTCTGCAGTGGCATCATCAACTGTTAGTTGTTGATATGCCTGGGCCAGATCCAATTTGGCAAAGACTGTACCCCTGCCAAGTGAATGTAATAAATGATGCACCACTGGAACTGGATATGCTCTCTGTTGAAGTGCATGGTTCAATGTCCCCTTATAGTCCCCACAGATTCTCACTGACCCATCAGTCTTGACTGGTGTGACTATGGGTGTCTCCCATCTGGAGTGGTCAGTGGGCTCTAAAACTCCTTGAGCTATTAGTTTATCTAATTGTGCATCAATTTTTTCTTTTAAGGCAAATGGGACCCTTCTGGGCTTTAAACGAATTGGGGGCACCTTGGGATCTAGGTTGAAAGTGATAGGGGTCCCCATATACTTGCCCAATCCGTCGCTGAAGACCTCTGGAAACTCAGACTTCAGGGCCTCCTCCCATTCAGTGTTGCTCACGTGATTGATGCCAGTCACCTCGATGCCTACTGGATTGAGCCACTCAAGTCCCAGCAAGCTTGGGCGGTCCTTGTCCACGATGGTCAGGGGCAAACGTTTGGTGTGGCCTTTGAACTTCACGATGAATTCTCTTGTTCCAACTACTGGAATCTTGTTCCCTTGATAGTCTTTAAGAGTCAGTGCTTGCTTCTGGAAGTGCTTCTTCTGAATGTTGGGAAGTAGCCTGTGAATAGTGTCCCATGACACCATAGGTAAATAGGAGCCTGAGTCCACTTCCATTTGGCAAGGCCTTCCTTCAATGAGTACCTTCACATGTACTTTTCTGCTTCTTAAGGGTGAAGAATGACCAATGGTGACTGTTTGATGAGTTTCATTCTTCCCTTTTGCTTCTGTATTGTGCCCCATTTTCTCACTGAAGTTGTTAGGCTTGAAATCTTTGTCAGGAAACTTCTTTCTGCTTGGTGGAGTTCTGGATGATTTGCAGACTCTTGCTAGGTGACCTCTTTTTTCACAACGGAGACAGATAGTATCAAAAAACTTGCATTCAGTGCGGGGTGGCCACCCCCACAACCTCTGCAATAAAACGTCTTGCCTCTTTCTTCCAAGGTCTTTCCTTTTCTTCTCCATTCTGAGTCTATAAATTCCTTCCTCCACCTCGCTACAGTCTGAATCAGAATCTATTTGCTCGCAATGGGTTGTTGTGGATTTTTCCACATCAGGATGGCTTGGCGGCCTTGTTAATTTTCTTCATGGCTGCTGTTGAGGACTTGGTAGCTTCTGCTGAAGAAGCTTCTTCTATGGCCTCCTTAAGCATGATCTTAGGTTTCATTAATAATTTGCTCTGCAAAACCTTGTCTTTTAGGCCTAGAACAAATCGATCGCGCATGGCCTCTTCTAAGTTGATAAATTCACATGCACCCCCAATGTCCCTTAAACTTGCCACGAAGTCATTAACATTTTCGCTTTCCCCTTGATCCCGACGGTAGAATTCGTGTCTCTTAATGAGGCACGATACTTGTGGCGCGTAAGGGGCTCTTAATAACTTTTCTAAATTGGGCCAGTCCATTACCTTCACGTCTGCAGCTCCTGCCAATGCCTTTGCCATCTTGAAAATGGCCGGACTGCAGTGGGTGAGAAAGACCGCCCTCTTCCGCTTCTCGGAAATGTCGGTGAGATCGTTTCCCTCCAAATACATTTGGAAACGATCTGTATATGAGTCCCAGTCTTCTGCCGTCGGATCGAACGGGGCTGGGGGGGTGTTCAGTGCAGCCATCTCTCTCGGCTTGTTTTCCGCGTCATCTTCTCTTCAGGAAGGATCCCACCTTCATCGCCAGTGTTAGATTTGCATGAAGAGTCAGACGCGAAGTGCTTCAGTGAAGAGTTTATTAGTGACTACAGCTCATAACAGACCCGACTTGGCTGGTCTGTGGCTGCTACTTATAGCCAGCAGCCGCTACTTATAGCCAGCAGCCACAGTTGCCAGCCAATTAGAGTGCAGGGTTTTCCCACACTTTTTAAACCAATCATTTCTGACATTTTACAAGAACAGTTCAAACTTAACCAATGACATTCAAACCTGCATACATAACACAAAGCCTCTCCCCACTTTGTTTCCCGTCCCTTTTGTATGACATACAATGCTGGGCTTATTATTCAGGGGTCCTTTGGCATCACCCACATGCCTGTGTGAAAAATGTGATGAGTTAAGGCCTAATGATCTATGGGCCCAGGTATTTCCCAGGAATGAATGACCGGCTAGGAGAATCTGATAGATGAAGGAGTGCATATGGACCATTAACCCCAGTCATTGCTCCCTGGGATCCATCCCATGCTGCAGCAGGGTCATCGTTGCTATTGTAGGCCAGATATAAAAATAAATCTACACACTTTCCCCTCCCCCTCCCCACAGTGAAGAACAGGCACACAAGGTCTGGCTGGGAATGCTCTGTGCATAAATCGAAAAAGGCTTCTCAAGCTAAGATGGCGAGTCCGCAAATTAGAAGGGGAAATGGCCACTCGAAGTGACCATCATTACCACGATGGGGTGGGGAAAATGAGATGGAAAAGAGTGACAAAGAACAGAAGGTGATGAGCCAAGAGAAAAGGAAAATTGTTTTACTGTTTATATACACTGGATCTTTTATTTTTATCTTTCCCCTGGAGTGACAGTGTGAGCAGTGGTGGGATTCAGCCAGTTCTCACCACTTCGGGAGAAGCAATTGTTAACTTTCTGAGCAGTTTGGTGAACTGGTTGTTGGAAGAAAACATTAGGACGGAGAACTGGTTGTTAAATTATTTGAATCCCACCACTGAGTGTGAAGATCAGGGACCGTAGGAATGAGCAGACAAAGTCCAGGAAGAGAAATGCCGAAGTCAGGGAATTAATCATGAAGGGTCAATAGAGGATCAAACCAGGCACCACTAAATCCAATTTTTAAAAAAAGACTTCCGGTGACTGAATCTTGAACAACATAGGCCAAACTACATGTAACACTAATGATCTGTGATATCTCTCTCTCTCTCTCCTTCTCTTCCCCCCTCCCTCCCTACCTTCCCCCTTAAATGGTGCCATGTGAGCAGAGGGGTGGAAGACTGGTAATTTGTTTCCAATGAAAGACGGGACGTTTAAAGTTTTCCCTACATTGTTTTCTAAGACAAAATCTACCCTCCCAAAGCTGCGGTTAACCTCCCGAAGGGATTATTGCAAGCCTAACATCTAATAGCTTCAGGGAGTGAAGTGGATCAAGAAAATGACATTTAACAACCCATCTGCTTTTATTTTTTTTTAAAAAGGGGGGGAATCTTGGCTTATAACTTGCCACTGGATAAAAAACAGCAGCCTGGAGATCATATATTACTTAACTGGTTGAAAGAGAAAGCAAACTGTGATAAGAACTTATGCAGGATGCTAAAAAGGAACTATCCACAAGGGCAGCCTGTTAAGTTCACATAGAGAGGCAGGACGCGGAGTGCTTCAGCTCAAAGTTTATTGTGACTTCAGCTCAGAACGGACCCAATTTGGCTTAGCCGAGGCAGCTATATATAGCCGGCTGCCTCGGCTGACAGCCAATTAGAGTGCAGGGTTTTCCCGCACTTTTGAACCAATGATTTCAAACACTTTACAAGAACAACCAATCATATTCAAACTCTGCATACATAACACAGCCTTTATTGTCCTCATGGAGATACCGTTGCTAAAGAAACCTCTGGATCTACAAGTCATTTTTAAAAATATAATAATTTGTCACTCTTTATCTTAATAAAATACCATGTATAGGAAAATACCTGTGGTAGCAACCAACCTGTAGAACATTGTATGGGGCTACAAGATATTGTATTGGGGTTGTTTCTCACTTGCTGATTACCATCATTATCTCCCCCTTCCCCCCTAGAAGAGGCTGAGGGTATGGAATCCTGAGAGGAGCAAGGGTGATGCTCCAGAGGCAGTCTGGACCGTAACTGGTCTATGTGACTACTCCACAAAACACCATTCTCAGTTTGAACTCTGTAAGACCTGGGGCCTGTAACCTGGGTTATCTCAGCAGGAATCCATAGTGGTTCACCCACAAGGTTCTTAGCATAAACAGAATCACCCACAGTGAATGTGCGAGTTTTGCTGGTGAAATCTAGAGGTGCGTTGGGTGCATAAGTGGGGTGAGGGCAGTCTAGGGTAGACCTGAGTTTTCTCCCCATCAAAAGCTCGGCAGGAGTTAAGTTAGTGGATGGACTAGGTGTTATGTATGTAGGTTTAAATGTTATTGGTTTATTTGAATTGGTCTTGTAAAATGTCAAATGGTATTGGTTTAAATAGTGCGGGAAGAAACCCTGCACTCCCATTGGCTAGCAGCTACGGCTGCCGGCTATAAGAAGCAGCCGTAGCCTTACCCGGACGGGTCCATTCGAGCTGTTGTCATTAATAAAGTCTTTTGCTGGAATTCCTCGCGTCTGACTCTTCATGCAAACTTAACACTGGCGACGAGGATGGGATTTCCCTGAAGAGAAGACGACGCGACGAACAAGCAACTGAGCGAGATGGCTGCGCTGAACACCCCCAGCACCGTTCGATCCGGCGACGGAAGACTGGGAATCGTATGCAGACCGGTTCCACATGTTCCTGGAAGGGAACGATCTCGCCGGCATCCCCGAGAGACGGAAGAGGGCGGTCTTTCTCACACACTGCGGTCCGGCAGTTTCAAAATGGCGGGCGTTGGCGGGAGCAGCAGAATTGAAGGTAATAGAATGGCCCGAATTAGAAAGACTTTTAAGAGCCCATTACGCCACAAGTATCGTGCCTCATTAAGAGACACGAATTTTACCGTCGGGATCAAGGGATAGCGAGAGTGTTAATGACTTCGTGGCAAGTTTAAGGGACATTGGGGGTGCTTGTGACTTTACCAACGTAGAAGAGGCCATGCGTGATCGGTTTGTTTTGGGCCTTAAAGATAAGATCTTACAAAGCAAACTGTTAATGAAACCAAAAATCACGCTTAAAGAGGCTATTGAAGAGGCTGTTTCAGCAGAAGCCACCAAGTCCTCAGCTGCGGCCATGAAAAAGATTAACAAGGCCTCGAGCCAGGCCTCAAGCCATTCTGATGGGGAAAAATCCTCAACAACTCATTGCAAACAAATAGACTCTGATTCGGATAGCAGTGAGGAAGAAGAGGGATTTTTAAGCTCAGAATGGAGAAGAAAAGAAAAGACTCTGAAAAAAACAGGCAAGGATTCGTTTGCAGAGGATGTGGGGGGCCACCCCCGCACTGAATGCAAGTTTTTGACTCCATTTGCCTACGTTGTGAGAAACGGGGTCATATAGCCAGAGTCTGCAAATCATCCAGAACTCCACCATTCAGGAAGAAACTTCCTGAGGAAGATTTTAAGCCCAACAATTTAAGTGGAAAAATGGGGCGAAATTCAAAAGCAAATGGCAAGAGTGAAACTCACCAAACAATATCCATTGGTCATTCTTCACATTTAAATAGCAGAAAAGTACATGTGAAGGTGTTTATTGAAGGGAGACCGTGCCACATGGAAGTGGACTCAGGCTCTTATTTATCTATGGTGTCATGGGACACTATACACAGACTCTTTCCAAGAATTCAGAAAAAACATTTCCAGAAGCAAGCACTGACCCTCAAAGACTACCAAGGGAACAAGATTCCAGTAGTTGGAGCGAGGGAATTCAACGTGCAGTTTAAAGGCCACACCAAACGTTTGCCACTGACCATCGTGGACAAGGATCGCCCAAGTTTGCTGGGACTTGAGTGGTTCAAGCCACTTGGCATCGAGGTGACTGGCATCCATCACGTGAGCAGTTCTGACTGGGAAGAGTCCTTGAAGTCTGAGTTTCCAGAGGTCTTCAGCGAAGGACTGGGCAAGTATATGGGGACCCCTATTGCTTTCAGTTTAGACCCCAAGGTGCCCCCAATTCGTTTAAAGCCCAGGAGGGTTCCATTTGCTTTAAAGGAAAAATTGATGCACAATTAGATAAGCTCATCGCCCAAGGGGTTTTGGAACCTACTGACCACTCCAGATGGGAAACACCCATAGTCACACCAGTCAAGGCTGATGGGTCAGTGAGAATCTGTGGTGACTACAAGGGGACACTTAACCATGCGCTGCAGCAGAGCGCATACCCTGTACCTGTTGTGCATCATCTGCTCCATTCCCTTGGCAGGGGTACAGTATTTGCTAAACTGGACTTAGCTCAGGCATATCAACAATTAACAGTTGATGATGCCACTGCAGAGGCACAAACAATTGTGACTCATAGAGTGCCTTCAAATGTAAAAGACTACAATTTGGAGTAAGCGTGGCACCTGGCATTTTTCAAAGTCTTATGGAAAGAATGTTGCAAGGACTGCCAGGGGTAGTGCCTTATTTTGATGATGTGTTAATCTCTGCTGAGAATGACACTCAGCTTCAAGAAGACTCAGAGAAGTCCTTACCAGATTCAGAAAAGCAGGTTTGAAAGTCAAGGAAGATAAATGCACTCTCAAAACAGACAGAGTTGAATTCCTGGGGTACATGATTGATAAACAGGGCATCCACCCCACTGATGCCAAGGTTAAAGCGATCAAGGAAGCCCTAAACCTCGTTGCAAGTCAGATCTGCAAGCCTTCCTTGGCCTTATTAACTTTTATCACATGTTTCTACCTCACAAAGCATCTATTGCTGAACCCTTACATCGTTTACTTGATAAGAAGCTGCTTGGATCTGGGGGCGGAAGGAACAGTCAGCATTTAACAGTATTAAGAGACTAATCACGTCTGATGCTGTGTTGATTCAATTCTCTGAGAATTTACCTGTTGTTCTGACTTGTGATGCATCCCCTTTTGGAGTGGGAGGGGTTTTGAGCCACAGGCTTCCCAATGGCCGGGAAGCCCCAATTGCATTCTACTCTCGCACGCTGTCCAAAGCAGAGAGGAACTACAGCCAATTGGACAAGGAGGCTTTAGCAGTTGTTGCAGCTGTTAAGAAATTTCATGAATATCTGTATGGCAGGTCATTCACCATTGTTACAGATCACAAACCTTTGCTTGGCATCGTGGCAGGAGACAAACCTACACCTATTATCCTGTCACCAAGAATGCTGAGGTGGACTGAATTTCTTGCAGCCTACTCCTACAAACTGATTCACAGGCCTGGCAAGGACATTGGACATGCTGATGCACTGAGTCGTTGCCCACTACCTTGCCACAAGGAGGACTGTGAACTTGAGACTCACACCTTTTCCTGGAGACCGTTGCTAAGCTTCCAGTCCATGCTGCTGAGATTGCCAGAGAATCTGCCAAAGATGCTGTGTTGGCACCTGTTATGGGCTGGATTAAAAAGGTTGGCCTCTTCAAGATCTACCTCACTTTGCCCAACCTTTCAAATCCAGGCAAACTGAATTATCTGTATTAAGAGGATGTATTTTGTGGGGTAACAGGGTGGTTATTCCTGCAAAACTGCAAAGGGAGGTTTTGGAAATGTTACATGAGGGTCATCCTGGGATTGTAAGGATGAAAGGTTTGGCCAGGAGTTATGTATGGTGGCCAGGTATTGACAAAATGGTTGAAAACTGGGTTGCCTCTTGTCCCAATTGCCAGGTAGTCAGGCCTGCCCCACCTCACGCCCCCACACAGGAATGGGAATGTCCTAGGGGCCCATGGTCTAGAATCCACATTGATTTTGCAGGCCCTACAAGAGGGCACACGTTTCTAGTAATTGTAGATGCATACTCCAAATGGCTAGAGGTTATTCTCATGACTTCTACTACTACTGAGGCTGTTATCAAGCAGCTCAAAAAGCTCTTTGTAACCCATGGGTTACCAGATGTCCTTGTCTCTGACAATGGCCCTCAATTCACGTCTAACATTTTTGAATCCTTTCTAGCTCAACAGGGCATCAGACATGCCCTTACAGCCCCTGGGCACCCTTCGCCAACGGCCGGGCTGAACGTATGGTACGCTTTACCAAAGAAAAGCTTCAGCAGCTGGGTCCTGGGGACATCACTGAGAAGCTTGAAAAGCTTCTTAGTGTTCAGCACATCACTCCTAGCCCATCAACTAACTTGTCCCCAGCAGAGTTGTTAATGGGCAGGAAACTTAGGTCTTCCCTTGACCGACTTCATCCCACTTATGCACCCAATACACCACTGGATTCCACTTCCAAAGTTCGTTCTTTCAGTGTGGGAGATTCTGTCTATGCTAGGAACCTTACAGGTGAACCTTTGTGGATTCCTGCTGAAATAACTCACATCACTGGCCCTCTTTCTTACAGGGTTCAAACAGAGGATGGCCTCCTCTGGAGCAGGCACATTGACCAACTTAGATCCCGTTCACTCAGGAACATCGCCCCTGTCTCTCTCTAGGTCCCTCACCTGATGTCTCTTCTAGGGGAAGGGGAGGAACAGGAGGAATATCAGCAAACAGGAATCAACCCTTTGTGTAACGAGCCATTGCGCAGGAACCATCCCGAACCCTGTCACAATGCCAAGATCCATCCTTAGAAGTAGAGTCATTACGACAGGAACCATCCCGAACCCTGTCACAATGCCTAGATCCATCCTTAGAAGTGGAAGATTGTACATCACTACCAGACTTGGGTGTTGACATTGGAATGGAGATGGGTTGGGAGGAGAGACCAGATTCTAACAGTCTAACAGGGTCTTCTTTCACAGGAAGTCCTAACAGGAAATGTCAGCAGACACATTTCCCCTCTCACTGGGTGAGAACAATAAAGATTCTGAACCACGAAGGTCTCAACGTTACCGTAAGAGCCCCACCTATTTAAAGGAATACATTAGATAGGTTGGGGTTTGGTATGGACTGAACCTAGTGGGGAGGGGTGTTATGTATGTAGGTTTAAATGTTATTGGTTTATTTGAATTGGTCTTGTAAAATGTCAAATGGTATTGGTTTAAATAGTGCGGAAGAAACCCTGCACTCCCATTGGCTAGCAGCTACGGCTGCCGGCTATAAGAAGCAGCCGTAGCCTTACCCGGACGGGTCCATTCGAGCTGTTGTCATTAATAAAG
>CM019149.1:167394456-167406039 GCA_009733165.1 Naja naja
CCTTATAATAGCATTTACTATTTTCTTTAGGCAACGGTCTGCAAAAGGATTGGTGCTTTCAAGGAATAATAAATTACATGCGGTCTCAAGCACAGGAGAGGCAATTCCTCCTAAGTGGCACCACGGAAAGAATGACAAATGAAACAGTTCTCATCATGGTAAAATAGCCAAGCTACTTCTTGCCCATTTTCTTTTTAATGCTCCAGTGCAAGAATAACTGCATCAAGGAGCAAAGTGTTATCGGGGATGTTCCTGCTCGCTTCTAAAAATGCAGCTAGCTGCCTTTTGCTTGTAAACATTTTCAGCTCATTTTGGAGAATGCTTGTTATTAGGATAGTGGTCACCAGATGGCGCTGCTGCACACAGTCATCCAAGTTCTTAAGGTGGAAGCAATGAGCAGTTGGTGTGGGAATTTGGATTCTGCATTGTTAAATGGAGGAAGCTCTGACCAAACCAACCTTGGCCATTCTCTCCAAGGCCTACAGCAGAGTGGTTATTTTCTAGCATTTGATCCTTTTAGGACTTGAAGAATTCATTGCAGCATCTTCTTACAAGGAAAGCACACGTTCCCCATTAAATTGTGATCTGAAGTTGTAAGAAGAGAGGAGCCTGTTCTTTGTTGCAATTATATCTCCAAACGTGGCAACTTTAAGACTTGTGGACTTCAACTCCCAGAATTCCTAGCTGGTGGAGGAATTCTGGGAGTTGAAGTCCACAAGTCTTAAAGTCGCCACATTTGGAGACCTCTGCTGTAGAAGAACAGGGTTCAGAAGACCATGGAAGACAGATTAATTGATTTATCCCCCAAAAACAACTGCAACACAATGATTAAAAATTCTGGGGTCCTGTCCACAGGCAGGCAGGCAGGCAGGCAGGCAGGCAGGCAATAGAATCTGCATATAATATCAATTGCTATGCTTGCTGAAAAACAACATAGAGATGGACATTTAAAAAGCTCACAACCATACTGTTAGTCTCACAGTGTTCTGGAAACTTTTAAATGGCTTCTAGAGGAAGTTTGCAGATGAATAAGGTAAACAAGCTGGAGGTTTCAAATCAACCAGAATAGAGCTGGAAGGGACTTGGAGGTCCTCTAGTCCAACCCCCTTCTCAAGAGAAGATCTTGTACCATTTCAGACAAGTGGCTGTCCAGACTCTTCTTTAAAACCTCCAGTGATGGAGCACCTACAACTTCTGTAGGGAAGCTGTTCCACCAGTTAATTGTCCTCACTGTTAGGAAGTTTCTCCTTAATTCCAGGTTGCTTCTCTCCTGGATTAGTTTCCACCCATTGTTTCTTGTCCTGCCTTCTGGTACTTTGGAAAATAAGTTGACCCCCTTTTCTTTGTGGCAGCCCCTCAGATACTGGACTACTGCTATCATATCACCCCTAGTCCTTCTTTTCTCTAGACTGGCCATACGCAATTCCTGCAACTGTTCTTTGTGTGCTTTTGTCTCTAGGTTGTTAATCATCTTAATTGCTTTTCTTGGCACTTTTCCCAAAGTCTCAACCTGCTTTTTGTCATGTGGTGACCAAAACTGGATGCAGTATTCCAGGTGTGGCCTTACTAAGGATTTATAAAGCGGTACTAAGACTTCACGTGATTTTGATTCTACGCCTCTGTTTATACAACCAAAGATTGATATCCTCGATCAGGGGTGTCAAACTCACGTCATCACAGCGGTGTTACATGATGTATCGTGACTTCCCCCCCTCTTCGCTGAACCAGGTGTGGCGTGGTCAGCATGTGACATCCAGCCCGCAGGCCGGAGTTTGACAGCTCTGTCCTAGACAGACATGGGATCTGCCATGTTAGGCTGATGTGGGCCCCTTTCCTCCTGTCATCTAGGGTCATCCCCCTTGGGGCAGCAGGAGTGTCCACTTCTTCCAAACTGTGCTCTCCAGCTGTACCTACAAGTTGGGACCTTGATCAGACTGAACCATTGCTGGCCAATGATGTGTGTGTGTGTGGGGGGTGGATCTTGAAATAATGGTGGGGGGAGAACCACTTCAAGATCCATCACTACTACCACCCCCATCACTGGCTAGCAATGATTCAGTCTGATCCAGACTGAGTGAAGACTTGGCTTTCTCTGTGTCACTTCAACATCCACCCTCCCACATATTTTTTGTAGGTGCATATGAGCTTTTCAGACCTGTTGTAGGAATTGGGTGTGTCTAGTTTTCTGAAAATAAAGACTAGGGGAGACATGATAGCAGTGTTCCAATATTTGAGGGGCTGCCACCAAGAAGAGGGAGTCAAGCTATTCTCCAGAGCACTTGAGGGCAGAAGAAGAAGCAATGGCTGGAAACTAATCAAGGAGAGAAGCAACCGAGAACTAAGGAGAAATTTCCTGACAGAACAATTAACCAGTGGAACCATTTGCCTCCAGAAGCTGTAGATGCTCCAACACTGGAGAACATTGGAAGAAGAGACTGGACAACCATTTGTCTGGAATGATAGAGGGTTTCCTGCTTGAGCAGGGAGCTGGTCTGCAAGACCTCCAAAGTCACTTCCAACTCTGTTATTCTGGTATGATCTTAAAAGAAGACAGGGGCAAATTACTTAATGCCAAGGCGGCCACATGGAGGTTCCAAGGTTGACTTTGAGAGAGGCTATACCTTTTGTTAAAGGTTAATTATATCTTTTTTCAGGTGATGGTGCTAATGTCATGGTGGGGAGGATGATAACAACGGAAGATTTGTACATTTGCAATGTCCCATAGCTGATCCATAGCTGATAGGTAGTCCTCAAGTTACAACAGTTTGTTTAGTGACCATTTGAACTTACAGCAGCCCTGCAACTAGTGAGACTTGTGACAGTTTTTCACACTTATGACCATTTCAACATCCCCGTGGTCACGTGATCAAAATTCAGATGCTTGGCAACTGACTCATATTTATGACAGTTGCAGTGTCCTGGAGTTATGTGATCAACTTCTGCGACCTTCTGACAAATGAAGTCAATGGGAAAGTCAAATTCACTTAACCATGTGATTAACTTAATGAGAGCAGTGATTCACTTAACAACTGTGGCAAGAAAGGTCATAATATGAATCAAAACTTATCTAGCAAATCTTTCACTTAGCCACATAAATTCTGGGCTCGATTGTGGTTGTACATTGAGGACAACTGGCATAAGACCCTTCTCTGCTCTCCCTTCTGTTTCTTTCCTTTTAATTGGAATTGGATTGGGTTCCATTTTAATTAAAGGAGGCCTTCAAATAGTAGGTGACGACGTGAAATGGGATATACGACCATTCTAACCTAATTGTTACAGTTCTGTAAACTTCGGTCTGCAGGTATACATGTATGATTTATTGGCAGCTGTTCATGCTATCCATTCTGGGTGGGGGAGGGGATGCTTTAGACTTGGGGTGATGGGGCTCGATCCTGCATCTTCGTCCTCTACCTCTATTGAAGGCGTTTGTACCAGGGTTGCAGCCCTTTTGTATCCTCGGGCACTGATACAAAGATTATGGTGATGTGCCAGCCAGTTTGTTTTAAAACTAATCGATAGTTTTCTTGACAACCTTTGAGTTATGCTTGTTATGAGGGGAAACTGTTTTCTCACTGAAACACGGTAAGCACGGCTGAGTAATGGGAGCAATTCGAGCCAATCGGATGGACAAGCAGCCTTTGATGACTGAGGAGAACTTGATTGGATTTGCTGCCTCAGGAAGTAACAGAGATCTTGGTTGTAGGTGGCAGAGCACACAGGAAGCTACGCTCATGAAATTTTGCAAGATGGGAGAAGGAAGTGGGTTGCTTGGAGCTTATTGGGCTTAGAGACTAGTCCACCGGTGGCACTTTGGGGCTAGTATTTATTGATTTTCTTGTTTTCTTGTTTGGTTTTTATCCTGCCTTGAATTACGTTGTAAGTAACTCAAGGAGGTGAAGATACACAATACTCACTCCACCTCCTATTTTAAACACCACATGCATACCACTTATACTGTAAGCCCCTAAACTTATCAAACTTTGATAAGCCTGGTTAGGGGTTGGTTGTCCCAATTTTTCCCCAGTCTCAGAAAAATATATTAAAATCTAGGGTTCACCTTCACATATGACAGACATAACAGATTGTTGACTGATAATACAGAGATAATATGTATTGAGATACAGATTATTTTACTCCCTTCAGACTTCCCCGTAAGTCTACCATCCTTGATTTTTGTAATTCTGCTTTAAGTCATTTATATAAAAAGGAAATGATTCTTCAGAAAGCATCCAAATATAATACCTTTTCCTGCACCTAAAGGTGTTATCTGGGACTGGGGTAGGGTATTTTGTGATTCATTAAGATGTATCATGTAACATGTGTGTTCTTTGTTCTTTTTTCTTTGTTGAGGTATTTCTGATGTTTATGATACAACATTTTTTGAGTTAGTGGTCATGATCAATCAATCAATTAATCAATCACGTAGACATCTTAATAGTTTGTTATAGATGCTGCAGAAAGACATATATTTTAATGTTCTATTAATTTACAAGAATAGCTATCAAGAAAAAAAACTTGGTTTGTAAGTGTTGGGAAATATCAACAACAAGCAGGAGTAATTACTAAGTGCACTTTTGTTTCATTGTGTCAGAGTACAAATATTGTAGAATAGAATAAATAAAAATTGAGTTTTTCTGGTTTCCTCAGAACTATCAACCCAAATGGCCCTCAGAGATAATAACATGTATTACTCTGATTATAATCTCAGGAAAATCCAGTTTCCACTTCCAAGTTTTATAATGTGGTATTAAAGCTAACTATTATTTTTATGGCCAGTTTTTAGTAATTTGCCTGGATGAAGCGTTTTTCAGAAAGAGTTCCAAGGTTATTTAATGAGTTCATATCTCAAATCTCTTTCTCATTTGATGTGAACTGAACAGCATCTTTGATTTTAAATGAGTTGACTACATGTACCAGTTTTTAAATATTGTGAATGAATGATTGCAACTGATAAACTTAAAGAGAATAAAATCTATCCTGTATGAAATTTGATTTAAATTTGTGAGCAATTCTTCTGAAAAATATGATCATCAGAGAAAAGATTTCCTTCATTAATCATATAAAGTGTTTAGCCACATTAAATCATTTACTTAAAACTAGAGTAATTGATAAATGGGAGAAGTCTGATTGCAAATTTCTCCAAATTTTTAGGCTAAATTGTAGATGTGAATATTATATACATAATATTCTTAATATGCAAAACAATATTTTGATATTTTCAATTGTCGTTGTATTAGGTACTCACATAATGCTCAATGAATACAAATTGAATTAGTGCTGCTTCATCTGTTAGGATAGTATTATTTCTTCCAGATATTTCACTATTATGTTATCGCATGTGATTCAAAGGTCCATCTCAGATTACATTCTGATGCATAATTGTTAATTTCTATGACTTCACCCACTAACAAAAAAGTAATATACACAGACATGTGCAAAGGTATGCAAAAATGAAATTGTTCAAATTATCTCTTTGGAAAGTACAGAAAATTACACGCTAAGTCAAAAGAACAAGGCACATAATTAAATGCAGGTGCTATAAATCTCAACCAGACCAGCACCACTTGAATAAGGCTGTCTGGGATTTGAAAACACAGACACTGACTGTGCATGTGACAGGGGCCATCAGTAGCTTGAGCAAGGATTTTTTTTAGGAAACCTGATTTGATTTTGGATGGAAAAGAAGCTCCCAATAAGGAAGCAATAAAAGAATTTGAACCAAAGCCACCGTGGAAGAAGAGAAATGGGAACAAATTGTTAAGATGTGCTTCTTCTACTAAGAAAGGAGAATACCATGTTTCTCTGACTCACACGACCCACCCTAATTTTTTTGGGGTGGGCCTCATATTACCCCTACCATGAAAATAAGGCCAGGGGGGATGGGTGTGGCCAGCACGAGTGGGACATGGGGGTGTTGGGGACAACTGTCCAGCTGCAGCTGCAGCCCGTTGGCCCCTTGGGGCGGCACAAATACCGCTTTTGCCCTTTTCTTTCTGGGCGCAGCACTTCTGATTGTTGGGTCACTTCCAGGGATAGGATTCTACTGGTTTGGACTGGTTCAGGAGAACCGGATGATAAATTTGCATCTGGTTTGCCAAACTGGTATTTGAATTGACCGGCTGGCCCTGCCCTACCCTGCTCCTCCCAGGAGTCCCGTGGCCCATTTTTGATGCAGGTTAAGTGCAGGGTCCACGCGGAGGCTAAGGGAGGGGGGGAAACGGGCCTTCCGGAAGTCCAGAAACAGGCCTGTTTCCAGCTTCCGGAGGGCTTCCAGGTGCCCGGGAGGCCATTTTCACCCTCCCAGAGACCTGGGAAGCCTCCGGACCCTTTGGAAGGCAAAAACCAGCCTCCCGGAAGTTTCAGTAGGCCACGTCCACCATGGCCGTGCCCACCCAGGAACTGGGCAGCGAACTGGTTGCTGGGAATTTTGAATCCCACCCCTGGTCACTTCCCTGAAGCCGGCAGCTCCACGGCCAGCTGCTTTGCTTTCCCTTTTGGGAGGCTTGGGAGGCTTGCATGGCAGCTCCGGCACCAGCATGGGGAGGCAGGCAATCCAGACCCTGCGTGCTGGTGCTTGTTCAGTGCAGCCACAGGCAAGCCAAGAGACAGTGGGACGAAGGGGCTGGTGCACTGGGATTGCCTCTGCCTCTCCTATGCCTCTCCCTCCCCTGCTGCTGGTACCACCATGCAAGCCTCCCATGAGGCAAAGAGAGAAAAGCAAAGCAGCTGTCCCAGAGCTGCCAGCTTCGAAAGGGCCCAACAGAATACAAGGTCAGCTAATTGCCCCAACAATCTTGGGTCCTCAGTTTACCTACCCGAGAGGATGGAAGGCTGAGTCAACCTTGAGCCTGGTGGGATTGAGCCTGCACTAATTGCAGGCAGCTGGAACTAAGTGCTAGGCATTTAACTGCCTGCACCACCAAGGCTCTTGCAGGCATTTCATTAACCAAACATCATCAGTGCTCAGAGAGCACCATGAACTGAGCTCACGTGCGTCTGCTGCACAGATTATACCTAAACCAAGAATCTTTTTTCTTAATCTATCCACACATCCTTGAGGGGATCAAAAAGAATGCTGGCCTAAAAATAGCTGTCCCGGTTGCTAATTTCCGTCCAGCCCCCGTTGCACCTCTTCCAAGTCACTGCTGAATGTCGTATTGTCCCAATTGCTTTCTTCAAGCAGAGAAGGTGCAGAGGATTGAAATGGACAACTATAGAGAAATAGGAAAATAAGCAACGCAAGCAGGTGCAACACATCTCATTTCTGGGGACTGCAAAAGGGTTTTGGCATCTGAAGCTAAAGATAATTAGCAACATCTTTGGGCTCATATGTCCCCGCTTCTTCCCCAAGCAAAATAGGGAGGAGTCTGCTTCCGTTTCCTCCTCCTTTTTGGGAGTCTGAGGAGAAGCTGGCACCAAATATGGCATGAAAGGAGTGATGAGAGCAAACCAACCTCAGGAGAAAAACAGTTGTGGGGTAGAGCTAAGAGGTCTGTAAGGGGCATGCATAAGAGCACCAAAATACCTACCGTTCCTGACCTAATGTCCTCTTTTATCCTTATCCATTTCATGTACTCATAATCATGTTCCTAATTATATCTGTTATCAAAAACAGCCTTGGTGGTGCAGGCTGTTAAATGCCTAGCACAAGTTCCAGCTGCCTGCAATTAGTGCAGGCTCGAATCCCACCAGGCTCAAGGTTGACTCAGCCTTCCATCCTCTCGGGGTAGGTAAATTGAGGACCCAAGATTGTTGGGGGCAATAAGCTGACTTTGTAAAAATGCCGCTTACTAATAAGCAGGCATATACAATGGAATGAAGGCTATTGCTGAGCACATTGGGTTGTATCCCAAAAATTGTAAGCTGCCCTGAGTCTCCGGAGAAGGGTGGCATATAAATGTAATTAAAAAAAACCCATGCTCGACAAATAAATAGAAGCCGTCTAGAGAGCAGAAGGGGAGGAATGTGTCCCTACTTCCCAGGACTGCCAACACCCTCCACTTATCACACCCACAACGTATTATCTGACTTTGTCTCTGAGATAATGGGCAATAAAGCATCACACCTTGAAGTGGGGTCGTTGTGTACTCTTGATACTCTTTAAATGGGAAAGGTTGATTTAGTGATATTTTAGGCTGTTTCATTTATGGGTGGGGTATGAGATGAAAGCTTTGTGGTGCAGTCAAAGTGGAACATTGTGCCGTAGGAGACCTCAGATGGGGTTATTAAGATAAACTGACGAGATATGGTGAGAATTTCAGATACTTTTCTTGACTGCGTAGATTTCAAATTGTTAGGGTGTCTAATCCGAGAAGGAAATCTGGCATAGGATGAAGGATATGGGAAACAGCATGCCCTGGCAAATAAGGAACAATCTCCTCTTTGACTACATCTCTGTCTTAAACTAAAAGGCTACAAACAAGAACACAGGGCCTGCTGGGACCAGAGTTGGTTCATCTTTGTTTCCCTCTTTACTTTCCTCAAATTAAAAATAAATAAATGGTCTTTGTATTGGAAGAGAGATCTGAATTGCGATCATTTTGATGAACATGGCTAGGTTTATTTGCTTGCCTCAACTTTGCCCTCCTTATAAGAACATGCACTCCATTTCCAGGTAATTCCAGAAAACTCGAATTTCAGGTAACTCCAGGTAGCTCTGTGTCCTTACTTTGGCTTGGTTCCTTAGCTAAGTGTAAAAACTTCTATCTTTTCTCAATTCTCTTTTGTTCTGCTATCTTCTGCTAGTGTAGAAGCTTGTAATCTTTTAATGTCCGTTTTCTCTGTCCCTTCCATTTTAGATTTAGGGATCCATAAAACTTTCTTTATCTTCACTCCTCATGTTTGCAACCCTTAGCCCTAAAGATGAAGGTGCACATGCCTCATGTTCAATGCTCACTTATTCTTTTAGGGGAGACTCATCAAAATAGCTTGGTTATTGTCATGCCCCTGGTGGAGACTGACTCTGAGGGAGAGGAGGAACAGCCGACAGGGGTGGAAGTGTGGCTCAGGAGGTTGTGGAGGAGGCTGGAGAAGGGCAGAGGCCGGCTGAGCAGGCAGAGGAGGACCCAGGCCCATCCCTCTCCATCCTAGGGCATGCAGAGGGAGAGGATAAGGGAGAGACGTGGTCTCCTCGGGAGGAGAGGCCTTGATCCTCTTCATGGGCTGCAGGTGTGACAACTGAATAAGAGTTTGGACCGCGTCTGGCAAACGCTGGAAACAAAGCATGTAAATATCTCTAGTTTATAGTTCCTCTCTGAGTTTGGCGTCCTTCCCAGTGTGTGTTATCTGTGGACATCCTCCAGCCCTTATCTTGCCTGGTTTGTGTTGCTTTTCCCTTCTTGTGTAACTGTGTGGGAGTTTTTTTGTCTTCCATTAAAGATATTCGAGCTTGGAAGCAAAGTGAAGGAATAAAAGGGCTTCACCTGTTTTCTGTGACTGTGTTTGTATCCCACCCTGGGTCATCACAGTTATGCTGGAAACCCTATAGACATAGGTGAAGGGTGGTGGTGGAGCAAATGATATTATACATGCTATGACATCATATGGATGAAATGGGTTAGATTTGGATCATGGTGATGTGTTCAATGCATGCTAATAATTTTCATCGTTTGCACAATTATGTCATGATATGTGATGTCATTGTGGCTTGTCCCAGATACCTAGATGGGCCAAGTCATTCTTTTACAGTTTCCTTCCAAATGTAAGCTTTCTAATTCTGCTGGAGTTTATTCTGATGATTTTATCTCTTTTCATTCTATATTCATTCTTTCTATAACTTTGAAATTTACTTATGCTTCTGTGTTTCCTCTTTCTTCTAATCTAATTGGTAGTTACCAAGTTGGAAATATCTTTGGATGCAATCTTTTGATTACATATTGATGCATCATGATCGCATGCAATAAAAGATAAAATATGCCCTTATTAGCACACATGTCCTACGGATACCCACTGTTGGGGGATGTATTTTGGATAGGTTATTGGATATCTCAGTACCCTTTTGAAACTCAGTTGGGGTTGTCCCATTCTGTGTGCCTGTGTTGTTTTTGCAACCTTACAAATAAATAAGGGAAGATACATAGCACATTTTTCTATACAATATAGTTTTAATACAGCAATCCAGTTTTACAGTTGTTTTGTGCTAGACTGGGTCTTGTTCAAAGTATTAGTATTCAACAGATATGTTTTACCAATAAAGGAGAATATTTGTAGCTCAGGGTTGATAATATTTGTAGCTCAGGGTTTCATTACCTAACTAGATAATATCATCAGTACTGGATAATGAAATGTCTGCAAAAAACCAAGCAAGCTTTGAGAATACCAAGGACCCCACAAATACATTTGCACTCACACTGATGGGCAATGAGTAGAATAAACTGTGACACTAATTCCGATCCTATGATGGACATCCAGCACATGGATGCTTCCCTTACAGAGTGTGTTTGTATAGGGACAAACACTTTATCTTTCTGTGTCCAATGAAATAAAGTACGGTTCAACATGTTCTGAGGGTCTTCAGCTGTTTCAACTCCAGGTTAATGGATAAGAAACATTTTTTATCCAGAAAGTTTCACTGAGGCAAAACCTTCAAGATTGCAGGGAACAGAAAGGAAGAGGCAGGCACAGTTGCATCGCTAGAGTGTTGTGCCATTTGGATCTAAAATGCATTTGCAAGGACATCTTGTGTTTTCCTGGCTGTCCTTGGAGGTTGTGGGGTGCAGGAAAATACTTGTCTGAATTCAGGAGGCATTGCCGAAGCAGGGACAGGAATGCACACTAAGTAAGGCATTGGACAATTGTTGATAAAACAGTCAGTAACTGCAAATTGAGTTTTGTAGGGAAAGCAAAAAAATAAAAAATTCAAAAAAAAATTGGCCGAAAGAGGGGAAGGTGAAGAATGAACTACTCAGGCAAAAATGGAGCAGAATGTTCTTTTGCTCTATCCCAGTCATCCTCAGCCCAGCCAGCTCATCCCACAAGTACACAAACAGCTTGAAAATCACCTCACTCTGATATTGCCCCTAGCACATACCTCTGCCTGAGTGGTCAGCTGGGTTAGTAGGAGATACGTCCTCTCTTCACTTCCTAACATTAAAGGACTGATGAAGAGATTTAAAGCACCACCATCCAACCTGCCCAATTACAGAGCTCAATGCCCCAAGGCAGGGAGGTGAAACCCGGCAGGAAGAAAGCAAAGGAAGGGGTCTTCAGAGGTCATTTGGAAAGGTCATTTTGGATCTTTCCCCACCTAACCCTGAATTAAGGCACAATTGTGCTGTTGTAACATTTCCTTTCTCTGGTGTTGCCTTCTCATTCCTAGTCCATGGGAGAAACAGGCTTTATTTATTTATTTACTAGCTATACCCGTGCCTTCGCTATGAAACTATGTGGTCAAGTTTAGTTTTTGGGGAGGAAAATAAGGGGAAAATGTGCCTCTGCCTCTCCATTGGTATTCATCTGGCTAGTGTCCTGTCAGTGTGTGAGAGAGTTGAGGGCTGTTTGGAAACTGAAACATGGAAACTGAAACAGAATTTGCTGTGTGAGCATGAAGGGAGACAGCAAGGAACCTGGAGGTGGCATGCTCAA
>CM019149.1:167407039-167489587 GCA_009733165.1 Naja naja
TTAGATCCGGTTCACTCAGGAACATAACCCTGTCTCTCTCTAGTCCCTCACCTGATGTTCTTCGGGGGGAAGGGGAGGAACAGGAGGAATATCAGCAAAGCAGGAATCAACCTTTTGTGTAACGAGCCATTGCGACAGGAACCATCCAGAACCCTGTCACAATGCCAGATCCATCCTTAGAAGTAGAGTCATTACGATCAGGAACCATCCGAACCCTGTCACAATGCCTGACCATCCTGAGAAGTGGAAGATTGTACATCACTGCCAGACTTGGGTGTGACATTGGAATGGAGATGGGTTGGGAGGAGAGACCAGATTCTAACAGTCTAACAGGGTTCTCTTCACAGGAAGTCCTAACAGGGAAATGTCAGCAGACACCATTTCCCTCTCACTGGTGAGAACAATAAAGATTCTGAACCACGAAGGTCTCAGTACACGTACGGAGCCCCACCTATTTAAAGGAATACATTAGATAGGTTGGGGTTTGGTATGGAACTGACCTATGTGGGGAGGGTATTATGTATGTAGGTTTAAATGTTATTGGTTTATTTGAATTGGTCTGAGAGGAGCAAGGGTGATGCTCCAGAGGCAGTCTGGACCGTATGGTCTATGTGACTACTCCACAAAACACCATTCTCAGTTTGAACTCTGTAAGACCTGGGGCCTGTAACCTGGGTTATCTCAGCAGGAATCCATAGTGGTTCACCCACAAGGTTCTTAGCATAAACAGAATCACCCACAGCTGAATGTGCATTAATAAAAGTCGTTGGGTGCATGGGGGTGAATCTAGGTCTGACTCTCAAAAAGCTCGGCAGGAGTTAAGTTAGTGGATGGACTAGGAGTGATGTGTTGGATACTGAGTAGTTTTTCAACTTTCTCAGTGATGTCCCCTGGACCCAATTGTTGGAGTTTCTCCTTGGTAAAACGTACCATGCGTTCAGCCCGGCCGTTAGACGAAGGATGCCCAGGGGCAGTAAGGGCGTGTCTGATACCCTGCTGTGCTAAATATGATTCAAAAAGGTTGGAAGTAAATTGAGGACCATTGTCAGAAACAAGTACATCTGGCAACCCACGAGTTACAAAACGTTTCTTAAGCTGTTTGACAACAGCATCTGCTGTGGTGGATGCCATAGGAACAACCTCCAACCATCTGGAGTATGCATCTACCACAATAAGGAAAGTGTGCCCTCTGGTAGGGCCAGCAAAATCAATGTGAATCCTGGACCATGGGCCCCTAGGACATTCCCATTCCTGTTTGGGGGCGAGAGGTGGAGCAGGCCTGACTTCCTGACAGTTGGGACAGGATGCAACCCAGTTTTCAACCATTTTGTCAATACCTGGCCACCATACATAACTCCTGGCCAATCCCTTCATTCTGACAATTCCCGGATGACCCTCATGTAACATTTCCAAAACCTCTTTCTGTAGTTTTGCAGGAATAACCACCCTGTTACCCCACAAAATACATCCTCTTAATACAGATAACTCAGTTTGTCTGGACTTAAAAGGTTGGGACCCTTGAGGTAGATCTTGAAGTGGCCAACCTTTCTTAATCCAGCCTTTTCTGCCCCAGACCCATGCAGATTTCTTATCCAATAGTCTGTGTAAGGGTTCTGCAGTGGTTGCTTTCTGAGGTAGAAACATATGATAGAAATTAATAAGTCCCAGGAATGCTTGTAGATCAGTTTTGCATCTAGGCCTGGGGGCTTCTTTGATTGCCTGAACTTTGGCTTCTGTGGGGTGGATGCCATGTTTATCAATCATATAACCCAAGAATTCTACTTTGTTAGTTCTTAGTGTGCATTTCTCTTTTTTGACTTTTAACCCTGCTTCTTTGAAGTGAGTCTTCTGAATGTCTGGTATCAGTCTCTTAATAGTGTCCCATGACACCATGGATAAATATGAACCTGAGTCCACTTCCATTTGGCAAGGCCTTCCTTCAATGAATACCTTGATATGCACTTTCCTGTTATTTAAAGGGGAAGAATGACCAATAGTTACTGTTTGATGAGTTTCATTCCTTCCATTTGCGTCTGAGTTGCGCCCCATTTTCTCACTGGTGTTGTTTGGCTTGACTTCTCTATCTTTATTGTTTGTAGCAAACTTTCTTCTGGTTGGTGGAGTTCTGGATGATTTGCAGACTCTTGCAAGGTGCCCTCTTTTTTCACATCGGAGGCAAATGGTGTCCAGGAACTTGCATTCAGTGCAGGGGTGGTTTCCCCCACAACCTATGCAGTGGAAATCATGCCTCTTCCTTCTCAGGTCGTTTCTTTTCCGCTCCATTATGAGTCTGTTGATTTCTTCTTCTTCTCCACTGTATTCTGACTCAGATTCAAGTTCATCAAAATGAGTTGTAGTGGTCTTTTCCCCATCTGAATGGCCCGTAGTCTTGTTCATCTTTCTCATGGCTGCTGCTGAGGATTTGGTGGCTTCTGCTGAAGATGCTTCCTCTATGGCTTCTTTCAGCGTGATCTTGGGTTTCATTAGTAATTTGCTCTGCAAAACCTTGTCTTTAAGGCCCAAAACAAAACGATCGCGCATGGCCTCCTCTAAGCTGCTGAATTCGCATGCACCCCCAATATCTCTTAAACTTGCCATGAAGTCATTTATGCTTTTGTCTTCCCCCTGATCGCGGCGATAAAACTTGTGTCTCTTAACGAGGCACAATACTTGGGGTGCATAGTATGCCCTTAAAAGCCTCTCTAGATCAGGTCATGCCATTACTTCATGTCTGCTTTCGCCATCTTGAAAACTGCCGGACCGCAATACGTGAGAAAAACCGCCCTCTTCCGCTGCTCAGAAATGGCGGCAAGATCGCTTCCTTCCAAAAACATCTGAAACCAATCTGCATACGACTCCCAGTCTTCATTCTTCGGGTCGAATGGGTCTGGGGGGGTATTCAGCGCAGCCATCTCGCTCTTCTCTGTTCCGCGTTGCTTTCTCTTCAGGGAAATCCCATCCTCGTCGCCAGTGTTAAGTTCGCATAGAGAGGCAGGACGCGGAGTGCTTCAACTCAAAGTTTATTGTGACTTCAGCTCAGAACGGACCCAATTTGGCTTAGCCGAGGCAGCTATATATAGCCGGCTGCCTCGGCTGACAGCCAATTAGAGTGCAGGGTTTTCCCGCACTTTTGAACCAATGATTTCAAACACTTTACAAGAACAACCATTCATATTCAAACTCTGCATACATAACACAGCCTTTATTGTCCTCATGGAGATACCGTTGCTAAAAAAACCTCTGGATCTACAAGTCATTTTTTAAAATATAATAATTTGTCACTCTTTATCTTAATAAAATACCATGTATAGGAAAATACCTGTGGTAGCAACCAACCTGTAGAACATTGTATGGGGCTACAAGATATTGGCTGCTAATTCAGGTGGCTTTCAAAGGGATTGGAAATATTCCTAGAGGACAGCTCTATCAATGGCTACTAAATTTTGACAACTAGGTGCTGCTTCCAGGCATGGGGGTAACCCTCCCTTATATATTAGGTTCATGGGAACAGCAGAGGAAGACTACCTTCATTTCATATTTATGGTCTGCTTAGAAGCCTCTGGTGGGCCACCCTGTGAGATGCAATGCTGGAGAGATGAGTGAAGATCCAGCAGGAATATTCTCTTGTTCTCAACCAATTTTGACAACTATTAAAAGTAATCCCAGTTCCATAATCCATTCCTCCCCATGTCCTTCCTCCCAAGATAAACATTCTGAAAGCATCCAAGGAAGTTTCAAGGCAAGGTATCAGTCCTAAACCAATACATTTTATCACATGCAAATTATTGAATTGCATTAATGTTCAGAATATCAAGGAAAAAGGTGCTTCACAGCTCCAAGGTAGGCCAAGAATGCTTCCCTTTGTAGTGTATGTCATCTGTGCTCAGATGTAATTGTTCAAAGGGCTCTCTCTCAGTTGACCTTAAAATAAATTCCACCAACAGGTCATGGAGATGAATTCAAGGGAAAGATCGGAAAACAATCAATACAATAACCCTTTTGCAAAGGCAAGCTCTTAATAAATGGGCCCAACTGGGCAACTATCTACTCGCTTATTTGGAAAATGGCCTTTTCAGGCATAGTTGGCTATTATAGCCATCTAATCCATTCTCAATCATTCTCAGGATTGAAAAACCCAATAACATTTTTGAATGCATGCTTTCCTTCTCTTTCTCCATTTCCTTGGGAAAAAAAGATGGCGAAAGTCAAGATAACATGGAACGGGATAGGAAACAGTGCCAAAGGAATCGGTACTATTTTGTTTGGTTTGGGAACGGTAGACCTCCAAGAGGTGTAGACATGGAAGTAGATATCTTTGAGGGGATCAGAGAAACTCCGCTGCTGAGCTGAAATGCTTTCCATCCTCCCCATTTTGGGAAGATCAAATGCCATTCCCTAGGCTATCACTGCGGCATCCATTTTCTTAATCGCTTGGCTTTCCTTCGATGGATGAGAAGCCTTGAGAGATTTTTGTATGCACAGGGCACTGTTGAAATAAGAGAAAAGATACTACTTTAACCTCAGTGCCCCAAAATCCATATATAAAAAAGCGAAATACCACTCACGTATCATCACAAAATCTCCAGAACCGTAAAGTCTACAAACTTGGCACGTATGTTCCTCTTGGCTTCTAGGTGCTCACTAAGAAAGGATTTTTCGAAATGACCATCAGAGCATTAGTATTTCCTATATTATTATTAACATGCTCTGATGCTAAGGAGTTCTACTCCGCCTCCCCACCTGAAAAGAAATCTGTTCCAAATGCAAAACACAAGCAGAGGAGAGGAGTTTCAGTTTCAGTTTCAGTTTCACAGCAACAACCAGCTTTAGTACAGAACACTTGAGCTATGCCACCTCCAGGTTCCTTGCTGTCTCCTTCATGCTCACACAGCAAATTCTGTTTCAGTTTCCATGTTTCAGTTTCCAAACAGCCCTCAACTCTCTCACACACTGACAGGACACTAGCCAGATGAATACCAATGGAGAGGCAGAGGCACATTTTTCCCCTTATTTTCCTCCCCAAAAACTAAACTTGACCACATAGTTTCATAGCGAAGCACGGGTATAGAGCTAGTAAATAAATAAATAAAGCCTGTTTCTCCCATGGACTAGGAATGAGAAGGCAACACCAGAGAAAGGAAATGTTACAACAGCACAATTGTGCCTTAATTCAGGGTTAGGTGGGGGAAAGATCCAAAATGACCTTTTCCAAATGACCTCTGAAGACCCCTTTGCTTTGCTTTCTTCCTGCCAGGTTTCACCTCCCTGCCTTGGGGCATTGAGCTCTATAATTGGGCAGGTTGGATGGTGGTGCTTTAAATCTCTTCATCAGTCCTTTAATGTTAGGAAGTGAAGAGAGGACGTATCTCCTACTAACCCAGCTGACCACCCAGGCAGAGGTATGTGCTAGGGGCAATATCAGAGTGAGGTGATTTTCAAGCTGTTTGTGTACTTGTGGGATGAGCTGGCTGGGCTGAGGATGACTGGGATAGAGCAAAAGAACATTCTGCTCCATTTTTGCCTGAGTAGTTCATTCTTCACCTTCCCTCTTCGCCAATTTTTTTTTGAATTTTTTATTTTTTTGCTTTCCCTACAAAACTCAATTTGCAGTTACTCGACTGTTTTTATCAACAATTGTCCAATGCCTTACTTAGTGTGCATTCCTGTCCCTGCTTCGGCAATGCCTCCTGAATTCAGACAAGTATTTTCCTGCACCCGCACAACTCCAGGGACAGCCAGGAAAACACAAGATGTCCTTGCAAATGCATTTTAGATCCAAATGGCACAACACTCTAGCGATGCAACTGTGCCTGCCTCTTCCTTTCTGTTCCCTGCAATCTTGAAGGTTTTTGCCTCAGTGAAACTTTCTGGATAAAAATGGGTTTCTTATCCATTAACTGGAGTTGAAACAGCTGAAGACCCTCAGAACATGTTGAACCGTACTTTATTTCATTGGACACAGAAAGATAAAGTGTTTGTCCCTATACAAACACACTCTGTAAGGGAAGCATCCATGTGCTGGATGTCCATCATAGGATCGGGAATTAGTGTCAACAGTTTATTCTACTCATTGCCCATCAGTGTGAGTGCAAATGTATTTGTGGGGTCCTTGGTATTCTCAAAGCTTGCTTGGTTTTTTGCAGACATTTCATTATCCAGTACTGATGATATTATCTAGTTAGGGTAATGAAACCCTGAGCTACAAATATTATCAACCCTGAGCTACAAATATTCTCCTTTATTGGTAAAACATATCTGTTGAATACTAATACTTTGAACAAGACCCAGTCTAGCACAAAACAACTGTAAAACTGGATTGCTGTATTAAAACTATATTGTATAGAAAAATGTGCTATGTATCTTCCCTTATTTATTTGTAAGGTTGCAAAAACAACACAGGCACACAGAATGGGACAACCCCAACTGAGTTTCAAAAGGGTACTGAGATATCCAATAACCTATCCAAAATACATCCCCAACAGTGGGTATCCGTAGGACATGTGTGCTAATAAGGGCATATTTTATCTTTTATTGCATGCGATCATGATGCATCAATATGTAATCAAAAGATTGCATCCAAAGATATTTCCAACTTGGTAACTACCAATTAGATTAGAAGAAAGAGGAAACACAGAAGCATAAGTAAATTTCAAAGTTATAGAAAGAATGAATATAGAATGAAAAGAGATAAAATCATCAGAATAAACTCCAGCAGAATTAGAAAGCTTACAGTTTGGAAGGAAACTGTAAAAGAATGACTTGGCCCATCTAGGTATCTGGGACAAGCCACAATGACATCACATATCATGACATAATTGTGCAAACGATGAAAATTATTAGCATGCATTGAACACATCACCATGATCCAAATCTAACCCATTTCATCCATATGATGTCATAGCATGTATAATATCATTTGCTCCACCACCACCCTTCACCTATGTCTATAGGGTTTCCGAGCATAACTGTGATGACCCAGGGTGGGATACAAACACAGTCACAGAAAACAGGTGAAGCCCCTTTTATTCCTTCACTTTGCTTCCAAGCTCCGAATATCTTTAATGGAAGACAAAAAAAACTCCCACACAGTTACACAAAGAAGGGAAAAAGCAACACAAACCAGGCAAGATAAGGGCTGGAGGATGTCCACAGATAACACACACTGGGAAGGACGCCAAACTCAGAGGAACTATAAACTAGAGATATTTACATGCTTTGTTTCCAGCGTTTGCCAGTACGCAGGTCCAAACTCTTATTCAGTTGTCACACCTGCAGCCCATGAAGAGGATCAAGGCCCTCTCCTCCCGAGGAGACCACGTCTCTCCCTTATCCTCTCCTCTCTGCATGCCCTAGGATGGAGAGGGGATGGGCCTGGGTCCTCCTCTGCCTGCTCAGCCGGCCTCTGCCCTTCTCCAGCCTCCTCCACAACCTCCTGAGCCACACTTCCACTCCCTGTCGGCTGTTCCTCCTCTCCCTCAGAGTCAGTCTCCACCAGGGGCATGACAATAACCAAGCTATTTTGATGAGTCTCCCCTAAAAGAATAAGTGAGCATTGAACATGAGGCATGTGCACCTTCATCTTTAGGGCTAAGGGTTGCCAAACATGAGGAGTGAAGATAAAGAAAGTTTTATGGATCCCTAAATCTAAAATGGAAGGGACAGAGAAAATGGACATTAAAAGATTACAAGCTTCTACACTAGCAGAAGATAGCAGAACAAAAGAGAATTGAGAAAAGATAGAAGTTTTTACACTTAGCTAAGGAACCAAGCCAAAGTAAGGACACAGAGCTACCTGGAGTTACCTGAAATTCGAGTTTCTGGAATTACCTGGAAATGGAGTGCATGTTCTTATAAGGAGGGCAAAGTTGAGGCAAGCAAATAAACCTAGCCATGTTCATCAAAATGATCGCAATTCAGATCTCTCTTCCAATACAAAGACCATTTATTTATTTTTAATTTGAGGAAAGTAAAGAGGCAAACAAAGATGAACCAACTCTGGTCCCAGCAGGCCCTGTGTTCTTGTTTGTAGCCTTTTAGTTTAAGACAGAGATGTAGCCAAAGAGGAGAATGTTCCTTATTTGCCAGGGCATGCTGTTTCCCATATCCTTCATCCTATGCCAGATTTCCTTCTCCGGGATTAGACACCCTAACAATTTGAAATCTACGCAGTCAAGAAAAGTATCTGAAATTCTCACCATATCTCATCAGTTTATCTTAATAACCCCATCTGAGGTCTCCTACGGCACAATGTTCCACTTTGACTGCACCACAAAGCTTTCATCTCATACCCCACCCATAAATGAAACAGCCTAAAATATCACTAAATCAACCTTTCCCATTTAAAGAGTATCAAGAGTACACAACGACCACCACTTCAAGGTGTGATGCTTTATTGCCCATTATCTCAGAGACAAAGTCAGATAATATGTTGTGGGTGTGATAAGTGGAGGGTGTTGGCAGTCCTGGGAAGTAGGGACACATTCCTCCCCTTCTGCTCTCTAGACGGCTTCTATTTATTTGTCGAGCATGGGTTTTTTTTAATTACATTTATATGCCGCCCTTCTCCGGAGACTCAGGGCAGCTTAAAATTTTTGGGATACAACCCCAATGCGCTCAGCAATAGCCTTCATTCCATTGTATATGCCTGCTTATTAGTAAGCGCATTTTTACAAATCAGCTTATTGCCCCAACAATCTTGGGTCCTCAATTTACCTACCCCGAGAGGATGGAAGGCTGAGTCAACCTTGAGCCTGGTGGGATTCGAGCCTGCACTAATTGCAGGCAGCTGGAACTTAAGTGCTAGGCATTTAACAGCCTGCACCACCAAGGCTGTTTTTGATAACAGATATAATTAGGAACATGATTATGAGTACATGAAATGGATAAGGATAAAAGAGGGCATTAGGTCAGGAACGGTAGGTATTTTGGTGCTCTTATGCATGCCCCTTACAGACCTCTTAGCTCTACCCACAACTGTTTTTCTCCTGAGGTTGGTTTGCTCTCATCACTCCTTTCATGCCATATTTGGTGCCAGCTTCTCCTCAGACTCCCAACAAGGAGGAGGAAACGGAAGCAGACTCCTCCCTATTTTGCTTGGGGAAGAAGCGGGGACATATGAGCCCAAAGATGTTGCTAATTAGCTTCAGATGCCAAAACCCTTTTGCAGTCCCCATAAATGAGATGTGTTGCACCTGCTTGCGTTGCTTATTTTCCTATTTCTCTATAGTTGTCCATTTCAATCCCTCTGCACCTTCTCTGCTTGAAGAAAGCAATTGGGACAATACGACATTCAGCAGTGACTTGGAAGAGGTGCAACGGGGGCTGGACGGAAATTAGCAACCGGGACAGCTATTTTTAGGCCAGCATTCTTTTGATCCCCCTCAAGGATGTGTGGATAGATTAAGAAAAAAGATTCTTGGTTTAGGTATAATCTGTGCAGCAGACGCACGTGAGCTCAGTTCATGGTGCTCTCTGAGCACTGATGATGTTTGGTTAATGAAATGCCTGCAAGAGCCTTGGTGGTGCAGGCAGTTAAATGCCTAGCACTTAAGTTCCAGCTGCCTGCAATTAGTGCAGGCTCGAATCCCACCAGGCTCAAGGTTGACTCAGCCTTCCATCCTCTCGGGGTAGGTAAACTGAGGACCCAAGATTGTTGGGGGCAATTAGCTGACCTTGTATTCTGTTGGGCCCCTTTCCGAAGCTGGCAGCTCTGCGGACAGCTGCTTTGCATTTTCTCTCTTTGCCTCATGGGAGGCTTGCATGGTGGTACCAGCAGCAGGGGGAGGGAGAGGCATAGGAGAGGCAGAGGCAATCCCAGTGCACCAGCCCCTTCGTCCCACTGTCTCTTGGCTTGCCTGTGGCTGCACTGAACAAGCACCAGCACGCAGGGTCTGGATTGCCTGCCTCCCCCATGCTGGTGCCGGAGCTGCCATGCAAGCCTCCCGCAAGCCTCCCCAAAAGAGGGAAAAAGCAAAGCAGCTGGCCGTGGAGCTGCCGGCTTCAGGGAAGTGACCAGGGGTGGGATTCAAAATTCCCAGCAACCAGTTCGCTGCCCAGTTCCTGGGTGGGCACGGCCATGGTGGACGTGGCCTACTGAAACTTCCGGGAGGGCTGGTTTTTTGCCTTCCAAAGGGTCCGGAGGCTTCCCTCGGGTCTCTGGGAGGGTGAAAATGGCCTCCCCGGGCACCTGGAGGCCCTCCGGAAGCTGGAAACAGGCCTGTTTCTGGACTTCCGGAAGGCCCGTTTCCCCCCCTCCCTTAGCCTCCGCGTGGACCCTGCACTTAACCTGCATCAAAAATGGGCCACGTGGAGACTCCTGGGAGGAGCAGGGTAGGGTGGGCAGGGCCAGCCGGTCAATTCAAATACCAGTTTGGCAAACCAGATGCAAATTTATCATCCGGTTCTCCTGAACCAGTCCGAACCAGTAGAATCCTATCCCTGGAAGTGACCCAACAATCAGAAGTGCTGCCCAGAAAGAAAAGGGCAAAGCGGTATTTGTGCCGCCCCAAGGGGCCAACGGGCTGCAGCTGCAGCTGGACAGTTGTCCCCAACACCCCATGTCCCACTCGTGCTGGCCACACCCATGGCCTTATTTTATGGTAGGGGTAATATGAGGCCCACCCCAAAAAATTAGGTGGGTCGTGTGAGTCAGAGAAACATGGTATTCTCCTTTCTTAGTAGAAGTCTTAACAAGTTCCCATTTTTTTTGGTGGCTTTGTCAAATGTCTTTTATTGCTTCCTTATGGGACTCTTCATCCAAAATTAAATCAGGTTTCCTAAAAAGCTCAAGCTACTGATGGCCTGTCACACATCACAGTCAGTGTCTGTGTTTCAAATCCCAGACAGCCTTTTCAAGTGGTGCTGGTCTGGTTGAGATTTATAGCACCTGCATTTAATTATGTGCCTTGGAAGAGGAACGTACTCAAAGAGATAATTTGAACAAGCATTTTCATACCGCACATGTCTGTGTAATTACGTTAGTGGGGAAGTCATAGAAATTAACGCATCAGAATGAATCGAGAGGACCTTTTCACATGCGATCATAATAGTGAAATATCTGGAAGAGAATAATACTATCCTCAGATGAAGAGCACTATTCAATTTGTATTCATTGAGCATTATGTTACCTAATACAAGACAATTGTATCAATGACTTGTGGCAAGTTTAAGGGACATTGGGGGTGCTTGTGACTTTACCAACGTAGAAGAGGCCATGGTGATTTTGTTTTGGGCCTTAAAGATAAGATCTTACAAAGCAAACTGTTAATGAAACCAAAAATCACGCTTAAAGAGGCTATTGAAGAGGCTGTTTCAGCAGAAGCCACCAAGTCCTCAGCTGCGGCCATGAAAAAGATTAACAAGGCCTCGAGCCAGGCCTCAAGCCATTCTGATGGGGAAAAATCCTCAACAAATCATTGCAAACAAATAGACTCTGATTCGGATAGCAGTGAGGAAGAAGAGGGATTTTTAAGCTCAGAATGGAGAAGAAAAGAAAAGACTCTGAAAAAAACAGGCAAGGATTCGTTTGCAGAGGATGTGGGGGGGGCCACCCCCGCACTGAATGCAAGTTCTTTGACTCCATTTGCCTACGTTGTGAGAAACGGGGTCATATAGCCAGAGTCTGCAAATCATCCAGAACTCCACCATTCAGGAAGAAACTTCCTGAGGAAGATTTTAAGCCCAACAATTTAAGTGGAAAAATGGGGCGAAATTCAAAAGCAAATGGCAAGAGTGAAACTCACCAAACAATATCCATTGGTCATTCTTCACATTTAAATAGCAGAAAAGTACATGTGAAGGTGTTTATTGAAGGGAGACCGTGCCACATGGAAGTGGACTCAGGCTCTTATTTATCTATGGTGTCATGGGACACTATACACAGACTCTTTCCAAGAATTCAGAAAAACATTTCCAGAAGCAAGCACTGACCCTCAAAGACTACCAAGGGAACAAGATTCCAGTAGTTGGAGCGAGGGAATTCAACGTGCAGTTTAAAGGCCACACCAAACGTTTGCCACTGACCATCGTGGACAAGGATCGCCCAAGTTTGCTGGGACTTGAGTGGTTCAAGCCACTTGGCATCGAGGTGACTGGCATCCATCACGTGAGCAGTTCTGACTGGGAAGAGTCCTTGAAGTCTGAGTTTCCAGAGGTCTTCAGCGAAGGACTGGGCAAGTATATGGGGACCCCTATTGCTTTCAGTTTAGACCCCAAGGTGCCCCAATTCGTTTAAAGCCCAGGAGGGTTCCATTTGCTTTAAAGGAAAAAATTGATGCACAATTAGATAAGCTCATCGCCCAAGGGGTTTTGGAACCTACTGACCACTCCAGATGGGAAACACCCATAGTCACACCAGTCAAGGCTGATGGGTCAGTGAGAATCTGTGGTGACTACAAGGGGACACTTAACCATGCGCTGCAGCAGAGCGCATACCCTGTACCTGTTGTGCATCATCTGCTCCATTCCCTTGGCAGGGGTACAGTATTTGCTAAACTGGACTTAGCTCAGGCATATCAACAATTAACAGTTGATGATGCCACTGCAGAGGCACAAACAATTGTGACTCATAGAGGTGCCTTCAAATGTAAAAGACTACAATTTGGAGTAAGCGTGGCACCTGGCATTTTTCAAAGTCTTATGGAAAGAATGTTGCAAGGACTGCCAGGGGTAGTGCCTTATTTTGATGATGTGTTAATCTCTGCTGAGAATGACACTCAGCTTCAAGAAGACTCAGAGAAGTCCTTACCAGATTCAGAAAAGCAGGTTTGAAAGTCAAGGAAGATAAATGCACTCTCAAAACAGACAGAGTTGAATTCCTGGGGTACATGATTGATAAACAGGGCATCCACCCCACTGATGCCAAGGTTAAAGCGATCAAGGAAGCCCCTAAACCTCGTTGCAAGTCAGATCTGCAAGCCTTCCTTGGCCTTATTAACTTTTATCACATGTTTCTACCTCACAAAGCATCTATTGCTGAACCCTTACATCGTTTACTTGATAAGAAGGCTGCTTGGATCTGGGGGCGGAAGGAACAGTCAGCATTTAACAGTATTAAGAGACTAATCACGTCTGATGCTGTGTTGATTCAATTCTCTGAGAATTTACCTGTTGTTCTGACTTGTGATGCATCCCCTTTTGGAGTGGGAGGGGTTTTGAGCCACAGGCTTCCCAATGGCGGGAAGCCCCAATTGCATTCTACTCTCACGCTGTCCAAAGCAGAGAGGAACTACAGCCAATTGGACAAGGAGGCTTTAGCAGTTGTTGCAGCTGTTAAGAAATTTCATGAATATCTGTATGGCAGGTCATTCACCATTGTTACAGATCACAAACCTTTGCTTGGCATCGTGGCAGGAGACAAACCTACACCTATTATCCTGTCACCAAGAATGCTGAGGTGGACTGAATTTCTTGCAGCCTACTCCTACAAACTGATTCACAGGCCTGGCAAGGACATTGGACATGCTGATGCACTGAGTCGTTGCCCACTACCTTGCCACAAGGAGGACTGTGAACTTGAGACTCACACCTTTTCCTGGAGACCGTTGCTAAGCTTCCAGTCCATGCTGCTGAGATTGCCAGAGAATCTGCCAAAGATGCTGTGTTGGCACCTGTTATGGGCTGGATTAAAAAGGTTGGCCTCTTCAAGATCTACCTCACTTTGCCCAACCTTTCAAATCCAGGCAAACTGAATTATCTGTATTAAGAGGATGTATTTTGTGGGGTAACAGGGTGGTTATTCCTGCAAAACTGCAAAGGGAGGTTTTGGAAATGTTACATGAGGGTCATCCTGGGATTGTAAGGATGAAAGGTTTGGCCAGGAGTTATGTATGGTGGCCAGGTATTGACAAAATGGTTGAAAACTGGGTTGCCTCTTGTCCCAATTGCCAGGTAGTCAGGCCTGCCCCACCTCACGCCCCACACAGGAATGGGAATGTCCTAGGGGCCCATGGTCTAGAATCCACATTGATTTTGCAGGCCCTACAAGAGGGCACACGTTTCTAGTAATTGTAGATGCATACTCCAAATGGCTAGAGGTTATTCTCATGACTTCTACTACTACTGAGGCTGTTATCAAGCAGCTCAAAAGCTCTTTGTAACCCATGGGTTACCAGATGTCCTTGTCTCTGACAATGGCCCTCAATTCACGTCTAACATTTTTGAATCCTTTCTAGCTCAACAGGGCATCAGACATGCCCTTACAGCCCCTGGGCACCCTTGCCAACGGCCGGGCTGAACGTATGTGCGCTTTACCAAAGAAAAGCTTCAGCAGCTGGGTCCTGGGGACATCACTGAGAAGCTTGAAAAGCTTCTTAGTGTTCAGCACATCACTCTAGCCCATCAACTAACTTGTCCCCAGCAGAGTTGTTAATGGGCAGGAAACTTAGGTCTTCCCTTGACCGACTTCATCCCACTTATGCACCCAATACACCACTGGATTCCACTTCCAAAGTTCGTTCTTTTAGTGTGGGAGATTCTGTCTATGCTAGGAACCTTACAGGTGAACCTTTGTGGATTCCTGCTGAAATAACTCACATCACTGGCCCTCTTTCTTACAGGGTTCAAACAGAGGATGGCCTCCTCTGGAGCAGGCACATTGACCAACTTAGATCCCGGTTCACTCAGGAACATCGCCCTGTCTCTCTCTAGGTCCCTCACCTGATGTCTCTTCTAGGGGAAGGGGAGGAACAGGAGGAATATCAGCAAACAGGAATCAACCCTTTGTGTAACGAGCCATTGCGACAGGAACCATCCCAACCCTGTCACAATGCCAAGATCCATCCTTAGAAGTAGAGTCATTACGACAGGAACCATCCCGAACCCTGTCACAATGCCTAGATCCATCCTTAGAAGTGGAAGATTGTACATCACTACCAGACTTGGGTGTTGACATTGGAATGGAGATGGGTTGGGAGGAGAGACCAGATTCTAACAGTCTAACAGGGTCTTCTTTCACAGGAAGTCCTAACAGGGAAATGTCAGCAGACACATTTCCTCTCACTGGGTGAGAACAATAAAGATTCTGAACCACGAAGGTCTCAACGTGCGTAAGAGCCCCACCTATTTAAAGGAATACATTAGATAGGTTGGGGTTGGACTGAACCTAGTGGGGAGGGGTGTTATGTATGTAGGTTTAAATGTTATTGGTTTATTTGAATTGGTCTTGTAAAATGTCAAATGGTATTGGTTTAAATAGTGCGGGAAGAAACCCTGCACTCCCATTGGCTAGCAGCTACGGCTGCCGGCTATAAGAAGCAGCCGTAGCCTTACCCGGACGGGTCCATTCGAGCTGTTGTCATTAATAAAGTCTTTTGCTGGAATTCCTCGCGTCTGACTCTTCATGCAAACTTAACAACACCCATCCCCCCTGGGCTTATTTTCATGGTAGGGGTAATATGAGGCCCACCCCAAAAAAATTAGGGTGGGTCGTGTGAGTCAGAGAAACATGGTATTCTCCTTTCTTAGTAGAAGAAGCACATCTTAACAATTTGTTCCCATTTCTCTTCTTCCACGGTGGCTTTGGTTCAAATTCTTTTATTGCTTCCTTATTGGGAGCTTCTTTTCCATCCAAAATCAAATCAGGTTTCCTAAAAAAAATCCTTGCTCAAGCTACTGATGGCCCCTGTCACACATGCACAGTCAGTGTCTGTGTTTTCAAATCCCAGACAGCCTTATTCAAGTGGTGCTGGTCTGGTTGAGATTTATAGCACCTGCATTTAATTATGTGCCTTGTTCTTTTGACTTAGCGTGTAATTTTCTGTACTTTCCAAAGAGATAATTTGAACAATTTCATTTTTGCATACCTTTGCACATGTCTGTGTATATTACTTTTTTGTTAGTGGGTGAACTCATAGAAATTAACAATTATGCATCAGAATGTAATCTGAGATGGACCTTTGAATCACATGCGATAACATAATAGTGAAATATCTGGAAGAAATAATACTATCCTAACAGATGAAGCAGCACTAATTCAATTTGTATTCATTGAGCATTATGTGAGTACCTAATACGACAATTGAAAATATCAAAATATTGTTTTGCATATTAAGAATATTATGTATATAATATTCACATCTACAATTTAGCCTAAAAATTTGGAGAAATTTGCAATCAGACTTCTCCCATTTATCGATTACTCTAGTTTTAAGTAAATGATTTAATGTGGCTAAACACTTTATATGATTAATGATGGAAATCTTTTCTCTGATGATCATATTTTTCAGAAGAATTGCTCACAAATTTAAATCAAATTTCATACAGGATAGATTTTATTCTATTTAAGTTTATCAGTTGCAATCATTCATTCACAATATTTAAAAACTGGTACATGTAGTCAACTCATTTAAAATCAAAAGATGCTGTTCAGTTCACATCAAATGAGAAAGAGATTTGAGATATGAACTCATTAAATAACCTTGGAACTCTTTCTGAAAAATGCTTCATCCAGGCAAATTACTAAAAACTGGCCATAAAAATAATAGTTAGCTTTAATACCACATTATAAAACTTGGAAGTGGAAACTGGATTTTCCTGAGATTATAATCAGAGTAATACATGTTATTATCTCTAAGGGCCATTTGGGTTGATAGTTCTGAGGAAACCAGAAAAACTCAATTTTTATTTATTCTATTCTACAATATTTGTACTCTGACACAATGAAACAAAAGTGCACTTAGTAATTACTCCTGCTTGTTGTTGATATTTCCCAACACTTACAAACCAAGTTTTTTTTTCTTGACAGCTATTCTTGTAAATTAATAGAACATTAAAATATATGTCTTTCTGCAGCATCTATAACAAACTATGAAGATGTCTACGTGATTGATTAATTGATTGATTGATCATGACCACTAACTCAAAAAATGTTGTATCATAAACATCAGAAGTACCTCAACAAAGAAAAAAGAACAAAGAACACACATGTTACATGATACATCTTAATGAATCACAAAATACCCTACCCCAGTCCCAGATAACACCTTTAGGTGCAGGAAAAGGTATTATATTTGGATGCTTTCAGAAGAATCATTTCCTTTTTATATAAATGACTTAAAGCAGAATTACAAAAATCAAGGATGGTAGACTTACGGGAAGTCTGAAGGAGTAAAATAATCTGTATCTTAATACATATTATCTCTGTATTATCAGTCAACAATCTGTTACGTCTGTCATATGTGAAGGTGAACCCTAGATTTTAATATATTTTTCTGAAACTGGGGAAAAATTGGGACAACCAACCCCTAACCAGGCTTATCAAAGTTTGATAAGTTTAGGGGCTTACAGTATAAGTGGTATGCATGTGGTGTTTAAAATAGGAGGTGGAGTGAGTATTGTGTATCTTCACCTCCTTGAGTTACTTACAACGTAATTCAAGGCAGGATAAAAACCAAACAAGAAAACAAGAAAATCAATAAATACTAGCTCCAAAGTGCCACCGGTGGACTAGTCTCTAAGCCCAATAAGCTCCAAGCAGCCCACTTCCTTCTCCCATCTTGCAAAATTTCATGAGCGTAGCTTCTCTGTGTGCTCTGCCACCCTACAACCAAGATCTCTGTTACTTCCTGAGGCAGCAAATCCAATCAAGTTCTCCTCAGTCATCAAAAGGCTGCTTGTCCATCCGATTGGCTCGAATTGCTCCCATTACTCAGCCGTGCTTACCGTGTTTCAGTGAGAAAACAGTTTCCCCTCATAACAAGCATAACTCAAAGGTTGTCAAGAAAACTATCGATTAGTTTTAAAACAAACTGGCTGGCACATCACCATAATCTTTGTATCAGTGCCCGAGGATACAAAAGGGCTGCAACCCTGGTACAAACGCCTTCAATAGAGGTAGAGGATGAAGATGCAGGATCGAGCCCCATCACCCCAAGTCTAAAGCATCCCCTCCCCACCCAGAATGGATAGCATGAACAGCTGCCAATAAATCATACATGTATACCTGCAGACCGAAGTTTACAGAACTGTAACAATTAGGTTAGAATGGTCGTATATCCCATTTCACGTCGTCACCTACTATTTGAAGGCCTCCTTTAATTAAAATGGAACCCAATCCAATTCCAATTAAAAGGAAAGAAACAGAAGGGAGAGCAGAGAAAGGTCTTATGCCAGTTGTCCTCAATGTACAACCACAATCGAGCCCAGAATTTCTGTGGCTAAGTGAAAGATTTGCTAGATAAGTTTTGACTCATATTACGACCTTTCTTGCCACAGTTGTTAAGTGAATCACTGCTCTCATTAAGTTAATCACATGGTTGTTAAGTGAATTTGACTTTCCCATTGACTTCATTTGTCAGAAGGTCGCAGAAGTTGATCACATAACTCCAGGACACTGCAACTGTCATAAATATGAGTCAGTTGCCAAGCATCTGAATTTTGATCATGTGACCACGGGGATGTTGAAATGGTCATAAGTGTGAAAAACTGTCACAAGTCTCACTAGTTGCAGGGCTGCTGTAAGTTCAAATGGTCACTAAACAAACTGTTGTAACTTGAGGACTACCTATCAGCTATGGATCAGCTATGGGACATTGCAAATGTACAAATCTTCCGTTGTTATCATCCTCCCACCATGACATTAGCACCATCACCTGAAAAAGATATAATTAACCTTTAACAAAAGGTATAGCCTCTCTCAAAGTCAACCTTGGAACCTCCATGTGGCCTTGGCATTAAGTAATTTGCCCCTGTCTTCTTTTAAGATCATACCAGAATAACAGAGTTGGAAGTGACTTTGGAGGTCTTGCAGACCAGCTCCTGCTCAAGCAGGAAACCCTCTATCATTCCAGACAAATGGTTGTCCAGTCTCTTCTTCCAATGTTCTCCAGTGTTGGAGCATCTACAACTTCTGGAGGCAAATGGTTCCACTGGTTAATTGTTCTGTCAGGAAATTTCTCCTTAGTTCTCGGTTGCTTCTCTCCTTGATTAGTTTCCAGCCATTGCTTCTTCTTCTGCCCTCAAGTGCTCTGGAGAATAGCTTGACTCCTCTTCTTGGTGGCAGCCCTCAAATATTGGAACACTGCTATCATGTCTCCCTAGTCTTTATTTTCAGAAAACTAGACACACCCAATTCCTACAACAGGTCTGAAAAGCTCATATGCACCTACAAAAAATATGTGGGAGGGTGGATGTTGAAGTGACACAGAGAAAGCCAAGTCTTCACTCAGTCTGGATCAGACTGACTCATTGCTAGCCAGTGATGGGGGGGGTAGTAGTGATGGATCTTGAAGTGGTTCTCCCCCCACCATTATTTCAAGATCCACCCACACACACACACACATCATTGGCCAGCAGTGGTTCAGTCTGATCAAGGTCCCAACTTGTAGGTACAGCTGGAGAGCACAGTTTGGAAGAAGTGGACACTCCTGCTGCCCCAAGGGGGATGACCCTAGATGACAGGAGGAAAGGGGCCCACATCAGCCTAACATGGCAGATCCCATGTCTGTCTAGGACAGAGCTGTCAAACTCCCGGCCTGCGGGCTGGATGCGTCACATGCTGCCACACACCTGGTTCAGCAAAGGGGAAGTCACGATACATCATGTAACACCGCTGTGATGACGTGAGTTTGACACCCCTGATCGAGGATATCAATCTTTGGTTGTATAAACAGAGGCGAGAATCAAAATCACGTGAAGTCTTAGTACCGCTTTATAAATCCTTAGTAAGGCCACACCTGGAATACTGCATCCAGTTTTGGTCACCACATGACAAAAAGCAGGTTGAGACTTTGGGAAAAGTGCCAAGAAAAGCAATTAAGATGATTAACAACCTAGAGACAAAAGCATACAAAGAACAGTTGCAGGAATTGCGTATGGCCAGTCTAGAGAAAAGAAGGACTAGGGGTGATATGATAGCAGCATTCCAGTATTTGAAGGGCTGCCACAAAGAAAAGGGGCTCCAATTATTCTCCAAAGCACCAGAAGGCAGGACAAGAAACAATGGGTGGAAACTAATCCAGGAGAGAAGCAACCTGGAATTAAGGAGAAACTTCCTAACAGTGAGGACAATTAACTGGTGGAACAGCTTCCCTACAGAAGTTGTAGGTGCTCCATCACTGGAGGTTTTAAAGAAGAGTCTGGACAGCCACTTGTCTGAAATGGTACAAGATCTTCTCTTGAGAAGGGGGTTGGACTAGAGGACCTCCAAGTCCCTTCCAGCTCTATTCTGGTTGATTTGAAACCTCCAGCTTGTTTACCTTATTCATCTGCAAACTTCCTCTAGAAGCCATTTAAAAGTTTCCAGAACACTGTGAGACTAACAGTATGGTTGTGAGCTTTTTTTAAATGTCCATCTCTATGTTGTTTTTCCAGCAAGCATAGCAATTGATATTATATGCAGATTCTATTGCCTGCCTGCCTGCCTGCCTGCCTGCCTGCCTGTGGACAGGACCCCAGAATTTTTAATCATTGTGTTGCAGTTGTTTTTTTGGGGGGGGGGATAAATCAATTAATCTGTCTTCCATGGTCTTCTGAACCCTGTTCTTCTACAGCAGAGGTCTCCAAATGTGGCGACTTTAAGACTTGTGGACTTCAACTCCCAGAATTCCTCCACCAGCTAGGAATTCTGGGAGTTGAAGTCCACAAGTCTTAAAGTTGCCACGTTTGGAGATATAATTGCAACAAAGAACAGGCTCCTCTCTTCTTACAACTTCAGATCACAATTTAATGGGGAACGTGTGCTTTCCTTGTAAGAAGATGCTGCAATGAATTCTTCAAGTCCTAAAAGGATCAAATGCTAGAAAATAACCACTCTGCTGTAGGCCTTGGAGAGAATGGCCAAGGTTAGTTTGGCCAGTCAGAGCTTCCTCCATTTAACAATGCAGAATCCAAATTCCCACACCAACTGCTCATTGCTTCCACCTTAAGAACTTGGATGACTGTGTGCAGCAGCGCCATCTGGTGACCACTATCCTAATAACAAGCAGCCATTCTCCAAAATGAGCTGAAAATGTTTACAAGCAAAAGGCAGCTAGCTGCATTTTTAGAAGCGAGCAGGAACATCCCCGATAACACTTTGCTCCTTGATGCAGTTATTCTTGCACTGGAGCATTAAAAAGAGAAATGGGCAAGAAGTAGCTTGGCTATTTTTACCATGATGAGAACTGTTTCATTTGTCATTCTTTCCGTGGTGCCACTTAGGAGGAATTGCCTCTCCCTGTGCTTGAGACCGCATGTAATTTATTATTCCTTGAAAGCACCAATCCTTTTGCAGACCGTTGCCTAAAGAAAATAGTAAATGCTATTATAAGGGTGCTACATTTTAATGCATCCCAATCAGTGGTGGGATTCAAATTGTTTGACCACCGGTTCAGTGGGCATGGCTTGGTGGGCGTGGCTTGGTGGGGCATGGCTTGGTGGGCGGGGCTTGGTGGGCATGGCTTGGTGGGGTATGGCTTGGTGGGTGGGGCTTGGTGGGCGGGGCTTGGTGGGCATGGCTTGGTGGGCATGGCTTGCCTAACACCGGCACACAGCAACACCAGCTGAGACCTGCAGTGCCAATCTCAGCTGATCGTTGGCTTTTTTTTACTACCGGTTCATTTGAACTGGTCTGAACCAGTAGCATACCACCACTGATCCCCATCTTTGGGAGTCTTTGACTGCTATTATAAATGTTACCCAGCTTCTCTGCAACTTCATGTTCCCCGAAAACTTCATAGTGGATGCTGGACAGATTAAAAATATGTTTAAGATGTTCTCATGAACTCTCCTGCATTGGCAAGAATTCATCTGTGTGCTGAAAATAATTGTTAAAAAAAAAGAAAAAGAAAAACCCACCAATAACCATTTTAAGAATATTTTTTATATATTGGCCTTGCTTGCATTAAAAAAAAAGTCCAGTTGCTTTTTGAAAAAGTGCCTTTGGGATAAGAGATTCTGCTTCTCTTATTTAAGAGAGGCAGCAGATAGTTACTGCAACAGCAAAATGATTTCCTCCCTTCCCTGGGTTGGAAGGAAAGCAAGGCAAAATAGCTCTGTCAATAAGCCTAAAAGGATTTTAGAGAGCAAGCTGATAAACCAATGAGCAGAGCAATGCTATACATGGATGTGAAAGAAATCTGTAGTGGAACCCCACCACTGCTTAGTTGGCAAGATATGAATTAAGGTCAGTGGGTAGATCCATTTTTCCTTCTCTGTCCCCCATTCCAGTGGAAGAGATTTTATCTCATCAACCTTTCCAACAGCGAGGACAATCAATCAGCGGAACAGCTTGCTTTTGGAAATCACTTGAGGTTTTTAAGAAGAAACTAGACAGTCACTTATCTGAAATGGTATAGGTTCTATTGCTTGAGTAGTGGGCTGGACTAGAAGACCTCCAAGGTCCCTTTCAGATTCTATTCTATTCCATTCCGTTCCATTCCACTCCATTCCACTCTACTCTACTCTACTCTACTTTATTCTTTAGATAGGCCTAGTTCCCACCTTCTGTTTTGGAAACATATCGAGAATGAGAATTCTATGCATCATTGATTCCATCTGGCATATATATAAAAAAATCTCAGTCGCTGGATGACCCAAAGGTGCTTTTTCAAGAGGCAACTAGACTTTCTGGACCAGAAAGTCCAGTTGCCTCTTGAAAAAGCACCTTTGGGACAACCATGACCTGGATAACCAAGAATCTCCATAGGCAGTCATTAGATGAAATAATCCGCATTGTTGGATTTTCTACCCAATAAAATGGGAGTTGTCTAGGCTCAGCTTTTTACCAGAAAACATAGAGTTGCTCTTTTAAAATCAGTGCAAGTATTTATTGATTCTCATTCTATTATGTTTCAGGTAGGCAGTAAAGTTTCAGGTGGACTGTTACTGAGCTTTCAGTGGTTTTTAACACAGCATTCTGATTTGATTGAATCGAGTGCTCTTGTTCCACCACTCATTCTTCTTTTTATAGTATGTTAGATTTATTTTGCTGTTTTATTTGAAACTATATATTGCCTCAAGTGCCCAGTAAACAGAGAGATGATCCATAAATACGCCAAATAAATAAATACTTGCTGATCTGTTTGAGAGACAACATATACCAAGCAAATGAGTAGGAACATATTTTATCTGTGCCATAAGCATTTTTTTTTAATTGTGTGGTCTGGTATAAAGTATATATCGTGTAATTTGTGAGTTCTTTTACTACATTCTTATTCATGGAGTGGACGTTATGCTTGCTAAATGTAGTGTTTTGCATAAATCTCTAAATTTGCCTACATCTATTCCCTTGTTCTAAAAATAATGAAGAGTGGAAATAATATTTTAAAACATTTTTTGTGTTTGTGTGTATTGATTTCTATGACACAGGCTCTCATTTCTAAAATTGTTGGTAGTCATTCAATGATCTCATGGACAGATTATTTTCAAAATCATCCACCTTCTTCACTTTCCATTTCCAAATTTACTGGACTAAACTCCCATCCTCTCCCATCCTATCTGTCTAGCATGATCAGTGATTTAAAAAAAAAATTAAATCATGTCTGATTCTTGGAGACTGTCTGGAAAGACTCCCTGAACAAGTTTTTTTCCAGAAGTTTTCCATTGCTTCTTTCCAAGAGTTGAGAGAAAGTGACCAGCCCAAGGTCACCAAACTGGCTTTGTGCCTAAAGCAAGACTAGAACTCATGATCCCCTGGTTGCATTAACCATTGTACTGGCTCTGGTCAGTGGTAGCAGCAGCAATAACTATAACAGTAATGATCGGTTACAAAAGTCCATTGCTCAAAAATGCAACACATTAACATTTCTTCCTCAAGGGCAACTGTAAATATCAATACGTGCATAATAGCCCTTCATTTTATTCACTTTGATGTACTATTTTATGAATGCTACCAATAATATTTTTGAATGATGTTCTTGTTTTTGCATTATTACAACTGCCCTTCGGGGAAGACATTTTGGCAATACTTTCAGTGCAATAAATTTTCAGCACCAATCTGAAATTCATTAACAATGAAAGCACAAATAAGCAACGTAACTGTCAGGTATTAATGAGTGCCACCATTCCTGGACCATGGCTTATAAACATTTTGGGGATCATAAACTTCATAAAATAAAAAGTACTCAGGGCAAAAGTAAATATGAACCTTGGGGAATCCACATGGCATCACAGAGGCTCCTTAAATTTGAACTTGTGATATGGTCACGGCAGTTAAAAGAAGCTGTAATAATTTAAGTACCAGAAGCTGGGAAAAGAGAATAGAGAAGAATAGGGAAGGTTCTTGTTCTTGGTGGCTGCTGATTTTTCAGTGAAATCTGGATGGCTGTTGTTGGAATAGAACTTGGGAGTGTGGGTTCTGTCTGATGGTATTGGACTGTTATTCATTTTACTTTCATTTTTTTATTATTTTTATTTAAAATACTATTTGCATGACACTTTCTTTTTTAAAAAAATGTCAAAACAACTGGCAGGAGCAAACTAGCCCAAAAAGATAAGGAGGGTGATAGGTTTAAATAAAGAATTAAGCCTGGTTGAGCATCAACATACCTTTTTTGGAAGTTGAGTCATGGCAACTGGACTTCTCTCCTTTTCCTGTTTGTTGGAAACATTTCTCTGCTTATCTAAATAGCTTCTTCAGTCTGAGCCAGTTGGTTATTTTTTTCTTCTAGCTAATAATAATTCTGCTGGAAACAATGAGACTGTGTGAATAGCATCATTACATACTATCGTCCCTAACTCTACTTGGGTGGAGTCTTTTGGTTGCTTTGCTGTTCCTACACAGTAAGAATTTATTTCTCATTAGCATAATTAACTACACAATGAGCGCCAATGATGTTACCTAATTGGGTACTGAAATATCTGCAAGAAAACAACCAAGCTCAGAGAGGACTCAGGACTTCCCAATTCAACCCTCAGCTACAAAGAGCTATTCAATCAAAGAGCTATTCTCTTTGATTGATAACAACTCAGTCTTAGGCATGCCTTCCTGTGCTGCTTGCACCAAACTACCGTGTTTCCCCAAAAATAAGACACTGTCTTATTTTTGCTCCCAAAACACACTAGGTCTTATTTTCAGGGTAGGTCTTATATATATATATATATTTTTTTTAATGAAAAAAAAACACTTACCATATTCATGTAGAACAATGTACATTTATTCATGTCAAACCATGAACAAATCGATACCATGTTTCCCCTAACATAAGACACTGTCTTATATTTTTTGGCTCCCAAAACACACTAGTCTTATTTTGGGTAGGTCTTATTTTGTAGGTCTTATTTCGGGTAGTCTTATTGGGAAACACGGTATCTGTCTGTCTGTCTGTCTGTCTGTCTGTCTATCTATTTATTTGATTTGTCAATCAACAAGATAATAGGTGTAAGTATAAACATGAGTAAGGATACAGGAAATAGGTACAAATAAATGGGGACAATAAGACAGGGACGATAGGCACATGGTGCACTTATGCATGCCCCTTACTATGTATGTGAAGGTTGCAGTCTGGATCATTCCAAGCTCACAAGCAAATCCCATAAAACTAATCAAGAAGAGAACCAGTTTAGAAATAAGGAGAAATTTCCTGATAGCTAGAACAATTAATCAGTGGAACGGCTTGCTTTCAGACGTTATGAATGCTCCAACCCTGGAAGTTTTTAAGGAGAGATTGGACAACCACTTGTCTGAAATGGTATAGGGTTCCCTGCTTGAGAAGGGGGTTGGACTAGAAGAACTCCAAGGTCCCTTCCAAATACGCTATTTTGTTATTCTGTTAAATTACCTATTTCATTGAAATGCATACTAAACTTATGATGATTTCTGAACAAGTATCCAAAATATTTCACTGAATTCAGTTTAAAAGCATCCATCATACAATGCAAGTAACCCAATAACATAGACGAGTCCCAAGCAGAGATGAAGTCTTATCTGCTGATTGACACCCGCTATATTTACTTGAAAGTTTATGTGGTCCTGCTTTTCTCAAGACTATAAAACAAAACAGAAATAGTCCATGTTGTTTATAACGCAAGATCAAAACCCTTTAATATATTTTTAAAATATATACATTCCTTACACGTTCTTAAAATGTTGATAAAAACACTGTCATGATGGCCACTCTCATATTCCCCCTCCGCAGCCTGATGGAACCCAGGCTCAGTTTAGCTACTTTGAGCAAAATCAATCTCATGCTACAGCTCGGCTTAATTCCAAGTACTTTAGCATAACCTGATTACAGATTGAATTGCCTAGGAAAAGAAACAGAATGAATGCCCTAGTATTTTGGATTAACATTTCATAGCAAACAAATATTTTGAGGGGAAGGCTGTTGCAAAATTGCTTGGACAATGGGTTTGTTTTGAGGCAATCAACACTGAAACAATTATGATCTTTCCTCCATTCTTTTCTAATGGATCGCTTTTTAAAAGCCCAAATCTGTGTCCTGATTGCAAGAGCGAGCGTGAAGCTTTCTCTCAGATTTGCACAGCTGTGTCATGAGTACATGTATCAAGGTTGGCTCACAATACCCATGCTGGCAATTTCACTCTAGGGACAGTGGCATGATGGATGAGGTCTTGCCTGCCCCATCTGTCTGCCTCCTTTATACAGCTGTGAGCCAGGTAACCTTTTCTCCAATGTTTCTGTCTCTCCAGGAAACAAGGGTAGGCCTCTCCTCACACTAAACTGGGTGCAAAGAGATGTGGTCAAAGAGGGAACCCTTACCACCACCAGAAGACAGGTTGGGGAAACGTATTCTGATTGGGGAGAGAGGGGAATGGAAGCGAACCTCCCTAGCAAGACCCAGGTCACTTCTTTGTTCTTCCCAACTCCGCTCTTGACGGGTTGTCATTTCCCTTCGCCTTTAAGAGCTGGATGGCGGACCAGCAGCCAGCAGTCTACTGTACCTCTGTGCTGCAGTTCTGGATTTCTGCTGCCACACAATTATTTATAGAATGGGAGAAATAATATTAGGGAGGTGGGGGCAAAGAGATGGTAAGCAGCCATCAGTAGTGGGGTTTGCCCAAGTGCAAATGGGAATATCATTTTGGGTGGCTTAAAGAGCCTTGGTGGTGCAGGCTGTTAATGCCTAGCACTTAGCTCCAGCTGCCTGCAATTAGTGCAGGCTCGAATCCCACCAGGCTCAAGGTTGACTCAGCCTTCCATCCTCTCGGGGTAGGTAAATTGAAGACCCAAGATTGTTGGGGGCACTAAGCTGACTTTGTAAAAATGCCGCTTAGTAATAAGCAGGCATATACAATGGGATGAAGGCTATTGCTGAGCGCATTGGGTTGCGCTCCAAAAATTGTAAGCCGCCCTGAGTCTCCGGAGAAGGGTGGCATATAAATATGAATTTAAAAAAAAGAAAGAAAGAAAACTCTCCCACCTGGTAGCACTCACTATAGATCACTCAAGTAGCCAACTATAAGCTTATTTCAGAGCATTCTCTGCCCTGTCTCTCCTTCCATTGCTCAATGCTATATCACACTGCCCATCCATCCATCAAGGCCCCTATCCCAGCCCTTTTGATATAAGGAAGTACTGGTTCTCCCAGCACATCATTAGATATTTCTCGGCACAAGAAATGACTTTAGCTACTGGCTCACAAAATGTAGGAAAACATTTGAACAAAACTAATGGCATGTAAGCTTAGGGGTGGAGTCTTATGCTTGTGGAGTGGGCCTTTACATTCCAAATGATCTGCAAATAAGACAAGATCGCTGCTGTCTTTTGTGCTGATTGAATGTCCACAGTACTCTTGGTAATAAGTCGCCCGATACCTGAAGAGTTGCCACAAGGAAGAGGGGGCCAACTTATTAACCAAAGCTCCTGAAGGCAAGACAAAAAACAATGGATGGAAACTAACCAAGTAGAGAAGAAACTTGAAACTAAGGAGAAAATGTCCTATCAGTGAGAACAATCAACCAGTGGAGCAAATTGCTTTCTGAAGTTGTGGGTGCTCCAACTCTGAAGGCTTTTAAGAAGAGACTGGACAGCTATTTGTTAAAAATAGTATAGGTCATCTGCATGAGCATGGGGTTGGACTAGATGACCTCCAAGATCCCTTCCAACTCTGTTACTTTTACTGCTAAAATGTTAAACTGAACTAGATGAACTGTTTGGTCTGGCCTTTAGAACACTTTGCAATATTCAGTTCCTTTTATAAAATAACCTTAGACTCTGCATGTCCACTGTTACTCAACTGAGGTTCCATCCCCACCAACTCAACTTTCTTTAGCCTCACTCCAGCCATTTTCTTTTACTAATACAGATTTGCTTAATCCAACATCCATATTCTTTACAGTATGAACTTGTACAGCTTCCCCAGACTGATGGTCTTACTGAATCACAAGTTCCATTGTCTCCAGCTAGCAAGGTCAATGCCCTGATGGGTTGGAAATGATGGAAGTTATAATACAACACACCTGATGACTAAGGTTTGAAGAAGATCATTGTAGAGCAACATATAATGCAAACAAAGAAGGGAGGGGGGAGGCAGGCAGGCAGGCAGGGAGAAAAGCAGGCAGGCAGGCAGGCAGGAAGGGAGGTGGAAAAGAGAGAGAGAAAGAAGGAAAGAAAGAAAGAAAGAAAGAAAGAAAGAAAGAAAGAAAGAAAGAAAGAAAGAAAGAAAGAAAGAAAGACTCCTACCCTTATAAAAAAATCATATTCTCCCAAATTTTGGCTGGCTCCAGTGAATGTCCTTTCATAAACTTCTGCTCGTAAAATATTTCCTGCCTTCACATCCCACAATGTCACTCTCCAAATCCCCAAATGAGAATATTTTTATGTGTGTGTTTATTCCAAGTACTTATAAACTGTTTTTCTGACAACAATCAAAGCACTGTGAAATAATGACAAAAATATAGCAAGGGAAATGACATAAAGCTATACAATTATCAACAGCTTAAAACAGGACATAAAAAAGTGATAAACAGCAAATCAGCAGCTACTAACTGCCTGCAGGATGGCTAGGTTTTTGCTATTTATACCAACTCTTTTATAGTGATAGTAAAATGGAATGTAAATAAAAAGAAGCAGGAAGCAGCAATCCCCATCAAAGTTTTGTCCTCAATCATTACTTGCACTGCTGTCCTCAGTATGCTTTTTTTCACTACTATACTTACGGATCTGCACAGTGGTGGGATTCAAAAATTTTAATACTGGTTCTGTGGGCGTGGCTTGTTGGGCGTGGCAGGGGAAGGATACTGTAAAATCTCCAGTCAGAGGTGGTATTTGCCAGTTCTCCAAGCTACTCACAATTTCTGCTACCGGTTCTCCAGAACTGGTCAGAACCTGCTGAATTCCACCTCTGGATCTGCAACCTCTCCATAATTCTTCCCTTATTGTTAGAAAAATCCAAAGTGCTTACCTAACATAGTAGGGAAAGCCTGCAGCAAATGGCTACTAGACGCCTTAACATTTTGATCAGAAGTGATTTAGGGAGTGTTCTCTTTTTGGTGGAGGGCAGCAAAGTTAAGTTTTTGACAGTGTATCAGCCCTTTTCCAACTGGGACTTACATGTGTATATAAGTGTGGCCTATGAATATGGTTTCTGGTCCCCTTTCCAGATTCATCTGTGTCCGTGATGGCAAACCGTGATGGCAAATGTGTGTCAAAGATAACCTACCACAACATTTTGAGTGACACACACCAGTATTCACTAACTCCAAACAACTCTCCTCAAAAACACCTCTGGTTCTGGAGAATGCGACGTGCTCTCATGCTTTCTCCTGGAACTCTGAAAATCACGTAAAAACAGGGCATTGCTTTTGTGCAGTTTTCAGAGGCTGCAGAAGAGCATTGTCTGAAGCCACTTCAAGAGCGAAGGCCTCATGTGATCGGGAATAGCCTCGGATAGGCTTCAGGGGCCTGTCAACAGAAAGACAACACAGCCTGAAGTAAGTGACGTGCAACAGATTAGATTCTGGGAAATGCTGGGCTGTGGGGCGGTCACATCATCCCCAAGGCTCACATACCTTGGGGAATGGCACGAGGCAGCTTTTTTGAGTGGAAGTGGCAGCAATAGAGCGGAAGTCTCAACTTCAGGCCCAAACTCAGCACTGCCACCAAATGCCACTATTCAGGATAGCCTGGAGGTGGGGGAGGGGAAGAAGGGGAGGGGGGAAGAGCTAGAGAAATGTTTCTCTTTTGTTTGGAGTGGGTGACACACCAGTACAGTCAAATTAAGCACTTTCCCAATTTTTGACCAAACCAAAACCAAAAAGCCCACCATCAGTGCTTTGTGTGTTTCTGCAGTTAAGTGTGCCTTGGGAAGCCTAAAGTGGGATGGAGATGTGCCACTGGCCGTGTGATCAAGAGGGAAGAGGACACAGGAAGCAACAGTCATCAGCATTATGAAGGCAGATTTAGAGCTGCTGCAAGTGCAAGCGACGCATACCTCCACTGTGAAGGGAGGCTGATCGGTAAGCGGAGGTTGCAGATGGCTGCAAACTGGCCAACATTGCACACCTCCCAAATCCCAATTGTATGTTGTGCAAAGGTCTCACCTTTAGTAGAGACAGACAGACAGACAGACAGACAGACAGACAGACAGACTAACTGTTGCTAACATGGCAACAACTTTGTGTATTCCTTGAGTTTATCACTTAGATCATTTATGATAATAACAGCAATAGCAATGAGGTCTCAGCTTCAGAAACAAGATGGTGGGACTACTGGCAGACAAAAGCACTGGTAGGCAGAGAGTGTGGGCAGTAGTGGCTCCATCTGGCATATGCTGGAATGAAAGAAGCAATTATGCATCCCTCTTGGCCAATAGGAAAGCAGCTGGAAGGTGATAGGCTGCTGATAAAATGGTACCCTATGGATACTGTGGAAATGACCTGAAGATGACCTTGTTCCAGTCACCAGACTTCTTCTCCCTGCTGGGCTGCATGGCATCCCTCCCAGCTGCGTCTGTCACTTATTTTCATACGGCAAAAACTTGCCTGCCCCTAATAATTGGACAATCCCTTCATCTTTGTGAGGGCTGCAGTGAATATACTGTACATTATTATGTGCTATCAAATGTGGAGAGACTGCTGGCTCCAGAGTGTGTATTTGTGCACGGGGGAGATGCAGGAAACAGTGGAGGAAGAGTGCCTGTGAAGGCCATTTCCCCCCTCTGGTGCCTGCCTAATTTAATTTAATTTTACTTTATTTGGCAATTGAGCATCTGAGGCCACAATATCTATCACTCTTTTCCTTTATCTCACATAGTTACATTGTGAGCTATTTCTAAACATTTAGACGCAGCATTGCTGAGTGAAATTCTTGAATCTGATTTAGGGGTTTCAGAAGGAAGCATGAATCTTTTGAAATAACTCTTGGTTTGATAGCACCTTCTTTGTCAATTTTGAGCAGTTAAATTACACACCACAGTTTCTCCCATCTGTAGCCATGCTCCTTCTTTAAAGAGAAGTTGTGAAAGAAGAAAAATGCCTCCCAATATGTACCATCTGCCTCTTTGTCGCCCTGTATAATCTAGAAATAAAATCCCAGAAAACTTTAATTTGCCATTTCCCTAAATTCATTATCATATTTTCACAAGCCCATTCTTTTGAATCCAATATTATTATTTTTCAATTCCTTCTTTTCCATCTGTAATTCAGCCAAATTTTATCTACTGTTCTGTTTTTTTCCCTTACACTAACTATAATTTCAGGTAGATAATCCAATAATACTGTTCATAATAACCATATTTTCAGCATTGCATTTTCCTGTTTAGCTTTTGTGTTTTGAAATTTTATTTTGGGGGGAGGGGAGGAATCAAAGAAAAAACTGGAAATATATGGAAAGGTTACCTGAAAGTAGTCTTGGATGAACTCGCACCTAATTTCTGAAAAACAAAGTACAATAGATGTACAGTAACTGCACAAAAATAATCTATGAAGAAAAACAAAATGGAAGAGTTGTTGATTGGTAGTGGAAGGAGTTGCCTGTCTGAAAATAATCCAGAAATTCATTTCAGAGCATATGAAAGCATTCTCGAAGAGAAGATTCACACAGGATCTTTCCCTTTTTTGAATTAAGCACCTCTTAACATAATTTCTAACTTCAATCAAAATATTGAAAGAAATCACTTATTAACTCTGTTATTAATGTAATACTCTGTATTTATCTTGCCTCATGGTGTAACCGGAACAATCTGGAACAGAACACACTCAAAACCATAGAAATGGTGGTAGACTTTAGAAGAAACCCTCCCATACTAATACTAGACAACACAGTATCAACAATAGAGACCTTCAAATTTCTAAGTTCTACTATATCACATGACCTAAAATGGACACCTAACATCAAAAATGTCATCAAAAAAGCACAGCAAAGAATGTTCTTTCTGCGCCAATTCAGAAAACTCAAACTGCCCAAGGAGCTGCTGATCCAGTTCTACAGAGGAAATATTGAGTCTGTCATCTGCATCTCTATAACTGTCTGGTTTGGTTCTGCAACCCAACAGGACAGACACAGACTTCAGAGGATAATTAGGACTGCAGAAAAAACAATTACTACCAACTTGCCTTCAGTCAAGAACCTGTATACTGCACATCAGAAAGAGGGCTGTGAAAATATTTATCCCGGACATAAACTGTTTCAACTCCTTCCCTCAAAACGACGCTATAGAGCCCTGCACACCAGAACAACTAGACACAAGAACAGTTTTTTCCTGAAAGCCATCACTCTGCTAAACAAATAATTCCCTCAACACGGTTCAGTTATTTACCAAGTCTGCACTACTATTACTAATAATCTTCTCATCACTCCTTATCACCCATCCCCTCCCCCTCTGTATGACTGTAACTTTGTCGCTTGTATCCTTATGATTTATATTGACTGTTTTCTAGTATGATTTGATTGCTTATTGTACGCTATGACTATCATTAAGTGTTGTACCTTATGATTCTTGATGAATGTATCTTTCTTTTATGTACACTGAGACCATTTGCACCAAGACAAATTCCTTGTGTGTCCAATCACACTTGGCCAATAAAGAATTCTATTCTATTGTAACATACACAGTTGTGTCCACCAGACTATATTCCATCCTGGAGGATGTTTAAATTCAGGAAGGTAAACAGGGAGAAGGCAAGCACAGCAAAGCACTGCACCCTTCTCTCAATTTCTGATCTTCCTCTGATCCATTTCCGCCTCGCAGCTAAGCACACCACAATCATGCCCCAGCAACAGCTTGTTCTGCCTTGTCCCTCCTCCATCCCAAATGACCTTCATCTGATCTCTAGCCAATGAGTGAGATGGCCTTCAGACATCATTAGCTGTATAGTGTTAAGGAGTGTTTGTCCTCCTATCAAATCAAGGTGAACTTCTGGCTTTAAGATGCTGTCAACCATACCTTGGAGGAGAGGCAGATGACGCCACGGGCAACAGATAGAATAAGGATCCACCCAGCAGCAAATTTCATGGAAATAGTTTTCCATTGACCCAAAGATGGATGGAGAACATATCAACTCAACTGTATAGAAATGTCCTTAGTTCCTTAATGTAGGATAACAACTTAAGGCGAGTTGGCCTCCAATATTCACATATGTCCTATAATTGTGCTAGCATTATAGCATAATAGATTCAACCTAGGATTCCAAAGATGGTCATGACATTGAGCCGTTGAGTTTGTGAAGTTCAGCGTGGATGCTATAGTAAAAATAAGTATCTTTCATGACATCCTTTTTTACATTATTGCAACTAGATGAATGGATTTGCACTTATTATTGTGGGCATCTTTAGCAGTAGTTCCTCACAAGAGGCAAAACGTATCACAAAACTGCGGATGGATGAGCAGAGGGTGAAAGAAAATGCATTTCTTTTTAGGGCCAATTGGTAAGAGGCTGAAAGAGATGTCCTACCTAGAGAGAGAGTTTCACATAGCACTCAGTTTCAATTCTGGGGAAATTCCGTTTCACAGATGAAAATACATTAAATACATTAAAACCTCACAATGAGAAAAAAAAATCCATCTCTTCTTCTTTTGGAGATTAGAATCTAGTTTTGACATCTATGATCAGATACATTAAAAGGCAATAGCAACCTGCCGAAGCAATGGTAGCAATATCAAGTGAAAAAGGCTTAAAAATGTCCATCAGGGAAAAAAATATATAATTTTTTAAAAGCAAGTTGTTTCCTATTAAGCTTCTCTTCCCTAAAGGGCATCATATTTGCAAAGTGCTCAACACCTGTGAAAGGAGCATTTCACATTTGTTAACAAGAGAAATATCTGCCAATGATAGTTTTAGTATTCTTGGATGGGTAACTCAATTTTATGGACAGTGGAGGTTGTAAGTAGTTTACAGCTGCCTCTTTTGGGTTTTTATTTATTTTTATTTATTTAGCATTCCAAATCATCTTTTTATTTACGCAATGCATTCTCCTGAAATGCTGATTTATTTTTTTTTAAGACTGCAGCACATTGACGGGAGTAATTGTAAAATAACTCTTTTTCAGTTTCTCTCCAGGTAGCAATTTAACAATATATATCATAGAATAAGCCCTAGCTCAGTGGCAGAGCACCTGCTTTAATGCAGAAAGACCCAGCTTGAGTTCTTGGCATCTTTAGTTCGGGTATTATTGAGTAATAAGAAGGACCTCTGACTGAGATCCAACCTTGAATAGTCACTCACAGCCAAACTAATTTCTATTATGATAAAAGAACTAACAGCCTAATCTACGCATAGTTAGAATGCTCCATATGCCCAGAATTACACAATCCTGTGATATTTTATGTTGAATAATATAAACCCAGTGAATTTACAGATTTGTATCTAATTCTGATAGTCCTGTTTTGGAACAAATTCTCGGTAGTAGCATAGTCCTTTTCTTTTTCTTTTCTTTTCCTTAACTTCCCTTCCCTTCCTCAAATCTAAAACAAAGGCTAACTATATACAGTGCTTTTTGCTTTATTGTTTCTATTCTGTCTCATTGCTTCAAAAATAACAGAATGCATTTTGCCAAGAAAGTGCAGCATGCACATAAATAATTACTAGTGGTAGGGAAAAGTCATAGTTTTGGGGGGCAATGGCTGTTAAATCGAAGAAGAGTATTTTTAAACTTTTGCCAATGCAGCCAATTATATTGGGTGTAAATTCAAAAATGCAATAGCCTTAAAGAAAATATTTGGATTGATTGATTGAATGATTTAATTTATATTGCTGCCTATTCACCCATGGTGACTCGAGGCAGCTTACACAATGTAAAACCATATTTAAAACAAAAAATAAAAATAAAAACAATAAAAATAACAAAAAGAATCAAATAAATTAGTAAAGTACAATAGAACAAAATCTGGAAAAAATAATAAAAAAATCACCCCCCAATTCCCACCCCCCGCCCTGATGACAGCAGATCACACTAGCCATTTGATGGGCTCCATCCCCCTCTGGGTTCCCCAGGCCTGCTGGCAAAACCAGGTCTTCAGTGCCTTTCGGAAGAGTGCTAGAGTGGGGGCCATTCTAATCTCTGGGGGAATGATATTCCAGAGAGAGGGAGCCACCACGGAGAAGGCCCTTTTTGGGTCCCATCAGGTGTATCTCCCTCAGGGGAGGGACCCGCAACATTCCCTGTCTCCTTGCTCTAATGGGTGGGGTAGATGTGACTGGCAAGAGACATTTCCCTCAGATAACCTGGACCCAAGCCATTAAAGGCTTTAAAGGTGACAAACAGCACCTTGAATTGCACCCGGAAGCAAACTGGCAGCCAACGCAGCTCCTACAGGAGAGGTGACACATGTGCACACCGGGGTCTGCACAAAACCATTCGGGCCACTGCATTTTGCACCAACTGGAGTTTCTGGATGCTCTTCAAGGGCAGCCCCATGTACAGCACATTGCAATAATCAAGACGGGAAGTGACCAGGGCATGAGTGACTGTGAGTAGGGACCGCTGATCCAGGAAAGGGCGTAACTGGTGCACAACCCGCAGTTGCACAAAGGCCTCCTGGCCACGACCACCACCTGCTCTCCAAACAGGAGTCGTGAGTCCAGGAAAACCTCTAGATTACGCACAGGGTCTGTTTGGGGTAGTGACACTCCATCCAAGACCAAAGGTGGCAATTCTCCCTGAGCCAACAAACCCCAAACCGAGAGCCACTCGGTCTTGCAAGGGTTTGGTTTCAACCCGTTTCTCCCCATCCATCCCCTAACAGCAGGGGTGGGATTCTACCAGTTCTCACCTATTCTCTAGAACCGGTTGTTAACATTCTAAGCAGTTCGGGGAACCGGTTGTTAGAAGAAATTACTGGCCTAATCCTGTAAGGAAGGCAGGAAGGAAACATTCTGGTGTTGCTTACAGAAACTGCCTCTTCATTAACCCTTATTACATTCTAGGCAGGACTAGATTTCCTGTCTCAGGAATGTCTCTGGAGTTTTTTTCCCCTCCTTTGCTGGTACTTTGCTTGTGTGGAGTGACCATTCAAGGTTACAATGGCACTGAAAAAAGTGACTTATGACCATTTTTCACACTTACGACTGTTGCAGCATCCCCACAGTCATGAGAGGCCAGGCGAGGAGACGCGTGCCTCGATGTGAGTGATATTGAGATGGCCACGCCCAGCCAATAACATGACCACTAAGCCACGTCCACCCAGTCACATGACCACCAAGCTATGCCCACCAACTAAGCCACGCCGACAGAACCAGTTGTTAAAAAATTTGAATCCCACCCCTGTCTAACAGCCTCTAGGCACTGCAAGAGGGAGGACATAGCAACACTTAACTCACCCTGGCCGAGACACACAGCTGAGTATCATCAGCATATTGGTGATACCTCAGTCCATGGTGACGGATGATCTCATGTATATATCTTTCCTGGTTATAATTCTCTCCATGTTGATTATATATGTTTCCTTTTTAAAGAAAAACTTCTGATGAAATGGGGTTCCAGCAAAATGCTTGCCACTTGTCCCTCTCTCTCCAGAAGCTGGCTCATTTTGCCTCATTTTGGACTGTCGCAGCAAATTCTCTGTTCTCAGATTCCAGTGAAAAGCGAGAGGCCTGCCCCCTCAAGCACTTTCCCTCCTGGGCACATACATCACTTCTATTGCCATGTTTGATGAACCCACCCATCCTTGCTTGCTGCCCTTTAAATGGTGCTGGCTAGGCAGGTTGCATAATGTGTTGAAGCTACACCATCTGAATTCCACCATTAGGCATTGCACTGACAATGCAATTACTCAAAGGTGTGGATTTTCTGTGACTGTTCAAAGATTTGTTTTCTGGTAAGGCAATTCTCCCAAGAAGGAGAGTTCTCCAATCTTTTGAGTATAATCCATTGTGGAACAGAATTTTTCATCGTTATGCTCTTCTTATCCAGATGAAGCCAATGCGTGTTTCAGGCCCGGGTACAGCACGGAGATGACATTGGTTGCGCTGATGGATGATCTCTGGAGGGCTCAGGACAGGGAATATTCCTCTGTCTTAGTCCTATTAGATCTCTCAGCGGCTTTTGATACCATCGACCATGGTATCTTGTTGCAACGCCTCGGGGGGCTGGGGGTGAGGGGCACCATTCTTCGGTGGTTCTCCTCCTACCTCTCAGGGGCATTTGCAATTGGTGTTGGCAGGGGGGCAGAGGTCGGCTCCACAGCCCCTTGCTTGCGGGGTGCCTCAGGGGTCGGTCCTCTCTCCCCTCCTGTTCAACATCTACATGAAGCCGCTGGGTGAGATCATCCGCAGTTTTGGGGTGAGGTATCATCGGTATGCTGATGATACCCAGGTTTTCATCTCCACCCCAAACCAACTCAGTGATGCCCTCACCATGATGTCTTATTGCCTGGAAGCGGTGCGGATCTGGATGGGGAGGAACAGGCTCCAGCTCAACCCAGCCAAGACCGAGTGGCTGTGCATACCGGCATCTCAGACAATCCAGGATGTTCCACCTTTAAGCATGGGGGGAGAGGTGTTGCCCCCCGTGGAAAGGGTGCACAACTTGGGTGTCTTCCTGGATATATGGCTCAGTTTGGAGGAGCAGGTGGGAGCCGTGACCAGGGGGGCATTCGCCCAGGTTCTCCTGGTACGCCAGTGCCTGGGAAATTGAAGATGAAGATCACATGACTGCAACAGCAGCCCAGCAATGCAACAATAGCCCAGCAACACCAAAGCAGCCACAACTTTGTTAAATTATATTTGCTTGGGAGTCATGAGTTCTGGATTTTGGATGCATTCTGTAAGTTAGTCCATTTGTGATGCCTTGGCTGATTCAAAATTTGTTGACCTATAATGCAGCATATTACCCATTTAAAGGTTAATGACAATAAGCATTTTAGAAGTACATGGATTCTTTTAAAAAACACAAATCAATTTTAGATTTTTTCAGCTGTTGGACATTAACAGTTGATATTTCTCCAAGAAACTATTAAGCAGACGCTGTTCACTACCCAAACTTTTCCAGGGAGTGATTTGAAGGAATTTCAGACTGACAAAGCTCCAACACCCTTTTTCATTCAGTGCAAACTTAAAGTCAAGCAGCCAACAAAGTCAACTCCCATCGCATCATCCTAAATTCACATTCTGGAGAGGAACAGTAAGGACTTGTGAGGAAAAATGGGAAAAATAATTTTCTTTCTTTTATTTTCTTTCTTTTTTTCTTTCATTTTATTACAAATTTGAAAAAGAATACACAGAAAATACAACCATTCCAACTGATAATCAGTAACAAAAACAAAATGGGAGAAAATTGTAAATAAACTAAACAAATCATCTGTTGTATGTTTCAAATATTAAACATTATATAAAGATTACCATTTTTAAAAAATGAATAATGTTCTACTGCTGATGTAGTCTACCATAAAATCTGTCTCAAAGGAAAATATATTGGTGCTATATTTGCACCAAGACAAATTCCTTGTGTGTCCAATCATGAGGAATTCTGAAGAAGTAGGCCATGAGGAGTCAAAGGCCAGGGATGGCTATGCTGGGCTGCTCCCAGGCAATTAAAAGGTGTCTTCTGGTAGCTGAACAGAAATCAGTAGGAAGTCCATAGAATCCAAGGTCCCAAAAAGGGATTATTTTATTGCACACCAACTAAGGGATTCATCCCATCCATAGACCACCATCCACTCAAGCAAGCTCTGATTGGAGGAAAATTTAGACCTTGATTTCTGAAGAGCCACCTATAGACCAGGGGAAGGGGAACTTCTCTCTTCTTGAAGACACTTCAATCGCAGAGACCACATCTACTTTGCCATTGTGTGCAGATAACATACAAATTCCATGTTGGATGTGGAATGCTATTAACGGGATATAAAATAGGAATTTGTAAAGGAATTTGTAAATCTCCATGGAATTCAGGAAGTGTCTTCCTTGAGCTGTGCTTGATATTCATCAGCATCATTTTGTTTATGCTGTGTGGGTATGGGTGCATGTGTACACATAAATAAAATAAAATAAATAATAAAATAAAAAAACAAAACAAAAGTAAAATAAAATAACATACATAATGATACATGGAACCATAATGGTACAATAAAATAAAATACATAAAGGTAATGGTACATGGCCAACTTTGGCTGGGTTTCGAAACTGACCCAGGTTGTGCCAAGAAAACCACAAGTTTGTGTCTGTGTAGTCACTACACTCAAGGGCATCTGTGTAGTCACTACACTCAAGGGTATCTGTGTAGTCACTACACTCAAGGGCATCTTTATTTTTTCCACCTTGAAAATGTAATACTGTATGCAGCTTTCAGTGTGCAGAAGCCTGATTAAACTATAGTATGTGTTGGGGACCAAAGACCAAGTTAGGCAAACATGAGTTTGTTGATGGAAAAACAGTTGGAGAAGAAAATTGGTGGTGGGTTTTTCCCCCCAGCCTTTGGAAACTGTCTTCAGTTTCCTCTCTTCTCTTTCCTGTTTTTCAGTACAATTCTCTTCTTTGGCGGAGCGTTTTTGCCATGCTATTTACAGAAGCCAGTGATAAATCCACTGTGATTCCCCAAGCACAGAACGATAAATAACCCCATAGCTCATTAAGCCCAGCGATCACACTGCGGCACTCGCAAGATGAAGTGCAGGAGCTGGGGTGCCAATAGCAACCCCATACCGCCTGTCCTTCCTCCGCCAAAGGGGTACAAAGTAGGTGAAATGCCCATCACATTGAAGCAGATTTTCTGCAGAAGGGCTCGGCCTGAGCCTTTGCATCAACATTCAGTGCATTTAAAAAGAACAGGGCCACTAGTCTATTCTAGCCTGGCATTGTGTCTATTATCTGGAAATTAGACATTGTCACTTCCCTGTGTATAAGTGTGTGCATGCGTGTGTGCACGTGCGTGAGTTTTGTGTGTGTGTGTGTGTGTCTAGTGATTAAAGTAATTGGTAAAATAATTGGCTAGAAACCAGGAGACCGTGAGTTCTAGTCCTGCCTTAGGCATGAAGCCAGCTGGGCAAACCTGGACCAGTCATGCGGTCTCAGCCCTAAGAAAAGAACTGCAATGGCTTTCTTGAATGGGTCAAAGTATGCCAGACAAGGATGACTAATATATATTTTAATAAGCTGAACTGAATTACTATTCCAAACATAGCCCTAGATCGATTGTCTAGTTTGGGTAATTCTTTTTTTTTAAAGTGATTTTATTACTGAAGTCTGACATTCATGCTGACAAGCAAGAAAAGAGATGTAATATTTAGTTGTGCATGGGGAATGGCCTGGTTTTTAGAAGAGGTTCCTTTGCGTCATCAACTTGCATGATTCTAGGGTTTAAGCATGCATTAGCTCCACGGAAATATGAGCAATCCAGTGGTCTACTTCAACCTAAAAACAAGACCAACCTAAAATCAGCCCCATTGCTGATCCCTATTTTGATACAGGAACAATGCTGGTAAACGTGCTGTGCTTGTTTACTGTGTACAAGACATGTTAAAAAAACATGATTTATGAATTCCACCAACGTTACTGCCCTCAACTCCCATCAAAGCAGTGGGAAAGCATCCATTAATCATTAAGGAGAGGAGGATAGGGATGGGGCCAAGGGAAAGGTGAGATTTCATTCAAGACTGACCATATCCAGAGATTGGAGAGAATCCACCTTTACAGAATAACAGAGTTGGAAGGGTGCTGGTAACAACTTACAAAGCCCTATATGGCTTGGGTCCAGGGTACTTGCAGGAACGTCTCCTGCCGTTGACGAATACCAATCGCCCAGTGCGCTCCCACAGACGGGGCCTCCTGGGGGTGCCATCAGCTAAACATTGTAGGCTGGCGACCCCTAGGGGGAGGGCCTTCTCTGTGGGAGCGCCCACCCTCTGGAACCAACTGCTCCTTGAATTGCGCCTGGCCCCTGATCTCTGCTCCTTCTGCCGCAACTTAAAACATGGTTATTTTTACAATCCGGCCTAGACTGACAGGGGATCGGGGTTTTAATTTGAACGTTTATTTGGCATTAATTTAATATTTTTTAAAAATTATTCTAACTTCTGTATTGCCTGTTTTTTATGTATGCCGTCCTGAGTCCTTCGGGAGAGAGGGTGGCCTATAACTCCAAATAAACTGAAACTGAACTGAAACCTTGGAGATTTTCTAGTCCAATCCCCTGCTAAAACAGGAGAGCCTATATCATTCCAGACAAGTGGCTGTCCAGTCTCTTCTTAAATACCTCCAGTGATGGAGCACCCACAGCTTCTGAAGGCGAGCTTTTCCACCATTAATTGTTCTCTCTGTTAGGAAGTTTCTCCTTAATTCCAGGTTGTTTCTCTCCAGTGGCGGGATTCAGCCAGTTCACACCAGTTCAGGAGAACCGGTTGTTAACTTTCTGAGCAGTTTGGTGAACTGGTTGTTGGAAGAAATCATTAGGGCAGAGAACCAGTTGTTAAATTATTTGAATCCCACCCCTGCTTCTCTCCTTGATTAGTTTCCATCTATTACTTCTTTCCTGGGCTTCTGGTGCTTTGGAGAATAGCTTGACCCCCTCTTCTTTGTGGCAGCCCTTCAAATATTGGAACACTGCTATCATGTCACCCCTAGTTCTTCTTTTCACTATATTTTTAATGAATATTAAATGCTGATCCCAACCTCTAGGAGTCAAGTGACTATCAGAGGCCGAAAAGTTGGTAAAGCCTGCCGGGTTGAAATCCTCAACAAAATCTAGGTCAGGATAAGAGGGAAAACGCTATTCGAAAACTGCAACAGTTCAAAATGACTTGTGGCTACCTCTAGGGTGGACTAGGGACCAGGTGAAGGTGAAGGCAAAACCAGGGAATGTTTCCACTGCACTGGGGCGCAAATAAGGAAAGCCTCAATGTCAAGGAGATAGACTAGGTTAGCATTTTAAACAACACTAACAAAAGAACACATGGAGCTCTGAAATTTATCATTAGGATGGAACTCTGCAATGCAGTGGGGATTTTGGAGAAAGGCAAAAAACCTCCCAGAGGTCAAGAGAAGGACAATCTCTTACAAGAAATGTCATTCCGGCTGTCCATTAGCTCAGAGTCTGAAAGAGCAAGATGACCCTCTGTTATTCCTTCACTACATATTTTTAAAGTAATTTGGGAGAATGTCTCCTTCCCATTTGCTCAGAATGGGAGACATTTTGTTTTGTTTTTCATGACACTAGTATAAACCATTAATTAAAATAATAGAGACTCTCTGGCTCCTGGTTCTGCTTACCTTCTCTATCTAGAATTCCTTCCTCTCGTCCGGAGGTTATAGAACTCAGCTTTTCTTGGCACCAAGATTTTCATGGCAGGGTCTGTGGGGAGGCGGGGTTGTCAGATGTTTGTGTCATTCCTTTAGCATGGAATGTGCCACAATTCTGCTCCCGTGAAAGTTCTGGCAGCAGCAAGAGGGTTTTATAGAAGCTCTGAGTAATGGTAACAAGGAACCAAGGAATCAATGTTATTGGGGTGGAAATCTTTGTGGGAAATAAATGGCGCTCAGGGTTGTCCTCCATGAGTGACTTAGCAGCTTCCAGCCCAGAAATCCTTTGCACAGCAAAACGTTAACAAGGAGAAAGACCAGGAATGAACATAGGCACGTGGCTGGGTGTGCTACCAACTATGGTTGAGATAGATCAGCGTCTTTTGACACAGATATCTGCCTCGACAACGATCTGCTTGCCACTCTTGAGATAGGGAGAATAGTGAACTGGGAAAAGTCCTGGTAGGAACGTCATTGACAAATAACATTTTTTGGGATGTCTGTTTACTTACATGTCAAACAGAGGATCAGACAAGCATTTGGATAGAAACCACTGGCAGCATCAATTCCTCCCAAAACAAACAACATCTGTTTTTGGTTGCTGTTCTGCACCCACACCTCCTTTACCAACCATCTCTAACATTCTACCAGCACTGGTAGCCTTCTTTTCCAAAGCTAATTTTATTTATTTATTTATTTATTTATTTATTTATTTAATTATTTAATTAATTAATTAGACCTGTATGCCGCCCTCTCTCTCTAAGGACTCAGGGCAGCTCACAATATAAAATCACAATACAATAAGTTAATTAAAAATAATTAAATAATTGAATCACAAGCCCAATAATTGAATTTGTTAAGTTTGCATGAAGAGGCAAACACGGAGTGCTTCAGCTCTTAAGTTTATTGTGACTTTCAGCTCAGAACAGACCCACTTTGGCTGGGCTGTGGCTGCTACTTATAGCCAGCAGCCGCAGTTGCCAGCCAATCAGAGTGCAGGGTTTTTCCCACACTTTTAAACCAATCATTTCTAACACTTTACAACAACAGTTCAAACTAAACCAATGACTTCAAAACTACATACATAACACCCCTACCCACTAGGTTCAGTCCATACTCAAACCCCATCTATCTAATGTATTCTTTTAAATAGGTGGGGCTCTTACGTGTACGTTGAGACCTATGTGATTCAGATGTTTTAATGTTCTCACCCAGTGAGAGAGGAAATGTGTCTGCTGGCATTTCCATACTTGGACTTCTAGTAATAGTAGAACCTGTTTGGTTACTACAACCTGGTCTCTCCTCCCAATCCATCTCCAACCCAATGTCAGCACTTAAGTCAGGTAGTGATGTACAGTCTTCCACTTGTAAGAATGGATTTTGGCATTGTGACAGGTTTTGGGATGGTTCCTGTCGTGTTGGCTCATTACACATGGGGTTGATTCTTGCTTGCTGATCATCCTCATGATCCTCCCCTCCCCCTCTAGAAGAGGTACTAGGGATGGGAACCAGAGAGGAACAATTGCGATGTTCCTGAGGCAATCTGGATCTAAGCTGATCAATGTGCCTGCTCCAGAGGACACCATCCTCTGTTTGTACCCTGTAAGACCTAGGGCCTGTGATTTGGGTTATCTCAGCAGGAATCCATAATGGTTCACCCATAAGGTTCTTAGCATAAACAGAATCACCCACAGTGAATGTGCGAATTTTGTTAGTGGAATCTAGTGGTGCGTTGGGTGCGTAAGTGGGATGAAGGCGTCAAGGGGAGACCTGAGTTCCTACCCATCAACAACTCTGCTGGGGATAAGTTTGTTGATGGGTTAGGAGTGATATGCTGGACACTGAGTAGTTTTTCAACTTTCTCAGTGATGTCCCCAGGACCCAATTGCTGAAGTTTTTCCTTGGTAAAGCGTACCATGCGTTCAGCCCGGCCGTTAGCGAAGGGTGCCCAGGGGCTGTCAGGGCATGTCTGATACCCTGCTGTGCTAGATATGATTCAAAAAGGTTGGACGTAAATTGAGGACCATTGTCAGAAACGAGGACATCAGGTAACCCATGAGTTACAAAAAGCCTCTTAAGCTGCTTGATGACAGCTTCAGCTGTGGTGGATGCCATAGGGATAACCTCTAGCCATTTGGAATATGCATCTACTATAATAAGGAAAGTGTGCCCTCTGGTAGGGCCAGCAAAGTCAATGTGAATCCTGGACCATGGGCCCCTAGGACATTCCCATTCCTGTGGGGGGGCAAGAGGTGGGACAGGCTTGACTTCCTGGCAGTTGGGACAAGATGCAACCCAGTTTTCAACCATTTTGTCAATACCTGGCCACCATACATAACTCCTGGCCAATTCCTTCATTCTGACAATTCCTGGATGACCCTCATGTAACATTTCCAAAACCTCTTTTTGTAGTTTTGCAGGAATAACCACCCTGTTACCCCACAAAATACATCCTCTTAATACAGATAATTCAGTTTGCCTGGATTTAAAAGGTTGGGCAAGTTGAGGTAGATCTTGAAGTGGCCAACCTTTCTTAATCCAGCCTATAACAGGAGCCAATAAAGTGTCTTTGGCAGTCTCTCTGGCAATTTCAGCAGCGTGTACTGGAAGCTTGGCAACCGTTTCTAGAAAAACGGTGTAAGTCTCAGGAGCAGGATCCTCAGTGTGTGAAGGAAGTGGGCAGCGACTCAAAGCATCTGCATGCCCAATGTCTTTGCCAGGCCTGTGGATGAGTTTGTATGAATAAGCAGCAAGAAATTCAGTCCATCTCAGCATTCTTGGTGACAGGATCATGGGCGTTGGTTTGTCCCCTGCCACAATGCCTAAAAGAGGTTTGTGATCTGTGACAATAGTAAATGTTCTCCCAGATAGATACTCGTGGAATTTCTTGATAGCTGCAACAATTGCCAAGGCTTCCTTGTCCAGTTGGCTGTAATTTCTCTCTGCTTTAGTCAAGGTGCGAGAGTAAAATGCAATAGGGGCTTCCCTCCCACTGGGAAGCATGTGGCTCAACACCCCCACACTCCAAAAGGGATGCATCACAAGTCAGTACAACTGGCAAATTCTCAGAGAACTGTATCAGTACAGAATGAGAAGTGAGTTGTCTCTTAATAGTGTTAAAGGCAGCTTGTTCTTTTCCTGCCCCAGACCCATGCAGACTTTTGTCTAGTAATCTGTGTAGTGGTTCTGCAATGGTTGCCTTCTGAGGTAGAAACATGTGATAGAAGTTAATGAGTCCCAGGAAAGCTTGCAAGTCTGTTTTGCATTTAGGCCTGGGGCTTCTTTGATTGCCTGAACCTTGGCTTCTGTGGGGTGAATACCATGTTTGTCAATCATATAGCCTAAGAACTCTACCTTGTCAGTTCTAAGTGTGCATTTTTCTTCTTTGACTTTTAACCCCGCTTCCTTGAATCTGGTTAGGACTTCTCTGAGTCTCTCGAGTAACTGAATGTCATTTTCAGCAGAGATTAACACATCATCAAAATAAGGCACTACCCCTGGCAGTCCTTGGAGCATCCTTTCCATAAGGCTTTGGAAGATGCCTGGTGCCACACTTACTCCAAATTGCAACCTTTTGCATTTGAAAGCACCTCTATGAGTCACAATGGTTTGGGCCTCTGCAGTGGCATCATCAACTGTTAACTGTTGATATGCCTGGGCCAGATCCAATTTGGCAAAGACTGTGCCCCCGCCAAGAGAATGTAATAAATGATGCACCACTGGAACTGGATATGCGCTCTGTTGTAGCGCATGGTTCAATGTCCCCTTGTAGTCTCTGCAGATTCTCACAGACCCATCAGCCTTCACTGGTGTGACTATGGGTGTCTCCCACCTGGAGTGGTCAGTGGGCTCTAAAACCCCTTGAGCTATTAATTTATCTAATTGTGCATCAATTTTTTTCCTTTAAGGCAAATTTATTTTTATTTATTTATTTTTTATTTTATTGGACTTATAATGGGACCCTTCTGGGCTTTAAACGGATTGGTGGCACCTTGGGATCTAGATTGAAAGTGATAGGGGTCCCCAAGTACTTGCCTAATCCATCGCTGAAGACCTCTGGAAACTCAGACTTCAAGGCCTCCTCCCATTCAGTGTTGCTCACGTGATTGATGCCAGTCACCTCGATGCCCAGTGGGTTGAACCACTCAAGTCCCAGCAAGCTTGGGCGATCCTTGTCCACGATGGTCAGGGGCAGGCGTTTGGTGTGGCCTTTGAACTTCACATTGAATTCTCTTGTTCTAACTACTGGAATCTTGTTCCCTTGGTAGTCTTTAAGAGTCAGCGCTTGCTTCTTGAAATGATTCTTCTGAATGTTTGGGAGTAGTCTGTGAATAGTGTCCCATGACACCATAGACAGATATGAGCCTGAGTCCACTTCCATTTGGCAAGGCCTTCCTTCAATAAGTACCTTGACATGCACTTTTCTGTTATTGATAGAAGATGAATGACCAATAGTTACTGTCTGATGAGTTTCATTCTTCCCCTTGCTTCTGTGCTGCGCCCATTTTCTCACTGAGATTGCTGGGCTTGAATTCTTTGTCTTTGTTTGCAGGAAATTTCCTTCTGTTGGGTGGAGTTCTGGATGATTTGCAGACTCTTGCTAGGTGTCCTCTTTTTTCACAACGGAGGCAAATGGTGTCTAAAAACTTGCATTCAGTCGGGGTGGCTTCCCCACAACCTCTGCAGTAGAAATCTTGCCTCTTTCTTCCCAGGTCTTTCTTTTTCCGTTCCATTCTGAGTCTGTAAATTCCTTCCTCCACCTCACTGCAATCTGACTCAGAATCTAGGTCATCACAATGGTTTGTGGTAGACTTTTCCCCATCAGAATGGTTTGTGGCCCTGTTCATCTTCCTCATGGCTGCTGCTGAGGACTTGGTAGCTTCTGCTGAAGAGGCTTCTTCTATGGCTTCTTTTAACGTGATCTTAGGTTTCATTAATAACTTGCTCTGTAATACCTTGTCTTTAAGGCCCAGAACAAATCGATCACGCATGGCCTCTTCTAAACTGTTAAATTCACATGCACCCCCAATGTCTCTTAAACTTGCCATGAAGTCGTTTATGTTTTCGTTTTTCCCCTGATCACGATGGTAAAACTCGTGCCTCATTAAGAGACATTCTTGTGGCGTGTAATGGGCTCTTAACAGCTTTTCTAAGTCAGGCCAGTCCATTACCTTCACGTCTGCAGCTCCCGCCAATGCCTTCACCATCTTGAAAACTGCCGGACCGCAGTACGTAAGAAAGACCGCCCTTTTCCGCTTCTCAGAAATGTCGGCTAGATCGTTTCCTTCCAGATACATTTGGAAATGATCTGCATACAACTCCCAGTCTTCTGCCGTCGGATCGAACGGGGCTGGGGGGGTGTTTAGCGCAGCCAACTCGCTCTTCTTCTGTTCCGCGTTGCCTTCTCTTCAGGGAAGATCCCACCCTCATCGCCAGTGTTACGTTTGCATGACGAGGCAGACACGGAGTGCTTCAGCTCTTAAGTTTATTGTGACTTTCAGCTCAGAACGGACCCGCTTTGGCTGGGCTGTGGCTGCTACTTATAGCCAGCAGCCGCAGTTGCCAGCCAATCAGAGTGCAGGGTTTTTCCCACACTTTTAAACCAATCATTTCTAACACTTTACAAGAACAGTTCAAACTAAACCAATGACTTCAAACCTACATACATAACAGAATTCATAAAATTACATTAAAATTTCTTTAAAAGCCCACCCCACTCATTTCAGTCCAGGCCAGCCTGCTGAAACAGCCAGGTCTTCAGGTCGTGGCGGAAGGAGCGGAGATCAGGAGCCAAATGAAGACCCAAGGGGAACTGGTTCCACAGGGTGGGTGCACCCACAGAGAAGGCCCTACCCCTGGGCACCGCCAGCCGACACTGTCTGGCTGATGGCACCCCAAGGAGGCCCTGCCTGTGGGAGCGTACAGGGCGATCAGAATGTGATGCCGGCAGAAGACGCTCCCGGACCCAAGCCATGCAGGACTTTGTATGTTATCACTAGCACCTTGAATCTAATAACAGCATGGGGTACAAAGAGTTGCTATATTGTGGTTAATTCTCCTTTCCTGGTTCTGATTCTGCCAATTCCACCCAATGGCTGATGTTTGAAAGTCCACATCCAAACACTCCCAGAGTTTTATGTACTTCCAACTTTCTTAGCTGTAGTCTTCAAAAAGTTGCCAACAAATTGCAGGGTATTAATGGTTTGCACATTCCGCATCTTGTCTCTCAAAAGCAGATTTTCCCAGGGCAGCTTGTATGATGCTGAAAGAATAAAATAACATTTTGGACAGTGGAAATCCACCATAAAAAGCAATACTTCAAATAGAACGTAAATAACCTTGGAGGTCATCTAATCTATCATTTCCACCAGCTGTGGTGGCACAGTGGATAGAATGCAGTACTGCAAGCTAACCCTGCCGACTGCCAGCAGTTTGATCCTGACCAGCTCAAGGTTGGCTCAGCCCTCCATCCTTCCAAGGTGGGTAAAATGAGGACCCAGATTGTTGGTGGCAATAGGATGACTCTGTAAACCACTTAGAGGGGGCTGTAAAGCACTGTGAAGCGATATAAAAGTCTAAGGTCTATTGCTATTGCTCCATAACAACGAAACAATAATAAAAACAGAAGTCTAACTAAATATTTCTAAGCAGGAAATGCATCTAAAATTAATTTATTATATTAATTAATTAATATATCCTGCCTGGAATAGGAAACACATGAAAACCTAGTATGGGAAAACAAATCAGCAAACCATTTCAGAGGATTGGGGAGGGGTGCTACATCTCAAAAGAACTGCTCCCAGGCAGCCCTACACGACATCCAAAAACCCAAAGCACTTCTAAACAGGATCTTTGGATATGGGTAAAAATATACGGGAAAAGACATTCCTTAAGAAATAATTATTAGTGTGACGGAAAAAGGGAGTTGTATAAATAGGAAATAGATAATCGGTTTTATGCAACTGAGCGTGAATTTAATCATATCAACATTCATTCTGCTTACTTGTCCTGACTACTTATGATCAGCTCTCTGGCCCCACATCCCAAGACATGAATCTCTCAGCCCAGGAAAAATTGGCCATCTCTGGTTTAAAACATAAACATTCTGGGTTTATGATGGTTTTGTTAAAGGGAGAGATGTCTAAAAGTCCAGCACAAGGGTTTTTAAAGCACATTTTTATTCCTAATTTATGCAACATTGTGAAAGTGGAATATCAAGGATATCTTTTCAGTTCCTTTGTTCAACCTACATCCTTATTAATTCCCAAGGTCTCCCATCATGACATCATTTAGCCTTTCAGTCCGTTTCTGTCTTCAAATTGCATTACTAAAGCCCATTTCCTGGCTGCCATATAGAACGAACACAATCAGAGGTCCCACTCAACTCAGCACAGCTGGCAAGTAAGCTCCATAATTCAAAATATGAGTTTAGCCAACAACAACCTTTAAACAAACCTCAGAAAATTGCTACCATCAAGTCAGCAAAATTATTAAGGCATCTCTTGTGTTGAGGGGCATTAGAATAGTGGAAAATGGAAAGTAAATTGGGATTGACCAGATATCTGATTGCAGTAAATCTGTGATGGAATTCTCATGCGGAAAAACCTCTATTGAAATGATGCAGTCATTGGAAAAGGCTTACTGAAAGTATGTAAGGATGCCTGAAAAACATGTGAACCAACATGACTTCTGACTATTCGAACCGCTGGATGCAGATCAAAATTCAAGATGTTGCAAATCATCTCATCAAGAGCTGAATCACCTCCTTGTCTCCATGAATTTGTACTTGTTCCACAAGCTTTGCTGAGGTAGTTGAGCAACATATCTCACAGAGACCTAATATATTACCCATTGTATATTTCATGGGGTTCAATTAATAATTGAATTCATTCCTCAGCCACCATTTTGCAACTAGCTCTGGCTGATAGTCCTCAATGTTTCTTTAAAAAAGGGAGGATCTCGCCTGCTTACTATTGCTTTGAGGTACTGAATAAACATTTTTCCCCAATCCAAATTTAATGACATACTTGACATAGAATCTCATGAGATATCAGGTCGTGCCATACAAAAAGTTTGGCCAAGGCTCAAATTCTGTTGCATTTCAAACCCTTGCTTTCTCAAGATAGAGACTGTTTTGCAATAGCAATAGCACTTAGATTTATATACCGCTTCACAGTGCTTTACAGCTCTCTCTAAGTGGTTTACAAAGTCAGTCTCTTGCCCCTAACAATCTGGGTCCTCATTTTATTGACCTCGGAAAGATGGAAGGCTGAGTCAACCTTAGTTGTCAACCTTTCGTTATTGTAAATTCCAAAACTGAGATGGAAACCACTTTGTGGGAATTCTCAGTCCCCTGCCACAGTTGTGGACTTTTGAGAAAATGCTAGCTTGGAGATTACATGTGTGACCATTCTGCCTGTCTCGGGGACACAGATCTCAGTGCCCTGGATTCACAATGTCTAAGTAGAGACCTGCTCGATTTCCACCACCTTCTTCTCCCACTTACGATCAAGTCAATAGGGATATTGCCTTGATCCATCTTAACCTTAAAGCCATAAGGATTTATCATCAGCTAATTCTGTAAAGCAAACCATTCTTCAATCCCTGTAATTGTATTCATATCTGAGCATTTATTTCCTTCTCTCTTTTTTTAGTGCAAAGGATCTTACCTTTTACGTGGTATTAAATTTGAGGGAATGGGACAAGCTAAAACATTAATCAACTAAGACAAACCAAGGGAAGAGTAAATCTTTTCCAATCCCAAAGCTGGGTGACCATGTGGACCACAAAGCAAAACCTATCAATTTAGGGAGGGGGGGTCCCCACAAAGGAAATTGTATTGGAGGTGCATGTCTACTCCGCCCATCCTGTCTGGAGTCATGGCAGTCGCTGAAAACAATACCACTTCCAGGCAGTGCCCCATGCATACCAGTTCATTATATTGCCTGTCGGCCATCATGATGCAGGGCCAGCCACTTGCACAGGGGATTTATGACAGTGGCAACAGCAGGGAGTAAATCATGAACATGTTGTGATAAATCACATATTGCAGACAAGCACGGTAGGGACACAAGTGATCGCTGTGTCCTAACCAGCTGGCTGCTGCCTTTACATTCCCACCAATCATCTTGCTTGCTTAGGAGAAGGCAGAGCTGCAGCATCAAGGAAGGCAATAGAAATCTATAGATTTCAAGAAGATTGAGAGCTTCATGTAGAATCCAAATTTACACAGCAGCTATTCAGCGTTGTTACTCCATTGGTGTGGGTTACAAAGGATTTGATGGGAGGGCAATGCCCGGGGCACTTAAAGTATACACTTTATGTTTTAGGAAAATGTAAGAAAAAAAAATGAACATAGCTATAGTATAAAGACAGGGAAAATATGGGCTAATTATAGGATTTCAGGCATACATACAACTTGGGAGAAAAAAAATAGTTGTAATAGTTGAAGTGGAAAAAGACAAGCAATAGAGATTTTCCTCCCTGGAGATAGAAAAAAAAAGGTCTGCATTTATATAATATATGAAAAAAATGAATCATGGTTTGATGAAAGGCTGGATTTAGAAAGGAAAAGAAACAGAGAAGTTCCATACTGTACCAAATTTGTGCTTGTTTACCTGGACGGTTGGCATTGCCATAAAGAGATATGATAATACGCAAGGAGGAGGAAATGGAGGGCAAGACAAGAGATTTGGCCTTGGATGTCATTTGAGATAGCAATGAAATGGATTTCCTTGCTCTACCTTCTGTAATGTTACAGCCCTCCACATCTGTTTGCCTGGCCACCTCATTTCACAATGATGACAGAAGGTCTAGAGGAGTTATGATCAACCCAGGCACCTCCAGATGTGTTACAAGACCAATTCCCAAAATCATTCTGAAGTATTTGGGTGGCCACCAGATTCACATGGTTAACAGCAATAGCAATAGCACTTAGACTTATATACCACTTCACACTACTTTACATCCCTCTCTGAGCAGTTTGCAGAGTCAGCCTATTGTCCCCAACTATCTGGGTCCTTATTTTCCTGACCTCGGAAGAATGGAAGGCTGAGTCAACCTTGAGCTGATCAGAACTGAACTCCTGGCAGTGAGCTGAGGTAGCCGGCAATACTGCATTCTAACCACTGCACCATCATGGCTTTTAACCTAAAGTTAAACAGATCTAACCTGTTAACCTAAACAGAGTATTTCAGAAATCTGTGTAAGATACTGTTGCTCATGCTAGTTTGCTGGAATATCTTTCTTCATACACCCTGCCAAGCTGAGATGGGATACACATTTTGGATAATTATTGTTTAAACCTTTGCAGGGTTTAGGGACAGGATAAAAAGAAATATATATTTACCGAAAAAAGGGATTTTAAAAATCAGACAGCATCCTGTACATGTGCCAATTGAGGTGCAAACAACAGTATGTTAGCTTGCAAATTGTCTCTAGATTAGAGATCCTAGCTTGCATGGATAGCCTCAATATTCTCAGGATAAAACTGGTTTTTAGTATCAGTAGTGCTTGTGACATACTGGACCAGATGTGCTCAAATTCATAGCCCCTATCCTTAATGCTGCATGTGGCATAGATATAACAAGCCTATACCTTCTCTTATTAAAAAGCACTATGTGGACCCTTGATTGACCAAAGCCATAGTAGATAGCAACTGACATTATGGGCCATTCTTACTGGTCAGCCTGAGTCAAAGAGCTATGAATAGAAGCATCTCTGTACCAAAACCTCTGGACTTGAGTAGATCCATAGGACTATTTATGAAAGGAGGTTCAAGGCAAGGAGAATGAATCCTCACAGCCAGTTTCAGCATCTTGTTGTTGTTAGTCACGAAGTTGTGTCTGACCCATTGTGACCCCATGGACAACATTCCTCCAAGCCTTCCTGTCCTCTACCATGCCCCAGAGTCCATTTAAGCTCACACTGATTCAGTGATTCCATCCAGCCACCTCATTCTCTGCTGTCCCCTCCTTCTTTTGCCCTCAATTATTCCCAGCATTAGGCTCTTCTCCAGTGAGCCCTTCCTTCTCTTTAGGTGGCCAAAGTATTTGACTTTCATCTTCAGGATCTGGCCTTCTAAAGAACAGTTAAGGTTGATCCCTGTTATGTATGTAGGTTTGAATGTCATTGGTTTAGTTTGAATTGTTCTTGTAAAATGTCAAATAAGATTGGTTTAAAAAGTGTGGGAAAACCCTGCACTCTGATTGGCTGGCAGCTATGGCTGCTGGCTATAAGTAGCAGCCGTAGCCCAGCCAAGCCGGGTCCATTCAAGCTGTAGTCACTTAATAAACTCTTCACTGAAGCTCTTCGCGTCTGACTCTTCATGCAAACTTAATAATGGCGATGAGGGTGGGATTCCCCTGAAGAAGAGACGACGCGGAAGACAAGCAGAAGAGCAAGATGGCTATGCTGAACACCCCTCCAGCCCCGTTCGATCCGGCGGCAGAAGACTGGGAATCGTATGCGGATCGCTTCCAAATGTATTTGGAAGGAAACGACCTCACCGACATCCCCGAGAAACGGAAGAGGGCAGTATTTCTCACGCACTGCGGTCCGGCAGTCTTCAAGATGGCGAAGGCATTGGCGGGAGCTGCAGACTTGAAGGTTTAGAAAAGCTTTTAAGAGCCCATTATGCCCCACAAGTATCGTGCCTCATTAAGAACACGAGTTTTATCGTCGGGATCAAGGGAAAGCGAAAATGTTAATGACTTCGTGGCAAGTTTAAGGGACATTGGGGTGCTTGTGAGTTTACCAACTTAGAAGAGGCCATGCGTGATCAGTTTGTTCTAGGCCTTAAAGATAAGGTCTTACAGAGCAAATTACTAATGAAACCTAAGATCACGTTTAAGGAGGCCATAGAGGAAGCTGTTTCAGCAGAAGCAACCAAGTCCTCAGCAGCAGCCATGAAGAAAATTAACAAGGCCTCAAGCCATTCTGATGTGGAAAAGTCCACAACAACCCATTGCGAACAAATAGATTCTGATTCAGACTGTAGTGAGGTGGAGGAAGGAATTTATAGACTCAGAATGGAGAAGAAAAGGAAAGACCTTGGAAGAAAGAGGCAAGAATTTTATTGCAGAGGCTGTGGGGGGGCCACCCCCGCACTGAATGCAAGTTTTTAGACACCATCTGCCTATGTTGTGAGAAAAGAGGTCACCTAGCAAGAGTCTGCAAATCATCCAGAACTCCACCACAGAAGAAATTTCCTGACAAAGATTTCAAGCCCAACAACTTCAGTGAGAAAATGGGGCGCAACTCAGAAGCAAATGGGAAGAATGAAACTCATCAAACAGTCACCATTGGTCATTCTTCACCCTTGAGAAGCAGAAAAGTACATGTGAAGGTACTCATTGAAGGAAGGCCTTGCCAAATGGAAGTGGACTCAGGCTCCTATTTATCTATGGTGTCATGGGACACTATTCACAGGCTACTTCCCAACATTCAGAAGAAACATTTCCAGAAGCAAGCACTGACTCTTAAAGACTACCAAGGGAACAAGATTCCAGTAGTTGGAACAAGAGAATTCAACGTGAAGTTTAAAGGCCACACCAAACGTTTGCCTGACCATCATGGACAAGGATCGCCCAAGCTTGCTGGGACTTGAGTGGTTCAATCCACTAGGCATCGAGGTGACTGGCATCAATCATGTGAGCAACTCTGAATGGGAGGAGTCCTTGAAGTCTGAGTTTCCAGAGGTCTTCAGCGAAGGATTGGGCAAGTATATGGGGACCCCTATCACTTTCAACCTAGACCCCAAGGTGCCCCCAATTCGTTTAAAGCCCAGAAGGGTCCCATTTGCTTTAAAGGAAAAAATTGATGCACAATTAGACAAATTAATAGCTCAAGGGGTTTTAGAGCCCACTGACCACTCCAGATGGGAGACACCCATAGTCACACCAGTCAAGACTGATGGGTCAGTAAGAATCTGTGGAGACTATAAGGGGACACTGAACCATGAGCTGCAGCAGAGCACATATCCAGTTCCAGTGGTGCATCATCTGTTACATTCACTTGGCAGGGGTACAGTCTTTGCCAAATTGGATCTGGCCCAGGCATATCAACAACTAACAGTTGATGATGCCACTGCAGAGGCCCAAACCATTGTGACTCATAGAGGTGCTTTCAAATGTAAAAGGTTACAATTTGGAGTAAGCGTGGCACCAGGCATTTTTCAAAGCCTTATGGAAAGAATGCTCCAAGGACTGCCAGGGTAGTGCCTTACTTTGATGATGTGTTAATCTCTGCTGAAAATGACACTCAGTTACAAGAAAGACTCAGAGAAGTCCTTACCAGATTCAGGAAAGCGGGGTTAAAAGTCAAGGAAGAAAAATGCACTCTTAAAACTGACAAGGTTGAGTTCCTGGGCTACATGATTGACAAGCATGGCATCCACCCTACAGATGCCAAGGTTAAAGCAATCAAAGAAGCCCCTAGACCTAAATGCAAAACAGATTTGCAAGCTTTCCTTGGACTCATTAACTTTTATCACATGTTCCTACCTCAGAAGGCAACCATTGCTGAACCATTGCACAGATTACTTGATAAAAAGTCTGTTTGGGTCTGGGGCAGGAAGGAACAATCAGCATTTAACAGTATTAAAAGACTAATCACGTCTGATGCTGTACTGATACAGTTCTCTGAGAATTTGCCTGTTGTACCTGACTTGTGATGCATCCCCTTTTGGAGTGGTGGGGTTTGAGCCACAGGCTTCCCAGTGGGAGAGAAGCCCCTATTGCATTTTACTCTCGCACTTTGACCAAAGCAGAGAGGAATTACAGCCAATTGGACAAGGAGGCATTGGCAATTGTTGCAGCTGTCAAGAAATTTCATGAATATCTGTATGGGAGAACATTTACCATTGTTACAGATCACAAACCTTTGTTAGGCATTGTGGCAGGAGACAAGCCTACACCTACTATCCTGTCACCAAGAATGCTGAGGTGGACTGAATTTCTTGCTGCTTATTCATACAACCTTATCCACAAGCCTGGCAAGGACATTGGACATGCTGATGCACTGAGTCGTTGCCCACTTCCTTGCCACAAGGAGGACTTTGAACCTGAAACACACACCTTTTTCCTAGAAACTGTTGCCAAGCTTCCAGTTCATGCTGCTGAAATTGCCAGAGAGACTGCCAAAGACACTTTATTGGCTCCTGTTATAGGCTGGAAGGTTGGCCTCTTCAAGATCTACCTCACCTGGCCCAACCTTTTAAGTCCAGGCAAACTGAATTATCTGTATTAAGAGGATGTATTTTGTGGGGTAACAGGGTGGTTATTCCTGCAAAACTGCAAAAGAGGTTTTGGAAATGTTACATGAGGGTCATCCTGGTATTGTAAGGATGAAGGGATTGGCCAGGAGTTATGTATGGTGGCCAGGTATTGACAAAATGGTTGAAAACTGGGTTGCATCTTGTCCTAACTGTCAGGTAGTCAGGCCTGCCCCACCTCATGCCCCCACACAGGAATGGGAATGTCCTAGGGGCCCGTGGTCCAGGATTCACATTGATTTTGCTGGACCTACCAGAGGGCACACCTTTCTTATTATAGTAGATGCATATTCCAAATGGCTAGAGGTAATCCCCATGGCATCCACCACAACTGATGCTGTCATCAAACAGCTCAAAAACTTTTGTAACCCACGGGTTACCTGATGTTCTTGTCTCTGACAATGGCCCTCAATTTACATCCAACCTTTTTGAATCCTATTTAGCACAACAGGGTATCAGACATGCCCTTACTGCCCCTGGGCACCCTTCGCTAACGGCCGGCTGAACGCATGGTACGTTTTACCAAGGAGAAGCTTCAGCAACTGGGTCCTGGGGACATCACTGAGAAAGTTGAAAAACTTCTTAGTGTTCAGCACATCACTCCTAACCCATCTAATAACTTATCCCCAGCAGAGTTGTTGATGGGTAAGAAACTTAGGTCTTCCCTTGACCGCCTTCATCCCACTTACGCACCCAACGCACCACTAGATTCCACTTCCAAAGTTCGCACATTCAGTGTGGGTGATTCTGTTTATGCTAAGAACCTTATGGTGAACCTTTGTGGATTCCTGCTGAGATAACTCAGATCACAGGCCCTCGTTCTTACAGGGTGCAAACAGAGGATGGACTCCTCTGGAGCAGGCACATTGATCAACTTAGATCCAGGTTCTCTCAGGAACATCGCACTTGTTCCTCTCTAGTTCCCTCACCTGATGTCAATTCTAGGGGGAAGGGGAGGAACAGGAGGAAAATCAGCAAGCAAGAATCAACCCCATGTGTAACGAGCCATTACGACAGGAACCATTCCAAAACCTGTCACAATGCCAAAATCCATCCTTAGAAGTGGAAGATTGTACATCACTACCTGACTTGGGTGCTGACATTGGGCTGGAGATGGGTTGGGAGGAGAGACCAGATTCTAACAATCAAACAGGGTCTTCTTTCACAGGAAGTCCCAGTGGGGAAATGTCAGCAGACACATTTCCTCTCTCACTGGGTGAGAATGTTAAAACTTCTGAACCACGAAGGTCTCAACGTACACGCAAGAGCCCCACCTATTTAAAAGAATACATTAGATAGGTTGGGGTTTGGTATGGACTGAACCTAGTGGGGAGGGGTGTTATGTATGTAGGTTTGAATGTCATTGGTTTAGTTTGAATTGTTCTTGTAAAATGTCAAATAAGATTGGTTTAAAAAGTGCGGGAAAACCCTGCACTCTGATTGGCTGGCAACTGCAGCTGCTGGCTATAAGAAGCAGCCGTAGCCCAGCCAACGGGTCCATTCGAGCTGTAGTCACTTAATAAACTCTTCACTGAAGCTCTTCACGTCTGACTCTTCATGCAAACTTAACAATCCCCTCTAAGACTGACTGGTTTGATCGCCTTGCAAGTCCAAGGGAGTCTTCTCCAGCACTATAGTTCAAAGGCCTCAATTCTTTGGTGCGCAGCCTTCCTTATGGTCCAACTTTCACAGCCATACATTCAGATTTAGGCTAGGGTTTTAGCAAAAATCAGGAGAGACTTGGTGATACCGGCTACCACAGACCAACAGCTCCCCTCCATGCCTTTAGAAATGGTTTCATCTGCAGGAAATTCTATATTTGAGGATAATCTACTTCTTGATTGTAACAAAAAAACCTGATGAATTGCAGAAGAAGAAATATTAGATTTCTTTTTTAAAAAAGGGTTTCCATGTCTTTCAGCTGTTTTAAAAGCAGTCTTATTTTATGATACTATGTGAAAAAAACAGATGCTGAATCACAGCTTAGTTTTTTTTTCTTGCGCTAGTCACAATGATAAATATACCTTTTTATCTGGGAATAAAACTCTGTGGGCAATGGGCACTCAATATGCTGAAAACTGTGTTCTTTTATATTCTGATATTCCAAAGATCTACTTTGTACCTATTCAATCACTTCTGTTTAGAAATTGTTATCTGTTCTCCTTCACTTTCCTTTCAATTATGATCTACTCTTTCAGCTAATAATAAAGTTCTCAGTTTTCTCCTATTGCTATTTCTTTTCTTTTACATCTTGAACCACATTTAAGAAAATTGCTTCCAGATTTTATAAATATCTCATGAAGATAATAATCTGATGAGATTAACTCTTCCTCCAAACCCTTTTTTCTCTTTTTGAAGACATGCATTTAATCTCTCTGCGGTGCTACTGTCCACGTTTTATTGCCTGATAATTGGTTATTAACAGACCCTAAATGTCATGCATGCAACATTTTAGGAGTATTCTCTTTTAATTGCAGGAAGCCACTTTTATATCTGATTTTTGTTATCTGATATGGCATTTAGTCCTTAACAAAGTAAAGGCTTGTTCCAGTTTCAGGAATGTCTTGAGTACCTTGTGGACATAACTGCAGTTCTTCAAGGCTTGGGAGGAAGGGTTTATAAAAAGAAAATAATATATTACAATTATTACATTGTAATATGGGTTTTTCACATTCATGTTGAAGAAGGTAGATCTTTAAACTAATATAAGGCAATTGTTCTTCGATTTTACCAATCCTCTTGCTAAATTGGCCCAGGAGTTTTCAAGGGTCAGCTCTCTCCACAGTCTATTTTGATGAGCATGCAGAGGGATCAAAATATCAATTTATATTTGTAATACTGTGAAGAGCTGTGTATGCCTACTACAAATTGAGGAATCCCTCCATTTAGGAAATAATAGGGCCTAACAATACTTCTGTCTGTTATCGTGAGGTTTATGCTTATTCTTCCTCTACTAAAAGACATGGTTTTTTGTGAGCTGCAGCTCATGAAAGCTTCTGCCTTTCAACAAATTTGTGAGTCAGCAAAAGGGCTAAGAGATTCCTAATTTTGTTACCATAGACTAACACGGTTCTTCTTTTACAATATCTTCCTCTACTCAGTAACTCTTGATCATGTTACTTTACAAATGAAAGTCAATATCTGGACCGTTGCCATAACACATATTTTTTTTCAAGTACAGAAGTTTATTGGGATGGGATGGGATGGGATGTTTGAAGCATTTTCTGACATCCCTGCCTGTAGATGGCTATATATTTTGAAACAATTTCTGTTCTTACTTTCCAGAATTATTGTTTGTTTCTCTTCCACATGAGCAAGGCCTTTGTCAAAATACTCATGAAGTCCTTCTTAGTTTGAGGAGTCCAGCCTCTCTAAATTTTGCAAATGAAGTCTCATTATAATAACTATTATTATACTAGTAAACATCACTTTTTCTAAAAGTTAAAAAAAAACAAATTTGAAAACACGAAGCATTTTATATAGGGTATGCTATTAAAACCTGTGAGTACATTAATTGCAATCATTTCTGAAACAATAACATAGTTCCACACTGGTGTCTCCTTGAGAAAAGCAGGTTGTTGCATCTTTGTTTTTAAATGTCACAACAAAAATGAATTTGCATTTCCTAATTTTCAACAGTCAAATTCTTGGCAGAATAAATGTAAACATAATTTGTGCACTAATTGATTAATGGAAACAAATACAATCATGCAAAGGAAGGAAAAACTGAATCTAAATACATGTCTACTTATTCATTGATTTAAACAGATGTTTGGTTGCACTATGCGTAGACCTTGGATACCGATAGTTCATTCAAAATTTGGGCTATACGTTTTCTAGTAAGAGCATCGCCATGCTTTATTTAGGAGGCCTGGGACAAACTTCAATCCTGATCAATACAGACCATATTAAAATCAGCTTGTCATATTAAACACAACCATTCTATTCCTGGAAGTCTTCGCTAAAAGTTAATACATTTACTGTTATGTTCAATCTGCCAGATTGTGACCCTTTTTTGTCCTTGAAAAATCCAGTAAATGGATTAACTTTAAGTTAACAAAAAGTTTAAATTTCTATTAAGGCTATGTTTGTATTGCACTGCCTATTTTTGAATAGAAGGTATGCATATATATGATGTCCATTTCTCATAATATTGCTAAATGAAAATTACAATATATACTTTGCTGAAGGATAAGAATATACTGAAAAGTATTCCCTTCAGCTTTAATCAATTGTTGCATCCTTGAATTGGGGAAGCAGATTCAAGTCCTCCCTCCACCATGAATTCATTAGGTGAATTCAAGCCAGTCACCATTTCTCAAGCTAGACTATTCAACATAGGGGTTAAGTTGGTAAGAGAGGCAGGATTGCTGCATGCCTTGAGTTCCTATAACAAAGGCAGGATATAACGGTAAGGTATTTTTTAAAGGATGCAGCACAGAGCTGGTATTCAGCAGGTTCTGACCAGTTCTGGAGAATGGTAGCGGAAATTTTGAGTAGTTCGGAGAACTGGCAAATACCACCTCTAACTGGAGATTTTACAGTACCCTTCCCCTGCCACGCCCACCAAGCCAAGCCCCCAGAACCAGTAGTTAAAAAAATTTGAATCCCACCACTGACACAGCAGCTTCATCTGCAAAAATCAATCAGGGAAGGCAGACTTTGGTGTTTCAAAGTATAGCAACTGAGGTCTACTTGGTGAGGCAACATCTACATCAGTTTCCCCAAAAGCCTGGCTCTGAGGTGAATAACAAGGAAATTTAATCAGATGGTGATTCCAAACTTAGCTCAAGCTGACTACCTTCCCCAGAAGGGACCTAAGCAGCATCAAAGCACTTGCTAACCCTCTGTATCTTCTTCCAGAGGACAATTGTGGGCGATGCCGCTTCACTCACTTCCCCTTGTCTGTCTGTCTGTCTGTCTCTCTCTCTCTCTCTTCCCCTGTAACCGACATGCCCCGTTTACAAGGAAGTCTGCGCTGTTCCCTAACGAGGTGCATTTTTCTTTCTGCCGGATTGTTAATTAGCTCAATGATCCTTGCAGATGTCTTCCTTGGGTGTATCAATCTCCCCTTGTGTCCCTGTCCCAGCTGAGGAACTGGCTGGGAGGTGAAAGGCAGATCTCTGGGCAGGATGGATGTTTATCACCTCAAGATCAAACCTGGAGAACCATAACACAAAGCTGAAGTAAGAATGGTGGCCACCTGAAGAAATATACACCTCTATATAATAGGTACATATGGTGGTGTTTTTTTTAATGGAAAGTCTTTATAATACCGGTAGTTATTAATACACTTAAAAGAGTCAGTGAGTTGTGATGGCTAAAGTGCTAGAGCAAAGGTCTCCATACTTGGCAACTTTAAGACTTGTGGACTTCAATTCCAAGAATTCTGGGAGTTGAAGTCCACAAGTCTTAAAGTTGCCAAGTTTGGTGACCCCTGTGCTAGAGATAGAATAGGGAGCCCCAGGTTCTGCTCCTCTCCTAGGCATGGAAGCTAGCTGGGTGACCTTGAGCCAGTCCCTCCCTCTCAGCCCTAGCTGACATCAGTCTCAGTGACAACTGGCCTAAAAACAAATCTCCTTGTCACTTCATGCATTGTTTCCTTTGCTATGTGAACTATGGCAAGCACAGTGCAAAACAAATGGATTCCCAACCCCAGCAGCACAAGCCCGAGAATAGCCATGATCCTGGTTTTTAGCAGCTTTTCCTTCTCTAAGAACATCTTTTACTGATTTATTGAGCTACAATGGCCAGAGCATGCTGGTGGTCCACAATTACATAGGGAGAAGGAAATATATTTAGGCCTCAGTGTCAAAGGCTGACACTGAAATTATGTAAGGGGATTTTTCCTCAGAGCTTCCCCTGCAAGCCACTCCAGGTCTGAGTAAGACGTAAGTAAACTATCTTTAGAACAGCACCAAGCTCATCTGCATAACTGCCAGCCACAAATATTTCCTTATCCTTAGCAAATGTAAAATAGACACACTGCTTATTCAGTGGAAGGCAGTCACCTCAATTTGATGCCCTGTGGATGTGCTGGGATTACAAATTCCAGACTAGCTGAGGTCATCCCAGGAATCAGTCACTCCTAAGTGAGCTGTGCTTGATAAACTAAGCACCCACTGGGTGCTTCCTTTTCTCTTCTAGAATTGACAGAGTTTGAATTAAATTTGGCAGGGGCCCAAATCTCAATCATCTTCTTCAAATAAAGGGAAAAAATGCTAGAATGATTAGGTGGGGAGATTTCAGTGATAGGAGAAGATGTGATCAAGCTGTAACTGAAGGCCTGCTCTTGACATGACAACATGTTGTGTAGTCAAAAAAGTACTTGTTACATTTTTCCTTCGTTTTGCTTTGGTCTTGTGTATCCATAATATCCATAATGACCAACGCCACCTGCTCCCTCACATTAGCCTTTTATGAGGGGGCAGGCCACCACTAGTGCAAGCAGGTGAGAAGGCCTTGTCTTCTCACAAAAAGGGTTGCCTTCCTCCCAATCACAAGACAGAAACAAAGCAGCAGCAGCATCACTGGCACCATCATGGTGGGAAGTCTTCATTTTATGCTGCAAATTTATAAAATCCGTGGGGGCAATTTAATTTCTACCAAATCAAGTACAAATCCCCACTTGGCTGGGGAAGCTTCCTGGGCAATCTGTTGATGATTCCACCATCTCTTCTATGAGCTATTTGGACCAGGAGGGCAAATAGAAAGAGAGAGATAAGGGGAAGGCCTGTTTACACCTGTCCCCAAGTCTGTTTCTCACTTGGCCTAATGTTAATCCAATGAATCTGCCTTTATGTTAAAGAGAGTAGGGATCTCTCTCCTCCCCCCCTCTCTCTCCTTTTTAATGGCCAGTTTTATTTATATTGGTAAATATAACAACCAGAATATATCTTTCCAGGTTATCCTTATATGCTATTTGTTGAATCTGTCCTATCTGTGGTTGAAGCTTAGTACAAATTTTGGCAATTGCCACTAATTGTGTTACAATTAGTGGCAATTGCCAAAATTTGTACTAAACTAATTGTGTTACAATTAGTGTAATCATGCATTTTATGTAATTTTACCACATTTTAGAAGTTTTATTAATAATCACAAGTTTATGTATTTTGTTGTGTTCTCTGGCCCAAAAGCTATAATAAAGGTTTGATCTAGAAGATATAAACTGCAAGTAAAAATATAGCAGAGCTACATCCAGTAGAGTAGACATATATTTCAACATAGTTATATGTGTATGATATACTTAGATTTTTAATGTTCTTTCTGTCTTTCTCTTCTGTGAAACAGACTCATCTTGTGGACTTCATAATCAATCTTTCTCTTCCAATAAAGTGAATGTGTGTAGCAGACACTGATAGCTAGGCTGAGGGTCTATGACAGGGGTGTCAAGACCATTTTTTTTTCCTGGATGGGACTGCTGTTGTTTAATTACTCAGGATTGTCTTAGCCTTCTGCACGTGCATAGAAGAACATCCTCTAACACAGTGGTCGCCAACTGGTGGGCCAGGGACCACTGGTGGTCCGCAAGAAACTTTTGGTGGTCCGCAGAGGAATGTCCCCCAAAGCAATTAATCCAGGCTGTGCAGGAACACAAGGCTGCGCCACCCACATGGCCTGCCCAACCACTGGCCTCACTCTTCAGCCGAGCACAAACCTTACCTTGAGTAGAGGCATGTGAGCTGGAACTGGAAGGTAAGACCAACAGCGGGGAGGGAAATCTGCCCCGGGGTGGCTTGCTGACATTGGTGGGAAAGTTGGTCGCATATTCCAGAGCTGCAGTAGTCACAAGACTGGCCCTTTGGTCATCCCGGAGCAGCTCCTCCAGGCCATGGCAGGCCGGTGCATCCAGGTGGAGGAGCAACTGCAAGGGTCAGTCTTGTGACTACTGCAGCTCTGGAATATGGGACCGACTTTCCCACCAATATCAGCAAGCCACCATCAGTCAAAATTCATGTTAGTGGTCCGCAGGATTTAAAATTATGAGTTTGGTGGTCCCTGAGGTCCAAAAGGTTGGCGACTCCAGCTCTAACAGAGTTGCTGTTGTGGGAATGAAACAAAAAATAGGCCCCTGGACTACCAAAGAAGCAGCAGTTTGCAGAAACAACAAGTTCTGGGTACTGTTGAGGCTACTTCCAAATATGTGATCCTGGAAATCAGATCCTCCTCCTTTCTATTCACACAAAAAGTTGAAATTTTAATCATAACTCTGCACAAGTGTAATGGTTAAACTCTTGGATAGCTTATGGTATATGTAGAGGCTGCTAATACATTAGAAAATTATGCTTATAAGCCGAAGGAAAGATGGTTTGACATAAATTGATTGTCATGGAGCAGGAAAGCATTAGGGGGAAGATAAGTTCCAAATGGAGTACTAGGGAAGAGCTGTTGTCCTCTGGAACAAACCCTGCAATTATACGAGGCATTATAAGATTTGGCAGACCCAACACGGAGTTAGTGAGAGGGAGAAGGGAGGGTAGACCGTATCTGCTCAGACTGAAATCATCTGGTGTGCTAGCATTTTGCATATTAATTAGTATCGTGGTAGAACGATCTTCAAAAGTTTTGCAAAGAATCAAAAGCGGTGCATTTGCTCGTCACAAAATTACTGCCAGAATTGCTGAGTGCACAAAACACGGGATAGCAGCAGATTCTACTTTTCAGGCTGACAATTTCCATCATTGTGGGATGTTGGTGGGATTGTTATGCATTTAAATGTTATTTAATTGGGTTGACGAGTAGCTGCAGGCCAGTGCACCAGCCGGAACGCTGGAAGCTGCATACGGGTAATCAAAATTCGCAAAGAGCTGGCGGCAGCAGGCAGCTTCTCATTGCTTCTAGCAAGTGGATTTATTGAGACAGACAAGCCTTGCGAGTTAATTTCCCTCTTCCCCTTCTCTGATGATGCTTTCTCTCCCTACTTGATGGAAGCACTCAGAGACCTAAACAATGTTTGTGCAAATAATGTACATGCAACGCTCTGCCATCTATCACCAAGAAATATTACTAATATTTAGCATTTATATAATGCTTGAGAGTGACCTTGCGAGGAAGCTACCAGCCCACAGCCACTTTGATTAGCCCACCTGCCCCTTCTCATCCGGCTTTATACAAATTCACGCCTATCTCACCTGGAGGCAATTATTACTCACCACAGGTGAATGGCTATTTATTCAACTACTGCAGAACTTCTCAAGTGCTTTACAGCTATTTTCTTAATTATCACAACAACATCTTGGTTTAATTAGACACATATTGCAGAGTATGGCTTGAAGTCGGCATGAATGGGGACATGAATGGGGCTTCCTGAGGCCATCTACACAATTCCTCACAGACGTGAGATTCTACCTGGATTTTGCTTAGTTCAAAGGGCAGTTTTACAGATTATCCAATGTCGCCTCTGATATGACATAAGAAGGTGTGTTTACTTGACCCAGCTTCCCCTTGTATCCTCACGATCTCATGAGGCAGGTTAAATTGAGAGATACAGATTGACCCCAGGGCACTGCATTTAATGATAGCATCCATCTAAAATCCAGTATAATAACCACTACACTCCAGATAACTACAATGTTTATAAGGAACTGTAAAAGGATTTACTAAATGATAATTGGCAACTGATAATGGTTATGTTATATCTATTTATCTATCTATCATCTATCTAATCTATCCTCTTTATCATGCTTCTCATCTATCCTCTCTATCTATCTTATCTAATCTTATCTATATCTATCTATCTATCTATCTATCTAATCTATATCATCTATCCTATCTATCACCTCTCTCTCTTGGTCTGTCTCAGATCCTGTGAGAGAGACACCTAAATGCTAAGTACCCATTAACGACCACTGAAAAAGGGGTCAGGATGTTAGATGAACCTGTTTTGTAAGGATTATAGTATAAATTATTTTGGTTGGCCTCAGATATATTGTGTTTATTTCTGTTTCCATTTTGAGTTAATTTTGTGTCTCCCCTTTTTAACCTGACATTAGCTGTCCAGAGTTATAGTATGCAAGTTGGAAGGCCATATAAATCAGGGAAATGAATGAATAAATAAAAGGAGATCAGCTTGCATATTCTAATTGACAGCTACCAAGATTTATAGAGAAAATCAATACAAACCGCCATGGGGGAGCATATGATGATTGAGTGACCGATGTGCCTCTCAGTCTGCTTGTTCAGGGGTCACAACTGATGGGCAATGTCAAGACTTCCTCCTTATGGCTTGTCATTATTAAATGGGGCTTGGTCTATTCAGCAAACAGCTCTTCAAACAGGCCACCTTTAAATACAGGACTATCTTCCTTGCAGAACTATATAGAGTCATTCTTACAGAAAGCAGCAGCTAATGGCAAGAACTGCCCTGCTTGCCTTTTTCAAACCAGTGCCTGGAAATCCTGTTGCCAAATGAGAAAGTAACAGTGAATGGGATACACATTTAATTACAAATGTATATTCACCCCTCCTTTTATAATAATAATAACAATAACAATAATGACAATGACAACGTTAACGGCAACGATAACAATAACTTAACAGTTGTCCATAAGAAAGACAAAAAAGTCTGGATAGTGTATGTGGCAGTGCCTGGAGACAGCAGAATAGAAGAGAAAGAACAAAATACAAAGACTTACAAATAGAACTAGAACGACCTTGGCAAAGGCAAGCAAGGGTAGTACCAACAGTAATAGGCGCCTTGGGTGCAGTCCCAAAACAACTGGAGCACCACTTTGAACACCATAGGCATTGACAAATTTGCCATCAGTCAACTGCAGAAGGCAGCTTTACATGGAACAACTTCCATCCTGCGGCAATATCTGTAACACCATCAAACATCCAAACATTGGTAAGGACTCGATAGGTAGACAAAAATGCCAAACCCAGTCTGAACATCTGGCTGACTGTGCAATTAATAATAATAATAATAACGGAATCCTACTTGTATAAATCTAAAGTGGAGAAAAAGAAGACAGGAAAAAAACCCACAAAGGTGGAAGCAAAATTGAATTGTAGAAAATAGGAGTCTCCATAGGACTCATGACCTTGGTCAGATGGTGGCATTATTGCCATCATCAGCTTGAGAAGGACCGCAAATGGGATGGCCATCTTTGCCTCCAGAGCCCTAAATGGCCCTTATTTTTTCAGCTCCATGAGCCTCCCCTGTCTACTCATCAGCTTTATGAGGTAGTCCAGACAAGAAGCCACAGTGAGGGTCAGAAGAAAAAGAGAATATTTGCAGGGCAGGGTTGAACTATGGAGTCATTGGTGCTCACTGAACTTGGTTGTTTTCTTGCAAACATTTCATTACCAAACTATGTAACATCCCCCAGGAATACTATGTATGTATGTATGTATGTATGTATGTATGTATGTATGTGTGTGTTAGAATTTGATCCCACCTTTATCACTTTGAATGAGCAACTGGACCCAGAAAATAAACACACCGGTAATATTCCTTCCTCCTCCAATTTTCTCCACAACAATGTGAGGTGAGTTAGACTGAGAGAAAGCATCCAATCAGCTTTTGTGTCTAAGATAGGACTAGAATTCACAGTCTCCTGGTTTCTAGGCCAACACCTTAACCACTACACCAAACTGATTCTTACTGTATAAGGTTACATTAACAGAATCCCACAAGTTCGAAAATACCCCTACCCTCCTCTCCTGAAAACTTGGGGGTGGGGAGGCTTCCCTTCTGAGCTGTTTCCTCTAATCCTCCTCCTTCTGACTCAAATTTTGTTCATCAGACCATTGCCCAGGCTATGGCCCCCTCCTCACACCCACATACCATTACAGCCCCAGTGCAATGCAGTCATGCGCTTCCAAAAACTGATAAGTAGTTTGCTACCATTCTCACTCAACAAGTGAAAATTGTACTATAAACTCTCTAAACTGAACCCAGTAAAAGAAAAAGAAAAAGAAAACCCTAGCTACTGGCTCCATAGGAAACAAAAAGGAAATGACCATCCCTTTCTTTCATGGTGCAACCTCTCCCAAATTGGCATAATTGCATCACATGTGGTTGGCCTGACCCAAAATCTTTGAGAGGTGCGTTGTTGGCTTGAGCTCCAAGCTTGGCGATTTGGTTGCAAACATTTTGTTCCCCATTCAAAGGGATATCTTCAGTGTGCTTGTCTAATATTCAAGGACATTTCTTTGAGAGGTGCCCCTGACACTAACAAAAAAATGCTCACTCTTCCACTACCATCTTGACTAATGATTGTCTATGTTCTTGAAACAAGCTACAGGTTCATCATGGGCATATGCTAGCATTCACTGAGATGGTTTATGTGATAAATAAATATTACGACCATGCTGTCATAAAATTGGTCCCTGGGCGTGCTCTACATGCACAAGATACGGCATCCTGTTGAAGCCAAACAAGTTTGAGTTTTGCCAGTGTCTAGATGGCAATAAATATGTACAGGCAGTCCTTGACTTACAACCACAATTGAGCCCAACATTTCTGTTGCTAAGCAAGATAGCCGTTAAGTGAGTTTTGCCCCATTTTATGACTTTTGTTGTCAGAGTTGTTAAGCGAATCACTGCAGTTGTTAAGTTAGTAACATGGTTGTTAAGTGACTCTTGCTTCCCCATTGACTTTGCTTTTCAGAAGGCTGCAAAAAGTGATGACATGATCCCGGGACACTGCAATTGTCATAAATACGAACCAATTGCCAACCATCCGAATTTTGATCATGTGATCATCATGAGGATGCTGTAATGGTTGTAAGTAATGGTCACAAGTCACTTTTACAGTGCTGTTGTAACTTTGACTGCCCATTGAATGAATGGTTGTAATTCGAGGGCTACCCATATATCACAGAGAAGAAAGGCAAGGTAAATTCCTGAAAGCTTTTAGAAGAACCATGGCATGCCCTTTAACATGGTATAGCTAGAGGGATGTCACTGGAATATATGATCTGGGGGAAACGTCATGTGTAAAAGGCAGATGAAACACCCCTAACATAGATAGGGTGGGCATGTACAAAGCGGTCTACCAAGCAGAGACATGTCTTTAGCATTTGAGAGGCATGAGCCCATCATTGATTGCATGACGTCATTATCTGAGCCTTGGAAATGCAATGCTATTTTGTGTATCTTTTGCTATTGGAATTGTTCCTATGAAATAAGGAAATTTCACTACAGCCTGAAAAATGATGCTCCAAAAACAGCCGACATCACTTACAGTTCAAGAAGTTTGCACAGAATAGGTAGAAGTGGAAGTGGGAGAATGGTCAGACCTAAAGCAGGGGAGAGGGCAGCTGTGGTTTTGTGTGCTCAGCAGTGTCGTAGGAAAAGGGAGCAAGGAATAGTTGGGTGACAATTGTTTGTGAGCTTGCAAAAATTAGACATGACCATGTGCCGAACATCCAAGAGTCTGAATAGATCTGCAGACAATCAAAATAATCTCACTCTTAGATCCATTTTAAGAAGGTTTGAGAAGGCTTGGGGAATGGAGATGTTAGTCATCTGATAGACCGCTAAATCTTGCTAACTGAAATCCCAGCTGAACAGAGAGAGTCCAAATATCCATGAGGTTAAATTTCCAATTGTGCAAACGCTCTGATCAACATGTTATATATTATGGAAACAGTATGGCATGTACTTAACTCCCCCCATTTCAATAAACTGAACCTTAAATCTGCTTAGCTTGGATGGCTTATCAGTGCTTTCTTACCCTCGGCCACCTTCCATAATAAGCATTTTCCTCCCAGCACAGTCATTCCGGGAAGGTGATCTTAATAAGGCTCTTTTGTTATAGAGTTCACAACTGAAGCGGTTGGGACAAAACCCCAAGGAGGCATTTGGGGGCTTTTGAAAAACACATGTGCAGGAAGTGATTTCAACTAATTTCCCCTATGTGGACCTCCTCTGCTTCTGGAAGAAATTCCACCAAAGATGTCAAGTTTTTGTCCCTTCCATCCCAATCTATTCATTTTGCAAGTGATTTCAGGTCATGAGTCACAGTGGCGCAGCGGTTAGAGTGCAGTACTGCAGGCTACTTCTGATGCCTGCCGGCTGCCTGCAATTTGGCAGTTCGAATCTCAGCAGACTCAAGGTTGACTCAGCCTTCCATCCTTCCAATGTGGGTAAAATGAGGACCCAGATTGTTGGGGGCAATAGGCTGACTCTGTAAACTGCTTAGAGAGGGCTGTAAAGTGGTATATAAGTCTAAGTACTATTGCTATTGCTATTCAAAGAGCCCAATGAAAGATTCTTGTATTGAGACTATGAGTGTGGTATGGTCAGCAAAAATAGGTCTCATCACTGCAGTAAGAATAAGGCAGTAGCTCTTATGAGTTCCAATAGGATCCCCAATAGAGATGCACCCATCTCTACCCACTGACTATAATGTGGATTCTTTCTGAGCATCCCAGCTGTGCAAGAATTAATCACTGTCAGGGTCCCATAGCTCAGAGCAAAATTGCTCCTGCATGAAAGCAATTTCCCTGGACAGAACATAGCTTGTGGTTAGCAGGCCTCGCCATTCTATTTCACAGGAAGCTCTAATTATCTTCCAAAGATGGGAGGCAACGCTTAAGAACAATCATTTACCTAGTTTGTACATTTCACAGGTGAGGTTGTCAGTCTGCTTAAACATCCACCCCTCAGGGAGGGGGGGCGGAGGAAAAAGGTTCCTCTCTCTCCCCCTCAATCACTGGAAAGTTCAGGAAAGGTATTGGGGGACGGGCAAAGAGAGGGTGAAGGAAGATGTCAAGGAGTCAAGCCAACAGGAAGTCATGTTCCTGACCCCAGCAGGAGACAGTAGCCAAGGAGTGCACAACTGTTAGGGAAGATGACAGTTGCTCTTAATTTGTCAGATGCATGCTGGCTGGGTAGGATCAGGCCAAAGTCCCCATTTGATCTACTTGGGTTTCAATTAATTTAATCGAATATCTTTAGCTTGGTTGCTTCTCACATTTTTAAAGACATTTCCCTTTTGGTCACATTAAATAGTATAATGTGGAAAGTAGCCTTTGGAGTAAGTTGGGGACTGCACAAAAGGCTGTGTTTAGTTAGGCAGGTTGGACATCCTTACCACTGAGGATTCAGCAGAGAAGAAGAATGCCAAACCAATGTATCGGGAAATCCTGGCCAAGCAAAATGATTCATGCTGCTTATTGAATTCGTGGAAGCCAACATTCTGTGGCCCTGCTTCCTGTTACAATTGAAAACAACAACAGCAACCAGACAGAGGCCCAAAAATGTGGGCAAGGCTGGATTTGGTGTCATATGTCACAGAAACTTAGAGCTTCAAGTAGAATATTTTGGAGTTGAGCTCCCAAGTTCTTCACACGTGTTCTGACACTGAGCAATAGCCTGGATTATAAAATCAAAAGATAAATTCAGCAACCCCACTGAGTGGTTAATGTCCATATAAATTCATCTCAGGCTGTTTCTTTAAGCATCCCAACAAGAACTGAGATTTGAGGCAAAAGGATTTGCAGGTTGCTAAAGCAGGGCACCTCAAATCTGGTCATGTCCTTTGCTTTGAACAAGCAAAGACTGGAGATTTTAGGAGCCATTGATATCATTTCCACCGACTCCCTTTTTTTAAAAAAAATATCTCTTTTGCTATGCTTGTCTTTTCTTCTGACCACAGCAATCGTGCTCCCCACATCTTCCAAAATAATTTCTCATATATTTATTATTATTATTATTCATATTTATATGCCGCCCTTCTCCGGAGACTCCGGGCGGCTTACAGTTTTTGGTATACAACCCAATGCGCTCAGCAATAGCCTTCATTACATTGTATATGCCTGCTTATTACTAAGCAGCATTTTTACAAAGTCAGCTTATTGCCCCCAACAATCTTGGGTCCTCAATTTACCTACCCTGAGAGGATGGAAGGCTGAGTCAACCTTGAGCCTGGTGGGATTCGAGCCTGCAGTAATTGCAGGCAGCTGGAACTAAGTGCTAGGCATTTAATAGCCTACACCACCAAGGCTCCTTGACCATGTCAAGGGTCCTGGAGGAAGGACCTAGGCGTAGGAAGTTGCAGCAAGAGAAAGGATTGAGGAAAAGCGCAGAAGCACGTTGCATGCATTACTCAGAAACCTTTGTCAAAGAAGAGTAGAAGATAGCAAAAGCATTTAGCAAAGGCTGAGCGTCTCTGGCACAATTTCTCCAAAAACTTTAGAGGAAAAGATAGTTCACAGCATCCAGCCCTCCGAGGGTTTGCTTCTGCAGTATGAAGTTACTTCTCAGAATAACAAAAGAACAGAGTTGGAAGGCATCTCAGAGATCTTCTAAAATCTGTTCAAGCAGGAAACTCTATACCATTTCAGACAATCTCTTAAAAACTTTCAGTGTTACAGCACCCACAACTTCAGGAAGCAAGCTGTTCCACTGATTTTTTTTAAATTACATTTATATGCCGCCTTCTCCGAAGACTCAGGGCGGCTTACAATTTGAGCGCAACCCAATGCGCTTGGCAATAGCCTTCATTCCATTGTATATGCCTGCTTATTACTAAGCGGCATTTTTACAAAATCAGCTTTTTGCCCCCAACAATCTTGGGTCCTCAATTTACCTACCCCGAAAGGATGGAAGGCTGAGTCAACCTTGAGCCTGGTGGGATTCGAGCCTGCACTAATTGCAGGCAGCTGGAACTTGAGTGCTAGGGTGAGGGAACTAGAGAGGAACAAGTGCGATGTTCCTGAGAAAACCTGGATCTAAGTTGATCAATGTGCCTGCTCCAGAGGAGTCCATCCTCTGTTTGCACCCTGTAAGAATGAGGGCCTGTGATTTGAGTTATCTCAGCAGGAATCCACAAAGGTTCACCCATAAGGTTCTTAGCATAAACAGAATCACCCACACTGAATGTGTGAACTTTGGAAGTGGAATCTAGTGGTGCGTTGGGTGCGTAAGTGGGATGAAGGCGGTCAAGGGAAGACCTAAGTTTCCTACCCATCAACAACTCTGCTGGGGATAAGTTAGTAGATGGGTTAGGAGTGATGTGCTGAACACTAAGAAGTTTTTCAACTTTCTCAGTGATGTCCCCAGGACCCAGTTGCTGAAGTTTCTCCTTGGTAAAACGTACCATGCGTTCAACCCGGCCGTTAGCCAAAGGGTGCCCAGGGGCAGTAAGGGTATATCTGATACCCTGTTGTGCTAAATAGGATTCAAAAAGGTTGGATGTAAATTGAGGGCCATTGTCAGAGACAAGAACATCAGGTAACCCATGGGTTACAAAAAGTTTTTTGAGCTGCTTGATGACAGCATCAGTTGTGGTGGATGCCATGCTTGTCAATCATATAGCCCAGGAACTCAACCTTGTCAGTTTTAAGAGTGCATTTTTCTTCCTTGACTTTTAACCCCGCTTTCCTGAATCTGGTAAGGACTTCTCTGAGTCTTTCTTGTAACTGAGTCTCATTTTCAGCAGAGATGAACACATCATCAAAGTAAGGCACTACCCCTGGCAGTCCTTGGAGCATCCTTTCCATAAGGCTTTGGAAGATGCCTGGTGCCACGCTTACTCCAAATTGTAACCTTTTACATTTGAAGGCACCTCTATGAGTCACAATGGTTTGGGCCTCTGCAGTGGCATCATCAACTGTTAGTTGTTGATATGCCTGGGCCAGATCCAATTTGGCAAAGACTGTACCCCTGCCAAGTGAATGTAATAGATGATGCACCACTGGAACTGGGTATGCGCTCTGCTGCAGCGCATGGTTCAGTGTCCCCTTATAGTCCCCACAGATTCTTACTGACCCATCAGTCTTGACAGGTGTGACTATAGGTGTCTCCTATCTGGAGTGGTCAGTGGGCTCTAAAACTCCTTGAGCTATTAGTTTATCTAATTGTGCATCAATTTTTCCTTTAAGGCAAATGGGACCCTTCTGGGCTTTAAACAAATTGGGGGCACCTTGGGATCTAGGTTGAAAGTGATAGGGGTCCCCATATACTTGCCCAATCCTTCGCTGAAGACCTCTGGAAACTCAGACTTCAAGGCCTCCTCCCATTCAGAGTTGCTCACGTGATTGATGCCAGTCACCTCGATGCCTAGTGGATTGAACCACTCAAGTCCCAGCAAGCTTGGGCGATCCTTGTCCACGATGGTCAGGGGCAAACATTTGGTGTGGCCTTTGAACTTCACGTTGAATTCTCTTGTTCCAACTACTGGAATCTTGTTCCCTTGGTAGTCTTTAAGAGTCAGTGCTTGATTCTGGAAATGTTTCTTCTGAATGTTGGGAAGTAGCCTGTGAATAGTGTCCCATGACACCATAGATAAATAGGAGCCTGAGTCCACTTCCATTTGGCAAGGCCTTCCTTCAATGAGTACCTTCACATGTACTTTTCTGCTTCTTAAGGTTGAAGAATGACCAATGGTGACTGTTTGATGAGTTTCATTCTTCCCATTTGCTTCAGAGTTGCGCCCCATTTTCTCACTGAAGTTGTTGGGCTTGAAATCTTTGTCAGGAAACTTTCTTCTGTGTGGTGGAGTTCTGGATGATTTGCAGACTCTTGCTAAGTGACCTCTTTTTTCACAACGAAGGCAGATGGTATCAAGAAACTTGCATTCAGTGCGTCTTTTTCTTTTCCATTCTGAGTCTATAAATTCCTTCCTCCACCTCACTGCAGTCTGATTCAGAATCTATTTGCTCGCAATGAGTTGTTGTGGACTTTTCCACATCAGAATGGCTTGAGGCCTTGTTAATTTTCTTCATGGCTGCTGCTGAGGACTTAGTGGCTTCTGCTGAGGAGGCCTCTTCTATGGCTTCCTTCAACGTGATCTTAGGTTTTAATAACAATTTGCTCTGAAGCACCTTGTCTTTGAGGCCTAGAACAAATCGATCGCGCATGGCCTCTTCCAAGTTGTTAAACTCGCATGCACTCCCCAATGTAAACTTGCCACGAAGTCGTTAACGTTTCGCTTTCCCCTTGATCCCGACGGTAAAACTCGTGTCTCTTAATGAGGCACGATACTTGTGGGGCGTAATGGGCTCTTAAAAGCTTTTCTAAACCAGGCCATTCCATTACCTTCACGTCTGCAGCTCCCGCCAATGCCTTCGCCATCTTGAAGACTGCCGGACCGCAGTGCATAAGAAAGACCGCCCTCTTCCGCTTCGGAGATGTCGGCGAGGTCGTTTCCTTCCAAATACATTTGGAAACGATCCGCATATGATTCCCAGTCTCCTGCCGCCGGATCGAACGGGGCTGGGGGGGTGTTCAGCGCAGCCATCTCGCTCTTCCTTGTCTTCCGCATCGTCTTCTCTTCAGGAGAATCCCACCTTCGTCACCAGTGTTAAGTTTGCATGAAGAGTCAGACGCGAAGAGCTTCAGTGAAGAGTTTATTAGTGACTACAGCTCGAATGGACCCATCTTGGCTGGGCTACGGCTGCTACTTATAGCCAGCAGCCGCAGTTGCCAGCCAATCTGATTGCCAGCCAATCAGAGTGCAGGGTTTTCCCACACTTTTCAAACCAGTCATATTTGACATTTTACAAGAACAATTCAAACTAAACCAATGACATTCAAACCTACATACATAACACTAGGCATTTAACAGCCTGCACCACCAAGGCTCTTTTTGTTCTAGCTGTCAGAAAATTTCTTCTTAATTCTAGGTGGGTTCTCTCTTTGATTATTTTCCATCAACTGCTTCTTGCCCTGCCCTCAGATGCTTTGAAGAATAGCTTGACTCCCTTTTTTTGTGGCAGCCCCTGAGATATTGGAACCCTGCTATCATGTCTCCCCTAGTCCTTCTTTTCATTAAACTAGACATATCCAGTTCCCATAACTATTCTTTATATTTTAGCCTCCAGTCATCTAATCACTTCAGTTGCTCTTCTCTATTCATGAAATTTAAAAAAACCTTGTATTTCTATTACACTTTAGAATCTACTCAAATAACTGTATGACAACATGCCTTCATTAACCTAGCAATGCCAGCCCATCTACCATAATTAACCTGGCAGAGCTTACATTCAGGGTGGAATTAAAAACCGAAGAAAAATACAGATACTGCAACTGCTAATGGGAGGTCAATATAGTATTTTTGAGAAACAATTGAGATATCATATTGAATACCGGTGAATAGGACATTGATCATTTATCTATTCTCCAAAAACTATCCCTGATTTTTTTTCTGTCAAAAGTGATTGTAAATCACTTTACAATACCACAGTTTTCCATTATAATAAGGAGATCAATGACAATTACAATAGGGAGAAACAAATTATTTCAATGGTCAATGATACATGCTAAAAAAAATAGAATTTATAGACACAAGCTCCCATCCCTTCCAATGTCTCAGTAAATTTATTTTTTGCAACATTTCTGCACCAATGTTGCAGGACTTGTTTCATCATCAAGAGCCTATGAATTCATAGCCAGTCGATTTCCTGATTAAAGGTTCATTTAGTGAATAAATATGTGTAATTTTCACATAATTGTTCAGTTAAATAGGAAGTCTCATTCATCATGAACATCTCCCTCTGCAATTAAAGAATAAATAACTCACAAGCCACCTGGTACTGATGCTGTAAAAATTGGAAAAGTGCCCCATCTCAAGGCACAACCATCAGTGAAATCCCAGAGAAGAGGCAAAATAGCCTCAATCTCTTTTGTAAGTTCAGTGCTCAGGTGTTAAGTTCTGGTGAAAAAATTGATCCATCTGTGGGAACTTCTGTGGTCTTGAAGAATTCAAGTGATTTCAAGTGTCATCAACAAAAGACATTATGAGTCAAATAGATTACAAAGCACTTCTTCAGTGTCCTTGGCAGTATGTACATCTAATATTTGTTCCTCTGGACCATGGGTGTCAAACTTGCAGCATCATGGCAGCATCACGTGATGAACTTTTTCCCCTTCACTAAACCAGGCATGAGCATGGCCAGCGCGTGACGCATCCAGGCCATGGGCCGTGAGTTTGACAGCCCTGCTCTGGACCATCAACCTAGCAGTCCAGTAGTGGGATTCAAAAAAATTTACTACCGGTTCTGTGGACGTGGCTTGGTGGGCGTGGCAGAGGAAGGATACTGTAAAATCTCCAGTCAGAGGTGGTATTTGCCAGTTCCCGAACTACTCAAAATTTCTGCTACCGGTTCTCCAGAACTGGTCAGAACCTGCTGAATGCCACCTCTGTAGCAATCCTAAAAGTTCCTTCAAACATTGTGATGTTAACTAGTCAATCTTAGATCTATCTTATTTCTTCTTCAGTTCAATCTATTTCACAGAGTTGATTTGTGGGTAACATGCATAAACTGATTAGGCTTCAATGAAGAAATGAAGACAAAAGGGTGTAAAGAATAATATTGCATGGGGTAGGACAGGAATATCTGGGAACATTCCTTGCCCCAATCTTTCTCTTTACCTTGTTTGTCTTTCCTGACACTTCTGGACTTTTTTGGGTGGGGTGTGGGGTGGGGTAGCTATCTGTGATTATTCTTTCAATATTATGTAGTCCCAGCCAAAAATCAGGAGTCCGCTAGCACCTTTTCTAATAAATTTTATTAAAAGGCATAAGATGCATAAAATGGCTAGATTAAAATAGCATTCAAATTGGGATGAAATTTAGGGAAGGGGGGAGAAAGATTGGTTATGCAAATGTAGACTGGATGTGAGACAGATTACAAGGACCAATAGACTAATTCAGCTTTCATCTTACACAATCTCAGCTAGATAAATTGCAGAGTCGACGTGATGATTTTATAGTGTGACAGAAGCCAAAGGATTTGGCTTTACAACCCTGCTGCATAATTTCTTAAATATGTTTTAATCCTGCCTTTATTCTTTTTTATAAATAACTCGAGGCAGCTAAGATATCTAATATTCCATCCTCTTCCTAGTTTCCACACAATGACAACCTTGTGGGATAGGGTGGACTAAGAGAGAACAACTGGTCTCCCACCCAGCTTTCATGCTAAGACAGGACTAGAACTCACAGTTTCTAGATTCCTAGTCAGGTGCTTAACAACAAAAACCTTGGGCCATTTAATTGCATAATGGTAAACAAGTCATCAAAATGAAAATAAATTGGATTACACAAGGTGTTCCCATTTCTGTTCAACTGTTGTTGTTAGTTGTGAAGTCGTGTCCAACCCATTGCAACCCATGAACAACATTCCTCCAGGCTTTCCTGTCCTCTACCATCTTCTGGAGTCCATTTAAGCTCACGCCTATTGCTTCAGTGACACCACCATCCAGCCACCTCATTCTCTGTTGTCCCCTTCTTCTATTGACCTCAATCTTTCCCAGCATTAGGCTCTTCTCCAGTGAGTCCTTCCTTCTCATTAGGTGGCCAAAGTTCGAATGTAGTTATTAAAAAAGAGTTGTCGTGTGGATTGCGCTCCCACCGGCAGGGCCTCCTCGGGGTGCTCCCACCGGCAGAGCCTCCTCGGGGTGCTCCCACCGGCAGAGCCTCCTCGGGGTGCCATCGACCAGACAATGTCAGTTGGCAGCTCGCCGGGGTAGGGCCTTCTCTGTGGGAGCGCCCACCCTGTGGAACCAGCTGCCCCTGGGGTTACAGTTGGCTCCTGACCTGCGTTCTTTCCGCCGCGATCTAAAGACCTGGCTGTTTTCACAGGCCGGCCTGGATTGAGGGAGACTGGGGGTTTTAATTGGGCATTTTAGCGTGGAATTTTATTGGTTATTTGGATTGGATTAATACTTTTAAAAATATTTGTATGTATGTTATATTTTTGTGTGAGCCGCCCCGAGTCCTTCCGGAGATGGGGCGGCATATAAATCCAAATAAATCAAAATCAAATCAAATTTGCTGACAAAACCATTCCAGTGGCATTGCAAAGACTCACAGTGATCAAACGGTGCATTGAACTTAAATGTCTAGCAGAATTTGTGTGATTTTATGAATTCCATGAAATCAGAGTAGCTGAATTAACAATAAAAAGACAAAGCTACAGTAAGTAAAATCATACCAGTAATTTTCAGTAGCATTCTAAACCAATAAACTCAAACAAACCATCTCTAACAATTATCATTCACAACAACACCGAAAGCCTGCATGAAAGAAGCAATTTACAACACTTCCTGAATTTTGTAGGGTCAAGTTTAAATGGAATACTTTTGGCATGGAGTTTTGTGGTGTTACCTAAGGACACTTAACCACATGTTCAAAACAGGAATCTTCTAGCAAAGGGTTCTCCCAAAACCAGATTTTTTTTTTATTTCCGTACTAAACCGGGGGAATTAAAACCAGAGAGAATGAAAAAAAGATGGAGGCATGTAGTGAAAAATTCAAACAAGTTTCCAGAAATGGGTGAGGCTAAGAATGGTTTATGTGTCTGAAAAGGAAGAAACCCACTGTTCTAAAAACAATAGCTTGGGGAACGAGTCGTTTGCCATACTTTCTATGTGGCTTTTGCAATGTTTTTGTCCTCCAATGGAAGACTCAGTCTCAAATTTCTCTTTTGGTTAGGCCAGAAGAGTGAATTCTTTCATCACATCAGCATTTAGAAGTCAGGGACTTTTTAATCCCAAAAGTGATTCTCACCGGATGCTGAAAAAAGCCAGACAATTCAATACAAAGTGATGTTTGATGCAAGTGAGAGGCAGGGAATTGCTTTGATTGCTTCCCACCCTCCATTGACAAGCCTGTGGCTTCCCCTCCAGCTCTCAGTCCCATCTGTTCGTTCCGAAGTAAAATCTCAGGTTTCAGGTTATAATGCAGCAGGAGATCAAAAGCTGGATGGGTCAGGTTGGTTGGGATGGAGGGGAGGGGTGAGGTAATGATCTCAGACTCTCAGGAAAGAATGCCTTGGGACTTAAAGAAACAACACGATATAGCCATGTTTGACTGCCGCTTTCTAGAAGTAGGCAATTCCATGGGGCAGCTTTAGTGCCCCATCAGTGCCCCCAGGGAGGAAAGAAAGAGACTTGCATTATTCCAAACTCCTTTATTTACAGATATACAAAGTGAAGTGGCATCCGTGCTTCAAAGAAAACAGTGCATTCTTAGAACCCTTTTATTACAACTTCTCATCAGTCAGCTACAAAATCTGGACTTTTGCCACCATGGTTGCTGTGCTGTTCTTTTCCTTTTGCATGTGGACATCATAACCCAGGACCCTTCCATCCATCAAGAATGTCAACCTGTCTTTTAGTGTCTATTTTTAACATCCCTTCATCTATTATTCTTTGTTTTGGTTTGGTGTTTATACTTTTTAATGTATTTGTTAACTGTTTTAGCTCTATTGTATGTTGCCCAGAGTTGCTTGTTTGTGAGAAGGGGTGGTTATATGAATTGGTTTAATAAACAGTGCTAGTGGAATGTAATATATAATATAAAAAAAAATTCAACTTTTCTTAAAAATCAGTTTCATGGGGGGCTAATGTATCAAACGTGTTTCTATTTTAAGAACCACAGTACATAAGCTATCTATCTAGGTTAGGGCAAAGGCAGGGGTGGGATTCTACCAGTTCGCACCTATTCGCTAGAACTGGTTGTTAACATTCTAAGCAGTTCGGAGAACCGGTTGTTAGAAGAAATTACTGGCCTAATCCTGTAAGGAAGGCAGGAAGGAAACATTCTGGTGTTGCTTACAGAAACCGCCTCTCTGTTAATCCTTATTACGTTCTTGGCAGTACTAGACTTCCTGTCTCAGGGACCTCTCTGGAGTTTTTTTTCCCTTCCTTTGCTGGTACTTCGCTTGCGTGGAGTGACCATTCAAAGTTACAATGGCACTGAAAAAGTGACTTATGACCATTTTTCACACTTATGACTGTTGCAGCATCCCCACAGTCATGAGAGGCCAGGCGAGGAGATGCTGCCTTGATGTGAGTGATATTGAGTTGGCCCCACCCAGCCAATAACATGACCACCAAGCCCTGTCCACCCAGTCACATGACCACCAAGCCACACCCACCAACTGAGCCACGCCCAGAACCGTTGTTAAAAAATTGAATCCCACCCCTGGGCAAAGGCTATAGCCTTCACATCTCCTTCAGATTCTGAATTGTATGAAAGGTCTGGTGGTTAAGGCACCAGACTAGAAAGCAAAAGACTCTGAGTTCAAGTCCCACCTTAGCCACCAAAGCCAACTAGGTGACCTTGAGCCTATCCTTCTCTGAACTGTTGTGGGGAAAACAGAGGCGGAAAAAGGATTAGATGGGTTCACTACCTTGAATTATTTGTAAAAGTAATAAAGGTTAGTAATAAAAGTAGTTTTAAAAAGTAGTAGAAGTCCCCAGATACCAGGGTCATATTATCACATGTGGTGGACTTGCCCAAAAGCAAAAAAAAAAAAATACTGGACAAAAATACATATGTGGCTGGAAAAAATGATAAAGCAGCATATTGATTTAAAGCCAGAAATATTTCTGTTGGGGATTTTACCCAAAATAGACTAATGCTTGCAATTTAGAGCAAACTGAATACTATATGACATGGAGTTTTTTGAATCAATGGTTAAATAATAAAATGGAAGTTAGAAACAGGGAAACAAAATAAAGAAGTTAAGAGAGACAAGCAAATATTATGATTAGTATGTTGAATATTATTATTTTAATATTGTAGAATTAATACCTGTTTCCTCGAAAATAAGACACTGTCTTATATTTTTTTTGCCCCAAAAACACCACATGTCTTATTTCGGTGTAGGTCTTATATATTTATGGTGCCAAATAGTGGGTGTGAGTGTGTAGTGGGGGAGGTGTTTTATGGGTGCACGGTTGCTCCCTGAAAAGTCTCCTGGAACTGAGATTTACACTAGTCTTATTTTCAGGGTAGGTCTTATATTAGGGCAGGTTTAGAAAATAGTGCT
>CM019149.1:167490587-167902962 GCA_009733165.1 Naja naja
GTGGATGCCATGCTTGTCAATCATATAGCCGGAACTCAACCTTGTCAGTTTTAAGAGTGCATTTTCTTCCTTGACTTTTAACCCCGCTTTCCTGAATCTGGTAAGGACTTCTCTGAGTCTTTCTTGTAACTGAGTGTCATTTTCAGCAGATTAACACATCATCAAAGTAAGGCACTACCTGGCAGTCCTTGGAGCATCCTTTCCATAAGGCTTTGAAAGATGCCTGGTGCCACGCTTACTCAAATTGTAACCTTTTACATTTGAAGGCACCTCTATGAGTCACAATGGTTTGGGCTCTGCAGTGGCATCATCAACTGTTAGTTGTTGATATGCCTGGGCCAGATCCAATTTGGCAAAGACTGTACCCCTGCCAAGTGAATGTAATAGATGATGCACCACTGGAACTGGGTATGCGCTCTGCTGCAGCATGGTTCAGTGTCCCTTATAGTCCCCACAGATTCTTACTGACCCATCAGTCTTGACTGGTGTGACTATGGGTGTCTCCCATCTGGAGTGGTCAGTGGGCTCTAAAACTCCTTGAGCTATTAGTTTATCTAATTGTGCATCAATTTTTTCCTTTAAGGCAAATGGGACCCTTCTGGGCTTTAAACAATTGGGGGCACCTTGGGATCTAGGTTGAAAGTGATAGGGGTCCCCATATACTTGCCCAATCCTTGCTGAAGACCTCTGGAAACTCAGACTTCAAGGCCTCCTCCCATTCAGAGTTGCTCACGTGATTGATGCCAGTCACCTCGATGCCTAGTGGATTGAACCACTCAAGTCCCAGCAAGCTTGATCCTTGTCCACGATGGTCAGGGGCAAACGTTTGGTGTGGCCTTTGAACTTCACGTTGAATTCTCTTGTTCCAACTACTGGAATCTTGTTCCCTTGGTAGTCTTTAAGAGTCAGTGCTTGCTTCTGGAAATGTTTCTTCTGAATGTTGGGAAGTAGCCTGTGAATAGTGTCCCATGACACCATAGATAAATAGGAGCCTGAGTCCACTTCCATTTGGCAAGGCCTTCCTTCAATGAGTACCTTCACATGTACTTTTCTGCTTTCTTAGGTTGAAGAATGACCAATGGTGACTGTTTGATGAGTTTCATTCTTCCCATTTGCTTCTGAGTTGCCCCATTTTCTCACTGAAGTTGTTGGGCTTGAAATCTTTGTCAGGAAACTTTCTTCTGTGTGGTGGAGTTCTGGATGATTTGCAGACTCTTGCTAAGTGACCTCTTTTCTCACAACGAAGGCAGATGGTATCAAAAGAAACTTGCATTCAGTGTAGGTCTTTTCTTCCATTCTGAGTCTATGAATTCCTTCCTCCACCTCACTGCAGTCTGATTCAGAATCTATTTGCTCAAATGAGTTGTTGTGGACTTTTCCACATCAGAATGGCTTGAGGCCTTGTTAATTTTCTTCATGGCTGCTGCTGAGGACTTAGTGGCTTCTGCTGAGGAGGCCTCTTCTATGGCTTCCTTCAACGTGATCTTAGGTTTTAATAACAATTTGCTCTGAAGCACCTTGTCTTTGAGGCCTAGAACAAATCGATCGGCATGGCCTCTTCCAAGTTGTTAAACTCGCATGCACCCCAATGTCTCTTAAACTTGCCATGAAGTCGTTAACGTTTTCGCTTTCCCCTTGATCCCGACGGTAAAACTCGTGTCTCTTAATGAGGCACGATACTTGTGGGCGTAATGGGCTCTTAAAAGCTTTTCTAAATCAGGCCATTCCATTACCTTCCGTCTGCAGCTCCGCCAATGCCTTCGCCATCTTGAAGACTGCCGGACGCAGTGCGTAAGAAAGACCGCCTCTTCCGCTTCTCGAGATGTCGGCGAGTCGTTTCCTTCAAATACATTTGGAACGATCCGCATATGATTCTCCTGCCGCCGGATCGAACGGGGCTGGGGGTGTTCAGCGCAGCCATCTCGCTCTTCTGCTTGTCTTCCGCGTCGTCTTCTCTTCAGGGAATCCCACCTTGTCGCCAGTGTTAAGTTTGCATGAAGAGTCAGACGCGAAGAGCTTCAGTGAAGAGTTTATTAGTGACTACAGCTCGAATGGACCCATCTTGGCTGGGCTACGGCTGCTACTTATAGCCAGCAGCCAGTTGCCAGCCAATCAGAGTGCAGGGTTTTCCACACTTTTCAAACCAATCATATTTGACATTTTACAAGAACAATTCAAACTAAACCAATGACATTCAAACCTACATACATAACACTAGGCATTTAACAGCCCTGCACCACCAAGGCTCTTTTTGTTCTAACTGTCAGAAAATTTCTTCTTAATTCTAGGTGGGTTCTCTCTTTGATTATTTTCCATCAACTGCTTCTTGCCCTGCCCTCAGATGCTTTTGAAGAATAGCTTGACTCCCTTTTTTTTTTGTGGCAGCCTGAGATATTATTGAACCCTGCTATCATGTCTCCCTAGTCCTTCTTTTCTTAAACTAGAACATATCCAGTTCCCATAACTATTCTTTATATTTTAGCCTCAGTCATCCTAATCACTTCAGTTGCTCTTCTCTATTCATGAAATTTAAAAAAAACCTGTATTTCTAATACACTTTAGAATCTCTACTCAAACCTAACTGTATGACAACATGCCTTCATTAACCTAGCAATGCCAGCCCATCTACCATAATTAACCTGGCAGGGCTTACATTCGAAATTGAGTTCAAAGAGGTACAACAACGGTTCGTAAGGTGTGGCTTAGGTGAATTGGGCATGGCTTGGTGGTCATGTTATTGGCTGGGTGTGTATTGACTCAATATCACTCATTGAGTCACACATCTCCTTGCCTGGCCTCTCATGACTGTGGGGATGTACAGCAGTCATAAGTAATGGTCATAGGTCACACCAGTGCCATTGTAACTTTGAATGTCACTCCACAAGCAAAGTACCAGCAAGGAGGAAAAAAACTCCAGAGGCGTTCCTGAACCCAGAAGTCTAGTCCTGCCAAGAATGTACAAGGGTTAGCGGAGGCAGTTTCTTAGCAACACCAAATGTTCCTTCCTGCCTTCCTTACAGGATTAGGCCAGTAATTTCTTCTAACAACCGGTTCTCCAAACTGCTTAGAATATTAACAACCGGTTCTAGTGAATAGGTGCGAACTGGTAGAATCCCACCCTGCCCATTAATAAAATCAATGAATTACTTTTTTAAAAAGGAGCTTCACATATTTAGCAGTCAGCTGCTAAATAACTGGGATCTAAGGCCTTGCAGCCACTAGATGCAGTGTTAAAAAGAAGAAAAATACAGTATGAATCAATGGAGAATATATATTTTTGAGAAACAATTGAGATATCATATTGAATACCGGTGAATAGGACATTGATCATTTATCTATTCTCCAAAAGAAAACTGTCTGATTTTTTTTTCTGTCAGAAAGTGATTGTAAATCTCGGCTTTTACAATACCACAGTTTTCCATTAATAAAGGAGATCAATGACAATTACAATAGGAGAAACAAATTATTTGCGATGGTCAATGACTACATGCTAAAAAATAGGGAATTTTATAATTTCACAGCTCCCATCCCTTCCAATGTCTCCAGTAAATTATTTTTGCAACATTTTCTACTATAATGTTGCAGGACTTGTTTTCATCATCAAGAGCCTATGAATTCATAGCCAGTCCTTTCCTGATTAAAAGGTTCATTTAGTGAATAAATATGTGTAATTTTCACATAATTGTTCAGTTAAATAGGAAGTCTCACATTCATCATGAACATCTCCCTCTGCAATTAAAAAAAAGAATAAATAACTCACAAAGCCACTGGTTTGATGTAACTTGTAAAAATTGGAAAAATTGCTATCTCAAGGCACAACCATCAAAGTGAAATCCCAGAGAAGAGCAAAATAGCCTCAATCTCTTTTTGTAAGTTCAATTATGCTCAGGTGTTAAGTTCTGGTGAAAAAAAATTGATCCATCTGTGGGAACTTCTGTGGTCTTGAAGAAATTCAAGTGATTTCAAGTGTCATCAACAAAGACATTATGAGTCAAATAGATTACAAGCACTTCTTCAGTGTCCTTGGCAGTATGTACATCTAATATTTGTTCCTCTGGACCATGGGTGTCAAACTTGCAACATCATGGCAGCATCCACGTGATGAACTTCCCCTTCATAAACCAGCATGAGCATGGCCAGCGCGTGGCGATCCAGGCCATGGGCCGTGGATTTGACCTTCTCTGGACCATCAACCTAGCAGTCCAGTAGTGGGATTCAAAAAATTACCGGTTCTGTGGACGGGCTTGGTGGTGGCAGAGGAAGGATACTGTAAAATCTCCAGTCAGAGGTGGTATTTGCCAGTTCCCAACTACTCAAAATTTCTGCTACCGTTCTCCAGAACTGGTCAGAACCTGCTGAATGCCACCTCTGTAGCAATCCTAAAAGTTCCTTCAAACATTGTGATGTTAACTAGTCAATCTTAGATCTATCTTATTTCTTCTTCAGTTCAATCTATTTCACAGAGTTGATTTGTGGGTAACATGCATAAACTGATTAGGCTTCAATGAAGAAATGAAGACAAAAGGGTGTAAAGAATAATATTGCATGGGGTAGGACAGGAATATCTGGGAACATTCCTTGCCCCAATCTTTCTCTTTACCTTGTTTTGTTTCAACTTTGACACTTTGGACTTTTTGGGTGGGGTGGGGATGGGGTAGCTATCTGTGATTATTCTTTCAATGTTATGTAGTCCCAGCCAAAAATCAGGAGTCCGCTAGCACCTTTTCTAATAAATTTTATTAAAAGGCATAAGATGCATAAAATGGCTAGATTAAAATAGCATTCAAATTGGGATGAAATTTAGGGAAGGGGAGGAGAAAGATTGGTTATGCAAATGTAGACTGGATGTGAGACAGATTACAAGGACCAATAGACTAATTCAGCTTTCATTTTACACAATCTCAGCTAGATAAATTGCAGAGTCGACGTGATGATTTTATAGTGTGACAGAAGCCAAAGGATTTGGCTTTACAACCCTGCTATAATTTCTTAAATATGTTTTAATCCTGCCTTTATTCTTTTTATAAATAACTCGAGGCAGCTAAGATATCTAATATTCCATCCTCTTCCTAGTTTCCACACAATGACAACCTTGTGGGATAGGGTGGACTAAGAAGAACAACTGGTCTCCCACCCAGCTTTCATGCTAAGACAGGACTAGAACTCACAGTTTCTAGATTCCTAGTCAGGTGCTTAACAACAAAACCTTGGGCCATTTAATTGCATAATGGTAAACAAGTCATCAAAATTAAAATAAATTGGATTACACAAGGTGTTCCCATTTCTGTTCAACTGTTGTTGTTAGTTGTGAAGTCGTGTCCAACCCATTGCAACCCATGAACAACATTCCTCCAGGCTTTCCTGTCCTCTACCATCTTCTGGAGTCCATTTAAGCTCACGCCTATTGCTTCAGTGACACCACCATCCAGCCACCTCATTCTCTGTTGTCCCTTCTTCTATTGACCTCAATCTTTCCCAGCATTAGGCTCTTCTCCAGTGAGTCCTTCCTTCTCATTAGGTGGCCAAAGTTGAATGTAGTTATTAAAAGAGTTGTCGTGGTGGATTGCTCCCACGGCAGGGCCTCCTCGGGTGCTCCCACCGGCAGAGCCTCCTCGGGTGCTCCCACCGCAGAGCCTCCTCGGTGCCATCGACCAGACAATGTCAGTTGGCAGCTCGCCGGTAGGGCCTTCTGTGGGAGCGCCCACCCTGTGGAACCAGCTGCCCCTGGGGTTACAGTTGGCTCCTGACCCATGCTCTTCCGCGATCTAAAGACCTGGCTGTTTTCACAGGCCTGGATTGAGGGAGACTGGGGGTTTTAACTGGGCATTTTAGCGTGGAATTTTATTGGTTATTTGGATTGGATTAATACTTTTAAAAATATTTGTATGTATGTTATATTTTTGTGAGTCAGCCTGAGTCCTTCCGAGATGGGGCGGCATATAAATCCAAATAAATCAAAATAAAATAAAATTTGCGGACAAAACCATTCCGGTGGCATTGCAAAAACTCACAGTGATCAAACAGTGTGTTGATCTTAAATGTCTAGCAGAATTTGTGTGATTTTATGAATTCCATGAAATCAGAGTAGCTGAATTAACAATAAAAAGACAAAGCTACAGTAAGTAAAATCATACCAGTAATTTTCAGTAGCATTCTAAACCAATAAACTCAAACAAACCATCTCTAACAATTATCATTCACAACAACACCAAAGCCTGCATGAAAGAAGCAATTTACAACACTTCCTGAATTTTGTAGGGTCAAGTTTAAATGGAATACTTTTGGCATGGAGTTTTGTGGTGTTACCTAAGGACACTTAACCACATGTTCAAAACAGGAATCTTCTAGCAAAGGGTTCTCCCAAAACCAGATTTTTTTATTTCCGTACTAAACCGGGGAATTAAAACCAGAGAGAATGAAAAAAAGATGGAGGCATGTAGTGAAAAATTCAAACAAGTTTCCAGAAATGGGTGAGGCTAAGAATGGTTTATGTGTCTGAAAAGGAAGAAACCCACTGTTCTAAAAACAATAGCTTGGGGAACGAGTCGTTTGCCATACTTTCTATGTGGCTTTTGCAATGTTTTTGTCCTCCAATGGAAGACTCAGTCTCAAATTTCTCTATTTTGGTTAGGCCAGAAGAGTGAATTCTTTCATCACATCAGCATTTAGAAGTCAGGGATTTTTTTTAATCCCAAAAAGTGATTCTCACCGGATGCTGAAAAAAAGCCAGACAATTCAATACAAAGTGATGTTTGATGCAAGTGAGAGGTAGGGAATTGCTTTGATTGCTTCCCACCCTCCATTGACAAGCCTGTGGCTTCCCCTCCAGCTCTCAGTCCCATCTGTTCGTTCTGAAGTAAAATCTCAGGTTTCAGGTTATAATGCAGCAGGAGATCAAAAGCTGGATGGGTCAGGTTGGTTGGGATGGAGTGGAGGGGTGAGGTAATGATCTCAGACTCTCAGGAAAGAATGCCTTGGGACTTAAAGAAACAACACGATATAGCCATGTTTGACTGCCGCTTTCTAGAAGTAGGCAATTCCATGGGCAGCTTTAGTGCCCCATCAGTGCCCCAGGGAGGAAAGAAAGAGACTTGCATTATTCCAAACTCCTTTATTTACAGATATACAAAGTGAAGTGGCATCCGTGCTTCAAAGAAAACAGTGCATTCTTAGAACCCTTTTATTACAACTTCTCATCAGTCAGCTACAAAATCTGGACTTTGCCACCATGGTGCTGTGCTGTTCTTTCCTTTTGCATGTGGACATCATAACCCAGGACCCTTCCATCCATCAAGAATGTCAACCTGTCTTTTAGTGTCTATTTTAACATCCCTTCATCTATTATTCTTTGTTTTGGTTTGGTGTTTATACTTTTAATGTATTTGTTAACTGTTTTAGCTCTATTGTATGTTGCCCAGAGTTGCTTGTTTGTGAGAAGGGGTGGTTATATGAATTGGTTTAATAAACAGTGCTAGGGGAATGTAATATATAATATAAAAAAATATTTCAACTTTTCTTAAAAATCAGTTTCATGGGGGCTAATGTATCAAACGTGTTTCTATTTTAAGAACAGTACATAAGCTATCTATCTAGGTTAGGGCAAAGGCAGGGTGGGATTCTACCAGTTCGCACCTATTCGCTAGAACTGGTTGTTAACATTCTAAGCAGTTCGAGAACCGGTTGTTAGAAGAAATTACTGGCCTAATCCTGTAAGGAAGGCAGGAAGGAAACATTCTGGTGTTGCTTACAGAAACCGCCTCTCTGTTAATCCTTATTACGTTCTTGGCAGTACTAGACTTCCTGTCTCAGGGACCTCTCTGGAGTTTTTTTTCCCTTCCTTTGCTGGTACTTCACTTGCATGGAGTGACCATTCAAAGTTACAATGGCACTGAAAAAAGTGACTTATGACCATTTTTCACACTTATGACTGTTGCAGCATCCCCACAGTCATGAGAGGCCAGGCGAGGAGATGCGTGCCTTGATGTGAGTGATATTGAGTTGGCCCCACCCAGCCAATAACATGACCACCAAGCCCTGTCCACCCAGTCACATGACCACCAAGCCACACCCACCAACTGAGCCACGCCCACAGAACCGGTTGTTAAAAAAATTGAATCCCACCCCTGGGCAAAGGCTATAGCCTTCACATCTCCTTCAGATTCTGAATTGTATGAAAGGTCTGGTGGTTAAGGCACCAGACTAGAAAGCAAAAGACTCTGAGTTCAAGTCCCACCTTAGCCACCAAAGCCAACTAGGTGACCTTGAGCCTATCCTTCTCTGAACTGTTGTGGGGAAAACAGAGGCGGAAAAAGGATTAGATGGGTTCACTACCTTGAATTATTTGTAAAAGTAATAAAGGTTAGTAATAAAAGTAGTTTTAAAAAAGTAGTAGAAGTCCCCCAGATACCAGGGTCATATTATCACATGTGGTGGACTTGCCCAAAAGCAAAAAAAAAAATACTGGACAAAAATACATATGTGGCTGGAAAAAATGATAAAGCAGCATATTGATTTAAAGCCAGAAATATTTCTGTTGGGGATTTTACCCAAAAATAGACTAATGCTTGCAATTAGAGCAAACTGAATACTATATGACATGGAGTTTTTTTGAATCAATGGTTAAATAATAAAAATGGAAGTTAGAAACAGGGAAACAAAATAAAGAAGTACGTTAAGAGAGACAAGCAAATATTATGATTAGTATGTTGAATATTATTATTTTAATATTGTAGAATTAATAGTAATGTAATGAATAACGCTGTAAATTTTGATTATTATTCTACAAAGGTATTTGTACCCAGACAACACACTGTTCAAGTGAAGATGGAATTATTATATTTTTATATTAAAAAATAAAAATTACCAAAATAAGTAGTAAAAGTAATAACATTTAGACACCTATGACCTACTTGGATATCCTAACATAATCTGATTGCATCTTGGCTTATGTCAAGCTTCTCTTGAAGCCATTTTAGCAGTAGCATGTTACCAACTCTGTGACAGTTGGAGTGAAACATCATTTCTATACCCACTGCTTCTGTAAGAATCATCTGAAGCATTTTTACAAATGCTTTTTTATAAAGAGTGTAAATGCAGTAAATATATTTCTCTTGAAAAGATTAGCCTTACACTTAAATTTATTCAGAGTTAATTTCTTATTTAATCATTAAAATACAGCTAATTTAAATGGGGTGACACCTTTCTCCCAAAACTCTATGGGGTATTTCATGTGGATGAGAATGTATACAGAGAGTCCTGTCAAGGGAGACTATATATGTCCATAAATACATTAAGTGAAAGACATGAGGGGAGTTACCTTGAATGGATGTTGGTTCCCTTTTAGCCATAAATAAAATCAAGAGGGTTTCCATTTGGAAAGATCCTTGGAGATACAGTTGGCCGTCTATATTTTAGAATAATTCCAGAAAGGTTCTACCATTTGATTAGTATTAAGTATGGCTCCCTAGTGATATTAGAATATCACATTTATTATTATCAGGTTAGTCACACAGTTAGCCAAATGTTTGAACTGGATTTGGCAATTAGGCCATTTTGCCCACCTATCAAGTTCTTCCCGAGGATCTAGATATATTAAACAGCATCTGCCTATCTAGATCCTCGGGAAGAACTTGATAGGTAGGCAAAATTGCCTAATTGCCAATCTGCACATTGACAAAATTTCCATCTTTCAATTACAAAAAGCCACACTGCTTGGATCCATGCCACAATACCTTTAATAAGGTATTGTGGCATGGATCCAAGCAGTGTGGCTTTTTGTAATTGAAAGATGGAAATTTTGTCAATGTGCAGATTTACTGCGTGTTGTCCAAGATATTTTCAAAAATAACCACTTTGTTACTAAGCGCTGGGACCACCCTGGCAATTTATGCCATAAACTTTCAACTTCGATTTTCAGACCTTGATACTTTCTGATCTTCTCCAATTCTTTATGTTCTATTCTACTATTCCCTGGTATTGCCATATCAATTACCTACACTTTCTTCTTTTCAACCACAGTTAAATCCCTATATTCATGGAGGGTTCTCTACAATGTGTGGAGTGGGATTACCCCACCAACAAGGACTACGAACTTTCTCTTGCTGTTGTATGACAACTTAGATTCAGAGGAATCCATCACAAAATTTCTGAGTAATAAATTAAAACTGTGTTCTTGGCCCCATTCTGTCATACCGCAAGATGAGTTTTGTTCAGGGGTGCCCATGTCTAGATAGGGTGTCAAAATGACAAACCATGCATTGTGACATCACACTGATCCCTTCCTATTGGTGTTGCAGCATTGCACATAAGCACTTAACAGGTAGAGTTGTATCACAACATGCTTCACCACTTGTTCTCTATCAAGTATGCCTATAATAAGAGCCTTGGTGGTGCAGGCTGTTAAATGCCTAGCACTTAAGTTCCAGCTGCCTGCAATTAGTGCAGGCTCGAACCCCACCAGGCTCAAGGTTGACTCAGCCTTCCATCCTCTCGGGGTAGGTAAATTGAGAACCCAAGATTGTTGGGGGCAATAAGATGACTTTGTAAAATTGTTGCTTGGTAATAAGCAGGCATATACAATGGAATGAAGGCTATTGCTGAGCGCATTAGGTTGTATCCCAAAAATTGTAAGCCGCCCTGAGTCTTCGGAGAAGGGCAGCATATAAATGTAATTTTAAAAAATTTAAATAATTCTGTTGTGGAAGATATTTCCAATGAAATTACTCTTTCCCTATGAATACAAAGGCAAAGTGGTTTCCCCAGGCCTCCTGATGATATGTAGGTAACGAGCTGATAGGAGTTGGTAACAGCTGTTCTTGGAGATGGAGATTGAGTTACAAGGAAGCCTACAATTCTTTTTGTTCCCTCTGCACTGGTGATCTGATGGCCATCAAGAGTACAGTGAGCTCCCAGCACTGGGTTAGCGGCCACATTCCATCTAAAGGTAAAGGATTAAATTCATGAGATGTATAGATCTCGAAATCAGAAGATGGTGTAGGAGATTTGATGCATTTCTGATGGCAGCAACTTCAAAGCCAGAGAGAGGCAGGAGGGCTCTCTGACACCTTTTTATGTCACCAAGGTATATAAGCACTGAGGCAACAGCAAGTTTTAAACTACTTTTTTTTTACATTAACATGTGGAACAAAGTCATGAAGAGTTCTTCTAGCTTTCTTTCAAAAAAAGAAAGAACCTCACCAAATAGAAAGGAATTAACAGCTCAAAAGCAACCCACCTGTTGGACAGATTCCATAGTAGGCATACCTGTAAGCTGTATGTAAAGAATGTTTATTCTTCTTACTTTTATTTAGTTATTTATCTAACTTTCTGGTCCTATAGCTGAGTACCTCTAAGCATGTACAAAATTCTTTCTGCCCTATAGGAAAATGAAGTAGACCTATTTCACCACCTTTTTTTTTCTTTTGCACAATATGGCAGACAAGCTTCAACAACAACAACAAAATCCATTATGCTACAAACACAAGGCTTATGCCATATCAAGCAATATACACTAGAAGGCAAAGATGGCACTGCTGGATTGGTTAAAACTACTCTTAACTCTGCAGCTTTCAATCTGATAGGTGGCTAAAAGGATGAGAGTCAGGAATGTCAGCTGTGGGTTGCACAAGCTTGCTTCCTGCTGACCATAGCTGAACATCTGCAACAGATGCTAGACTACCTCAACATGAAACATAGGAAGTGGAATGGCACAAGACTGTCACAGTTGCCAAGAAAAGCAGGGCAGAATCTTAACCCAAACATGGAACTCTTGAGTTGTTGGCTAAAGTGCCCCGTTGCTCTATGCTAGGGGGTTTCCAACCTTAAGACCTGGGGCTTCAACTCCCAGAATTCCTCAGCCAGTCATGGATCTTATGTTTGTGTGTAAGCAGCTGACTTTTAGAATGCATTCTCTGACCCTCTTCAGATGCTCAGAATATTCAGAAACACTTAGCCCTGGATGTAGCCCCTCCAGAGGACACAATTAAATTCTACTTCTGTGCAGCAGAAAGACTTGTTGGAAAACAGGGGTGCCTGCTTTCAAGCCATATGACATCCATCCTTACCTGACTCCATCAAAGCAGGCAGAAAAAAAAGTCCTTCCCTCCACATACCCACACATTAATTTGAATTTTTACCCTCTGCAAGACAAAGAAACCAAAGAAAACATGAGCCACAAAAAAAGCAACAATTTATTTTTGAAAAACAATTGTACAAATAAATATCAAAGGGTACAATACAGCTAAGTAATTCTGGGCAGTGGGAGAAGACCAAGGGAGGAGTTTGGGTGAAGTGAGGATTCACCCCAATGGAAAAACAAGTGTCAGTGCTGTAACAACATTGCCAGCCATCTCCTCTGCACCATAGCCAAACCAGTCTTCTGTTCCACAATGGAAACAGCTGCATTTTATCAGCTGTCAATCACTCATCCTCAGGCTCAGGGTGAGACTCTTAGCTTGTTACATCAATGCTAGAAATAAAATGGGTGCATTATTAATTAAGCATTATTCATTCCAGTAAACAGTAAAGAATGAGTATAAGTTTTCTTTTTGAGTAGGTAATCACTGACAACATAGCTGGGCCAAGCAAATACCATTCAGTGTTCCAAAGTAGCATCTTATTTGACATTTTCCATCATAGCAATGCATAACTCACAATAACAATGCAGATTATTTGTCCCCACAGTAACCCGCCAATATTCTCCAACGTAGGAATTGCCAAAAGTAATCTAGACTGAAAATAGTATGAAAAAAAAAATCTAGCAATTTTTTTTTCAAAAGAAACTCTCTTAAGATTCTTAAGTTACAATTCTTATTCCTGGAAGAGAAACCATACCAATGAGCTACGAATTGGAAGACCTCAAAACTCTGTGTGGTGCCTGCTTAGAACCAATGTTATTGTTAGTTAGAGTAAGGATGAGGAAACAGTGGCCTTTCCCAAATCTTGTTGGACCATGTTGATTAAAGGCTGTTCAGTCAATGTTCAACAAGATCTGAAGGACGACAGGTAGGAGAGAACAAATGCAAAGGCTAAAATAAAAGCACAGATGGAATTCAGTAGCTGCAACTGAAAAGGAGGTATATCTTCAGACAAACAACTATACACTACTCAATTAATTAAGTACAAGTGGAAGGCACTGGCAATATCTCAATGAAAGTGATGTCTTTTTCTTCCCTAAGGTCAAATAAATACAGTGATAGCAGATCTCTATTTAAGCCTAGGTTGCCCTCCTAATATGGCACAAGATTCTTTATACAGGGGGTAATAACTGCTTGGTTAAGGGAAGCAAAGGAACATCCCACAGCTTCTCCAATAATTTTTGTCCAACTGAGTTCAAAGTAAGTACAGGTATTCCTTGACTTATAACAGTTCATTTAGTCACTGTTCAAAGATATGGCACTGAAAAAAGTAATTTATGACCGTTTTACAAACTTATGAACAGTGGTGGGATTGGAATAACTTAACAACCAGTTCTCTGGCTGGATAAGCATGGCCAGTTGGTCATGTGACTGGGTGGGTGACATCACACCCAGCTTCGTCTCCCGGCCACTCGCCTCAAAGGCAGAGGTAGGATTCAGCTGGTTGGGGCTAATCCCACTACTGGCTGGCCCCACCCCTGTCCGTTTTTCAGCCTGTTTTCAGCAAACAACCAGAAAAACTGGCAAAAATTAGGGCATTTGGGGGGCGTTTTGGGGCCGTTCTCAGGCCGTTTTTGGGGCGTTGTTTGCCTAAAAATACCGTAAAATGCCCAAACACCTCGATAAAAGGCCAAAAATGGGCCAAAACCAGCCCAAAAACCAGCCTGAAAATGGCCCAAAAAATAACCAGAAATGGCCCAAAAAACAGTCTGAAAAGCAATCTGAAAAACATCCAAAAACATCCCCAAAAGGCCAAAAATGGCCAGAAACAGCCTGAAAAATGGCCTGAAAATGGCCCAAAAAATGAACAGAAATGGCCCAGAAAATAGGCCGAATAACAGTCTGAAAAACGGGCTGAAAAACAGCCAGAAAAACAGCTGGGAAAACAGCCAAAAAACAGGTTTTCACTTAACAACCGTGTCACTAATTTCATTGCTGCAGTGATTCACTTAACAACTGTGGCAAGAAAGGTCATAAAAGGGGGCAAAACTCACTTAGCAACTGTCTCACTTAGCAGCAGAAATTTTGGGTTCAATTGTGGTCATAAGTCAAGGCCTATTAGAGTTCATCCGAGGCATGGGTGATAAGTTATTTCATCTCACCAGTATTCCTTTTTTCAATTAAGAATATCCTCTTCCTAATCTGCTTTAAATGTGATCCAGATTTTGAGCAGGTGGCCCTGCTGCTAGTGCCTGTAGTCTGGCTAACATGGTCTCCCTAGACATGCCCCAAATGAAATCAGGATCCTTTCATTCACCATACATATGCTCCATCACTCACTTCTCAAACCAGCAAAGTTACAAATGCTGTAATCCATCCTATCGGCTATATGAGAGCACTATCATCGTTATTTTTGGCTTGGAGGCTATTAAAGGAAAAGGGCTCAAAAATAATGCACTCTCATTTTAAATATTCCAGACTGGCGTAAAATAATGCATTGCTATCTATTAATATGGCTCCTCAAAGCCAAAGATGGATTGCTGTATTGCAGGGTATGCCCAGCTTTTAAATAATAAACTCCTAAAGTCATGGCAGGTAGCAATATCCTAGTAAACCTGTCTGATTGAATAAGAACCAAATAAACCTAAACAGGACTGGACTGAATGAGTAGCTGGCTAAGAGACGACATGAAAATCAAAGGATGTAAGACTAGGTTGTTTTTTTTTTAAATCCTGGAAGAAAACAAAGAAAAATCACTTCTGCATTATTACAAAGAAAACCAGAAGCTTGATACAAAGGAATATGTAACTTGCATAGGACAGCACAAGAAATGTAGGCCGAGTGGCAGAGGTGGATTGCTTCTGAACCAAGTTCAGCTCTGCGATGATTGAATTTCTCCCCCATGCTCAACACATCCATTTTGTTGGACTTTACTGATGGGGCTACACCCCAAAAGCACAGTAGCCACATTGAGGCAGTATCAATAGAAGAGAATATTTGCAGCTCAAGGTTGAACTGTGGTATCCTTGGTACTTTCTGAGCTTGGTTGGTTTTTCTGTTTGCAAACATTTCATTATCCAATTATCCAGCTAGGTAACCTTGTCAATGCACCGATAATGTTGCCTCGTTGGATAATTAGGCAATGAAACATCTGCAAGAAAACATCCAAATTCGGACAGCATCAAAACCCCCACATTCAGACAGTGTTTAATCCAAGCTTACTTAGTACAGCAACAATAAAGGGGTATTTCTACAAATTTGTTCTTTTTTCCCCAGGATGAAGTTGAGAAGACGGCAAGGTAATCTGGTCTACGTGGAATACACCTGCATTGTTTTCAGAAATGCTGCTGCTGTTTCAAACTCAGCAGTTAGCCAAGAGTAGCTAGCTGCAATTTTTAATTAAAAACAAAACAAAACCAGGAAATGAAGAGAAGGAGGGGAGCATCTTCCCCTACCCTTTCCTCTTCTTTGTTCCTTTCCCCAAAACCCATGGATCAAAAAGTAGAAAGGAACAAGATGTAGTACAATAATGCGGAAACGTACAGAACCACAGATCTCATCCCTCCTACTTCTAGTTAAAACTTTTTTTAGTGTTCTAGAACCAGCTTAGTTCTTCTGATACGCAAAGGTGAATCACAGCAGCATTAAAAGTAATTATGAGGAGGCAGTTCCCACAGTTGCCATAATGCACCCCTCCCTCTTGATTCACAATTTTGGCTCTGGGCCAGAGCATCTGCTCTACATATAAAAAATTGAGCAGCTCTAGGCTTTAAGGAGCTATAGATGGAGTAGACAATACTGGGCTAACTCAACTGGTAGTCCATTAGCATAAGTAGTGTTAAGGAGCCACATCACTGCCAAAGGGCAAAGATTTAGGCAGAATCTCAATCGGAATATTGTTGCACAAAACTGCAGCATGAATACTTACTGTGAAGTATAGCAAGCCAACTGAATAAAGGCATCTAAATAAGTGTTAGCACCAAGGACAATATATTCTGGCCTTGTCCTTTATATATATAAAAAAATCTGGATAATCTCTAAATGATGAATTAACCTCAGGAGGGTAAACAAGAGTAGTGAAAGTAAAAGTGTAAAAAATATGTAGACCTAAGGCTAGATGATTCTTCTAATGAGTCCATAGAAGAATTAATGCTTCCGACATTATCCAGAAGTCATGAGAACCAAAGCGAAGGCTCTTGGCTTTCTTCAACATGGAATTCTCAGTTAGTCCGCGATGAGAGCCATCAAACCTAGTTCTTCCAGTTTTGCTCGGATGATGGCATCCCAGCCTTTGTTGGCTTTGGGATTGCGAGGGGACGGGTGCATTACCCCCTCTACTCGTACTGGGATACCAGCGGCTGACAGAGCCTTGTGGGCACGCTGCTCAGCAAAGCGCCCAACCCCAACGACTGTTGCAACACCCAATAATTTCACAGCTTCACACAGGGCATCATCACAGATCTGAAGGAGCTGTTCACGCTGAGCAGCTGGCAGGTCAGCCGGTGTCAGATTGCGCCCGCTTTGACTGACAAAGAGCAGTGGGCAATGGTTGTGGACAAAGCAGCGTTGGAAGAACTTTTCAGGCTTGGTACACACAGAGCGGAAGAAGCCCCAGAAACGGGCTCCGCTCACCTCCGTGTGGGGGCACTCCAAGCCACGGATGGGCCTCTTCGGGTGTTCGCATGCTGGCTGAAACACCTGTCCACTTATCTGTAGCCAATCTCGAACAAGTTGCACTGCTCCAAAGGGCACCTAGGAGAGAAATATGTTGTCAGAAAGGTTTCTTGATGTGGGCATGAAGTGGAGGTCTGCATTTGCTTCAAGACATCTGCAGTGGACATTTAACCCTTGAGTAGGGGGGAGGGAAATCCTCCTCCTGAAAATGGAGGAGGGGGAAACACATTATAAACACATTTTCCTCTCAAAATATGCCACCCTTCAGTAGGGAGAGATTCCTCCATCAGGATGCCACTCTATTCTCCCGTGTTTAGCTCCTCAGTATCACTTCAGGAAATAATTCGGGCAACTCACTTGCCAAGAAGGAATGCGGTGCCACAACCATTAAAAGAGGTCTCTATACAGCCCAGTGCAGATGAGATGGATCCCTCTGGGTTGTTTTGAACTTCACAATGGGAAGAAAATAGGAAAATGTGAGTGATTGAGTGAGTGAGTGAGTGATGGGGGGAAGGAAGGAAGGAAGGAAGGAAGGAAGGAAGGAAGGAAGGAAGGAAGGAAGGAAGGAAGGAAGGAAGGAAGGAAGGAAGGAAGGAAGATGGGGAAAGTGGACTAGGAGCCTGAAGCTCCAAGGCAGAGGACTATTGAGGAATGTACTTTATCTATCCCATGCTTCAAAAACAAGTTGTGATCTCACTAAATACAGTGTAGCTTAATAAGCACAATATCTCAGCTTTAACATGCTAAACAGGTTTGACTATCACTTCTCAGCATCCCACACCATGTTCTATTTTTCTCTATTCAACCCTTTTGGGTGCTGTTTCCCATTTAAACATCTCAAAGACATTTATGTGGGCTCTCTGGGTATTTCAACAGCCGCTGTCCTAACACATTTGTAGTTCACCAGTTTGGGTAAGGCTACCTTAGTCGGCCCCTTCATATCTAAATCAAAAGACCTATCACATCCTGTGAACGCCAGCATATTATTCATGCGTTTACATTTCTCAGTTTGGATCTGTAAGGATGGCCCAGGACAAATAGAAAAGTGGAGAATGTCTAGTGGACTCTCCTATCTCATTCTTGAGCAGTTTGAAAAAAACAGCAGCTACAGAGGTTTGTTGGAATTGATGAAATTGCTGAGGTCTGGCGAACGGCTCTGTTTGGCTGAGCAGTTCAGATTCCACAGAGCTAATTAAGGCTCCAGAGTGGTGCTTGCTAAACCAAACTAGGAAGCCTTTTTTGGAAACCCCATGCAAGCTTGCAGAGGACATCTCCTATGTTGCAAAAGGACAGAGACACCCACCTAGGATCTCCGTTCTATAGTAAAGGTGTTTTTTTTTCTTCTCCCACTTACATTTTGTTGCACTTTGATGCAACAAGCTACGAACAATATTCATTATTTTTTTTAAAAAAAGTTTATCATAAAATAATAAATAAATAAATAATGGAAAGACAGGAATCCTAGGCAAAGTTGAGAGAATGCCCTCGCCATGCCTCTCTGAAGCATTAGCAAATGGTTCCAAGTCCACCTCTTTGAGCCCCAAACTATTATTATGTCTCAGGAGAAGCTCCCAGGTCTCAATTAGCATGGAGACAATAGGCTTAATGTGTTATTGATGTGGTTGTACATTAATGTTTCTGCTCCCTCCGACTTTGATCCAGGGATAATGGTTTCACTGAAGCTCTTCTCTCAGGGCCCCATCATCCATAGGGAGCCTGGTGGGGACTGGAATAAGAGCCATTTTTCAGTGGAGTGCCCCACCTTTCAAAGTCCTCTTCCAGGAAGCCCCATTTAATGTCTACCATTAACCTTTCAGCATTAGCCAAAGTTCTCGTAGGCCTTTACAATCTTGCTCCCTTTTGGCTTAAATTTCCTCTGTTGTTGTGAGGTTTGATTGGCTGTTTCGCAGGAAGAACTATTTCTGTTCTTATATTTTAGGTTTTGCAGACCGCATGGAGAATGTGCTGCTGTTGAAAGTGGGCTGTGTACTTTTCTAAATGATCATTAACACCAAAATAGGAGCATACGGACAGGAGACATAGCATGTTTCTATGCCTACAATGCACGGAGCCTCCAGAGGTTCCTGTAATACAAGACTCCTCATCTCCATAACCTTTCTCACATATAATTAAAGATGACATGTACTAGGATGCTAGCCAAGGAATATCTATACTCCAGCATTTATATTGGACTCATACCAATTTAGCTGTCACGACTTCCCCTAAACAATGTGGGAATTCTAAGGAAGGCCTTAAGGTTTTATCATTGGCAGCTACAAGTAAGGCTGGGAATCTTCCTGCCTGAACCCCTGGAAACAGCAGCCAATCAGCCTGCAGTGTTGAACCTGAAGTTCAACCAAAGGGTACCAACCTTGGCGGGGGGGTGAGGCAGTGGAACTCATTTCAGATTTTAATATAATCAAAGAAAGTGTCTCCTATGAGGACTTTTTCATTCATAAAGTAACTAATATGGCATCCGATTTGCCAAATGGATGGAGTTGCTCACTGCTACTCTTTCTTCAACTTACCTTCTCCACAGACTTTGTCTATGAACTCCCCACTTACTCCCAGTCTTTATGCAAAGGTTAGGTGATGCACGTTTGCAACAATCCAGCCAGCAGTGAGTCTATGTGAAAACCATGGGCATTCTTATGAATCATTCTGGACTGTGTTTTCTCTTATGGATTGCTAAGTTCTTTTACTTTTTGAAAATTAAAATGAATCTTTAATCTAGAGAGCCAGTCTGGTGTAGTGGTTACGGCATCAGGTTAGAAACTGGAAGACGGTGAGTTCTAGTCCTGTCTTAGGTAGAAAGCCAGCTGAGTATCCTTTTTCCGAGCCCTGAGAAAGAGGCAAAGGGCAAACCACTTCTAAAAAACCTTCATAAGAAAACGACGGGGATTTTTCACAATAGCCTCCAAAAAAGGACACATTTAAAGGAAGGGGAAAAAACCCTTTTAAATATTTTTGGGGCAAGAATTCTGTTAGATACACTGGCGTGAAGGAGTGTCGAGGTGGAAATCCCAGAACAAAACAGATCTAGATATGGGAAACAAATTTGCTTGCTTCGCACCTTATTGTGAACTCGTGTAATGTACTTTCTTAACAAAGCAAACTTTAAAACGTGATCTAGAAATATCAGCTCTTCTCTAAATTTTATTTCCCTGCCAATACAAAGGAGGACCCTGCAGAAACAATGCAGCGCATAAAAATAAGGTATTATTGCAAATTATTGTTTTCAATATTATTCTATGGGGGAAAATCATTGAGAATTGGTCTGAAAATATAGGCATCAGTAAATAATCCTAAAACCACGTAAGGAATTTGGAGAGGATTTCTTAAAAGACAAGGTTACAAGCTGATGTAGAATTAGCACAAGACAAATGAATGTTTGGAAAATAAAACTGTAGCTGAAAGAAATCTAAATTGATGGATTGGTCAGTCCCCTGTGATACAAAATATCCTTATCTGCACTGAGCGTGTGCGTGTCTTTAAACTGAATGCACACATGCAGGGTTTTGGAGTGTTGAACTATGAGCACTTATAGTGTGTATATATGTAAGATATATATATATATGTATATATATGATAAGCTAAACACCACAATCAAAAGTTCTGATAACAGAAGAGCTAATGTAAGTTCACAGCACCTCTGGGAAATTAGAATCACAAAATCAGATATTAAATTCCATGTGTGGGAAGGCTTTGCCATTGTAATGATGGCTTGATTTGAAAGATGAACTCCTATTATATTGCAATTTCAACTGAGAAATCTGCAAAGAGATCCTAACACCTCTTGTAATTCCATTTCTGGAACAGACTGAAGAATTTCAGATGCAATTCTTAGTAACAAGCAAGGACCCCAAGGTAACTCTTGCTTTTCCAGTTTGTTTTGTTAGCTGGTAAATAAAACTCGTATATTTTTGACAGCAAAATAGCACAAGTACGAATATAAATCCTTTACCATGTAGCCTTTTTTGTTCGACTTTGTAGCTCCAATTTGTAAGATTTTACATAGTAAGTTTTATTTAGTCTGGATGGTTGACCTGTAATAAGGGATTTGATTTGATTTGAAATTCAGACGACTTGATGTGGGGAATTTGCACTTGAGAAAAAGGTTTGGCTAGAAAACAACGCCTACCGCTTCTAGCAAAGATATGTATCTGTCTCCTTTTAAAAATGAGGGGGTTATGGGGAAAAAATAGCAAAGCCAAGGTCTGTTTGGTTTTTGAAAAAGACAATTATTTGGAATTAGGTTATTTAGGAATAACCTAAAAACCTAAAAACAGAATTGGAAACAACTCCTGTGCTCCTACAGAACACTGGATGCAAATATCATGAACTCTGTAAAGGAAGGTTTGTAATGGAAACCAATGGTACCAAGCTTCAACTTGCAATTATCATGGTTTAAATAAAACTCTCACTGGTTTTAGCTAAAATGAATATAAAGGAAGAAGAAAAAGAAAAAGAAAAGAAAAGAAAAGTAAGAAGAAGAAAAAAAAAGGAAAACAAAACAGAAAAGAAAGAAAAAAAGATACAAAGAAGTTAACAGGAAAGAAATGTTAAAAGTACTGTAAGAGAAATGGAAATAAAATGAAGAAAGGAAGGAAAATGCACAAATAAAAGGGAAGGTTAATATATATTAAGGAAAGAAGGGAAGGGAAGGGAAGGGAAGGAAAACTAATATTGAAATTACAAGAGAGATATACCCTATTAATGGATATTCCATTAATATAAATGCTATACAAAATATTTCATCAATATTATTTCAACTTGTATAAAAGAAATAATATCTCTCTGGGAAAAAATAGATGAATACCTAAAGAAACAAAATTTACTGAGGTTTACAGAAGAATACAGACAGATCGTGAATGGGTCTATAACTGTAAGGGAAGTTTCTGAAGCTATAAGAAAGATTAAATCAAGTTAGGTGGCAGGACCAGATTCATTATCAGGCTCTTATTATAAATGTTTTGAGGATGAACTTTAACAACCTTTATTAAAAGATAATGACACAATCTTACAGGGACAAAATAAATGCCAGAGAGTTGGAAAGATGCCAGTATAGCACTAATACTTAAAGAGGGATAAGATCTGATTTTAAGAAGAAAGGATAGACTATTGTTATTGAATAATGACTGCAAGTTGTGGTTCTAGCTGATAGACTGAAAATAATTTTGCAAGAATTTATGCCTGAGGATCATGCCTGGCTTCTTACTTAAAAAGACAGTTAAAGGACAATCTTAGAAATATGTTGGATATTTTGGAATATTTGGAGCAACATAATAAAAAAACAAGCTAAGTTGATCTTCTTAGATGCAGAGAAGGCCTTTGACAATTTGAATTGGGCTTTCTTGTTCAGAGTTTGCAAGGGATGAATTTTGGAGAGAATTTTATAAAATGGGTAAAATCAATTTAAACTTCACAGAAAACACAAATCATAAAAGGAACATGATAGGGATGCCCACTGTCTCCTCTCTCCTTAATTTTGGTTCTTGAAATACTGAACAGAGTTATAAAATAAGATGAGAGGATTGTGGAAGTAAAGATTAAAAAAGAAACCTATAAGTTGATTTTGCAGCTGATTTGATGTGTGTTTTGGAAGACCCTTTAAAGGGAATTAAAACATTAATGGACAAATTCAAATAATTGGATGCATTAGCAGGTTTCAAGATTACACAACAAACATGTTTAACAAAAATAAGAAAATGGAAAATCAAACAGAACTGATGAATAAAACAGATTTTATGATTGAAAAATAAGTAAAATATCTGGGTATCACTATAACAAATTGAACTGTGTTGTTTCAAAACAGCTATGTTATAGAATGAAGTTTAAAAAGAAATGTTAAGATCACAAAAACTAAAATTGTTATTGCTGGGGAGAATTTATGCGATAAAAATGAATGTCTTGCCTAGAATGGTATTCTTGTTTCAGAAAATATCTGTTTTGAAAAACTGATGTACCATTTAAACAGTGGCAGAAGGATCTATCTAAACATGTGTGGCAGGGCAAAAAACCACAAGTTAAATATAAGGTGTTAGAAGATGTAAAGGAAAAAGGAAGATTGGGTCTACTTGGACTTGAAACTGTATCTTGCAGCTTGCTGTTTGGTTTGGATGAAAGAGTGGGTGCTACTGATAAATAGAAGGACATGACCTGAGATTTGAGTGGCATGGATACTCGTCATATGACAAAGTCAAGGTTAATGTGGATGTTAAAAATCCTTATGTTAGATATGCTATATTAAGAATATGGGATAGATACAAATTTCAGGTAAAACATTTTTTGTGGCTCTCAGAACAAGACACATTTTATAGATGAAAAATAATAGGCCAACATAAATGGCTAACTTACTGTGAGTTACTAGAATTTTGTCAAGGAGGTATAAAATATAATCAGGAGAAGAATTGGTGGCAGAGGGATATAGTTGCTAATGTTTTTTTTTATCTACAGTTATTAGAAAACTTTAAAGTGGAGAAAAAAGTTTTATGGTTTTGAATGTTGTAAGACTGAATTTGAAATAGGATTGTGTGCAAATAATGAACATGTAATTGTTAAATGTATTTCATGGAAATTTGAAACAGAAGAGCAAGTAGAAACAATTTATAGACTAAAATGTTGTAACCAACATTTACATTTAGACTATAGATGGAACAATAGGAAAACATGTGGTTGAAAGGACTGAAGTTTACACTTTTATAATCTTAAAGGAATTTTTATAAAATTATATACCACTAGTATTATGTCACAAGAGAATTTGTCTAGAATGTATAAAGGCACCTCAAATTTCTATTAGAAATGTGAACATCAAGAAGGGACATTTATCATATTTGGTGGAGGTGTAAAAATAACTGGAGAAACTTGGATTCAAATACACACTCTGATTCAGAGGATTTTAAAGATTAATATAAAATTAAGACAAGAGGTTTTTGGTTTGGGATGGATAGAAAAAAATATGGAACTTTGTTTTTGTATATGGTAACTGCAATGACATCATTGTATGCACAAAGATGGAATGATTTGGCATTACCCACAATGGAGGAATAGTTGGTAAAGATGACAAAACTTGCTGAGACCGCTGAATTGACTTCTTCATTCAGAGAAAAGACAGTATCTATCTTTATTGCTGACTGAAATCCCCTGATGGATTTTTTGAATAAAACAGAAAAAAAATGAATTTAGGATTTTACGGTTTTGATGACTAGATAGGGTAGATTATAAAAAGAGAGTTACATTGTAACCATAGAATAAGGGATAAATTTACAATTGTACTTATAACTGCTTTGTAAAAAAAATCAGAAGCCCTTTCTTTGGCACGAAGTGCTTCTGACATTCAGAGAATAATCAGTCAATTTACACGTACACCCACACATGTTTAAATCGCAGAATCTCAGCAAGCACTTTGCCACATTATCAATTCCCTACCCATTTCCTTCCCTAGCATAGCATCAAAGCAGAAATTGAATTATCTGTCTGGGTGTTAACCTGGCTACAGTGGGAGGAGGAGACACTGAATGCAGATCCTGCACACAAGGTAAAGGTCACATGTAGGAAATTGGGGAGACAAGAAAAACCCACTAAGCCAGAAATATAGATAGGTACAGATCTTCTGCAGAAAAAAATAGCAAAATATCATATATAAGATATTTTACTACAATAACTTCACTACAATAAAGATGCTTTTCAAGACTCAGTAATTTGACTGTGAGAGAGGGACTAAACATTTTCTGTTATTACATATATACCGACTTGAAGTATTTCCTATAAGAATTAACGAAGTAGGGCTGAGACTGTGAGTTACAAAAACGTAGAGCCATATTTAACCCTCTCACACCCATTCACATTCATCCATTTGCTCCTGCTAGTACAGCCCTGCAAAAAGGACTACAAAAGCTACTAGCCTATTGTCTATGGAGATTCTCAGTTATCCAGATCATGGTTGTCCCAAGGGTGCTTTTTCAAGAAGCAACTGGGACTTTCTTGTTTTTCTTTGAAGACATTTTGCTTCTCATCCAAGAAGCTTCTTCAGCTCTGACTGTATGGTGTGGAATGGAAGGATTTATACTCCTTGCAGACAGCTGGTCATTTGCATTCTTTTAGAGGGTTGCTGAGCCACCTGGAGGTTTATCTGTGTCCTCAGGGTCACCTGAGTAATGCAAATGGGTGTAGAGCCTTCTTGGAACTGTTGAAAGGACAACATCATCTATCTCCAGCCTATAACACAATCCTTTCAACAGTTCCAAGAAGGCTCCACACCCATTTGCACTACTCAGGTGACCCTGAGGACACAGATGTGGCCTCAACGACTCTTTAAAAGAATGCAAATAACCAGCAGTCTGCAAGGAGTATAAATCTTTTCATTCCCCGCCATCCAGTCAGAGCTGAAGAAGTTTCTTGGATTAGAAGCAAAACATCTTCAGAAAAAAAACTCCAGTTGCCTGTTGAAAAAGCACCTCTGTGCTAGACACAGAGAAGGACACCATGCTAACTCAATATGCATGGAATTCTTTCTCATCTGAGTTTATCTGACTAGCATTCCAACAGAATGGTAGATCCCATGATTTGGACTACAACTGATATCCATCCCAACTTCAAGGAAGAAAAGATTACTGTAAAGAAGAGTACCAGTTGTTGTTTTTTTACCTCTAGTTCTTCCTTGCTGGACCTTCCTTCTGCTCATTCAGATAAACTACCTGTGCTTTACACAGGTACATTACAAATTACATTTATGTTACAAATTGAGAAAACAAGGTAAAAAGATCTTAAGGAAAAGTTGAAAGAGTTGGCTTCCTTTTAGTATCTTCAAGAAGCAAAGTTTAAAGGTTTCCATTGCCATTTTCAAGTACTTAAATTGCTATCCTGTAGAAAGTGGAGGAAATAAAGCCCCAGAAGGTAAAAATCAAATCAATCGATTCAAGTTGCAAGGGGAGGAAACAAATATTATCATACAAGTAATTGGACAATGAAAAAGACCCCTTGAAAGGCAACGGACTTTTCTTCATAAGGAGTTTTTTTTAAGGAGAGGCAGGTGGCTATATTAGAGTACATTAGATGAATTTGAGCTCTGTATGAGTGGAGGCATATACAGGGGCATTTGGTATACATGCACAATCCTAATCTGCCTTTTGCTGAAGATTCCATTCTCTTTTTGTGACTCTTACCCTCCCAGCTTCAGCCTTGATTGTTTGCTTACCCCAGTCTGAGCCATGCCAAAAGGCCCTGGATTCATCCCAAGGAAGAGCACCTCCTTCCGGGAATGGCAATATTTACGTACATAGTCCTGGTGGGGCTCCCAGGCATAATCCAAAGGATTATAAACATACTGGACAGGATCAAGGAAGCTGAGAGAGTTCAGGCGGACTATCTGCTCTCGCTCAATGTGAAGAAACCGTTCAGCCAGTCCACCTTCTTCCAGAAAGTTCATGGGCACCTGCCAGGAGTTCATTGGAGCTGCTCCACCTGGCACAGAAGAAAAGAAGCATCAGTTCCTGAGATGTATATATGTGTGTATAGAAATATCCCTCTCTCTCTGAGGGAGATGGGCAGTTCAGAAATGTGATAGATAAATAGAAAGATAGGCAAAGGCAGACAGACTGATAGATGGATATAGACGATAATGTTATCCATTCAGTCATCTCCAATTCTTGGTGATTCTATTGGCCAGGTCTCTCTACATCTTGTGATCATCTTGCATAGATCGATGGATAGACAGACAGACAGACAAACTGTGTATGCTAAGGTAAACCTGGTATAAAGAAAGGAAAAAGACCTGTTCATAAATAAACCTACTTTCTCACTAAACATAAGCCACACCTCGTTCTAAGTAATGTTTTGATGTTCTCCAATATCCATACCTTAAATACGGGCTGGTTTATACATGTATAACGTCAACACTAACTGAGTCCTAGCTTAATTCATCTTCTGGCTGTAACTTTCCCCAAATAAACATGTAAACATTATTTATACTAAAAGAGTAGGAAAAAGCAAGATGGGCACACAAAACATCGACTCATTTTTCTCAGCATAATTTGAATGCAAATATTGCATTTCGACCTTAAGTTTGATCAAACCTCCTCAGAAGGAGCATGATCCTAAGATAGTTGTGTTCACACAAGCCCACATATTAACCATGGGAGACATGGCAGCACAGACTCGTGCAAATCTTGGCCTGAAAAATAGTTGTACGTTCTTAAGGAAAACCAATAAAGCACGGCAGACTTCTGATATAGTTTTTATGGTGAACTTTTGTTTATTGCTTTTTCTTACCAGGCTGATTCTTTTGCTAAAATTTCCGAAAGCATTTCTAATATCCCATTCTAATATTGCCTTTCTACAACTTGTAGTGATAATGCAGCTCTTCTTACAGCGTTAGGAAGCACAGCTTGCTGAAATGAAAAGGGGGGGGGGAATCATAAGGTAATTATGGAAATTATTTTGATTCAGACACTTTAATCTACGATGAAACGTTCCAGATTCCTTTTGCCCTAATTGGAAAATCTAAATTCACAAAAGCAATGCAGACTACCCAGGAATTACCAAACAACATGTGCACTGATTATTTTGCTGTGATAAAAATGCTTCCCCCCACCAAAGCCAGGCAGATTATCAATTACAAAATTGAATATTTTTTTTCCTACAAGAATTCCAGAAGTTCAACATCCATATAACATCCAAAAATTCAACAGGAGGTGGGTTTCTTCATAGCAGAAGAGCCTTCTCCTGCTGAATTTCTGTTCACTATGCAGGCAGCAATTACCTGAGGTAAAAAAAAATTGATTGCCTTTATTGGGCCTAACCTAGGCCCTCACTTTCCAAGCATTAGAGGGCCTTGGCTATCCTACAAATAAAAGAAATGGCAGTGTTTTCAAAGCTGTGTAAGACCCAGTGTCACTCCAGGTAATCATTGACTTACAACCTCAATTGAGCCCAAGATTTCTCTTCCTAAGTGAGACATTTGTTAAGTAAATTTTTGTGACTTTTCTTGCCACAGCTGTTAAGTGAATCACTGCAGTTAAGTTAGTAACACGGTTGTTGAGCGAATCTGGCTCACCCATTGACTTTGCTTGTCAGAAGGCTGCAAAAGGTGATCACGTGACTCAGGGACACTGCAACTGTCATAAATACGAGTCAGTTGCCAAGCGTCTGATTTTTTTATCACGTGACCATGGGGATGCTGGTAAGTGATGTGAAAAACGGTCTTAAGTCACTTTTTTCAGTGCTGTTGTAACTTTGAACTGTTACTAAATGAACTGTTGTAAGTCAAGCACTACCTGTACAGGCAGCCCTTGACTTACAATCATTCATTTAGCAATCATTTGGAGTTACAACGGCACTCAAAATGTAACTTACAACTGTTCCTTGCACTTATAACCATCACAGCATCCCCACAGCCATTCCAAACCGGCTTTGCTTAACGGGAGAAGCCCAATTTGTTTCACGAGCATGTGATTCACTAATGTGGGAGGCCAATCCCACTCCTAGAAGAATGAAATATTTTGTGGAATATTTTTTAAAAAGGCAAATATCATATTTCCCAAAGGGAAAAATGGAGAAACATGTTTTTTTAGAGGCAGAAAGCAACCCCCACTTTCCTTAATAACCCACAGCAGATGTCAGCACTTAAGAGATAAAGAGCTTATTGAAAAAGGAAGACAGGTATCTAGATAGCTCTATTCATAGGCAAAGCAAATGCTGCAGGCAGAAATCCATTCAAGGCAGGATATTCTGAAACACAGGCAGAATGGTAGGATTAGAAGCAGCCCAAAGCAGTCCAAACTTCAACCAAACTTAGCTCAGACCAGCACCTAGGATTTGCATTTCTTCTTTTGCCCATAGAGCCAGCTATGACCCTTATATAACCTCTACATGACCTCATAGAAATCTGACAACAGCCAATAGAAGACATGTTCTTGCACAGGAACACAAAACTCAAATACAAAACTCAAAGAAGGTATAAAAACCTCTCACTCTCAACTCCATCTTGTCAGCTAACCCAGGACTGCTGTTGGTTCTGTTCATCATTAAATTTCCTTATTAAATTAGTAGACCAGCAAAATACTGTGGACATATTTAGATTTCAGCAAGGCATTTGACAAAGTAGACCACAACCTACTTCTTAGTAAGCTAGAAAAAAGTGGAATAGATAGCATCAACACTAGATGGACTCGCAACTGGCTGGCAAACCATACTCAATGAGTAGTCCTTAATGGGTCTAAGTCTACATGGAGGGAAGTAAGCAGTGGGGTGCCACAAGGTTCCATCTTAGGCCCAGTACTCTTCAATATCTTTATTAACAACTTGGATGAGGGAATAGAAGGGGAACTTACCAAATCTGCAGATGATACTAAGCTGGCAAGGAATAGCTAACACCCAAGAAGATAGGCTTAAGATCCAGATGGATCTTGACAGACTAGAACACTGGGCCGTATCTAACAAAATGAAATTCAATGTAGAGAAAAGTAAAGTCCTACACTTAGGCAAGAAAAACCCAAAGGACACATATAGACTGGGTGAAACTAGGCTCGGTGGCAGTGACTGTGAGAGGGATCTTGGAGTCTTAGTGGACAACCAGCTAAATATGAGCATCAGTGTGCAGCAGCAGCCAAAAAAGCTAATGCAATCCTAAGTTGTATTAACAGAGGGATACAATCAAGATCAAGGGAAGTACTAATACCACTATATAAAGCCTTAGTAAGACCACACCTAGAATACCGCATCCAGTTTTGTTCACCACATTATAAAAAAGATGTTGAGACTCTAGAAAAAGTACAGAGAAGAGCAACCAAGTTGATTAGGGGACTGCAGGCTAAAACATACAATGAACGGTTGCAGGAACTGGGCTTGGCTAGTCTAGTAAAGAGAAGGACCAGGGGAGACATGATAGTGGTCTTCCAATATTTGAGGGGCTGCCACAGAGAGGAAGGGGTCAAGCTATTTTCTAATTGACAAAGGAGACCTTGGTTTTTAATGTCCTTTAACATTTATGTAATTGTATTGGGACTGTTTTAATTGTAAGCCGCCCTGAGTCCCTCAGGAGATAGGGCAGCATATAAGCCTAATATATATAAATAAATAAATAAATAAATAAATAAATAAATAAAGTGCCTGTAGGCCAGACAAGGAATAATGGATGGAAACTGAACAAGGAGAGATTTAACCTGGAAATAAGGAGAAACTTTCTGACGGTGAGAGAAATCAACCAATGGAACAGCTTTGCCCTCGAAGTTGTGGGAGCGCCATCACTTGGGACTTTGAAGAAGAGATTGGACTGCCATTTGTCAGAAATGGTATAGGGTCTCCCACTTGGGCGGGGGGTTGGACTAGATGACCTACAAGGTCCCTTCCAACTCTGATTATCTGTTATCCTTTCCAATCAGACTCCATGTTTCCAGTGTCTTTCTCCCAGCTTGGAACTGAACCAGATGGATATTTCTTTCAACACGAATAACTGCATGCTTAACAACCATGGCAAAAAAAGGAGTTAAAATCATGCGCAACTCACTTAACAATCCCCTTATTTAGCAATGGAAATGCTGATCCCAATTGTAGTCTTAAGGGAACTGTCTGTATTTTTAAAACATTTTTTTTTAAAAGCCAGTGCTTAAGATTAGATCCTGCTTTGTGCACAAGGACCAGGCCAAACCCGAATCCCTCCCTCCGTGCTTAGCTATAGCTTAACCAACCCATTTCCCCCTTAAGCACCACCACTTGGGGGTTCAAATTCTGCCCCCTTCCCTTCCTTCCAATCCATCATAGCACCCCCTTCCTCATGTCACACCTTAATCCATGGCAGCTCGCACATAACAGCTTGATTTCTTCCACCGCTGAGCGGGTGGGCAATTCCTATCACGGCTCCGCTTATAAGTGAACCAGGCAAGGCCTCCAAATATATTCCTCCACCGGGAACGTGCCTTTTATTGCCTTTTTTATTACCATAATTAGTAAAGCATTCACTCAAGATACAAAACATTACTGTAAATAACCTATAAAGGCTTGGTGCTGTGATTAAAGACAGACAGCCACCTCCCAACATGTGCTCACTTGCTGTCCTGGAAAAGAAGATAAAATAAAATTCAAGAGCCGCACTTCAGGACGGGAGAATATTTATTCAGCAAAGGCACTTCTGCGGCTGATTACTCAGAGGGTGTTCTCAGTGGGGCCTGGAGATGTCACGCCTCGGTCTTACCCTCCAAAACAACCCCAAATGTGGATTCCAAAAGATCTCATTTAGTCGGTTAAGAGACTGGGTCTCGGATCTCTGAAAAGCAACTCAATCAGTCGATCAGAATAGAGCTGGAAAGGATCTTGGAGGACTTCTAGTCAAATGCAATCCCTTGCTCAAGCAGCAAACGGTGTACAATTTAAGACAAGTGGCTGTCCAGTCTCTTCTTAAAAACCTTCAGTGATGAAGCTCCCACAACTTCTGAAGGCAACTTCTCTCCCTCTGGTTAATTGTCCTCACTGTGAGGAAGTTTCTCCTTAATTCCACGTTGCTTCTCTCCTGGATTAGTTTCCATCCGTTGTTTCTTGTTCTGTCCTCTGATGCTTTGGAAAATAAGTTGACCCCCTCTTCTTTGTCACAGCCCCTCAAATAATGGAATACTGTTATATGATTCACTTGTTGCTTGTATGTACACTGAGAGCTTATGCACCAAAGACAAATTCCTTGTGTTTGCCCAATCACACTTGTCCAATAAAGGAATTCTATTCTATTCTGTTACCCCTGGTCCTTCTTTTCTCTAGACTAGCCATAGCCAATTCCTGCAATGAACTGAAAACTGAGGAATCCTGGCAATGACACAAACATATGTCATCTGATACACAACTGAAGGAGCCTTGGTGGTGCAGGCTGTTAAACGCCTAGCACTTAGTTCCAGCTGCCTGCAATTAGTGCAGGCTCGAATCCCACCAGGCTCAAGGTTGACTCAGCCTTCCATCCTCTCGGGGTAGGTAAATTGAGGACCCAAGATTGTTGAGGGCAATAAGCTGACTTTGTAAAAATGTCGCTTGGGGGGAGGGAGGGGCAAAAAGCCCTAGTAATCAGAAGGCATACACAATGGAATGAAGGCTATTGCTGAGTGCATTGGGTTGTGCTCCAAAAATTGTAAGCCACCCTGAGTCTCTGGAGAAGGGCAGCATATAAATATGAATTTTAAAAAAATTGTACTGAGCCTTAAACCCATGAATGGGTTTAGTCCCCTCTCAGAAGAGATGGGAACTTCAGCAAAAGCCCCTTGGCACAGCACAGTCAGCCTGACAAAACAAGGATCAAAGCTACTGAGAAAATTTAATTGTGCATGAAAGTATTTAATAAGGCACAGAAAGTGGGTTGCAGCTTTTCTAAAATTAAGCAAAAGGGCCATCCTTACAAAGGAACTCTGTCCTTAAGAGAAAAACTCCAGCCATGGGGCTACCACCAAAATGATCCTCCTGCCCTATTTCCTCTTCATCTTGAGATAAAAGATTATAAACTACAAAGGCAATGTAGAGAAATGGCATACAAGCCCCTGTCCCTAAGTTTACACTCTCGCCACTGAGAGTAATTCCAGCATTCAAAGAGTAACATATATGTTTATTTTTCTCTATGTTAACTTTAGTTGTTATGTTTGATGCAGCATAGGCTCCTAAATTAAGATTTGTGATCTGCTTTCTCTTCTGTGGCATTCTGCAGCAAATTCCTCCCAAGACTCTGTTTTTTATTAAATTTCATATTTCAATTTAACTATTGGAAACTTATTTTTTACTTTCTTATTCTTCTTAATGTTCAGTTTTAATTCTAATGATAACTATCTGATTCTAACAAGAGGAGGGCTCATGACCTTTCTAGTGACATGTTATCAAAAAGAGAATTTATTTATTTTTTCACGTTTTTCTTCTATTTGCTAGTAAAGCAGCTAGGCTGTGGAATCCCTACCAAACTGGATAGGAAGGAGGGACAGAGTGTACAAATTCAAACGACTTCTAGAAGCAGATGTGTGAGATTTCCCATTTTCCAGCCTTGTCATTACAGACAAGTTTATATCAGAAGAATCAATATTTTGGATATTGTGACCCCACCCACACCATTGTTTATTTTTATGTTACAACCAGCATGCTGAATTGACCCCAGAAACAAAAGTGCAAGCCCATTGTGCCATTGATTGAAGCTTCGTGCATGTGTTAGCTGGGTTTAACAACAATCAAGAGGAAAAGAAACTTGTAGTTAATTCAGAAACTTCTGCAGCACTCTACGCCTTCCATCATGCACAATCACAGATATTTTCTATAGTTCAAAGATGGGAGGGGGGAGAGAACAGTGAGTAGCCAGAATCAGTCTTACTTTTTCCTTCCAAATGAAAACGGGGCCTCTGTCTCTTGGCCTATTTCAAACCCTCAGAAGAAACTTTGTCTCATAAAATGCTACGGCTGCTGGGAGATTTCACTGCCCTGCCAATTGCACAGAGTGTAAATCTACGAAGCTCTGGACATTAACAGCCTGAGAACTCCATACTCCCAAAGCACAAATTAACAACTTCCCATTTGGCCATCAGTGGCATCCCAGGGTGTGAGAGTGCTTAACAAGTAATTTGGGAGAAAAAAGTGAGGAAGCCAAGGGAATCCTACAAAGCGTAATTTACAGACGGCAGTTCCTCAGCAGGCAGGCGGAACGATCCTAGCCACGAATGTCTAGGGTACAACTTTATTTGTCCTTCTGAAGAAAAAGTACTCTCAGGAAAACGTACACCCTCCGTCTCTGGATGGAGATGGAAGGCAGAGTTGGAAAGAAAATGTTTTGGCCATTTTATAGTGGAGAACTGAAACAAATGCCCTTCAAAGACTATTAAATATTACCGAAAGAGAATATAAACCTGTCAGAGCAGCTTCTCTTTTTCATACTCTCTGGAGAATTACATTCCACAACGGATACACCCTCTTGAGACAAAGGAGTTTACTATGAAGAGGACCCTAACACAATTACTGTAATACAAGGCCCTGATTTTGGAATTAACTTCCTGTTTGGTTGTAATTGGTGCTGAGCCAATTACTGAGGCAATTTGCCCAGCGCTACATTTCTGCTACTGTGCCATCTATTTGCTGTTCGGGTTTTTGTAATATAGTTTTGTGTGATGGAGTTCTAGCTGCTTTGGGAATTGAAGCAACGTGCTTACAAAATGGCAACGTTACTGGAAATGGAATTAATTGTGGTGGTACATGATGTAGTTTGGACTGTGAGTTTCTGTCCGTTGCTTCAATCGTGTGTGTGTGTGCCTGCCTGTTGATTTATTGTAAAATAACAAGATTATTTGAATAAACTAAAAAAGGATTCTGACTTGTAGCATTTTCACAGTGGGAACAATAAGAAATGGTTTTGTTTCCAAATGAAGCACAGCTTGGTAATTAAGATGGCAGCTTTTTTCATATATACAGATCAGCCCAATACTGTACATACTGCTTGTGGAAGCAATCAATAGCTGCTTTCATCCTGTTTGGTATCTATCTAAACACACAACAGCTACAATGGTTGCAAATTATAGTAGTTGAAGAGTCCACACATCTGGAGAACATCTGAGAGGCTTTTTTTCTTTTGCACCTGTGTCTTTTTGTTGGTTTTTGTGCATCTAGCATTTCAAAAGCCCAAATTCTTCCAAATGTGATTTGGGGACATTGGAAGCTAAACTAAAAAAAATTAAGGTAATTCCTCTTGAATTTTTGCTTTTCTGGCAACCTCTGCAGGGATCACCCTCAAAGAGAAGCAGCTACATATGGAGAAAACCTTAGGGGACAGACTTTGAAGTAACATGGCAGCCCAAGAATTTCAGGAGATATTTCACTCATGCTAAGGTAGTTTGGAAAGCATCGTTTTCAAATATTTTGTCTGGTCTTTTTGCAGAGTTAGTTTACAATTCTCATTTTCACACACATGTATGTTGTTTCAACATAGCTGCGCCTTTTCTCACTGTGTCTGCATAGGCTTGATTGCTTTCTGATATACTAAGATAGCAAGACAGCTTAAGCATGCAAAAAGAATCTTTAGAGCAAACAGAATAGGAAACAGTGACAGAATTCAGAATGTTCTAACCCCCCAATGTATAGGGTTTCCCATGAGCATCTGAGAGATCTGCAAAACCAAAATTATTTTTCAGATACTGAAGATATTTGCAAAAATGCAATGTCATTATTTTTGCTATTATTTTTATTTGTTAAAAAGGGGGGGGGTTCATGAAAAATATTTTAGGTCATATCTAAAGGGTTTAGTATTGTTATTTTTAATGATTCAATAAATAATCTATAAATACATCACTTTTATTTTTAATAAAATTGATGTTTATATAAATATAAGTATGAATATAATCCATACAAGCGAAAACTCTTTTGGGGTCCTAAATAATTTTTAAAAGAGAGGAGATCAATAAGTTTAAGAAACACTGCTCTAGACTGACATGCTCAGTTCGTCTAATAACTGAATTAATTCCAATCCTAAAACCGAAGCTATAATGTCACGCCCACATACAAAATATGGTTTAGTGCAACAAACTGGTTCACACAACAGATTAAATTGGTGGCTGCATCTCTGGAAAAATGGTCAATTTGGTATAGTGATTAAGGTGTTGGATTAAAAACCAAGAGACTGTGAATTCTAATCCCACTGTAGACAGGAAAGCCAGCTGGGTGGCCCTGGGTCAGTCATATTCTTTCTCAGCCCAACCCACCTCAAAAGGTTGTTGTTGTGGGGAAAATAGGAGGGCATATCAGATATGCTTGCTGCCTTGAGTTACTTATAAAATAACAAAAGTGGAATAAAAATCTAGTAAATAAAATGCTATGCACATTCTAACGTATTATGCAGTTCTTTCTAGCTGTGTATCTCAAACTCATGGGTATCCCAACTCACAGAATTTTTGCACCTCACAAGACTCAGCAAACTACTGACAGCACAAAACAAGGCACTTTCAGTCTTAAAATAAAGAGTTTGGGTTTTCATCTAACAATGATACAAACATGCCAAGGCATATATCTTTTTTTCTGTTGCATCCTTATGACACTGCCTTTCTCTTGTCTCCAACTCCTGGGTAAGCAGCCAACTGCTAAAGACAATTTAAAGAAATCTCTCCCCCCTTCTTCCAGCCCCATCCAAGGACAAACTCAAGGTGAAGGAAGCCCATTAGACTTTGTCAGCTATTATTTTGCAGGGAATGCCAGGTGACCAGCAGTGGAAAAGAGATAATAGATGCAGGCTAGGGATCAGCAGTGAGATCAGCAAATTTCATGCCATTATAGTTTTCTGCTGATTTTTTTTTCTGAATAAGAACCAATCTTATGATAATGGGTTGGGGCTTTTAAAGTTTTCAGTGTTTTGATTTGCTTTTGGGTGGTTTTGAAGAAAATCAAATTTATTATGTATATAGAATTTATAGTAACTTTACAATCTGTAGGCATAAAAACATCAAGAGTTGATTTCTCATATGCAAAATTGAAATGTTCATTTTTTTCTTGGAAATTTGTTTATGACTGACAAATCTTTAAAAAGGTCCATGAAGTTTCTTTGCAGTAAGAACCAATTAGACCAGAGTATCAACTAGCACCCCGTAAACCTTACTGACAGTTTTAGGGGAGACAATTGCTAGCAGACCTGGAAGAAGCTTCAAAAGGCTGAGAGCCCACCCTATAAAACCAACAAGGCCATTTTTAAAGAAGGATGATGTCACAAGATGATGTTACCAAGGTCTGCATGCAGCCTGTTCCTATCACAAGGCAGTATAAAACTGTCTATTAAAGAACTGGTGCCTGAACTGTCTTTTTTCCTTCTTCCCTTTTCCTTCTTCATCAACTCTCCGTAAGTGGTAAACTTAAGAGCAGTAGTAAATTATTTCGGATATCCAAGTCATAGAAAATCAGAGCTTCCTAGATTTTAGTTGAATTGAACAAGAAATCTAGTCGATGTACCTCTTTCCCCTCTGAATAGCTGCTGTACTCAGTAAACTCTCTACTATATCATACAGAGCAATCGGAACCAGAGTTCACCCAGAAGTTCAACTAAGCTCAAGACAGCTTGACTTACTCTATAAGGCAGGCAATCACCACCCATATCGAGGTTAGCTATGGATAATGGGAGTTTATCCAGTAACTATACTGTATTGATACCGCTGTTCCAGACCATATTATAGCTCCTTGCCAAACTGGGATGATTCTTATATTCCCGCTCCATTTTCTTAGTATCTTTTCCTTAACCTTGATGGAAGAGCTTTGACTAATGCAAAAATGTGCAATAGTGGCACATAATGTGAAATGCTGATCGAAGAAGAACAATAAGTTCATCTGCAAGGTATTTTGGGGAGATATTTCAGGACATCTCAAGCATCCAGCAATTAAATTTAAGGAAGACGCCCAGCCACTATCTACTTGTATCCCCGACAAAAGAACTTCAATTTTCAGAGGCCATTTACTCCAAATTAATAGGTGCCCGAGATACAGAACTGAAGTTTGCTACCGCCTTCATGGATTTTCGTGTGGAGGCAAGACCCAAAAGCCGGACTTATAATCATGGGATGTATGTGTGTCTAATAGCGCTGTATCAAGATACTTTGCTCCACAAAGAAAAACATCTGACGTTCTTCCCGTACCCAGATTTTCCAGCCCTCCCATTAGAGAAACAACTTTGCCAGCCACGAACAAAAGTAAAAGCAATCACTGAGAGAGAAAGCAAAGACCGCCCTCCTGCTTCTCCTCCCTGCTGCCGCCCCTCGTTTCTCAGAACCGCCCGCCGGACTTGCCCCCTCTTTTCCCAGAGCCGTCTTCTACGAGCACTCACCAACAATCTCTGCATCGGACCATCTACGTCACATTTCCTGGGCGGTGGCGCCGACGGTGGCTGCTGGGAGTTGTAGTTTAAAAGAAAAGAATTTCGACCAGTTGGGGAGAAACTGTTCCTTCTTCAAACTACAACTCCCGATAGAGTCTAGCGGAACCAAAGAAACAAAACAAAAGAGCTTCCGACATTTCAGGAGAACGTCATCATTGCAGAGAATGAGACTCAGAGGGGCGGGTAGCGTTAGAATGGGTGATCTTTGAATGCGCAAATAAGGAGTAGGGTTTAAACATGTGCAGAGTACTTGTTCCATGTTCTATTTATTCCTGCATTGTGTATTTAAAAAATAAATTAATGTATTTCCCACCATGATGTCCCTTTTCTTATTCATTCAGTTCCCCAAAGAACTGTTCTTGGGGTCTTGCAGCATCAGATGTCTTTTAAAAAGCAATCTTCCATTATCCATCCCTAACTATGATGGTCTTTAGTGTGAAACTATAATTTCCAATACTGCGCAGCATGCAAGCAGAGCCAATAAAGTTGTACTCAAGCAAAGCTGGAAGACAGATTTAGAATAACTATTGTCACTTTGAATGCACACTAATTGGCGTACATTAAAATGAAATTTTGTTGCATACAGCTCTCAAAGGACCTCTATCTCTAATACACAGTACATAAGCATGACAAGAATAAACAAACATACATACATACATTATGCATATACCCACATATATGACACAGAGAAACAATACTATTTAATTCAGATGTATACATGTACATGGCGAGAGAAACAAATCTTGTGAGTTTACCAGACAGATAGAAAGTTGCTATTCTTGTAAACACTGCTTACTGAGTCTATGGGCTTTACTTCTGAGTAGTCCCATATTTGCTTACCATGTTGTTGCCATAAATTCTAAAGTGGCTTCCATATACAGATTGCTTTAATTTCCCATGTCGGGATGATAATAACAATAATGTCTTAATGCAGACTTAATCATTCTTAAGGGAGAGTTTGGAAATAAGAGTCTTCTGACTATAGATGGTTCTGCTCTTTATCCGGATTGAGCTTGAGGAAATTAAACCAGCTTCTCATCTAATTCATTAATAACTACAGTCATGGAATGTTCCTGTTTAGACTATAATCTTACATACATGTATAGTGAACAATAAATGTGAAGAAGTTACAGTGAGGAAATGCGAGTTTACTCTCAAGTGAGCATATGTAGACTTCAGCTCTGCAGTCTGACACCATTCTTTTTATTCAGAATTCCTGCAGCGAACCATATGGGATTGCTGCTACATTTTATGCACATAAACTTGGATTCAATTCAGTAGTTTGACATCTGAACATCCGGGCTGCTTATGGATGCTGTATAACTTTGTTTATATTTGCCTGTTCCTAAGCCTCTCCTTCTACACAATTCTTCGATACTGGCAATCTGATAAAGTTTGTGAAGAAAAACCACAGAAATCCCCTGTTGTTTGATTTTTGCCCCACTCCCATACGCTGGTAGATTTCATAATTTTTATCAGTACTTTTATCAGAGTATATTTATAGTCCATAATTTACAGAGTCCATTTCCTATAGTAGTGACATTCTGGTTATCTCTACACACTTTTGTTGGCATTAGGATGGAAATGGTTTGCCATTGCCCTTTTTTCAACTTCTCAGTCAAGCCTACAATCCTGGTGTTCTCCCCTCCAAATACTATTCAGACCTGACCCAGTTTACTATTCAATCCAGGCGAGATCAACTGTATCTCAATCTGGCGCCTGGAAAATTATTATGGGTGGCCCCATGTTCACATGCTAACATAAAATAACTATTTTAAATTAACAAAAATATGGAAAATCACCAAATTGCACAGGATTTTGACATTCTCATCTAGACTCTCAGAAGTTGGGGCTAGGAAAATTAGTGAGATTTAGCAATCTTACAAGATTTTTGCAATCAAAAGAAATTAATCTTGATTTTGACTCCTAAAGATGGTATGAAAAGGAATGCATGTGACAGAATGTCCATCAACCTTATATTTTCAACCCTGGCCTTATGGTTCTCAAATACTTTCAGTAAAGATAGATAGAGTGGTCCATGTAAAGGGAAAAGTTGGGAATTTCTGCAGTAACCAGGAAAATAATCTGAATTCTGTACAGATTATTCAGTGTTCTGATATTGCTTCATCTTTCTCCAACTGAAATTGTAGACGAAATGTTGATTAAGTACAAAACATATGGCAAAGCCTCAGGATCAGCTTTTTTTGAAAGAAAGGAAATGAGCCAATGAGCTGTAGGAAATTAGCACCCACCCCTCTCCTAGAAAATTGAAATAGCCTAGGAAATATTAAAAAGGCAGAATATTTCCTCTAAAAAGAAGCAGAAACTCACTTTAGAAGCAGAAACTCACCCCCACCTTTGTTAATGGGTGGGCCATTAAGGCTTGGGCCAGAATACTTTACGCAAGAAAGATCTCCAGGTAAAGCTATAGCAATTGCCAAAAGCCCTTTTAAGGGCATAAATCATCCAGCAGGGCTCAACCAAGCCTGGAACTCAGGACAGCCTACAGAGTTGCCTCCCATGGGAGTCTGACAACCAATTAGAATACAAGCTCCAATTCAAATCCCAACAGAGGATATAAAACCCAGGCACTCTCAGCACCTCAGTCCTTTTTTCTTGATCTCTTCTCACCTTGAAGCATGTGATCATTCTTCCCTTTCACTCTGGAGCTCCAGGCCATGTGGTCCTGATATTAAACCTTCCAAACAGCCTCCATGTTTCCAGTGTCTTTTTCCCCACTTGGAACTGAACCCAGAAGGATATTTCTTCCAAAAGAGCCATGCATGTTGAGCCAAGAAATGGAGAAATATTGAATTTTTGCATTCCTGGACCAAATTGATCCTTCCAACACTGGCTTTAACATCACACATTAAATAAATCATACTGTACTATAACTGTCTTGTTTGGTTTCATGAAAACCCACCCACTGTAGTTTGTAAACTACGGTTTATTACTTAGCATGTGTGAATACACAAATGTGGTTTATTCAGTAAACCATAGCTAAACAAGACATGATCAAATAGGATTGAAGATATGTAGGATTGATCAAATAGGACTGAAGATGAATAGAAAAGAAAATAAGTACTCTGCTTCAAACCCCTGAAAGAAAAATGGATTGGAAATCAAGATTAAACAAACAATAACATAGCATGATATATGGTTTATGATTGTATTAATTTTGCTGTATATGAACTCACTTGTGATGTGGCATTACTTCTTGGTTGCAAAGAGGATTAGAGGATCCAGTGGTTAAATCCTTTGGGGCCAAAATCCAACCCTAAAATTATTTATATTTTATGTAGTTAATGATTCTACATAAATGTTGGTTACATTTTATGCAAACTTATCAGAAATGGTTACGAAGTCCAACTGGAGGAAAAATGATTAATAAAGCAACAATATTCCTATGTAAGTAATGTCAATAGATTTGTTCAGGGACATACTTTCTGCTCAGAGTGAGGACTATGCAGTCAGTTCTCCAAACATTCTCTTCCCAGAGAAACGCCAGAGAATGGGAACATGTCGATCCATACATACCACCTTTGTCTCCCTTGCATTCCTGAGAAATTCCCCACACCACCTGATAATGAGCAGAAGCGACTGGTTCTCCCTGCTGTGTCTGTTGACAGTCAGGCCTTATCGGTTCTGTGTTGTAACAGACTCCAGCTCTCCCCACCCACAGCCTATTGTATGTGGGTTGCCTGCCACAAGTGGGTGTTTAAAGGACCAGAGCTGCCATTCACTCTGAGACACAAATATTTTGAAAGGGCAGATACCCTCTTGGCCTCTGGAGACCTAGTCTGGGACAGCCCAAGGTAATGACAGCTCTGATGAGCAGAAGCTCATCTGCTGGGCTCCCAGTGGTTCAACAGATGCTTTGCCTGCTAGGCCGCCTCTTGAGCCCTACTGTCTTGGATTAATAGTGCTTATTCGGGGACAACAGTGTTGGGAAAGGTCTCTGCTTAAGACCTCGGGATGCTGCCATCCTCCTTTATCTATTCTCCCAAAGGCCTTGGGCTTCAGTTCCCATAGTTCACAGCCAGCAAGGCCAATCCATTTTGTATTATGGGTCCAATTCATCTGGAGGACATCAATTTTGGGGAGTAGAATGTAACCACATAGGACCAATAGGCTAATTTACTCATTTGAAAAATAATCATCAGGTTTTGGAACAAAATATGTTTAGCTCTTCTATTCTACTGTACTTCTTTATTCTAGGTTTAGGAACTGAATCCGGTGTAGTGTTTAAACTGCCTTTTCAATTTGCTCTGGTGTTTGGATGCTGGAACGGAGAAAGCTGACCCTTCTGCAAAGCTCAGACTTTGTTTTTCTGTCCAGGAGGCGACAGGGAGCTGGTTTTCCATTTCTCCCTCAAAAAAGTATGTGCCCATCAAAATTAGGAGTCTGCCATTCTAGAGAGATGCCTGCCCGTGTTTCTTTAAATTTCCTCCATAGCATTCTTCATCTTTAGACCTCTTTTTAGATTCACGCAACACTATTACATTTCAATGTGGAAAACAGCTTGCAATCATTTTTCTAATTTCTCTGATTTCAGAATTTATTTATTTATTTATTTATTTATTCGATTTATATGCTGCCCTATCTCCTGAGGGACTCAGGGCGGCTACAGTCTGGATGAAAGATTTTGAAGTTTGATAGAAAGATCAGATTTTAGAAGCCTAGGGACACTATAAAAATAGCCTACTGGCTTTGAATTAATGTGATATGTAAGCCCAAACTATTGGTGTGGCTTTTATTTAATTTATTTATTGATTTGATTTGTCAATCGCTTACCAAGATAATAGGTATAAGTATAAACATAGTTATGAATACATGAAATGGATATATATAAGAAAAATAAAAAGAAACAATAGGACAGGGACGGTAGGCACATAGGTGCACTTATGCACGCCCCCCCTTTTTTTTCTAACAAATTGTGCCTTAGCACAGTGTGCAAAACCTTCCAATGTTAAGTTCCCAATTTAATTGAACTGCATAAATGAAAGCAATCATCTGATGTGAACTAAGTATGTATGTAGCTAAAGTCCAGGAAGTGGCCAAAGACATGTAAAGTGTAACTAAACTATCATCTCATCCATTTTCATCTTTCTAATGCCACCTTCTACCTTGACTGGTTACCCGCAATACAGTCAAGCGTGTGTTAAACCACCAGCAAAGCTCTCTTGCTGTCACTCACTGCTTCCTCCCCCCCAAATCCTTTTAAATAAATCCCACATCTCTTGCTCTCTCCAGCAATTCCCAGAAACATCAGGAGGAAACGACAGGGTGAAAGTTCAACTACCCAATGGTTATAAATGAACTGCTTCCACAGATCAATACAGCATCCTGAAAGCAGCTGACGCCAATCCAGTTCTGCAGGGAAAGACTGGACCACTGACTGATATATGGGCCAGGCGTTGGACCTGCCTAGAGGATTTAAGCTGCTGTCTTTGCAGTATAAGGAACTAATCCAATGACCACCCTCACAGAGTTGGTGTAAGGATTTGAAGCTAATGCATGACAAATGCTTTAAGGGGCTGTATAAATGCAGTGGTGGGGTGAAGGAATCCAGATTAACAAGCCCATTCATGCCATCTGGCCACAATCAGATTAAAACTGTCTCCAAAAATGTGTATCCAGCAAGGCTGAGAGAATAAAATAAACTATGATGTAACCTGTGGCCATTTTCCATGCTAGCAGCTTTGATGGGAATCTGAGCCTAGCAACATGTGGGAGAACACTGCCCTATCCTCCTGCTGAGAAAGACTCCAGAAGGTTATCATCCTTGATAACCTTTGTGAGAGTAAAAAAAAATGACTGAGACGGGTTGTTTGCAAGGCTTCATTAAGTATCATTATGATGTCGCCCTTCTTCAAGTCAGTGCCCTACTGGTGTGGTGCAGTATCATGAAATCACCTGTAGCCATGCTGGCTATGGGGAGTAAAGTCCATTTCAGTAGGATAGTGGCAGGTTGAGAAAGATGTTTGTGTGAACTAGGCAAATCTTGACTGGCTTTTGCCCATTAAGAGACAGAATGGATCTCAGTCAACACTGAAATGGTTTGGATTATTCAATCACTCTCCAAGCAGATGCACAGTAGGAAATCCCCTATTTGAGAAAATGTTCTATTGGTTCTCAGCATGTGAGCATTGCCATTCTTCCAATCGGGAAACATGCACCACACAAGAATTCATTAGAAACACAGGGAGCAGGGGAGGGGGCTCCATGGAATGTGGGCAGTTTTCATATTTGCACACTTCAAGAGTAAATGTGTTAGTGCAGTTAAAACTGAAGTAAAAATACTGGGTTTCCTAATGCCTAGAAATCTGGGAAAGATTATTCTAGGCCAGGGCTGTCAAACTCCCGGTCCCTAGGCCGGATGCATCATGCGCTGGCCACACCCACAGCCAGTTTAGCAAAGGGGGGGGAAGTCCCAATGCGTCATGTGACCCTGCCGTGATGAAGTGGGTTTGACACCCTTGCTCTAGGCCAACATAATTGTCACACTACTCTGGTTCTGGCAATTGACTTTAATCAACAACCAGATGGCAACTTGGATGTGTTGTATAATGCCACTTAGCTTGGCATTACCCAACACATCAAACCATAATATATTTCGCTGGGGTTAATTTTAACGTGTAAAACTACCCTATTTTGTTTTCTGCCAAAAAAACATTTTAAAAGGACCACAGTCACTAGTGAAATACATGAACCCTGACTTCAAGTTTAAAAAAAAAAAAAGCTTCCTGCCTCCATATCTTCCAATGTACTCAAAGTACATCCCTTTCCTTCCTTTCTTCATCAATTGACCAAGCAGGTCTTCCGTTTTGGGCCACAATATTTGGCAGGAATTCTCCTCAAAATGCTATTTTGAAGAGAGTTAGCGCAATTCTATCCAATCCATAGCAATGCTCATTGGTACCAATAAAGGAGAATATTTGTAGCTCAAGGTTGAAATGAGGGGTCCTTGATGTTCTCTGAGCTAGGTTGTTTTCTTGCAGATCTTTCATTACCCAAATTAGATAACATCATCAGTGCTAGTGATTAATGTTACCTAGTTCAGGTAATGAAATGTCTGCAAGAAAACAGCCAAGTTCAGAAAACACCAAGGCACCTCATAATGGTTTTTGGTAATGATGCTTTTCCCATAAAAGGCTGTACTAACCAGTTTTTCCTCAAACTTGTAGTTTTGGGTCAAATTTTCCTCCTCCCAAAGCCCCACAATTTGTTCAAAGACCATGTTGTTGGATATGAATAGGATCCGATACAATTGGAAGGCAGCCAGGTTGAAGACAGCCAGTAAATAGGTAATTTTAAAAAAATTATTTGAACGAAGTGTGATTTTTGTCACTGTCTTCTTTCAAGGACAGTTGTTTTTTTTAACTTTCCATTCTAAGCCACAACCCTCAAATTTCCTGAAATTCTCTTATCCGATTGTCTTCCATCTCATTTAGCTTCTTAAGATGTAACTAAAGTGCTGCCACCTAGCTGGATGGTAACTTTGACATGGGGCAAATCAGGCAATTGTCCAGGGCATGGGGATGTGTGAGTAATATTGGCCTAATTTCGGAAAATCAAAAAGGAAACCTAGGGCAAGTTAATTTCATTTCAATTAATTATCTATATCATTAAGTGATTTATTTGTATTCTCTTATAGTATTAGATGAAGGTCTATGAAAATAGGATAAAGTCTTCATCATATGATAAAGAACAGAATTTAATGTTGCGTTGTTTGCTTTTGCTTATGAATTGTGATGACTGTAATTTCACAGCTCTGTCACGGGTTGAGAAATCTTAAAATAAAGTGACACATCAGCATAACTAAGGTTACTTGTAAAGTTATAAAAACCAATCTTCCATCAGGGCCTCCTGTGATAATCTCACCTGAGCCTCAAAAACTCTTGAGGCCATTACTGCTGGTGCATGGTGCATGCTGCATAGGACTGCTCTCTAATATAGGATTCTCATGCTATTTTAAACATTTTACTGGGTGAACGCTAAAATTGCTAGTGAAATTTCATTTTCTAGATGGGCTGTAATCTTCCACTGACAAAGTCACTTCAGATATGGATTCAGTTCTTAAGGGTCCTCTCATCCAGAGACTTCCAAAGCTTCAGGAATGGAAGGGAACATGATAACATGTCCTGGCAGTGCCATTAGGGGAGGACTTTGGGGTTAAAAATCCAGGCCCCACCTCAGATGAAAGGCCCCCAAATATTGTAACCTCACTTCCTACATTCTGAAATAAATATAAAGGTAAAGGTAAAGGTTCCCCTCGCACATACGTGCTAGTCGTTTCTGGCTCTAGGGAGCGATGCTCATCTCCATTACAAAGCTAAAGAGCCAGCACTGTCTGAAGACGTCTCCGTGGTCATGTGGATGGCATGACTAAACGGCAAAGGCACACGGAACACTGTTACCTTCCCACCAAAGGAGTCCCTATTTTTCTACTTGCATTTTTACATGCTTTCGAGCCACTAGGTTGGCAGAAGCTGGGACAAGTAATGGAAGGTCACTCTGTTGCATGTGCTAGGGATTCGAACTGCCGAACTGCCAACTTTTCCGATCGACAAGCTCAGCATCTTAGCCACTGAGCCGCTGCCTCCCTTAAATAAATATATTACCCCTTAAAGGGTAAGCTATCATTGTTAAAATGTCCCCTACCTTTAAAACTATTACATCCATGGTCTAGAATTATCTAGCTGCACCACAGGGCTCTGATGCCAAAGAACATACAGCTATGCCAAGTGACAGCATATGCAGTATAAGAAGCCTTGAGTGTACCTGCACCCTTTCAAGCCAATTCTTTAAAATACAGACTCTTGTCTAATCTCTGCACTGAGTCATCTCCATGCTATGAAAAAGGATGGCATTTCTGCTGGGTTGTGCCCTAGCAACTGGAAGGGTTAAGGTTTTTTTTTCATTAATGGAAATCTCTTCCCCCATTTTATTTTTTATTTTATTTTTTTGGCCTCACAAAGCAGCCTTGTGCAAATGGCGCCATCTCTTGGCCTAAGGAAGGAAAGGGACCAGGCACGCTTGGCATCTGCTAGGCGAATGCAGTGCAAGCACCACATTCCAGTGGACCGGCTGTCTGCAGATGTGCTAGAGTTTGCATGTAGAAGCATTATATGAGGAATATGCAGGCACATGCACATATGATATGTTTGAAATAGCTCAGGAACAGACATGGGAAGGATGGAATAAAACCAGAACTATTCAGGGGGAGGGGGGCGGTTAAATGGAGAAAAGGTGAAAAAGCTGGTTTAATTGAGGGAAAATGTGCTTTTCCTCCATGTGCCATTCCTTTGACTTCATGTATGTCCTGGAAAAAAATGTGCAACAGTTACTGTTTCTTTTTTCCATCATATTTTTCTTACAAAAAGATGAAAATGACCATTGATGGACCTGCCTTGCATTCGGAAGGCAGGATTGCTCAGCATTGACACAGGTGGTCCTCGACTTACGACTGGTAACTTAGTGTCTGTTCAAAGTTACAACAGAAAACACTACCACCCCCTCCCAAAAAGTACTTATGACCTGGTTCAAAGTTCTGACGGGCGCCTCCCTCCCCTGCAGTAACTTGGTAACTGACTCACATTTATGGCCATTTGTTTGCAGCAACTTGTGGACATAGGATGGGGATTTACATTCTTACAAAATCTGGTTTTTACTTCCAGTTTTCAGAAAAGAAAAGGTCCCACAGCGAACAACGAGTTCACTTAATGACCACAGCAGTAGTTTTACACCCACAGCGGTTGCTTAACAACTGCCACAAAAAAGATCGTAAAATGGGGTCCAGTCATGTAGCAACCTGCTTTACGAACATCTTCATTTATGACTTTAATGGGCAGGCTCCATTATGGTTATAAGTCAAGGACTACCTGTAATGTGTTCCTTCAGTTAGTATAACTCTAAATAGGCTGTCCCAAGAGAGACACACACACCAAGGACTTGAGTGGTGGCAAGAGCTAACAGAGAGAAGCAGGAAGCTGGAAAAGCAAAAACCGGGTGAAGGTTCAAATCACTGAGAGATTAAAGACTGATGATGTTATCTAGTTTGGGTAATGAAACATCTGCAAGAAAACAAGCAAGCTCAGAGAGCACCAAGCACCCTTCATTTTAACCCTGAGCTACAAATATTCTCCTTTATTGGTTCAAATAACTAGTTAAAAAGGTATTATTCTCCGTAGCAGAATACCAATTTTCATGGTAGCGTAGGTGGGGTCCTTTGGAGCCAAAGAAAATTCAGCGGCACCAGTTCAGAGATGATTGTCCACCTGCAGTACCTCTGCACCAGGGCTGTCAAACTCCCGGCCCGTGGGCCGGATACGTCACACACTGGCCACGCCCATGCCCGGTTTAGCGAAGGGGGTCCCAATACATCATGTGACGCCACCCAATACATCACCTGACACTGCCAAAAGTCCCAATATGTCACATGATGCCACCATGATGACGTGAGTTTGACACCCATGCTCTACAGTGGTGTAGTTCTCCTCAACCATGATGTAAAATGTAACTATATGGATTAGGGTTGCATACCTCCCACCCAGCAAGTAAGAACCAATTGAAGACCATTACTATCATTTCCAGGGCCAGCCCTTCTATTAGACAGACTGAGGCAACTCTCAAGCAGAAGAGGTGCTTCTTGCCTTTTCTAGCCAATAATTTAAGGCAGAAAACTGCCTGCCAATCAATACTTTCTTTCTTTTCAATCTGGCCAATAACTGAGTGATTTAAAAAAAAATCCCTTCCAGCTATTTGCAAACCAAAAACAAAACTGTTAATGTTCTTTCTTGTCAATGCTCCATGTGTTTTTGTGCATGTATTGGTGAACAGCTGGTCTTATTTTGTAATAAAATCCCAGGAGCAATCTGAAGGGAATTATGCCAAGGGAAGTGAGTTGTTAAAAGGATATAAAACAATGTGGCAAACTTTAATTGCCTTCCAAATTCCTAATGATGTACCAGCAATTCTGCACTTGGGTTCTGCCAGCACATGGCCACAGTAGGAAACCAGGAAGTGGGATAAATGGGAAATATTCTTACAGGCCCACGTCTCCAAGTCCATTGTTTACAGGCCCACGTCTCCAAATCCATTGTTGTTTCGGAAGCAACATTTCATTCTCTTGAAATTGTATCTCCTTGACTATGAGACAACACTGTCACATGGGGATATGGAAAATTATTTGCAAACGCAGGCTCCCTGTTTCAACATGGTGGGATTTAATGGGGAAGGAAGATACTTCAATGCACTACCAGGAATATACTACTGTTTAGAAGACCTTCTTGTGAATCAAAGACAAGATGCTTCCATGTTTAAAAAGCTTTCATGGGGAAAGAAAATAAAAGACACATACAAAATAAAAGACACAAAAAGCAATTATCCAGCTCAGTGAGTTTTTTTCAGATTCAGTGCACATGGAGCACTGGCCAAATTTAAACATCCTGCCTAGGCTGAAAATGCAACCTTAAATATTTGTTGTAATTCTCCTGAAATTGCTCACTGTAGAGTAGAGGATGTTTTTTGAGTCTGAAAGAAGCATCGTCATCTGCTGCTTTCACTGAATTAATTTGTCCTGGCTTCCAAGAAATCCCAGGATTTCTAAGAAAACACTGAGCCCAGTCTACAGTATATTCAGTCTTGCTTTTGATTATCTGCCTGATTTGTCTATCTTTTCAAATTGATCATGCTGTGACTACTGAGCTTCATATCCTAATATTAACTTCCAAACAGACAGTCACACTAGGAGGTGTTTATATAATCTTAAATCCTAAATTTGAAGTTTTCACCTAGGGAGTGGGGTTTTGTAATACTGATACTTCTAGAATTCAGCTACCATTTCTCTTTATTGTAACTTCAACATTTCAGGCTATACTTTATAGGAATGAAAACCCAAATTACAAACCTATGCATTTTCCTGTATTAGATTCACTTAAAGCAGAGATGATTCTGTTGAGGAAATCAATAGCCAGCTAAACCACAACTCCCAACAGCCTCACCTAGCAGATAGTTCAACATCATCAGCAGGTGCCTCATTCTTCACTGAAATGGGGGTACCCCTTTGGTGACATCAAGAAACATTTTTTTGCCTGCACTGACACTACAAATAAGAAAAACATGTTGACACAAAATACATGTTGACATGCAGATACACACTTACCATGCAAGCACTGATATAGGATCTGTTTGCCATAATTTATTTTATTTTATTTTTTAAAAAACCCTTCTCTCTGATTATGCTTAGGGGTTTGATTCCTGAGATTCGGTCAAGCACTCTAATACAGGGGTCCCCAACCCCCAGTCCCCAACCCCCAGCATTAGGCCACAGCATGCCTCAAAATGGGCCATGCTAACAAGTGAAGCCCCATCCATGGGAAACCATGCCCACTCCAGTCCACAGGAAAACCTCCCTCCACAGAACCGGTCCCTGGTGCCCGGGGGTGGGATTCTACCAGTTTTGCACCTATTCTCTAGAACCGGTTGTTAACATTCTAAGCAGTTCGGAGAACCAGTTGTTAGAAGAAATTACTGGCCTAATCCTGTAAGGAAGGCAGGAAGGAAACATTCTGGTGTTGCTTACAGAAACTGCCTCTCCATTAACCCTTATTACATTCTTGGCAGGACTAGACTTTCTGTCTCAGGAACATCTCTGGAGTTTTTTTTCCCTTCCTTTGCTGGTACTTTGCTTATGTGGAGTGACCATTTAAAGTTACAATGGCACTGAAAAAAGTGATTTATAACCATTTTTCACACTTACGACTGTTGCAGAATCCCCACAGTCATGAGAGGCCAGGTGAGGAGATACGTGCCTCAATGTGAGTGATATTGAGTTGGCCACGCCCAGCCAATAACATGACCACGAAGCCATGCCCACCACCTAAGCCACACCCACAGAACTGGTTGTTAAAAATTTTGAATCCCACCTCTGCTGGTGCCCAAAAGATTGGGGGGCACTGCTCTAGTGCAATGTTTCTCAATTTCTGCAACTTTAAGGTATTCAGACTTTAACACTCAGAACTCTGATAATTGAAGTCGACATATCCTAAAGTTGGTATGGTTGAAAATTTAAGCAAGTGAAATAGCTAAGGCATTTCGAGCCTGTGGAGCAAATAAACCTCTAAGCCAGGGCTGCACAGCTAACAATCAGGGCTTTATGTGCCTCACTGCCCTGCCACAAGCCATGTCCTCAGGTTCTCTTCTCTAGTTTTCTATAGGTGGGCCTCCATTGCATGCTGCTGCTCAAAATATGGTGCCCACTTCTGGGGTGGTGCCACGCAACCTAGGAATGCTAAGGGGTGCAGCAGTCTGCACTCTTTCCCCAACAGACCTCCAGAGATCTATGAAAGGTAAGGCAGCAATTGGTGATGGTGGGGAGGAGTGGGGGAAACCAGTCAGGTGGGAAGCAGGCCCAATGCTTGTGGAAACCCAGTGGGGCAGGATGGGGAGCAGTGGTGGGATTCAATTTTTTTTACCACCGGTTCTGTGGGCGTGGCTTGGTGGGCATGGCAGGGGAAGGATACTGTGAAATCTCCAGTCAGAGGTGGGTATTTGCCAGTTCTTCAAACTACTCAAAATTTCCACTACCGGTTCTCTAGAACTGGTCAGAACCTGTTGAATACCATCTCTGATGGGAAGGATAAGTGGCTGTTTCAGAATTCCAGCAGTTGGTTGTAAGGGTGAATCAATCCAAATTTTGTGCATGTGACCATGGAAGCACTACCGTTACCATAACTTTGAAACCGTGTCATCAATAGCTTTTGGGAGCGTCCATCATAACTTGGAATGGTTGCTAAGCAAGCGGTTGTAAGTTAAAGACAATTTTTTAATGCAGAGTAATCATATGCACTATATTGATTGATTGATTGATTGATTGATTGATTGATTGATGAGACTTATATGCCACCCTATCTCCCGAAGGACTCAGGGCGGCTTACAAATTAAAAATAATCCAAATACAAATATACAAATATTAAAAAAACTATTAAACCTAAGGTCTCATAAATATGCCAATTAAAACTATACTAAAAACCCTCCCCCCCCCATCAGTCCGGGTAGGCCAGTTGGAACAGCCAAGTTTTTAGGTCTCAGCAGAAGGAGTGGAGGTCAGGGGCCACCCGGAGCTCCAGGGGAAGCTGGTTCCATAGGGTGGGTGCTCCCACCAAGAAGGCCCTACCCCTGGGAACTGCCAGCCGACATTGCCGAGTCTATGGCACCCGGAGAAGGCCCTGTTGATGGGAGCGCACAGGACACCGGGAAGCTGTTATCGGCAGCAGTGTCTCCCGCAAATACCGTGGTCCAATGCCATGAAGGGCTTTATAGGTCAACACCAGCACCTTGAATCTCACCTGGAGGGCAACCGGTAACCAGTGCAGCTCACGCAGGAGGGGTGTAACATGGGAGTATCGAGATCCTCCCATCACAACCCGCGCTGCTGCATTCTGGACCAGTTGAAGCCTCCGAGTGGACTGAATCAAGTTCAGCTTTTCTCCTAGCACCACCTACATTTTCAAGTGCATGCAGCAAAGGGGAGGGCTGTTGGCCCAAAGAAAATTGCCTAGGGCTGTTGTAAGCCACATCCCAATATAAAGGGAAGAATAGAAGAACTGGGGGAGCACAAAGGAATGTAGCTGTCATGAAGACCAACTCACATCTTGCTGAAGTGCCTGCTTCTTTGGTTGAACAGAAATAACTCAAACTGGAAATTGGCCATTCCAATTCATTCTCTTGAAATTCTCCATTGGAAATTCTCCTCTCCCCAAATAGAAACAAAACATTCCTCTGAGTATTCCTAAGCATTTTTTTCTCATTGATCTGGCTTGCTCCATCCATGGAATTTTAAGGGAGTCCTGACAATTATGGTTTTTACTTGAACCCTCCTGTGTATTCCCACAGCTGCTTTGGTCATTTTTCTTAGGCAGGCCAATAAAATCTGTCAAGGAGTTAAAAATATAGAACATTGTCAAGGTTGGCCCAAGACGTTATACTCCCCTCCTCCAAGGCAAAGGATAAATATAACTATTCTCCCTCCACCTATGATGAGAAGTCAGCCAGAGTGGTCCTGAATCTTCCTTGGATGCTACCTTAGCCTGCGTGGTGGTAGGCCTGGCTCTGGCCCGCCAGGAGGGAGCCTCTTCCCAGGCCTTGGCCTACTCTGCCTGGAGGCGGGAGGCGGGCCAGAAGCAAGCCGAATATCTGAAACAGCTCCACAAGGAGGAGATTCATGGCAGCAGGAAGAGTTCATAATTCAGCCCAGATAGGAATCAGCTGTAAGAAACAGATGCTGGGTTCATTCTAGTTAGAAATAAGCTTGTAAATGTTAATATGGGGACAATTAAGCATAAATCTAATACCAGGTTAGATCTCTAATTTTGGGCAGGAGGAAATTCATCTATGCAAACCCTAATGAAACAAATGATAGCTAAGCAGAGATATGCATACACACATTTGTATACCAGCAGAGAGCAGAGGGAACAGACAGGCCTAAAACAAACTGAGAAAGATTTTTACAAAAGTATAATGGAAGCTTTTTGCTACAGAATAGAGTAGAATAGAGTAGAGTAGAGTAGAGTAGAGTAGAATAATAAGAATAAGAATAAGAATAAGAATTAGAATGGGATGGGATGGGATGGGATGGAATGGAATAGAATAGAATAGAATAGAATAGAATAGAATAGAATAGAATAGAATAGAACAGAATTCTTTATTGGCCAAGTGTGATTAGACACACAAGGAATTTGTCTTGGTGCAAATGCTCTCAGTGTTTTCTGCTTTACATTGTTTTCTGCTGTCAAAGAAATCATCTGAGTGTGTTCTCTCTCTTTCGTGCGCACGCACGCACACATTAATGCTGTTGTTGATGATAATCAAAGAAGAATGTATCAGAGAGACAGTGCAAGCTTAACTTTGTCTAATAAGACCTAGGCTCTTTTAAAAGAGAACATATTAAAAACTTCTATTAAGATTGCAGTTGTAAAGAAACTGGCATAGACGTACATCTACATGACATTTGAGTAATATGATCCCAGTGTTTTGGGGAAAAGAGATATATTTGTGTAGGGTGATGTCTTGCAGGAAGGATAATGTGGCCCCTAAAAAGCTGCTGTCTACTGAGCCATCCCAATTCCCACTGCACCCACAACCCCAACACTTTCTTCCCCATTGTCATCTTTAGAGAGCAACACTGATAATTCTAACGACAGTTTGTTACTAATGATTAAGAGGTTGCTTTGGGCAAATGGAGGAAACTGCTGTGATATATAGAAAATTAGATCATTTCTAAAATAGGCAGGCCCCCTAACAATCCCTAAGATATGATATATGATTGCTGGACATGCAAGAGATAGGACCCCTTCTGCGTGCAGAAAGGGTAAGCCTACAAGTCTTATGAATTCCCATGTCGATTCCCTAGTGAGCTCAATTTAAACCAGTGCTGTTTCAAATGGGATATGAAATTGCCACCATCCAACCCTGCAGAGGCCCGATATCCATAATTAAATGTCTTTAAGATTGGAGGAATGCAGTAGTTAAAGTCTCCAGCTTTCCTGTGACTTGCCTAGGGAGCCAACTATAGGCACTTAAAAAATTCTTTGTGGTCACAAGCTGGAGCAGAGGAACTACAGTTAGTCCTTGACTTACAACCATTCATTGAGTGACTGTTCAAAGTTACAACGGCACTGTAAAAAAAATGACTTATGACCATTGCTTCCACTTACAACCATCACAGCATCCTCACGGTCACGTGATTAAAATTTCGGCTCTTGGCAACCAGTTTCTATTTACGACAGTTGCCGCATCCCAGGGTCACATGATCATCTTTTATAACCTTTCCAGCCAGCTCCTCATAAGCAAAATTAATGGAGAAAGCTGGATTTGTTTAACGACTACATGGTTCACTTAATTGTAGTGATTCTCTTAACAACTATGGCAAAAAGGATCATAGAATGGCATGACTCACTTAGCAAGCGCCTTGTTTGGCAATGGAAATTTTGAACCCAATTGTGGTGGTAAGTTGAGGATTATTTATACACAAAGGACAATGGCTATATCATCTGGGATCATGCAGCAATAACACCAAGTAGTAACCAACCAGCTCCATTCTTGGAACAACGAAGGGCCTTGGTGGCTCAGGCTGTTAATTGCCTGCACTTAAGTTCCAGCTGCCTACAACTGCTGTAGGCTCGAATCCCACCAGGCTCAAGCCTTCCATCCTCTCAGGGTAGGTAAATTGAGGACCCAAGATTGTTGGGGGCAATTAGCTGACCTTGTAAAAATGCAGCTTAGTAATAAGCAGGCATATACAATGGAATGAAGGCTATTGCTGAGCACACTGGGTTGTATCCCAAAAATTGTAAGCCGCCCTGAGTCTCCGGAGAAGGGCGGCATATAAATGTAATTTTAAAAAAAAGTTAGACCTGATTAATATAGGGATGGGAGACTGGTAGGAAATTCCAGGCTATCAGACTGCAAGATTGAAAAAGCTTTCATACTGCTACCAATAAATCATGGGCTTCCATGTGAGACTCAATTTGAGCAAGGTTTTACCGTTTTGAGTGTTAACAGTGTTCCTTGAAGTAGAAGTAAGGCTTTCTGGAAAACATAATTTTGGGGGGCACTGCTTAGCCAAGCCAATTTAGATTTTTAAAAATCCTTATTGGAGCTACATCAACAAAAGAGAAACATGTTTCCAAGCAATCTTCACCAAATAAGGTAGGTAAAAAGAATGAAGTTATTATAAGCTGTTTTTCAAATGTGGGTGGAGGTGGATGGAGAGGGATCTACAAGCATGCAGATCAGATCCTAAGAGAATGAAGGAATGGTCTAAGGTAGCATCTTTGCCTCTCCTAAAATTGCCGAGAAGCAAAAAACAAGGAAATAATTGTCGGAGCTCAGGTTTTGGACATATAAAATCTAGCTTTAAAACCCAGATCTGTTCTCATTCAAGATACAGAGATTCCTTAGTAAGCGGAAAACACAACTAAAACCATAAATATTTCTTTACATAAACAAAATCATTTAAGCAAAACAACAAAACAACAATTATCTACAGTCCTTTTGCAAAATAAACAAATCATCTTTAACCTCCAGAGCAGTATTATATTAAACGGACAAGAATTAAAAGATTGCTTAAAAATACATATTGGCTGGTGGCATGGGTTTACACTAAAATTCAAAAACACCCATGATGCATTTTCTTGTCTACCTTAAATTAGTAAATGAAGGATTGCCTCCCAGGAAAAAGAGATTTTTCTTTCCTTATCTTCTTCTCCAGAGTGGATAATTATGTCATTTCTCTACAATGAATGTTATTTTCTTAATTTGGAAAAGATTTCTTTGAAAAACAAGTGGCAATGCAGATGAAAAAGACTGTTTTTAAAATGAACATACAAATCTGAGAATGAAATGGTTGTACTTAAAGATAGACAGAAAGTTATAGATAGATAGATAGATAGATAGATAGATAGATAGATAGATAGATAGATAATGGTAAGTAAATAAATAATACAGTGTATCACCCAAAAGCATAAAATCATATACAGGGATGATACTAATCAATAGTTGCATTCTATCTATACTTATCAAAAGAACTGTATTCAACTTTTTACCAAATTGGTAAATGCATGCTTTTTTTCTTTGATAATTTGTTTAACTTGGAGTATATTTCTGCTTCCATTTCTGTGAGGCAGGTATAATCTATCAGTATCACTATGGCAATATAATGCATAATGAATATAGTAGCTTGCTTACTTTTTGGTGCAAACTGTCCAGTTCAGCTTGTGTCCAGTTAATAATTCCAGCAGAATATCCTATCACAGGTATGGCTTAGGTATTGATGACTTTCCACCATTCAATTTTGTTTTTAGCTATTTTCTCATTATTTGGATGTATTTTTTACTAATCACATTTTTGATTTGTCCATGCTTGAAGTTGTCCAACTATAAAAAGCCCAGATACTTGTAGGCTTCATCCTGATGGTTCCTGATGGCTTAAGCCATTCAGCATGTCAACTCCATTATCTGTGATTTTACCTTGATTTATTGTAACTGTAGCAAGTTTCTCTTGGCAAATTCCACTGTGTTATCTATGCTAAGAATTCTTACAATGTTTATTAATGACTAGATTTCGTTTTCTAATTTTCATAAACCTTCAGAACATCTATATGAGGCACACATGAGATTTTATTAGCATTTTTTGCTGTTTGATAGCCAAGATTTGCTTTCTTGAAAAATCACTGAAAGTGGGGTCATAGCAGTGACAGATAAGAAGGGTGATAATGAGTCAACCTGGAAATTGACAAGCCCTTATTTTTTATTTTCAATCACCAATTCTGTCTTCCACTACTTTATTTTTTCTATAAACATTATTTATTTATTTATTTATTAATGGGACTTATATGCCGCCCCATCTCCGAAGACTCGGGGCGGCTTACAATAAAAACAAACACAATAAATATTTAAAAAAGAATTAAACTAATGGTCCCAATTAATACAAAACTTAAAAACCACCAAAATCTAAAAACCATCCCACCCATGGGTCACAGCCTGGATTGGTCAAATAACCAGGTCTTCAGGTCATGGCGGAAGGTGCGGAGGTCGGGGCCAAGCGGAGCCCCAGGGAAGTTGGTTCCAGAGTTCAGGGACCGACAGAGTAGGCACGTCGTCGGGGACCGCCAGCCGGCATTGCCCGGCTGATGGGACCCCAAGGAGTCCCTGTCTGTGACTTCGTACAGGGCGGTTAGTGTTCGATGTTGGCAGCAGTCGCTCCCTTAAGTAATAAGGACCCATGTCATGTAGGACTTTGTATGTTAAAGTTAAAACCTTGAATCTCATTTATAATGTTTTTACTGGCATCAGTTGTCACACCGTTGACCCAATTGTCTGGTAGTGAATCAAAGACATTTTTATAATCAATCCAGACCATATCCTAAATAGGTTTATCAGCTTTTCCAATTCTCAGAAACCATTTTATCAATCAGAAGTTGATCTTTTGTACATCAGCTTTTCTTTTTATTTTCTTTCTGTTCTACTGAAAGGATATTATTTTTTTTCTAAATAGTTGTTTTTATATTTTTGGAAAAGGATCTATGTGCACCTTAATCCAATATATGGACCCTTGCAAGTGCTTCCAGCTATTGAATATATTCTGGCATAGGTCTGCATGATGCAATTTATTTCCTTATTTATATTATTTATTCAGCCACCCATCTCACACAAGTGACTCCTGGGCAGCCTATAAGAATAAAACAAGCATAATTCTCATCCCCAGCCCTCAGTGCTCAAGGATAAACTGTTAACCCCATCTCCATCAATAGTAGCAGAGCTCATTTCTCACTGATTTAAATGCCCAGGAAACAACCAGGTCTTCAATGCCTTCTAAAAGGCTAAGAGGGTTTGGGCATCCATATATATTTAATATTATTGTATAATCTCATAATTTATTATTCTGCTAAATGAGAAACATGATTGCAGAGAAATGATAGGGAACAGCAATGGGGATAACAAATTATATAAAAGTCTACTTTTTTGGTCACTTTTGGATTTTGGCCAACCTACTGAAGGATGATTGGAGAACACTTCAACTCAACAATATAGAAATGCCCAGAATCCAGTTCTGCCAGTTTTTGGTGAGATACTTCTGAGAAATTCCCAAGTAGGGTATGCACCAACTAACTCTTTTCTGAGTCAAAACAACAGGATCTTGAGGATTTCCCAAGTGCCAGAAGAAGTAGAGGAGGCAGGTTTTAAAAGATAAGGACTTCCAACCGCACTTCTTATAAAAAAGGAAATTCCTTTAAAGGTAGCTTGTCCAAGGCATATTGAGGCTTTCAACAAAATGATGAAAGCAGTATTGAAGCATTGGACTACACCAGCATGAAATATCCAAAAATGAAAGTGCGTGAACTTGCTATCATCTTCCTCATCTCAACAAGACCTTAGAAGAAAGTGTCAATCATTCAGGTCTTGCTTCCCTGATTGTTCTATTCTGAGAACACTTCAGAACTATCCTGTGAAACAAAAGATGAAAGGATAGCTTTTATTTAGTAAGCCTTTTATTGTCTCCCTCTTTCCATCTGACTGAACTGCCTCAAGAGAGGTTCAACCTGAGAGCCACCTTGGAAGATTTAGCTGCAACTGCTTCCAAGTTAAGTGGAAAGGGATCTCTGGAAGAAAAAGCTTTTCTATTTGGAAATCAAAAATTGTGCTGTTTGGGTAAGAGGATGGCTCTCCAATCAATTGGAGAATCTATCTATCTATTATTATGCTATTGTGTATTGCATTCCACTGGAAATAATTTGCCAAGGCTATGTGATGACACTGGTGGGACTGAAGCCAACGCTGCAGTGAATTCGAAGGCACGTGGAACACCAAGGCTTCAGGTTATATACTCTGCTCTAGTGTATGTTATACAGATAGTCCTCAACTTATGACCAACCATTAACAACCATTCAAAGTTACAACAATCCCTGAAAAAGTTACTTACGACCCAGATTCGAAGTTCTGACAGCCAGGTCTCCCTTGTGGTCCCATGAGCACCCTTCACAGTCATTTGCCACATCCTGTGGTCACATGACCTCAATTTACAATGTTTTTGCTAGAAACTGGTGTTCACTTCCAGTTTACAAAAAAAAAAATCCCCATAGAGAACAATGGATTCACTTAACGACAATGGTGTTCGCTTTATGACTAACACATTTGCTTAACAACTGCTGCAAAAGTCACGTGATGACCTGCTTAATGACTTACAGCCATAATTCAAGGTGCTGGTACTCACCTATAAAGCCCTAGATGGCTTAGGACCAGGGTATTTGTGGGAACCTCTGCTGCCAGCAACGACTTCCCAATGTCCCGTGCGCTCCCACAGACAGGGCCTCCTTGGGGTGCCATCGGCCAGACAGTGTTGGCTAGTGACCCCTAGGGGTAGGGCCTTCTCTGTGGGAGCGCCCACCCTGTGGAATCAGTTACCCCTGGAGCTTCGGGTGGCCCCTGACCTTCAAACCATCCGTCGTGGCCTGAAAACTTGGCTCTTCCAGCTTGCCGACCTGGACTGATGGAGGGGGTGGGTTTTTAGTGGTAGTTTGTCAGTTTTAATGGTTGTATTGGGATCTTTGTTTAATTGTTTTTTAATGTTTGTATTGTATGTTTTTATTGTTATGAGCCGCCCTGAGTCCTTTGAGAGATAGGGCGGCATAGAAATCCCAATATTAAATAAATAAATAAATAAATAAATAAATAAATAAATAAATAAATAAAATAATTGCAGATGTAACTACAATTATAAGTTGAGGGCTACCTGTACATATATGTATACCTTGACTTGCCTTTCCTTATGAAAATTGCCTCAGGATGGGGGTTTAAAACAGAGCAAAAATGGTGGCCCAGTTTCTATTCCCCTTCAGCCATGGAAACTCACTAGGTGACTTTGGGCCAGTTACTTTCTCAGCCCAGCCCACATTTTGTTTCCAGGTTTTGTGTGGAGATGTTGAAGGAAAGACGTCTATGTATGCTGCCTTGAGCCCCTGAATGAAATGTGGGATACAAATCAAATCTACAGACAAATAAACAAATGGCACGGAAGTCAACTTCTAAATTCCTCACTACAGCAGCTATCAGTCAAAGAAAAACTGTTTCAACCTATGCCTATGTACATCCCCAGGGTACACTGGTTTCTCTATAAGGCTTATATTATGCTGCAGAGATTTCCCACCTTCAATGCCACCTTTGTTTTGCCTGAAAACTGCCTTCCTTGTGCAATCCAGACTGGTCTTTTCTTGCCTTACAATTTCTCTCTGTGTGTCCCCCACCCATTCATATCGACAAATTGGAAATTATTTGAATTGTGGGGTCCTACAGCAGCCTTCATGATAAGATGCTCTTCTGAGAACTGTGTGATGCACTGGTTGGGGAGGTGGGTCTCATCTCTTAAAACCGCCAGGCATTGTGATGCTATAGATGTTATGGGACGTCTCTCTATTTGCTCTTGCTTTGGCCACATAGATTCATTGTTGTTTTCCCACCAGCCATTCTCCTCCTCTTGTGGCGCAAACCTCTTCAGGTTCTTTAGAGATGAAACTGGATTACTCAGTCCAGATTCTTTCTCAGGGGCTCCACAAAGGCTGGACTACAGGTGCAGGATTGCTCTATTCAATATTGGTAAGGTGTCTCAGCAAGGAGAAATTGGGCACCTAGAGCCCAGAAAGAGAAGTGGCAGGAAATTAACTCCACAAGCCTTGCTCAATCATGCCCTAGTCACTTCCCATCTTGACTACTGCAATGGTCTACACGGGGCCGCCCCTGAAACGTATCCAGAAGCTTCCATGGCTTCAAAATGTGGCAAGACCTGCAGGGTTTTGTGCAAGTCTAGGTTGTCATCTTTCTTATGGGAACTGCATTGGTTGCCTATTTGCTTCCTGGTCCAATTTAAAGTGCTGGATATCACCTTGAAACACCCTACATGGCTTGACGTCAGGTTACTTGAGGGACCATATTTTCAACTACATCTACCCAGCCCCGAGAGGCAGGGTGTGTTACAGGTTCCCTTTCTTAAAGAGGTCCATCTATTGGGACCAAGAGGAAGTGACTTCTCCTTGGTGGCTCCCTCCCTGTGGAACATCATATCTGCAGAGATAACACTGGCCTCTGCCTTGATACACTCTTTTTAAAAAAAATTCATATTTATATGCCGCCCTTCTCCGGAGACTCAGGGCGGCTTACAATGTTTGGAGCACAACCCAATGCGCTCAGCAATAGCCTTCATTCCATTGTATATGCCTGCCTATTACTAAGCGGCATTTTACGTCAGCTTATTGCCCCCAACAATCTTGGGTCCTCAATTTACCTACCCTGAGAGGATGGAAGGCTGAGTCAACCTTGGGCCTGGTGGGATTCAACCCTGCAGTAATTGCAGGCAGCTGGAACTAAGTGCTAGGCGTTTAATAGCCTGCACCACTAAAGCTCTGAAAGGCCCCGAAGAAGAATTTTGCCAGCAGGTCTGGGGACTTCAGGGTAATGTGGAGCCCATCGATGATTTGTTTGATTGTTATCACCAGGAGGGGTGAAGGGTTTTGTATTTGGGGGCTTCTATAAGCTGCCCAGAATCATCCTGTGTGTGCTGAGCAGCCATATACATTTTCTTAAATAAATACATTTCTAGAACTACTTATATTGGGAGTGGCTGTAATAACAGTGTCTTGCAACAAATTGTGCCGTATCTCTTCTCCTTTCTCAGACTCCTGTGAATTAGCGAGATGTCTGGGTCTCTTCCGCATATGTTCTGTCAAGTTGCGGACTTATGGTATGTTTTTCCCTTCATCACTTTGTTAACGGAGCCTGCATGTGTCAGTGCAGTTCCTCTTCTGTACTTTCTACACCTCCAGAACTTTTGTCAGCACTCTATTACCAAACATCCAGGTTGTGGAGTCCCAAAGTATACAATTCAGTTAGATTTATGAATTTAAGAGATTCCACCACCATAATGCCACACAGGAGGGTGGGCTGGAGCAGGGATCTCCAACCTTAGCAACTTTAAGACTTGTGGACTTCAACTCCCAGCTTTGCTGGCTGAGGAATTCTGGAAGTTGAAGTCCACAAGTCTTAAGTCACCAAATTTGGAGACCTCTGGCTGGGAGTATTCTTCCAGACTCGTGTATGAACTTGCACACGATTAAAAAAGAAAGGCTTTCATTTTATGCATCCTAATCTCAATTTACAGCCATTTATTTGGTCACTCTTCGAAGTTACAATGGCCTTGAAAAAAGTGACTTACAACCGGTCCTCACTCTTACAACCATTGCAGTGTCTCCAGTCACATGATCAAAATCGGGGGGGGTGACGCGCTTGGTAACCAGCATGTATTTACAGAGGTTGCAGTGTCCAGGGTCATGTGACTGCCATTTACCACCTTCCCAGCTGGCTTCCAACTAGTAAAATTTCTGCAGTGATTTACTTAATCATTTCCAAAGAGGTTGTAAAATCAGGTATTGTGACTCACTTTCTTGCTTAGCAATGGAAATTCTGACCCCAGTTGTGGCTGCAGGTCGATACATTCATCCTATATTGCATTCCGTTGAATTTCAGATAGCTTTCTCATAAGTAGATATGGACAGGTTGCCCCTCTAATAGATACCGAATAGCTCTTTACTTTCTATCACAGTAGTATCTTTTCCATGCCCGCAAGTACTTTAAATCTGAGGTGATTTCAAATGCGCCGTTTTTTTTAAAAAAAGGAATGCTATGCCAGCACAGTTCTTTGCAGCCCTCATGTGGGCAAAATATCTCCTAAAGCAAGATGCAGAGGTTTTTTTTCCTAGCTCTTTTAAAGGAAAATGTATTTCTACACATTCAGAAAAAGAAAATTAGAATGGTATGATTATGTATTAATCCTGCACACCTTCTTCCTTTCAGTTCTATCTCTGTAGGACAGGGGTGTCAAAGGGGCCCGTAGTGGCTCACATGGTAAGACGCTGGACCTGCGCACCACTATGGTTGGTGGCTCAATTCCCTTGAGCGAATAAACCGCGTAGGGACAAGAAAGCAGCCTGATAAGCAAAGTTAATGGGGAAGCCAGATTCATTTAACAACTGTGTAACTAACTTAACAACTGCAGTGATTCACTTAACAACTGTGACAAGAAAGGTCGTAAAATGGGACAAAACTCATTGAACAACTGTTTTGCTTAGCAACAGAAACTTTAAGCTCAATTGTAGACGTAAGTTGAGGCCTACCTGTACTTCAAATTACAATTCTTTCCTATTCAGGACAGAATATTTTATCATATATATTTTTGTTTACTTATCTAGATAGTTCCTATGCTACTTTGGTTAACCAAATTGAGCAACTGTATTTCTTTATTATAAATTTATTTCAGCCCAACTCACCTTACAGGGTTATTGGGGGGGGAAACAAGGACAAGGAAGGAGTATTAGGTATGTTCATCACCTTGAGCTGCTTATAAAAAATAATAAAGGTGGGATTAAAAATAAATTAAATAATTTAACACAATATAAATAGAATAAAATGGATTAAAAATGCAAAGTACATAAGCAATATATAATTTTGTACATGGACTTCCCTTCTCATACAGATCTATCCATCAGGGTTGGATGTTTGTTAAATAAAAGCACTTTTTTTACTATTTCCAATGAGGAATAGGCTTCATGTGAATATGGGAGTTACTGCCAGTGTAAAATTTTATATCCAAAAAGCGGCATTCAGAAGGCATGAAGAAGTATCACTAAATTCATGATCTGGACATTTACTAAGAGATAATCCCTTATACCAAGGCTTGATTCTTTAAAGAAAAATGGGCAGGGGGAGAGGAGGAATTGACCCAGTTTATGGATTAGTTTTTCAATAAACTGCACTCAGTTTGCACAATTCCAATTTCCACATTTACATATCGTTCACTGAAGCCTTTCTAAAATGCACGCTGTGGGCATTTATAGATATTTCACCCTTACATTATTACATTTTAAATAGTAAACGAACTGTTTAATGAATTTTAAATAGAAGCTCAATGGGCTCATCTATTCTCAAGCCAAGCCTAGCGATCTCTCTGCGCTTCCATTTGCAGCCAGGAAATTGAAAGTTATGTGTGGCTCAGCCTTCCCTCGACTTGACAACCTCCAGATAAGTTGGACCACAAGTCCCATTATCCTCGGCCGCCATGCACTTGATGTCTGAGGACCAAGGAGTCACCCTCAGTATACTCATCATCCTCTGCCAATCCACGGCTACATAAGCAGCAGCAATTCAACACGGAGGAACCGGCTCTCTGAGGAGGAGGGATTTTGTGCGAAATAGTACTGATGCATCAAATTGGGGGGGGGGGCGGGAGGTTTCGCGAGCGCATGACGTCACGCTAGAAACAGGGAGGCTCCGCTGAAAAATGGTCGAGCAGGAATAGGCAGAAAGAAAGATGCTCTTTGGCATCCATCCTAGCGCAGAATTTCCATGCATCCGGATTTTTTTTCCGCAGGGCACGTCTACCTGGAAGGATCCAGGCTTGCCGTTCTGAATCACATTGAAGCATCCCTCCCTCCCCCTCTGCAAAATGCACGCATCGTGGTTCTCGGGTTCGTCGCTTTTACCATTCCCACGTTCCTAATTCCCTCTTCGTAAGCCGGATGGGACCCTCTCGGCAGCTTTCGCAATCTCGGTTTTTTGGGGTTTTTTTAACTGCTTGCCCGAAGCCGCCGTGAAATATGCAGGCGCTTTCCAAAAGCGGCGCCCGCCGCTCTTTTGTGTGCCCTCTGCAAAACCAGGGCGGCACGCCTTCCCCCCTCCCCCGCCACCCCGGGCTGAGCCCGTACGTCCTTCCCGAGCATTTTCCCTCCACCCCACCCCTTAAACCCCCCGCGCCGCTCGCCTTCCCGTCCCCCTCGCGTCATCGTCTCTCCCCCCCCCCACCCCCACCCCCCAGGGCCGCCACGAGAGATATTAACCGCGCCGGCGGAGGAGACAGCCAGCGCAGCGCCTGGCGCTCTCAGCAAATCAAAGCCCCATTCAGTGGCATGATGGATAGGCCTGCCCTCGTGGTGAACCCGCACTTTAATACAGAGGAAGTTATGAAAGCGCGATCCATCAGCGGCAGCCGCTTGCTCGGGCTCCTCTTCGCTTCCCCGACTCGGTCGCCGGCGGCCTCAGGGGCTGCTGCTGCCGCGGCTATCGCCACCTCTTCGCTTGAGATCCATGCCCCCCCCCCGCACCCTTTTATTATGATCCCCTACCATGCAGAAATAGGGCACACTCCCCTCCCCGCATCTCCCCCTTCCCCCCTCCCCCCCAAAAAAGTGGAGAAGAAGAGAGACATGCGAAGAACCAAAGAGAGGCCGGACCCCACCCTCCCTACCGCGCAGTCGCTGGGGTCCAATTTAGCATCTTCCCTGAGGTTTTCGTCTGCAGCTCATACATCACCCGGGAGGGGGCGCTCTGGCGGACAGCGTGTGCGGGGGAGGTCAGTCCTGGTGAGACAAAAGGAGATGGGGCGGGGCACATAAAGATAGGTGAGCGGGATGTGGGGGGGGGAGTGTGGAGGACTGAGGTGATAGAGGGAGATGGTTGAATTTCCCTCTAACAAACCTGAATGCCCCCTTTGGTGGGACGCCTGGGGTTAGTGCTGGTTAGTCTTTGATATGGCTGGATAAAGGAGTGGGAAATGTAATGTGGCTTTTCACTCATATATTTCCTTCACTTTCCACCCTTGGCATGTTTGGCTCAAGGTTGCCCCGATGGAGGTGTGTGTACACAGCACTTGCACACCTACCCATCAGATAAGGTTTGTCTTATGTCCCATTTTTAAGTACTTTCTGTCAAGATTTTGAGTAGAAGAGCATAAGGGGGGGAACCTCAAAGGTGTTTTTTTTCCAAAAGGCAACTGGGACTGTTTTTTTTATCCTTGAGAAAGAAGAAAAAAAACAGTCTAGTTGTCCGTTGAAAAAAAGCACCTTTGAGACAACTGTGAGCTGGATGACTAAGAATCTCCACAGACAAAAGGGAGAGAAGGTCTCAAAAATCCCAATCCATCTTAATTTAAATGGATTGCTCTGACTAAGAGTAAAGCTAGATATGGAGTTCAAGTTGTGTAGATGTGCCCAAAATATATCCCTGATTCATGGGGGGGGGTGTATTTGTTTTTGTTTATTTATTTATTTATCCTGTCTTTATTATTTTTACAAAGAATAAGGTGGCAAACAAACACAATACTCCTCCTATTTTCTTCACAACAACCTTGTGAGGTAGGTTGAACTGAGAGAGAGTTACTGGCCCAAAGACACCTAGCCAACTTGTATAACTAAGGCAGAATTAGAACTCAAGTCTCTTGGTTTCTAGGCTGCTGCCTTCACCACTAGACCAAATTGCTCTGATCAAAATGATAACCCTTTGAGATGAAATTTCTACATGTGTTTCCTTCCAAGTGTTAAAGAATGCCCTTTGGGCCTGTGTCAATTCCACTTGTTGTCCCTTCTAGAATACAGCAATCCACCAATCATATTTTTTTATTGGTAGGAAGTAATTGTCACTTATCTTGGAGTTTTCTTTTGACACATCTGGAACAGAAGATAAAGACTGCTTTAACAACAGGGCAAATAAAGGACAATGTAAGCATGTCTCACTCTTGGGCTGGAGACAAGATGAAAGCAACATTATGGAAATCTGATAGGAAAAAAGCAGGTTGCCAGAGCATGTTTTCCCCATGGTGAGATGCAAGTAGGGAAGGACCCAGGCTGCTGTTAGAGGTTAAAGCATTTGGTGTAACTCTGGAAATGTTCCAGAGAGCAGGAATCTGATGTGAGCACGTTACTGAAGCAGGATTTATAATTATAGGAGAAAGGAGATTTCTTGCCAGGAAATACTTTATAGAAATAGGCAAAGCCTCAGTAGTTATACTATATCATATCAGGAGGAGATTCAAAGAGCACTTACCGTGTATGCATATACTGATATAGATGTGTAGGTATAGAAATAGGTGTAAGCATGTCCCTGAGCAAAAAGGTGGATTAACAGATGAGTCATTAAATGAGGACTATTCCTATGCCTAACTGGATATCATGAAGTTTGACAGGGAAAAATCTGGATGTATTTTACAGCTAATAACATCTTCAGCTCTGTTAGCAAGCACCTAACTAGCTTCATCCTGCAGGAAATATATTGTAGCTACATCATATCAGGAGGAAATGCAAAGAAGATGTAGAGAGTGTTTGTATATGCGTAGGAGTGTAGACATTTCTGTCTGTCATAGCACTGACCCACTGGGAATATTTTCTCCTGGGTACCTGAATGCCTAACGATGTTCCGTAAGGCACTGAAAACTTGGTTATTTTCCCAGGCCTTGAAATGGGTGGTGGATGAGCCCCTGAAAGGTTTTATTTGACGTTTTAATTTTGTCTGACATGAACTGTTTGAATCTGCATATTTTTTTTTCCATTGTTGTGCTTTGTGTAGAATGCCCAGAATTGTCCGGAGTTGGATGTTTTTAAATCTATGTAAATAAATAGATATTGATGAGTTTTCTAAACAGCTATCATTATCCCAGAATTCTCAGGACTAATTCTGTGGGTCTTATATGTTTCATGGCCTAATGCTCTTTACAAATGGCCCAGTCTGGTCAAGATTGTTAGTAGATTGTTGTCACCTTCAGATTTTGCATTGAGAGACCCCTTTGCCCAAATTAAAAATATTTTCAATAAAACCAGAGTAAGATGATAACATTTCGTCTCATCTCCAATCCAAGGTTGCTCCCTCCCTCAGAGTGGGTACAATGTCAACCTACACAGCACTGATTGCCAGATTGGGAGGGGCCATCAGGACCCACAAGAAGAGGTGCCTGCCTGCGCAACATTTATACATATTTATCTCCCTCTGAGATATCCTGCTAAAGAATCCTAGTTCCTCTCCACCATTAGTATGGCCTTAGCTGGGAGTTCTAATCTCAGCACATCTGGAGGGCAACAGATTGGAGAAGCTGTTTAATTACCTAATTATGCTAGTAAATTTGTTGATTTTCCACCCACATACCCTTGTTTATCAGTGATCTGGAGAGTCTCCCATTTAGAGTATGGATTGGAGGATGGAGGCAGAAAGAAGCTTTCCATATTAATTGATGCGGAATAGAAAGAAATGAGTGTGAACATGTGTTGCTTCCTATTGGATTGGTGTAATAAAGAAAGGATTGGATTAATATAATGGGCATGTAGAGGAAGCAGGCCAGGTACATGGTGAGGGATACAAACATTGATTTGTAGCTGTTTCTGGGTGCCATCATGTTTTTCCCTCTGTGACGGTATACCCACAAAACATTACAACCGAATTCACGTTGTTGAGGGAATGAGGGACAAGCTGTTGTGGCAATAAGCCCTTTGCGATCCATATGTTTTCCCCCTCTCTAGTAGTGTTTTCTCCAGTTACAAAGCCCAAAAGGTAGTAAAACAAGAAAGCAATGGTGAAATAAGGAAGACCGGGAATCATTTCAAGTAGCCCCAAATTTCTGTTGCTAAACAAGACAGCTGTTAAGTGACTTGTGCCCCCATTTTATGACCTTTCTTGCCACAGATGTTAAGTGAATCACTGTTAGGTTAGTAACATGGTTGTTAAGTGAATCTGGTTTTGACTTTGCTTGTAAGAAAGTCGCAAAAGGTGATTACAAGAGCCCAAGACACTGAAACCTTAATAAATACATGCCAGGAGTTACGTGTCCAAATTTTGGTCACATGAGTGTGGGTATATATTGCAAGAGTCATGTGAAAAATGGTTATTGATTACTTTTTTCAGTGCCGTTGTAACTTTGAATGGTCACTAAATAAGCAGTTGTAAGTCAAGGATGACCTGTATGAATTATCAATTGGGAAATGTACACAGTTAATAAGAAAGGTGATAGTTATTGGTCAAAGGCTCAGATGTGTTGGGGCTTAGAGAAAAGGTCTTTGAAAAGTTTGATTTAAAAAAGATTTAGGGACGTTCCTCAATAGGGATCAGGAAAAAAATGCCGATTAAGGTGCAAAAAATGGTATTCAGTATATATTTCTACTTTGTATTTGGGCAGAGTGATACTGTACTTTCTTATCTTGTAATAATGATGAACCATCTACCCTTGCAACTTGCACTTGGGAGGATGTTAAATGGCATCTACCAGAAATAAACATTTTAAAATCAGCAGGCTGGGATAAATCACACCCATGGGTTCAAAAAGAGCTGGCAGAAGAGATCTTTGCTCTGTTGCTTTTAATTTTTATCAAGTACAATAAGGGCAAATGAAACTCCAAAAGGCTGAAAGAGAAAGTTCATGGTCTGCAGACATTTGCAATATTTAAAAAAGAGGTTCTTGCAATTCAAGGTGTTTCTGGCACTGATCTATAGAAGAATCGGAAATCTACGCCCGCTTGTCAAGAGTAACATCCTCTCTGTAAATGCCCATCAGATAATATTAGAATACAATAGCCCACACAGCCAGTGTAACTGTAGAGCTCCAAATTGGGCAAAGTTACATAAGATCCAACTTGCATATTTGTTTCCAGTATGCTATATCACTGGCTCACAAGGTCTCCTAGCAGTTTATAATAAAATTGATCGCAATAATGAGCGTTACTTCCAAATGCATTCAAGTGCCCTGACAGTTCATATCAAAAGTAAATTGTCCTGAAGTTCAATTCCCACAATCCCCTATCTTTAACCTTGTTAGCTGGGACAGAAAAGAACTGAAATCCAAAATATCTGCAGGGGCTATACTAGTCTGTTTTTTATGGTTATTGTTCGTAATTCCTTCAAGAGCCAAAGAACAGCCAGCTTTGCTCTGGTTTTAAATAAACTACAGCAGAGGCCAAAATAAAGCAATTCAGCTCTTAAAGACTTCTTACATTCAACAATCATACAGGTCCAGAGCTGACATAAAATTCATCTGAGCTAGCCTGGGTCCTTATTATTTCTGTCCCCGAATCTCAGGCTTCTAATAATACATGAAGTAGATTTCTTCAGCCTGAAGCCCATTCATGCACCTTTTCCCTCGTGAAGCATTTTAGCTGGAGTCTGTTTATTTGGCATATATCGGAGTTCCATTGTTTGCAATGAAAATTATTGGGATGCTGCATTTGCTCAGGGTTGTCAATTTTTCCAAAGCAATAAAAATAGTTTAAAAAAAATAAAAATCCTGACATAGGAAATTATTGGATAATTTTGGTGGGAAATTATGGAAATTGCAGTGCAGAGAGAAGAATAAGCAATATCTCTTTTGGATCCTCCTAAGACCTGGGATCATTTCTGCCACAAGGTGCTGTCCCCAATATGTCTAACCACATTTGCCCATTTCTGTGACATTGGGAATTAAGGAGGTTTACATTTCAGCCTTTTTTTCCCCCTGAAAAATATATTTGGGAAGTTGTTCTGGCGCTGTTGGACATGTCCTCAGATAAGAAAGATGGGGCGAAAAAGAAGTCAGGGCCACGTATAGTCTTGGCGCAGGTGGTTCCAGCAGTGTTAGAGCCAATGATTCTAAGTTTTGGAGAAAATGGAGGCAGATCCAGGAAGCCCTAAGGATGCTTTGTCTACTCCCTCCTGACAGCCAATCTGACTCTGAAGCTCAGCTACTGAATCCTGGGCAGATGTGTGTAATTTACCTTATTTTATTCATTTGTTGAACTTATATGTTACCCATCTGTCCGATAATTGACTCTGGGCAACTTGTAAAATAATAAAAAGATAAATATAAAAGAAGTTAATGTTAATAAACCTTAAATAAGAACTAAAAAACCATGGGGACAGATGGCATGGGGTTAGGGGGGGTCTTCACTTTTATCCCATCAACCACCTCCAGTAAAGAGCACACACCCCTCCTTGGGGTCCCAAGCCAGAAGGAAACCCAGGTTTTAAGTTCCTTGCCTTCCTTGTTATTTTTTTAATGTCAATTTTAATGTTTATTTTTTACTGTTTTGATGTTTTACAGTGTTGCTTTTATTTGATTGCATGGTGTGTGGCGTATTAAATAGGAGATAGATAGATAGATAGATAGATAGATAGATAGATAGATAGATAGATATGATAGATAGATAGATAGATAGATAGATAGATAGATAGAGATGATGATAGATAGATAGATAGATAGATGATAGATAGATGATAGATAGATAGATAGATAGATAGATAGATAGATAGATAGAGATGATAGATAGATGATAGATAGATAGATAGATAGATAGATAGATAGATAGATAGATAGATAGATTCAGGGAGGGAGGGAGGGAGAGATAGATCCTTTATGGAAAGCCAAAAGGGTGGGGAATGCTCCACAGGATGGGGGCCACAGCGAAAAAGGCTCTTCTCCTTGTTCCTGCCAGTTGAGATTCTTTGACAGTCTGGCTTCATAGCAAACCCCTTCCATTGCAGCAAGTGGGGTGGGCCAATCCTAATGAGAATAACAACACAGAACAGAACTCCATAGATATGTGAGACTTGCCACAAAACCAGCCAAGAGAAGAGCCAACGCTGAGGGGTCGGCTGCCACAGCTGTGTGCTGGGAGCTCTGCTGCCTGATTTATAGGCCTGACTCCTGAGGGGCAGACATTGAGCAGTTTTTCAAGCCTCAGTTCTACTGTGTTTATTTTGCTGTGCCAAGCTTTGAACTCTAAATGCCTCCTCAACCCAAGTCTCCTGACTTTTCCCTTGGATTCCTTATTTGTTTGTTGAATTCCTGTTCTCGACCTGTGCCAAGCCTATTGGCCGTGCTTAAGAGTTGCCATTTCAAAATACTGGTTAAAAGGACTCTTTTCTTCTAAAGGTTATGCCTGAGTTCTACCTGGATTGTGGCCGGCGTCCAGCTTGCTCTCTACTTGGCTGGCAGCCAGCAGCACAGACACAGAAACCAATCCAGGTTGGATAGAAACTACAAAGATCCTGCTGAAGTTCCCATTGATTCATGGAAGTCACCGAATGACTCTGAGGTCTCCCCTTTCTCAGCTCCCTTTCCCTCACAGGCTGGTTTTTATTTGGGAGTAAGGCCTATTGCATTAGCCAGGGTTTATATATGAGCAGACATTTCTAAGATCTCCTGGATTATTTTATGATCATATATCAAGAGGTATTCCTAAAGGACTTGCTTCTGTGCACGAGCTATATCTATCTGAAGGACCAGAGGTGGTATTCAGCAGGTTCTGACCAGTTCTAGAGAACTGGTAGCGGAAATTTTGAGTAGTTCAGAGAACAAAACTAAATACTACCTCTGATCTACCTTCTCTGCCAGAGAACAAATACTACCTCTGATTGGCCCTGCCCCCATCTATTCTCTGCCTCCCGAGTCCCAGCTGATTGGCTGGGTCTTCTTTTGTTGCCCTGCACAGGAGAACGGAGCTGGAAAGCAGGTTAGTGGGGTGGGGAGGGAATGGGGATTTTGCAGTAACCTTCCCCCAGGAGTGGGGTGAGAATGGAGATTTTACAGTATCCTTCCCCTGCCATGCCCACCAAGCCCTGCCCACCAAGCCACGCCTACCAAGCCACACCCACAGAACCTGTAGTAAAAAAATTTGAATCCCACCACTGTGATGGACTATGTCTGTCTGTCTGTCTCTCCCTCCCTCCCTCCTCTCTCTCTCTCTCTCTTTCTATCTATCTATCTATCTATCTATCTATCTATCTATCTATCTACCAACCATCATATTTGTGTGACTCTGGCAAGTCACAGATAAAATGATATAAAAGTCATAGTTAAAAACAAAGTTAAAAATAACAACTGCAAAGTTAAAAGGTAGAGGGAGCACCTTTGACCCATCAAACATCTCCAGGACAGTTGACAGATCCGGGTCTTGATGCTCTTCTGAAAAGATAAAATGGGGACCTGAGGGCAAGAAAGATATTTCAGAGGGCTGGGCCTATGATATCCTTTCTGGCATCCAGTTTCTCCTCACATTTTATAGGGCAGGATCCTGTGGCGTTCCCTTTCCCTTAGCTACTTTTAGCCTGTATTTACTTACCAAGGAGAAGTCAGTCCAGTGAAAAGAGAAGGGCTCCACTACAGCCTGTCTTGGAGCCATTCCTTTATATAAGCTTAACTATGATTTATTGAATAAACTATAATTCTCTGGGTTCTCTTTAGGAGGGCATTCCCCTCCACAGGCAAAGTCAAAGTTTACTTGAAAATGTCATCTGCTATCATTCTTTGCTCTTATTAAATAATCTAACCCAGATTTTTTATAGTGTGTCCTGTTTTCATTTTTCTTTTCAATAATTTTACTGTTGAATAAAATGACTGAATAAATAAATGAATTCTTTATTATAACCAAAGGTTCAGTTGTTAAAATAAAACATAAGAATGAAAACATCTGGACGATGAAGCAGTCCTTAATAAAACAGCCGCTACCATAAAAGCAATAGGGGATTATATCCTACAAACAGAAAGAAAGATGGACAATCAGTATTGTTGGCTGCATTCAACCTGCAGCTGTGCAAAATTTCGCTACTTGTGACTGATGTCGGCTGTCCACAAGTAAAAGAGTGAGAAGGAATTCATCTGGATGCTCTGGAAAGTTGCTATAAAAGAAGGTAATAAATAAAATGAACTGTACAGCAGAAAATCATGCACATTGATTTTGCTTCAGGTTAGTTGTTATGAAAGATGTCCTATTAGGATTATCTGATCTAGACTGCAAAGATTAGAATGACCACCAGAGGGGAGCAAAGAATATACCTTTTGAGATCTCTTTGCTGCCATCTTCTGGTTTTGCAAATTTTTGCAGTCCAGATCTAGGAATCCTAGAATATGCATTAGAAGAGCTATGTCAAACCGTTCTCTGTGACCATTGTCAAGGCTAAAAAAACTTTGCCAGGGAGTAAAAATCTTCAAACATCCCTACTAATTAGAGATGATAGACCGTGTTTTTCTTTGCTGTCAATGCTGATAAAAATGAGACCCGGAAAGTAATCTAAAAACATTTTTATTTATAAAATAAGAAAAACCTAACGGAGCTACATACTTGCAACCTAATCTCCACCAAGGCATATAGAAAAAGAAAACAAAAGAAAAGTACAACGGAAGTTACAGGAAGTGAAGTATAAACTTGTACACATGCGCAGTGAATCAAAACATCACAAGACTTTCTTATCTCATTACTATGGAGACAAGATAACACAGTGCTGGCTAGCAGACACCTGCTTGCTATAATATGAGCTTAGAAGCTTGAACAGACAAACCCCCAAAAATGCAGTGACAAGTTATGTATGAAGGTTTTAATAAATAAACACATATCTCTAAAATCTGATTTACTACCATACTGCCTGGGGGAAAGAGAAATATCCCCCAATCCGTGAAGGCTTCTTGCCAATTTCATGGTGGTCCTTAATGCAATCAAGTCAGTTTCACTTTTGTGTAGAGTTTTTTGAACACACATAGGGTAGCATAAAATAAAGGAGGTCAACGGAATGGTTATGGAAAGCCCAGGCAGATCTGCACAAAGCAGAACAGGTGCAAAAGTGAAATATTGTAGTGTAACTTAAAAAAACACATGGGGGAGAGGTGGCAACCTTGATCTTCCTTGTTACTGGGTCCTAATTTGTGCATTCTTCCTGAAATCAGGTGATATTTACAAAGTGACACTATTGGAGGGGAGGTAAAAAGAGATTGCATCCATAATAAGAGTAACACAATTCAGTACTGAACAACTATGGAACTATAATGGAGCCAATGATCCACACAAGTAAAGTTATGACAGCAATATCTTTTTCCTCTTGATAGAAGGAAGAGTGGGAGGCTTTTTAAGCCAGAAGTAGAAAAATGGCCATGGTCTTAAGTGGTTTAACACAAACATGTCAGCTGAATTGAATTGCGGATTGTACGAAGAGTTCTTAAATCACTGCCTACTGATAAAATGCATTGCTCCTGCAGGATTCCAGCCACTGCTGTAGAATGTGACACCTGCCCGACAGCAGTTCTACATATTGCTGGAGAGAGAGTGAAGACGCATCTAATTCTTGGCCAGCTGAAACTGGAAGAGTTGAGAGACGGTGATTTCACAGCAATTTAAGTAGCGCCATAAGTACTTGTGTTGGGAAAGCTTTCAAGGCTTCCAGAAGACCTTAATTTTATCTCCTAGCAACAAAACCATCCTTATCATCACCAGCAGCTCCATTTCTGAAGTTCCTTTGAAGGCAAAAAAGAAGCATCCATGAGAAGAGGTGGTGGGAGGAAAGGCCCTTTCCCCATTTGGGCTGCTGGAGCAACCAAGAGAAGGATTTCTTCCAGTGGTGGTATTCAATTTTTTTACTACCGGTTCTGTGGGCGTGGCTTGGTGGGCGTGGTGTGGCTTGGTGGGCGTGGCTTGGTGGGCATGGCAGGAAAAGGCTACTGTAAAATCCCCATTCCCTCCCCACCTCACTAGCCTGCTTTCCAGCTCCGTTCTCCTGTGCAGGGCAACAAAAGAAGACCCAGCCAATCAGCTGGGACTCGGGAGGCAGAGAATAGATGGGGGCGGGGCCAGTCAGAGGTTCTCTGAACTACTCAAAATTTCCGCTACTGGTTCTCCAGAACCTGTCAGAACTGGCTGAATACCACCTCTGATTTCTTCCCATCTGACTTCACCTCTGCAGTTGCACTTGTGGTGTTATAACGCGTGTGGAAGGAAAAAGGGATTGGTGAAGCTCCCTCTGTCCCTGAAATCTCTAGCCATTCTTGTCAATGTGCCACTTCTCTGACTATTTTATAGTACAAAGAAAATTAGTGAAGAGATGATTGTGTACAGGTAGACCTTGACTTAACACAGACTGCTCAAAGTTACAGTGGCCCTGAAACAAGTGACTTATGACCATTTTTCACACTTATGTCTGTTGTAATATCCCTACGGTCATGTTATCAAAATTCAGATGTTTGGCAACTGACTCATATTTATGACGGTTGCAGTGTCCCGGGGTCCTGTGATCCCCTTTTGTGACCTTCTGACAAGCAAAATCCATAAGGAAGCCAAATTCACTTAACAGCAGTGGCAAGAAAGGTTATAAAATGGGCCAAAATTCACTGAACAAATGTCTCACTTAGCAACAGAAATTTGAGGCTCTATTGTGGTCATAAGTTAAGGACTACCTGTACTCACACAGAGTAGATTCAACAGTATCTTTACTGTAAACCTATACTACAAGAAGTAGACTGTCCTGATGAGTGTGTAAAAACCTTTTCTTGTTGATGAGTTGAATTGCTATCCTTCCTTGAGTTGGTAGAAAGTTATAACAGATAATGTTATGTGCTATAAAACTATTCACATAACTATAAACAGAAAACTGCATCAGCATGAAATTGGCTGCCCCCATAGCTGATCCTTATCCTGCCTTTATTGTGTATGTTTTGACTCACTGCCAAAAGGTATTATCCCAGAGTTGATATTTAAATTAATAACATAGAACAACAATTCTGAGGATAATTTCTCATGACCAGCAAGCAGCCAGCCACGTGACAGCAAGTCTGCCAAAACAGAAGTTTGGCAATCTGTTTTTTTTGTTTTTACTTTACACTTAAGGTTGCTTTAAGATATAAATGGACAATTAATTAAATGTTTTTCTAAAATACGTTTAGAAGTGTTTTAATGTACTGGTAAATCAGAAAGGTAATACAGTACTGTGCTTAATAAATACCCTGAAAAATCTAGCTTATTTATTTTAAAAATTTATCACTATGTACTATAACCCCTTTTATTGTAGTGAAAATTTGCATATAATTCAGTACTGTATTTGTACTTTTTGATGAGAAACAATTTGGCGTAGTGGTTAAAAGCACTAGATTAAAAACCAGGAGACTGTGAGTTCTAGTCCTGCCTCAGTCGCAAGCTGGGTGATGGAGCCAGTCACCCTCTCTCAGCCCTAGGAAGCAGGCAAGGGCAAACCATTTCTGAAATCTTGCCAAGAATGAAAATATGAAATACATTGTCAGAGTTTTGCCCCACATGCCTGAAGTTATTTTTTCATGTCACTCCAGCTCTTTTAATCCATCTTCCGATGCCTAGGATCAGTTGTCCAATCTGTGTTAATGGTTGTAATTCCTTACTTCACAGTGGCTGAAATCATAAAATGTTCTGGCTCTTAGCCAAATCTGATGCAACCTAATCCAGAAAGATCCCAGTATTCCCTCCACAAAATATCTGGAGAATCCCCAAATAGAAGATTTGGGCATCAACAAGCTGTTGGAAACAGCTGAAAAACACCGCTTTTTATCTTGCCATTCATTTAGAGTTCCTTACTGTTTCAACACTCTCTGGAATCAGCATTTCCTTCAAGCTCAAAGGATCTTCAGTGCATTTCGGTGTACAAGAATCAATCCCATTAGTATGACCTTCCTATTACATAATAAACCTATGTTGTATTGGAGCAGCATGAGTTCAGCTACCTGTTAAATGGGATTCAAGCATATTATATTTTATCTCAAGAAAACAAAATGATCACCTGGGTTGATCTAGGTGCAAATGAAGTTAGGAACTGTAAGTTTGTGATTCTTGTATGTTACAAACCAGTGATTAGAGCTAATAAAAGGACCAGATATTATTTCTGAGAAGAATTATACAACATTCTGAAAGGATGTGATGCACACAAAAAATTATTCTAAGTTACATGATTGGTGGGATCAAAATGAAGGAGTGCAGAAAAAGGAATTGGACCAGGAGAATATTGGCTATTGAGTAAGCATCTGATTAGCAAAAGCACTGTTTCTTTTGAATATGTTTAAATGTCTTTTCATAAATACTCATAAAAAAGGAACAAATATAAATCCAAAAAGATGATTGATTTGATGGTTTATTATGAGTGATTAGGAGAATCAGTGAAGAAAACAAAGATGGCAGGGATGCTATATGTGAGACAGATGATTCTTTGATAAAGTCAGGAATCAAAACCTTTGGGGAAATGGACATGGAAATAAAAGAAAGAAGGGAATGAAAGTAGAATGAAGACAGGAAGGGGAAATATAAGCCTTGCAAGATAAAAAAAATATTGGTAGACAGTGAATCTCTCAACAGAACGAATAGGATACAGGGAACAGGGTTTGCTTGAAACAGTGATAAGAATGATATCACAGAAATGTCATACAATTGTGAGAAGTTATGGTAAGGAAAGGCTAAGAAAGAGAAGTAAAAGTAAGATCCTCCTAAAAGAGAGTTGAAAGAACAAAGAGTAATGTATTAACCAATATATGGAAAGGGTGAAAGCAAGGATGGTTTGCAAGGATAAATATGGAGAGATAACATGAATGATATAAACTGGTTTTAGAAGTATTGCTTTTCTTTAATTGCTTTGTGTTTCTCTTTCTTATTCTTGTTCTCTCGGTGATGTCCCGGTGCCTGGAGGCGCTGCAGGCCTGGATGGGGAGTAACAGACTCCAGCTCAATCCAGCCAAGACTAAGTGGCTGTTCTTACTGGCATCTCAGTGTTCAGTGGATGTGCCATCTTTTGGTCATGGGGGAGAGGTGTTACCCCCCATGGATAGGGCGAGGAATCTGGGTGTCCTCCTGGATGCACAGCTCAATCTGGAGGAGCAAGTGGGAGCTGTGGCCAGGGGGGCTTTTGCCCAGGTTCGGCTGGTTCACCAGCTCCGCCCTTACCTGAACCGAGATGCCCTTCAAACGGTCACTCATGCGCTCATCACTTCCAGAATCGACTACTGCAATGCTCTCTACATGGGGCTACCCTTGCGGATTACTCGGAGGTTGCAGCTGGTGCAGAATGCGGCCGCGCGGGCTGTGATGGGGGTATTGTAAATATATTTCTTTTTATATGTTCGCCGCCCTGAGTCCTTGGGGAGAAGGGCGGCATACAAGTCTAAATAAATAATAATAAAAATAATTCCCTTTCTGTGTTCTGCATTGTGTTCCCGGAAGGGAATGAGCTGATGCAATGTGTTTTATAAATATGTATGCAACTGATCTTGGATGGTGTCAGAATAAGGGGGAAATGCAACTTTAATATTGGTACAGCTAAGGATGACTTAAGACCACCTCACCAAGGTCTGGGGATGAGATGGTGCCAGGACTTAGTTCTACCATGTTTATGTGCAAGTAGAGAAAGGCTCAAAGTGACATTAGCAGAAAACTTCCTTCAAAAATTATGGCAGTGTCTCTCAACCTTGGCAATCTTAAGGTGCATTGAGTTGAAGCCCGCACATCTTAAAGTTGCCAAGGATAAGAAACATTGATCTAGTAGTGACTCTTAGGAAAACACAGCACTCCTTAAATTTGAGAATTCCTCACACCCAAAATTCTTCTTTCCATTGAGGAGATGGTACAGGTGTTTTCTTGTTTGTTTTACATACTGCTGATTTATTCTGTTCTTGTTTTATGTATATTTATGATCAAATGAATTTTTAGTTTTGTTCTGTGGCCACCTTGAGAGCACTTAAGATGCAGAAGGTATAGCTTATAAATTCAGCAACAGGGCCCTGTAAATAAATGTTGCTAGGAATTAGCAGCTTCCCCAAGGGTTACCTAGATGCTTTATGGTTACGGTTTGTATTCAGATGTTTCCATCTTTTAGAAATAAAAAATAAACTGTGGAAATTTAAGGGGCAGGAATGCTTGGCAGATGCCCCTGGATACCATATCCTATACTTTTGGACTGCAGCCTCTGCTCAAAGCAAGCTTTACCATCGGGCAGGATGAGGTCAAAATGTCACGATGGTGGCCACGACTCCTAAAACTAGATCCTTATTTAGCATTTCATGAACAGCCAGCAAATGTTTTTAATGTACCATTGAATTGTTTTCTGGTGGGAGAAGAAGAGAAACATTTAGATTTTCTGCCGCATATGTATGCCTGGTAACATCTCTAGCTTTGGCTGGTGTGGGTGCTGCAGATCTTGGCTCAGATTTACCACCTTGCCTGTGGAGATGGTTAGCAGCAGCATCAAGTTTCTGGCTAGGCAGCTAACAAGTAGGCTGGCTTGGTTGCTCAACAGCGAGACACCGGTGAAGAGGGCACAGCATTGCATGAGAAAATACATCTTCCTTCTCCTGTCCTTACTATTTTTCTATAGAGGGATGATCAAGCCTTGGTAGCTCAGGCTGTTAAATGCCTGCTCTTAAGATCCAGATGCCTACAATTATTGTAGGCTCGAATCCCACCAGGCTCAAGGTTGACTCAGCCTTCCATCCTCTCGGGGTAGGTAAATTGAGGACCCAAGATTGTTGGGGGCAATTAGCTGACCTTGTAAAAATGCCGCTTAGTAATAAGCAGGCATATACAATGGAATGAAGGCTATTGCTGAGCACATTGGGTTGTGCTCCAAAGAATTGTAAGCCGCCCTGAGTCTCCGGAGAAGGGCAGCATATAAATGTAATTAAAAAATAAAAAAAAATAAAAAAAAAAGAGGATCCTGTCATATTGCATTACAGTCTGGTTTGGAAGCATTATTGCTTTGGACAAGAAGGCAGTGCAGAGATGAGTGAGAAAATATTATTGGCAGTTCGCTTTTGTCTATCCAGGACATAGCATATAAACGATGCTTGACAGGGTTTTGCAGGTTTGCGTGGGATGTCACACATCCTCCTCATGACCTGTTTTCCTTGTTCCCTTCTGGGAGGAGGCTTCATGGTATCCAAAGTGGAAGATCCAGATTCGGTCACAGTTTTGTTCCATACAGTATGAACCTTGTGAACTATCAAGCTTCCTCTTTCCAATATGTATTTAAGATGGACAGTGATTAATATGCGTGTATTTATATGTATGGGTGTAGGGATGTGTGTGTATAATATGTATGTGTGTGTTACGTATGTGTACACTTTTGAGAACAGGCAATATTATTTGTAATGTGTGCCAGTGTGCCCACAGTAAAAAATGATGATAAAGGTTATCTATCTATCTGTTCTCCATTTCTGGCAGCATATAGCAGAGGCCAGCCCTGTGGCCTTCATTTTTTCTATTGTATGTCATTTCTTTATCTATTGGATTTTAACCTTGTGTGAAGCGGCTAGACACAAAATAGTAGCAGTATTTTTTTTTTAAAAAGCCTAGGAGATAATAAATTTAAAATTGACCCCCTCCGTTAAAAAGGTACGTATAAAACAGAGCCATACATCTTTGTAAGGGAATCAGCTTTCTCACCAAAAGACCCATCTCATTTATTTATTTCCTTATTTATTTAGCCGGCCAGGAGAAGAAGAGAGCTGGCTGATCTTTGACTTGGAGGGAGGAAAATAGGTCGGTCTTTAAAAAAGCAACTTTGCACCAATAGCCCTGTCCTTATGGATTTTACATCATGATGTTGCACCCATGTCCAAAGGGGTGGAGTTTGTGATGTGACAGAACAATGCTACTTTTCTCATTCTGCTAAATAGGGACCCCTCCCCCAAAAAATCTGGGAACCACCCAGGGGTGGGATTCAAATTTTTTAACAACCAGTTCTGTGGGCGTGGCTTAGGTAGTGGACATGGCTTGGTGGTCATGTTATTGGCTGGGCATGGCCAACTCAATATCACTCACATCGAGGCACGCATCTCCTCGCCTGGCCTCTCATGACTGTGGGGATGCTGCAACAGTCGTAAGTGTGAAAAATGGTCATAAGTCACTTTTTCCAGTGCCATTGTAACTTTGAATGGTCACTCCACATAAGCAAAGTACCAGCAAAGGAAGGGAAAAAAACTCCAGAGATGTTCCTGAGACAGGAAGTCTAGTCCTGCCAAGAATGTAATAAGGGTTAACGGAGAGGCAGTTTCTGTAAGCAACACCAGAATGTTTCCTTCCTGCCTTCCTTACAGGATTAGGCCAGTAATTTCTTCTAACAACCAGTTCTCCAAACTGCTTAGAATGTTAACAACTGGTTCTAGCGAATCGGTGCGAACTGGTAGAATCCCACCCCTGGAGCCGCCACAGAGAAGACCCCCTTTCCCACAGAGGTCATCTATTCTCTTCAATCTTGGCAACTTTAAGGTATGTGGACTTCAACTCCCAGAATCCCCCAGCTGGCAATGATAAAAAAGTATTGGGGGGGTCCTATTTGTATCTACCTACTTTGGGCTATGAGAGAGTGTGGTTCTTTCAAACTGGTTTCTCCCCCTGTTCTCAGTTTGGAGGCTTGGATTAGCCCAAACAGCAACTAACTGGAGGAAGCAAGAAGAGAGGCTGTGTATTAAAATGGAAGAATAAGCAATGGCTTCATGGCTACCTTTACCAGATGTTATGTGGTCTACTTTTATATTTATATTCATTTTATTTGTTTGTTTGTCAAACATGTACAAGATAACAAGTGTAGTTATGAACATAAACATGAACAAAGGAAGTAAATACAGATATTATTTATTTATTTATTTTATTAGACTTGTATGCCGCCCTCTCTCCCTAAGGACTCAGGGCGGCGAACAATAAAAAACCCAATACAAATTACAATAAAAAAATCATTAAACAAATACAAGCCTAATCAGTTAGTATAAAATTTAAAAATTAAAACAAAGAGTAAAAAACCCACACCACCGAAGTCAGTCCAGACCAGCCTGTTGAAACAACCAGGTCTTCAGGTCCCGGCGGAAGGAGTGGAGATCAGGGGCCAAACAGAGGTCCACGGGGAGTTGGTTCCATAGGGAGGGTGCTCCCACAGATAAGGCCCTACCCCTGGGCACCGCCAGTCGACAAAGCCTAACCGACGGTACCCCAAGGAGGCCCTGCGTACCTGGCGATCGGAATGTGATAAATGGGGACAGTAAGACAGGGATGGTAGGCACTCTGGTGCGCTTATGCACACCCCCTTCAAGGACCTCTTAGGAATGGGGGAGGTCCACGGTAGACAGTTTGAGGTTGAAGGTGTGAGGGTTCGAGGCTGTAACGATGGAGTCTGGTAGGGCGTTCCAGGCATTGACCACTCTGTTGCTGAAGTCGTATTTTCTGCAATTGAGTTTGGAGCGGTTTACCTTGAGTTTGGAGCGGTTGTTTGCCCATATATTATTGTGATTGGAGCTGAAGAAGTCATTGACAAGCAAGATGTTATAGCAGACAATTTTGTGAACTATGCTTGGATCGGACCGTAGGCGGCGCAGTTCCAGATTATCCAGGCCCAAAATTTCGAGCCTGGAGGCATAAGGAATACTATTGTGAGTAGACGAGTCGAGTGCTCTTCTCGAGAAATACCTCTGAACCCACTCAATTGTGTTAATGTCCAATATACAGAGTGGGTTCCAGGCGGATGAGCTGTATTCAAGAATTGGTCTGGCAAAGGTTTTGTGTATGCCCTAGTTAACAATTCAATGTTGCTGGAGAAGAAACTTCGCAAAATAAGATTAACAATTCTTAAAGCCTTTTTGGCAATGCTGTTACGGTGAGCTCTGGGGCTTAGATCATTTAAGATAAGCACTCCTAGGTCCTTGACTGAGGGTCATCTACGAGATCACTTCTGCCTAACTTGTATTTGGTGTTCTGATTTTTTTTTTGCCAATATGTAGGACAGAGCATTTGTTTGTTGAAATTTGGAGTTGCCAATTGCGCGACCATTCTGACACATAGTCAAGGTCGCTTTGCAGGGCAGCAGCAAGTGTGTTGTCAGTGGTGTTAAATAATTTTACGTCATCAGCGAAGGGGACACAGCTGCTTTTAATGTTGTTATTGATGTAAAGGAGTGTGGGTCCTAAGACACTGCCTTGGGGGACACTGCTATTAACTGGGGCTGGATTTGATAGGGCCTTCCCTATTTTGACCATTTGTTGCCTGTTTGACAGGAACATGGCTATCCATTTGTATTATATGCGGGTGTAATATTCTTTGAGAAACCCTGCTAAACCAGAGTCTAAAACAAACCCCCAAATCATCTCTGGGTTGGTGCAATCTTTCACATGGTTGAATTCAAAGATGATTGTTCATCAAGCTTCTTTAGGATCTGAGAAGTTGAAGAAAACATCCCTCCTTCCCCCCTCCCCCAAAAGCACTTCTGCATTATTGTCAAGAAAACATCTTGGATGGGATCAGTTTTCATTCATTTAGTGTTCAAACAAGGACCTGAAATGTCCAGGCTGGAATAACAAGCTGTGAATCATCTCACCATCTCCTGCCCTTGAGTTCCTACCTAAGCCACACTACTCAACTCTCTTTCATTTTGCTGTGAAGGACACCTTCCCCCTGGATTTCCCTCTCTCTTTCTCCTCCTCTTGGTGCAAATCTTCCACACCTTTAGATGCATATAGAGATTACATTAGAGATGCAGAAATATCACTTTGGGCTTTATTGTGGCTGCCAGCCCACCAGCCCACTGTCCATTCTGCCCCTCTTGCATTGGGTTGGTATGTTGAAACTCATGAAGTAAGAGACTTGAAGCTCATGAAGTAAGAGACTCTCCCCTCATCTCTTTGCAGGAACTGGTATTTTCTTGCCAACAACACATCAATCCCAGATGACAGAACCACATTCCCTGCCCAGAACCACATTCCCTGCCCTCATCATCTCACTGCAAGTAATAATGTGTCCAGGAGATGAACAGTAGCTGGAAGTTGCCAACACAACAGGCTGGTGCATGTCCTCCATCTCTCTTTCCTTTAGGGTTTCTAGACTTTTTAAAGGCAAAAATTCAGAGACAAGGAGCCACTGTGTCTGGCTGAGTCTGTGTGACACCGTTCAGAACCAAAATAAGGAACACACACTTCACTTCACTTGCTCAAATTTCCAGAAACTATTGAAAGTGGAATGTGCATCTTAAGAGAGTTGCAATATTTACAAGAGGACAAGCTCAGTCCTTGTGGTTTACACAAGTTGAGCCCAAAATTTAGGTTGTTAAGTCAGGTAGTTGTTAAGTGAGTTTTGCTCCATTTTATGACCTTTCTTGCCACAGTTGTTAAGTGAATCTCTGCAGTTGTTAAGCTAGTAACGCAGTTGTTAAATGAATCTGGCTTCCCCCATTGATTTTGCTTGCCAGGATGTCGCAAAAGGGGATCACATGACCCCCGGGACACCGCAACCGTCATAAATTAGTATTAACATTCAAAGTCCTACGAGACATGGGTCCGGGTTATTTACGGGAGCGTCTACTGCCGGCATCGAATACCAACTGCCCTGTACGAATGCACAGGCAGGGGCTTCTCAGTGTGCCGTCTGCGACTCAGTGTCGGCTGGCGGCATCCCGGGGAAGGGCCTACTCTGTAGCGGCTCCCGCTCTCTGGAACCAACTACCTCTGGGGCTCCGCCTGGCCCCTGATCTCCGCACCTTCCGTCGCGACCTAAAAACTTGGCTGTTTGAACAGGCTGGGCTGTGCTGACTCCTCGGGGGAAGGGTTTTTTTATGTATTATGGGATTTTTAGTTTAATTCGGCTTGCTGTAATTTAATTCTATTTTAGTTAACCTAATTTATTGTATCATTTTTATCTGTGAGCCGCCCCGAGTCCTTTTGGAGAGGGGGCGGCATACAAGTCGAATAAATAAATAAATGAATGAATGAATGAATGAATGAATGAATGAATGAATGAATGAATGAATGAATGAATGAATGAATGAATGTGAGTCAGTTGCCAAAGATCTGGATTTTGATCCCCTGATCATGGGGATCCTGTAAGGGTGAAAAATGGTGATGAGTCACTTTTTTAACCTGTGCTGTGGTAACTTCAAACAGTCACTAAACAAACTGTTGTAAGTCAAGGACTATCTGTATGGGGGAAAAAATGAAGCATATGCATGGTTTCTGTCCAAATTTGGTTATAATAAAAAATAACAAAGTTTCAGAATTCCAATGTTTTTGTAAAGCACATGAGCAGACAATGTGATCTCAGGACACCTTTGACTAATACAGGTAGTCCTCAACATACGACCACAACTGAGCCCAAAATGTATGTTGTTAAGTGAGAAATTTGTTAAGTGACTGTCATCCCATTTTATGACTGAACACACTTGTTAAATGAATCCCTGCAGTTGTTAAATTAGTTAGACGGTTGTTAAGTGAAACCTGGCTTCCCCATTGACTTTGCTTGTCAGAAGGTCCGAAAAGGGAAACACATGACCCCAGGACACTGCAAAACCATCATAAATATGAGTCAGTCAAGTGTCCGAATTTTGATCACGTGACCATGGGGATGCTGCAACGGTCATAAGTGTGAAAAATGTTCACAAATCACTTTTTTTTCAGTGCCATTGTAACTTCAAATGGTCGCTAAATGAAGAGTTACAAGTTGAGGACTACCTGTATTAGCTTTGGCTTCTGTTTTAATATAGTGTCCAGTCCAGAATACCTCCATGTTCTCACAGCACTGGGGAACCCCTCTTTCTTAGCTAGCCTATTGAAGAAGAAAAAAAAGCAATAAAACAGGACAGTCTCTGGATGAACCTGATGATTGTTATCCCAGATGATGCATGGCTTAAAATGGCCTCATTTAGGGTGGATGAGTCAAGGGGCAGAACTGAAGGAAAAGAAGGATCCCGTCACAGAAGTCTGGAAAAGAGCCTCAACCGAACTCCAACGTCTTGCAGAAATCAGTCTCAGCCATTAAACTAGATCTAGGATATGCTGTCTCCCTCCCAGGGCCAACACCTGGCATGGCAGCCATATGGTGTGTGGGCTATGCACCCCCCAGGCTGCGTGCTTCCCTGCTCTTCGTGCTTGTTTAATCATGGGAGCCATGTAAGGCGACTCCCCAAAAGGGGTTTTCCTTCCTGACTTTTATGGCTTTGGACAAGAACAGCAAGGCAGAAAATCCATAAAGCCGGCCAAGAAGTCATAAAACATTGTTGTCTGCTCAGGGAAAACGGGCCATCTCAGGCAGGTGTCCGGCTGACTTAGGAGCAGCCAGTCTGTGCGGGGATCCCATGGAAAGGAACTGGGCTCCATAATTAGCCCCAGCTAAAGACATGTCAAGGGAAAATTATTGCGGTGGAAATCATGCAGCATTTTAAGTGAATCCGACTTCTCCCATTGACTTTGCTTGTCAGAAGCCTGGTGGGAGGGTCCTGAATAGTAATCGTATGACCCTGGGACCCTGCAATTGTCATAAAATATATGCCGGATGCCAAGCACCTGAATTTTGATCATGAGATTCTGGCGAAGGTTGTTAAGAGTGAGGACAGTTCTAAATCACCTATTTTCAGTACCCCTGTAACTTTGAACCAGTGGTGGGATTCAAATTTTTTTGCTACCGATTCTATAGGCATGGAGCGCATGGCAGGGGAAGGATACTGTAAAATCCCCATTCCTCCCGACCCCACCAACCTGCTTTCCAGCTCCGTTCTCCAGTTTTAGGGCAACAAAAGAAGACCCAGCCAATCAGCTGGGACTCGGGAGGCAGGGAATAGATGGGGGCAAGGCCAGTCAGAGGTGGTATTTGCCAGTTCTCCGAATTACTCAAAGTTCTCCAGAACTGGTCAGAACCTGCTGAATACCACCTCTGCTTTGAACAGTCACTAAACAAATAGTTGTAAGTCGAGGACTGCCTGTATTGCCCCAAGTCAAGAGAACCTTATATTTAGACTTATGGATACATAAAGAAATAGTGAAATGATACCTTGGTTAAAAGGTGCTTGCTGGTGGCTATTGAAAGATATTCAACCGGCTTTTAAGTGGAGCATAGGTAGTGCAATGGACTCCATATGGGCAGGGAAAGAGAATGTGTATGTATAGCTATAAATTAAGAGCCAGTCTGATGTGGTGGTTGAAGGCACAGAAAGGTTAAAAATCAGAAGACTGAGAAGTCTCAGTTCTGCCTTAGGCATGGAAGACAGCTGGGTGACTTGGGGCTTCTAATTATCTCTCCACCCTAAGAAGGAGGCAATGGCATTCCACGCCCAGACAATTTTGCTAAAAAAACAAAAATCCTGTAGGGATTTGTCCAAGCAGTCCAGGCTGACTCACACATATACATACACAAAAAGGTAAATTACAGTGACTTTAGGCTTCCAAAAATATGTCATTTGGCTTTCTGATGAAATAATTTAGTACATCCGTCCAGGCATCTTTCTAGGTTTCAGAGATCTTTAGTTAAAACACATGTTTGAGTTTGAGTTTATTTGGACTTACAGGCCGCCCTCTCTCCCGAAGGACTCAGGGCGGCGTACATAAAAAATGAACAATACAAAAATTAAAACAATTAAAAAATAAATAAATTACAGCCAAATAAACATTCCAAGTTAAAACCCCGATCCCCCGTCAGTCCAGGCTGGAGTGTGAAAATAACCATGTTTTAAGGTCACGGCGGAAGGAGCGGAGATCAGGGGCCAGGCGCAATTCCAGGGGTAACTGGTTCCAGAGGGTGGGCACTCCCACAGAAAAGGCCCTCCCCCTAGGGGCCGCCAGCCTACAATGTTTAGCTGACGGCACCCACAGGAGGCCCCGTCTATGGGAGCGCACTGGGTGATTGGTGTCCTGCAGTCGACGCTCTTGCAAGTATCCCGGACCCAAGCCATATAGGGCTTTATAGGTTATTACCAGCACCTTGAATCTCCCCAAAAGAAGGCACTCTTCAATGTTGTCTGGCTAAAAGTTCACGTTTTCTTCTATGGATGGAGATTTCAGCCAATCTGTCCCACCGATACAGTGTTGCTTTGGGTCACAAGCAGAGGTGGTATTCAGCCAGTTCTGACAGGTTCTAGAGAACCAGTAGCGGAAATTTTGAGTAGTTTGGAGAACCGGTAAGTATCACCTCTGACTGGCCCCGCCCCCATCTATTTGCTGCCTCCCAAGTCCCAGCTGATTGAAGTCCCAGCTGATTGGAGTCCCAGCTGATTGGCTGAGTCTCCTTTTGTTGCCCTGCACTGGAGAACAGAGCTGGAAAGCAGGCTAGTGGGGTGGGGAGGAAATGGGGATTTTACAGTATCCTTCCCCGCCACGCCCACCAAGCTATGCCACACCCAAGCCCATGCCCATCAAGCCACGCCTACAGAACCGGGAGTAAAAAAAATTGAATACCAGCAGCGGTGTTGGGGTGGGTGTGGCCTGCATGTGGCTCATCTGGCCCACAAGCCGCCAGTTTGACACCCCTGCTTTGGGTCATGCACCTGATAGCCACACCCACCATTTATTTACTTGATGGATAAAGGGATCCTATCTGCTTAATTGTGCAGAGGTGCCTGGTGTCCCACCATAAGAAGACACAGTACTTTGTATGGAGGATTCTCCCTGTGGGATATACCCACAGGATACTCCCTGTGGGTATCATTCCACCTGCAAAGCCTTTCACCCAAACTTAATTGGGCAGGGGATAATCCATTTAGTCATGAAGCTTCCAAAGCCTGTTTTTCTGAAAGACTGAGTTACCTAACCACTTCCTTTAAGACTTGATGCAATCCATCATGTTATAGCTGTTTGACGTCTGCGGCTGATTTCCACATATTCAGCTAATTTTTCACTGTGATTTTAATATGCTGTCAACCCATTTGGTAAACTCGGTGCAGATGTTTTAGTTTTGGTTTAGCAAGATGTTTGAACCTAACCAATTGTGACTTGCTCAAGAATTCATAATTGAGCAAAGGCACCCATGAAACTATTGCTTAAATTTTAAAAAAGCATAGCTATCCAGGTTCCTTAGCCTGATTATTATTATTTTTTATTATTATTATTTTATTAGACTTGTATGCCGCCCTCTCTCCCTAAGGACTCAGGGTGGCGAACAATAAAAAACCCAATATAAATTACAATAAAAAACCATTAAACAAATACAAGCCTAATCAGTGATTATAAAATTTAAAAAGAATTAAAATAAAGACTAAAAAAACCAACCCACACCCCCGAAGTCACTCCAGACTGGCCTGTTGAAACAACCAGGTCTTCAGGTCCCGGCGGAAGGAGTGGAGATCGGGGGCCAAACGGAGGTCTACGGGGAGTTGGTTCCATAGGCTGGGTGCTCCCACAGAGAAGGCCCTACCCCTGGGCACCGCCAGTCGACAATGCCTAACCGACGGTACCCCAAGGAGGCCCTGCCTATGGGAGCGTAGCGGGCGATCGGAATGTGATGCTGGCAGGAGACGTTCCCGCAAGTACCCTGGACCCAACCATTTAGGACTTTGTAAGTTGTTACTAACACCTTGAAACTTATTAAAGTATATAAGGCCAAGGTTACCTCCATGCTGTCATACAGAACTCACATTTGAACCTTAAAAGGTACACCATTACTAGGACAAAATCACAGCATTTGAGAAGTATCTTAGGTGTGAATAAAAGGACTACAGTTGCTACAGTCACAACTGAATTGGGGATGTGCACAATTTTTTTGCGTAATATTGAGAAATATAATTCTTGGTGCAAATTTAATGCTATGGAAACTGACAGAGACCCAAAAACATTACAATGGATAAAATTTCAAGTGAAGCCCTCTTAGATCAGTGGTGGCTAACCTTTTTGGGCTCCTGTGCCAAAAATTATGTTTGTGTGTACCAGCACCCAGAAGGCAATGCCTGCCCCCCCTCATGCCGCCTGTACATGCGTGCGCAATCTCCCCCTTACCTGCACTACGCCTCACAGCTGATTTTCTGCCTCCCAGAGGCTTGAAAAAAGCCTCTGCAGGCTTTGCAGGATGAATAATAGGCCTGTTTCATCACTTCCGGTATTACAGGAAGTGACAAAACGGGCCTATTATTCAACCTGCAAATCCTGCAGAGGCTTTTTTTCAAGGCTATTGCTGAGCACATTGGGTTGTATCCCAAAAATTGTAAGCCGCCCTGAGTCTTCGGAGAAGGGGGGCATATAAATGTAATTTTTAAAAAAGCCCTGGGAGGCCGAAAAAGCCCTCAAACCAGCCAAAAAATCAGCTGTCAGGCACGCCAATGCGCAGTGAGGTAATTTGCCTGCGGTTTGCCTACGGCACAAATGGCTCTGTGTGCCACCTGTGGCATGCATGCCATAGGTTCGCCATCACGGTCTTAGATTGTACCACTGACAAATTATATTAGGAGCTGTGTCTCCCTGTCTCTTATACAACTGGAGAACAAGCTAAAAAATTTGCTGCACAAAGAATCTTGAATATAGAAGCACCGAAAGATATAGTCATCCTTAGTAAAGTTGGCATATTGAAATGGATGAGCCACTATAAATGTACCTTCCAAATTGCCAAGTATTTAAATATATTATTTGCTCAAGTAAGTAGTTGGACACAATGTTTAAGTTTTGAAGATTGAACCAAGTCCCTTAAACTAAATGCACTTGTATTTGCAGAACTCCAGAGAGAGAAGACATAATACATATATTATTTGAATGTCAAGAGAGAGAAAGAACAGTATCTTGGACCACAGATTAAACAAAATTAGGATCCTTATGTTAAACAACATACCGTATTTCACGTACAGTCAAAACTCAAAAATTGTATATAACAAAGCCCTTTATTTGAATAAAACAGTTCAGATGAGGTCCACATATGTGCATCTGACTGGGATAAATTGTAGGGCTGATATAGAGATATAGTTTGCATTCTTTATTCTTATTCTTTCTTAAAAATTGTTTCTTTTATTCTATTTTGATATATGATCTTATTAATGTGTTTTGTACTCTGTATTTTGATATGGCCTAATGGCTAATCAACAATAAACTTTTGTCCTATCGGTAACAATCCATAGTGAAAACATAAGAGTAAGGACTTGCATGTAACTTTTGAGAAGAACAGCAGCGATGAAGAATAGACAAATGATGTAAAATGAGTGGGTTTAAGATTTTCTGGGTGGATTCCCCTTAGTCTGAATAAGAGAGGTTCCTTTAAGCACCTTGTGCAGGTAGTTCTCACCTTCCGACCATAACTGAGTCCACAACTTTGGTCATAATTCATGATGGTCATAAAGCAGGTCACCAGATCTTATTTCATGACTTTTTTTTTGTGGTGTTCGCAAACTCATTGTTTACTATGGGGTGGTTTCTGTGAGAAACCAGAAATAAAAGCGGGCTTTTGGCAAAAATGTCATAAATTGCAGTCACAAGATTGCAAGGCACTGCAAAGAGCCATAATTGTGGGTTAGTTGTCAAGTGTCCAAAATGTAGTTATGTGAACACAGGGAGTAAAATAGGACAACTCCCTACAGCCAACTCACTGCGAGACAACTCACCATGGCCAACTCACTGCAGGACAACTTGACGTAGGACAATTTAACAATTCAATTGTTTAAAATAAATAACAAATTATTTTAATTTTTGTCATTCACATTTCATTCTGCTTCTCCTTTTGCACCCTTTCTTTAATGATTCTATTCCACCAATTCTTTTATATTAGTGTCACTCTTGTCCCACAACGAGTTGTCCTGTGGTGGATTGTCCTGCAGCGAGTTGACCACAGCAAATTGCCTATGGCAAGTTGGCTGTGGTGACTTAGCCATGAGTGGGCCGCAGTGAATTGGCTGTGGCGAGTTGTCATAGACCCCACGGGGAAGGTGTCCAGATGTGGGTGTCCAGATGTTGAAACTTTGAAACTGGGTTGTAAGTTCCATTTTTGGGGTCCATCATATCTTTGAACATTCACTAAGCAACTGGTTGTAAGTTGAGGAATGGACCACAAAAATGAGACTTATAACCCAGTTTCAAAGTTTCGCAGACTCTGTACAATGCAAAGGGGTATGTGTTACTGAAGGAAGTCTTTGGTGTCAAAATCAAGAGCCAGGTAATACTTTTTCCGACAGACCAATTTTATTCAAAAGCCTATTATTTTCGTGATTTTCAGGTTGGCAGCACATTACAGATAGTCCTCACTGTATTACCACAATAGAGCCCAAAATGTTTGTTGCTAAACGAAATAGTTGTTAATTGAGTTTGGCCCCATTTTACAACCTTTCATGCCTCAGTTGTTAAGTGAATCACTGCAGTCAAATTAATAGCATGGTGGTTAAGTTTACAGAGTCTGTGAACAGAAACATCTGTGAGGATGGAGTGCAGGGAAGAGAATGGTGAAATTGGGATTGTAGTGTCATGACACAAACCCTTGATTGATTGGTTAGTTGGCTGATATAATTTTATTTGATTGCTGTAGCTGCCCATCGCAACAAGTGATTCTGGGTGGCATACATCATAAACTTGTGTCTGTTGTTGTGGTACTGCATACATACGAAAGGGGTGAAGTTTGTGATGCATGCTACAACGTTGCTTTTATCCTTCGATGAAAGCGACCAACTCCTGAAGAGACCTGTGTCTATACAGCAATTCAGAACTTTAACTTTCAGCAACTCCAGACCTTTATAGCATCCTGCCCCATACATACAAACATTTCACCAATCCTTTACAGGGGAAAACAACAGAGATGCTAGAAAATCCTTGTCATAACTTTAACCTCTCCTGCGATCTCTTGCTAGAGGTCCAAAGTTGGTTCCTTCCTTAGGTTGGTGCCTGGTTCCACACCTAATCATAGCTTTTTCTCAATCCCTACTTGGAGTGATTACTGAGACCATAGTGAGCCTCACAGCAAAAAAATTATTTCATATTAGAAGTTTTCCATGGGACCTACTAGGTTTAGTTTCCACTTGCTTCAGTGTACAAAGTAGTTAATGTCCAAAATCATGGAACAAGATTCCTTTGAGAGAATTTAAGAGCCATGGTGGCACAGTGGTTAAAATGCAGTACTGCAATATTGCAGGCTATGTCTGCTGACTGCCTGTTGCCAGCAGTTCGACAGTTCAGATCTCACCGGCTCAAGGTTGACTCAGCCTTCCATCTTTCCGAGGTCAGTCAAATGAGGACCCAGATTGTTAGGGGCAATATGCTGACTCTATAAACTGTTTAGAGAGGGCTGTAAAGCACTTTGAAATGGTATATAAGTCTAAATGCTATTGCTGTTTATCTCTTCTCTCGTGAAAACCTGACAATAAGGATCAAAAAAAGTTAAATAAAGAAATAATACATAAGAATTAGTGAGTTTTGATACTTACAAACCAATTTCTAAGTCTCAACCTAATTCTGCTCCAATGTATGCAGTCTCACCCATTTCAGAGCAATTGGGAAAGTTAAGACATTACTCATTTTTTATTGGCTTCTCTGTGTGTTGGATGCACAGAGAAAAAATATACATATTTTTTTCTGGGAGAGGACTTCAAAAGCCCCTTGCAAGGTCTTCACCAATGGGATAATAGTGGAAAATACCTACTTCAGAAACTTTTGCCCAAAACTGTTTCAGAGGGCTTAGCTCATTGAATTTTGGGTTGAGTTGAAACTCCCTATCTAGCTACCATATGTCTCTAGTTAGAAATCTGCCCTTAGCTGTTGGTTTTCAGGTAGAGCCATGCAAATTATATTAGCATTCCTTTTCTTAGCAAGCTAGCATTTAGTGATGGTTGGTGCAATTGTCTTTTTAATGATCTCCTGCCATTGGCATGGGCCAAGGGTGGTGTGCTGCAAAATATCAAGACCAGTGTCTTTCAACCTCAGCAACTTTAAGATGAGAAGACTTCAACTCCCAGAATCCCCAAGCACTGTGCTGTCAAAACAAATGCTGAGGGGAAAGCTGATCATACATTTTATGGCCTTAAAAAATTACTAGCTGATCAGTGAAATTTAAAAACCCGTATCTCTGTTCAATTTGAGTGTAGCATGAAAAATGTAATCAACTGCACCATTTTCTAGAGATGTGGGGAGAAAAATGAATTAAGATCATTAGATTTTAAACTAAGAGTTTCAAAAGAGGCCTCTGTTTTACCAAAAAAACTGGTGAAGGAAGACCAAGAGCATAATCTTGTGATCTCTGTGATCACATCCTAAGCTTATAAGATATTGCATATTTCTTTCTCCATCCACAGAGATGAAGGTCTTCTCTTTCCTGTAAGTCCTCTGGATTCCTCCAAGTGAAAGTCACCCCAAGAGAATCCAAGAAAACATCTCTCACCCCAGAACAAGTCCTGGGTCTATAGGTCAGGAAGTTGGGATGAGATTTTGACATTTCATGACTGCGCACAGATCTGTCTAGAAAGTCAAGCATTCACCCCCGATCTCCTAGCTTTGGCTACAATGAGACCTAATTATTTTACTTATGTATACCATTAATCGAATTGTAATCTAATTAGCCCTGTGGGCTGTATGCATTCTTCTCAGGATCTATTAGGAGAAAAATGTTGGTGGTCAAAATCTTTGCCTTGGCTTTTATCAAGAAGAATAATGTGTTACTTTCCATGTAAAGTTAAAGTTTCTGCAGCAGTGAGGTTTGAATATCTCTGTTTTCAAAGCATTTCTTGATGGTTACTAGAATCTCTTCACCAGTTTAAATCATTGAGCTTCATCCAGCTTTTATTACTCAGCAGTAGCCTAAACTACTTGGGATAATGGTCCGAAGTGCCACCTAGTGGAGAAGGTTGAAGTTTCACATTGCATTAAAAAGGCAGGGTTTTTTTTTCTTCTTCTGTTCAATTGTATTGGATTCTCGGAGACTGCCTGGACAAATTCTCTTCCGTTTTCTTAGCAAGGTTTTTCAGAAGTGGTTTGCCATTGCCTCCTTCCTAGGGATGAGAAAAAATGACTGCCCAAGGTCACCCAGTTGAAAAAGAGAACTTCATCTGGAATTGCCCAGTGACAGTCCTTTATTTGAGGTCACAGATTATTGCCAAAGTCATATAAAACAAAAGGGAGATTTAAATTACAACAAGGTTGTTGTTTTTTAAAGGCAATTCATTCATTCATTTGTGCTTTAGGTTTTTAAGGCCCTCCAACTCATTCCCATCTCTGGGAGTCATGCAGAATTGTTTTGGTACTCATGTCTCAATTTCTTGGTGGGACTTCTCATTTAAAATCCTAGGCAGGGCCTGGCCTACCAGTCAGAAGAATGAACTGTATCCCTCAGGCAGAAATGATGTAAGGTGGCAGTTAGAGAAGGGGGTTATCTATCTCATAGCTACTGCCAACCCCCTCAACTAAATTAGGAGCCTAATTCCTCCTGATGCACTAGCCCCACTGCCAGAGCTGAAAAAAGCCATTCCCTTCAATCATTCATCTTTAGTACATGAATAGAAAGGCACCATCTTGGGTTTTTTTCCCCTCAGGATGCCAGTGCAACCACTTTTGCATCTCCTGTTTTCCTTTTGCTTTATATAATTTTGGCAGTTGTCCATGGCTATGCTCACAGTTGACTACAGAACTGAATGTTTGTGTTCTGCTTGGGGAAAGAGTTCTGTTTTTGTATGAGTCTGAACTGAGGCAGAATTTTTGAGGTTTCAGAGCAGCATAAAAAATGTCAAAAATGCTCATACTGCAATGAAGTACATTGTTGTCCCCAGAACCTCGGGGAACCATCCACTTCTACTCTAAATTAGAAAAGGCAACCTCTGGACTTTTGCGTGTGGATTTCCAACTCCACCAACACTAACCAACATGGTGAGGGGACCTCTGTATCTGTGTGTGTATGCACAGACACTTACTGGACTATTTAAGAAGTGTGTCCAATGGTCTGATATGTTAGAATCTATTCCAAAGTGTAGTGCACCAAGCACAAATGAGAATCTACTTCCAAATCAGCTTTCTTCAGCTTGCTGTTCTTCAGATATGCTAATTTGCTACTTCTGTAATTATCACATGATAGGGCAATTTTGGCTATGAAGAACTATAGGTTTTGTAGCTCAAGACATCCAGAGGTTGCCAAGCATGGTTACTCTTAGACATTGGGGAAAAAGTCCTTATTTAATACTTTTTAATGGTAATTTAAAAATCTGTTCATGTCAATCTAAGAAAATATATTTGAAAAACCACCAGGATTTAAAGCTTTTAAACCTTCTAATGTCTTCTGTATTTCCTAAGCTTCCAGCTCCAGTATTTTGGTTTCTGTCCAGCTGTTAGAAATGAGACCCAATTTACAACTAGCTCCAGTGCCTATTTACTCAAATATCTGTCCAAAGGGATTTATTTCCAAAGCCACTATGTGCAGGTTTGGAACATTACTATTGTAAGGTTTTTTTTAAAAAAAATGTAATTAACTTTCAAGTCTTAACTTATGCCACTGCTTTAATTAGGTAATTCCATTGTAATTGTTTTACTTGAAACTCTGTTGTAGTTGGCTGAATGTTGTAATAGCTGAAAAATGAGGTGAGTTTTTTTTCAATCAGATTCCAAAAATGCCAGAGCACAATCTTTGGCAATTTACACAGGATAGGATTTCCAGAACCAGGGAAAAGTGAATAGCCACACGTTCTTCTTTTATTGCTATGCATACACAAGAATTTTTTAGCTGATCTTAGAGAATATCACAAAGGAAACAAACATCAAGTAGGCCCCCAAACCTGGTGGACTGTCATATACGCATTAAAAAAACTGCCTTTTTCAACAGGCCTTGCAGGAAGATCAAGTGATGGCAGTAGTACAGTTGGTATTCAGCAGGTTCTGACCAATTCTGGAGAACCGGTAGTGGAAATTTTGAGTAGTTCGGAGAACCAGCAAATACCACCTCTGACTGCAGATTTTACAGTATTCTTCCCCTGCCACGCCCACCAAGCCACGCCCACAGAACCGGCAGTAAAAAAATTTGAATCCCACCACTGGGTAGTAGGGCAGGGGTGTCAAACTCAATTTCATGGAGGGCTGCATCAGGGTTGTGTTTGACTACAGGGGGGCCGGGGTGTGTGTGGCCAGGGTAGGCATGGCCAGCATGATGGCACTTGTGTTGGGGGGGCACTTGTGGTGGCTGCGACAGCTTCGTGCAACCCTCTGCCAGCAAAAATGGAGTTCAGGAGGGCCGTGCACAACCCTTGCAAGTTTGATTTTCGCTGGCAGAGGCACTGCAAGCCAGTCCTTTGCTATTTCCAGAGCAGCCCCACGGGCCAGATCTAAGCCCCTGGCCTTGACTTTGACACCCTTGTGGTAGGGAATATATTCATTATTCATCCAATATGTCCCATGCTGTGTGTTATTTTTAGTTGTTATTTGACCTGGATGTTTTAATCTTACTGGGTAAGCTGCATTTTGTGTTTGAGGCTGCTGATAACTGATAAATATATCAATAACTGACCATTGGGGACTGAAATAATAACAACAATAGTAATAACAATAATACTTTTCACTTCACGGGAGCTAGTGAAGAAGGGACAAAATTGATCATGGATCTCTCCATCCCAGATTCATTCTAGGTTTGGGCAGAATACTGCAACTCACAGCAGACGAGCCAAAAATTATTCTGGTGAATTTGGCATATCTTCTCTTCAATAATTACTTGCTATTCTACCAGAGAATATTTTTTTAAACTTTTAAATGTTTCTGCCCTTTGTATAGTTAGACGTACAAGAAATGCTTTGGGCAAACTAGTTCCTTTAAGGACAGACTATGGGTATTCTTGGACCGTGCTTATAATATAGGAATATTTTCCAATATAGGGGCCGCGGTGGCTCATGTGGTAAGACACTAGGCCTGTGCACTGCTGTGGTTGGTGGCTCGATTCCGTGAGTGAATAAATCACTTAGGCAGGGATGGGATTCAAAAATCCCAGCAACCAGTTTGCTGCCCGGTTGCTGGGTGGGCGTGGCCATGGTGGGTCTGGCCTACTGGAACTTCCTGTGTCCTGCTTCCGGTGGGCCTCCAGAGCCTGAGGGAGGCCGTTTTCACCCTCCCAAGGATCCGGAGGCTTCCCCTGGGCCTCTGGGAGGGCGAAAACAGTCTTCCCTGGGTTCTAGAGGCCCACTGCAAGCTGGAAACAGGCCCATGTTGCGACTTCCGGTTTTTCCGGGAGGGCCATTTTTTGCTCTCCCAAAGGTCCAGAGGCCTTCCCTGGGCCTCTGGGAGGATAAAACAGCCTCCCCGGGGCTCTGGAGGCCCTCCGGAAGCCGGAAATAGGCCCGTTTCCAGAGTTTTGGAAGGCCCATTTCCCCCCCACCCCCGAGCCTCTGTGCGGATCTACACTTACCTCCATCAAAAGTGGGCTGCGTGGAGACTCCTAGGAGGGTAGGGGAGGGCAGGGCCAGCTGGTCGGTTGAAATACCAGCTTGGTGAACTGGTAGAATCCCACCCCTGCACGTAGGAGAAGACAGGAGCCACCCCCAATTGCCAACTGGCATTCAGGCATCCTGCAGGTAAAGATAACACTGCCTGAAAAAATTCCTTTCACAGGGGCAGCCAGCCACCTTAACTGATCCCTAGCTAACATGTGCTGTACGCTAAAAAATTATTTCCCAATATAATCAATAATGGGCCTGTGTGCATGACAAAAAGAAAGATAATTGTACTTTTGTTGATGTAATCACATGATAACGTGAAAATGGGCACGATTTGTACAAATACTGAAGGTTGGTGCCTGAATATGATTAAGATCCTGTTCTAGGCAGAAAGAAACAGAACACATACAAATGGTTCAGCATAGATCAGGAAGTGAGCAAGAATATGTATGCTTCCTTGTTTGTTTACTGTATTTACTGACAAATATATAAGGAATGATTGTGGCGATGTCAGAGAAATTGTTGATTAGGGTGTAGGAAGTTAGCACCCACCCATCTCCTAGAAAACTGAAATATCCTGGGAAATATTAAAAAGGCAGAATATTTCCTCTAAAAAGAGTAGAAACTCAGAAGCAGAAGCTCACCCCCACCTTTGTTAATGGGTGGGCCATTAAGGCCTGGGCCAGAATACTTTACATAACAAAGATCTCCAGGTAAAGCTATAGCAATTGCTCAAAAGCCCTTTCAGTGCATCATCATCCAGCAAGGCTCAACCAAGCCTGGAACTCAGGACAGCCTACAGAGTTGCCTCTGCATGGCCTCATGGGAGTCTGACAACCAATCAGAATACAAGCTCCAATTCAAATCCCAACAAAGGTTATAAAACCCAGGCACTCTCAGCACCTCAGCCCTTCCTTCTCTTTTCCTTCACCTTGGAGCATGTGATCATCCTTCTTTGGAGCTCCAAGCCATGTGGTCCTGCTGTCCACCATTAAACCATCTTTCCTAACAGCCTCCATGTTTCCAGTGTCTTTTTCCCCACTTGGAACTGAAACCAGAAGGATATTTCTTCCAACAGGGGACATGGATCTATGCGAACTTTTAAATGCAGATGATGTATTGCTACCTGAGAAATGAATGAACAATTTTCCATACATATAAATGTTGCTAGAAATGTATGTGATCTATTGTGAAGAACATTGTTGAAAGAAGCAAAAATGGCAATGAATAAGAGTATGCTGTTACTCATTTTGTTACATGGAAGTGAGAGTTACGTAGGCCAAGAAATCTATAAAAGTAGGATAAATTCAGTGGGAATGGGGTACTTAAAATAAAAAATGGGAAAAGAGATATGGTCAAGAAAGAGTGGAAGTCAAATTAATCCAGATTCAATTAAATAGCGAATGACCAGTTGGAAATAAGGACATTGAGGAGGGGTACCCTGTGGATAGAATGAATGAGAATCAAATGGCAAAGAGTAAATGGATTGAGATTTATTTATTTTATTTATTTTAATTGGTTTTATATACTGCCCTTCTCCCCAAAGGGACTCAGGGCGGTTTACAGGGCAATTAAAAAACATACAATACAAATATTAAAATAAAATTAAACTCAATTAAGCCCCACCCATATCAAATTTTAAAAATTTAAAAACAATGGTTAAAAAACGATAATTCCAATCAAAAAATTTAAAATATCTCATGGGGATAGATCGGCTTGCTTAAACAGCCATGTTTTAAGGGCACGGCGAAAGGCTCCCAGGTCAGGGACAATCCGGATCTCTACTGGTAGCTCATTCCAGAGGGCAGTGGCAGCCACAGAGAAGGCCCTCCCACTGGGGGCCGCCAGCCAACATTGTTTGGCCAGCGGCACCCTGAGGAGGCCAACTCTGTGGGCCCGCACTGGTCGGTGGGAGGTTGTCATCGGCAGTAGGTGGTCTCGCAAGTAAGAGAAAGGGAAGACCAAGAAAGCTGAGGTTGGATGGAAGTAATAAGCCTGGGGGTGGGGGGGAAGGGAAGTGAGAAATTTGAATAGAAGGTGGTGGATGAATCATGGAGTAGATAAGAAGCAAGAGTGGTTTCTAAAAAAAAAGGAAATGGAAGGAAAGGAAAGGAAAAATTGAAAGATATAGTGAATGAATTGGTATAAACCAGTCTCAGGTGTGTTCATTTATTTTTCTTATCTTTTTGCCTTACCTCTTTTCACTTCTTTTCTGCAGGGATTATCATGTATAACAGGTTTCCTGGACTTTGCAGCACTCCATGTTTTTGAACGTTGCAAATATAAAACAGTTCATCTCATCAAGGTGCAGTGAGGACAAGAGTTGCCTTATATCAAGGCATTTTGGGTCACTTCTGAGGCCTGCCATGCCAGTACGTCCAGCAACTAAAAGCCTCTTCCAGTGAACTACAGGGACCACTAGGAAAGTCTTCTGCAAAGCACACGTCCAGGGACTGAACCCTACTTTCAGCCAGTGGACATGCTGGTGGCCTCAGAAACAATGCTTAAAAGAGCCTTGGTGGCTCAGGCTGTTAATTGCCTGCACTTAAGTTCCAGCTGCCTACAACTGCTGTAGGCTCGAATCCCACCCAGGTGCCTCAGCCTTGCCATCCGAATCCCACCAGGCTGAGGACCGAGCCTGACCAAGATTGTTGGGGGCAATTAGCTGACCTTGTAAAAATGCCGCTTAGTAATAAGCAGGCATATACAATGGAATGAAGGCTACTGCTGAGCACACTGGGTTGTATCCCAAAAATTGTAAGCCGCCCTGAGTCTCCGGAGAAGGGTGGCATATAAATGTAATTAAAAAAAAAAAGTTGAAGCTACATGGCAGCTTTGCATTCCTCTTTACCGATACTGTAAGGAGCTGTGACACTTTACAAATCACTTTTAAAAGACTCTTTGCTGGAAGCAATGTCAGAAGCAAAAGCAGCCCTTCAAAGCTTTGCAGTTCCGCAAGGCACGCATTAAAGATGCACAATGAGTCATACTGAAATGGCCTAAAAATCTGCATGGATACATACCGGAGGTCCGAGGCCCACCTTTGCTGTGTCCATCAGAGAGCTCCAGAGATCCTTAGGAAATTCTAATGCTTAATGTAGCAGAAAGGGGAAATTATTTAATCTGCAAAGGGACAACAACCACGTTATAGGTAGTCCTTGACCTATGACCACAATTGAGCCCAAAATTTCCATTACTAAGCAAGGCAGTTGTTCAGTGAGTTTTGCCTCCCCATTTTATAACCTTTCTTGCCACAGCTGTTAAGTGAATCTCTGCAGTTATTAAGTTAGTAACATGGTTGTTAAGTGACTTCCCCTTTGACTTTGCTTGTCAGGTCTCAGAAGCTGATCACATGACCCCAGAATACTGCAACCGTCATAAATACATGCCAATTGCCAAGTGTCCAAAATTTGGTCACGTGATCATGAGGATGCTGCAACTGTCATGTGAAAAACAATCATTCAGTCACTTCTTTCAGTGCCTTTATACAGGGGTGGGCTTCAAAGATTTTGGCAAAGGTTCTCTGCCAGGTTGCTGGGTGGGTGTGGCCATGGTGGGCATGGCCTAGTTAGCCTCCTGCACCACAGCAGGGAGGGTGTGCGTTTTTGCCTTTCCCAGGCTCCGGTCCGGAGGCTTTCCTGGGGCCTCTGGGAGGCCAAAAACGGCCTCCCCTGGGCTCCAGAGACCCTCCGGAGGCCCGTTTTTCACCCTCCACCAGCCTCCACACAGGCCCTGCACTTACATCACCTCCAAAATGGGCCACCTGGAGACTCCTGGAAGGGGCGGGGTGAGATGGGCCAGCCAGGAGTGGGATTTGGAGATTCTCCAAACCAGCCATAACATTAGCTACAGGTTCTCCCAAACCCAGGTGAACCCGTAGCAGCCCACCCCTGCCTTTGTAACCTCAACAGTTACTAAATGAATGGTTGTAAGACGAGGACTGTTTGCAGTTATATTTAACAGGAATGTGTGTCCTATCCATTATTTGGGGGATTTTGCCTCTCTGCTGACATGGCATTCAAAAGCCAGATGCAGTTCTTATTCAGAGTAAGCTATAGATTGAGTGGCCAAAGGCAGAATTTGCCTCACTTTCACATAAAAGACAAGGTATCCTTTACCTCCAGACCCTCTCCAAGCATGTGGTATATCCCTGCTAGTTAGTAGACAACCATTAACCCTAATCTAAGTTAGCACCTTCTAGATTTCAGTGCTCATGAAGACAATGTCTTCCTTCAACAGTGAAACCAATGCCCAGATGAGCAAATACAACATCCTTGCATGAATTTAGGAAGCAGCTTTAGTTAATTGGTCCATTTTTACTTCAAAACTATATGCTTGCCTTCAGAGGAACTTAGACTTTCTGGGCCTGTTTTCAATTGTTTTTCTTTCTTCTTTTTACGATCCTGTAATCCCTTCATTTGGGGTAGAGTCAGGGTGACTGAATGTAACTGAGTATTTACTGGCCAGATGCCCTTCCCGATGCCTACATGGAGTTCACAGCAAATATTTTCTCTTTGTGCCCTGAGAAACATCTGCCGCTGCCTAGGATTGAACTTTAAACCTTCTCAGTGGGAGGCAAGCATCTTTACCTCTAGACCACTGCTACCTTTTCAAAGGTATCAAACCAGACATTTTCTGGTGTGAGGCATCTACTCGATGCCTGCTTTGGCCTACTGAACATTTTTGTTTCCCAGCAGAGACCATGCACTGCAAGAAACGACTCAGTCTTGTGGCTTCCATCCTTGATCACTTATGGTATTCCTCAGCTGCTTGGAAAAAAAAGCAGACAATAAACTCTTGTCGAGGGCTTCTTGCTGCCGTTACAACTTTCCTTGAGAGCCTTCTTGTGTTGAGGACAGTGCAGTATTTATCTTTAAAATTTGCCTCAACTATAGCAGTGGTTAGCACATCCACCTGGAGCAGAACAGGAGGGGAAAGAGCAAACCACATTCCTTCTTTGGTCAAAGTACTATGATAGGAATCACAGACAGCCCAGCCCATTCCTTGGCAGCTGCAGAAAGAGCTAGCAGGTGTCCTTGCTTTTCACAGTTCACTCTCAAGAGCCCAATCATTCACTGGAGCCAGAGAAGTGTCTGGAAGGCTCCCACCCCTCAGCAATTTTTTTCCCTTGGCAAGTCCTGGCAGAGAGGAAGCACTCCGCATTGCCCCGCCTGCAGTCACATTTGCTGTGTAGCCCACCGTGACCTGGAGTATCTGTTCTTCCCTGACTCAACAATGAACTCTGTTCATGTTTTAGGCCTCAGGCTTTTTTTCCTCAAAGAAGCAGATGGGGCAATTGATCATCAACATCACACGATCATTATTCTGTCCTTTTGTCTTGGGACTCTGCAAAGTTGAAAACTCACAAAAGGTGAGCTCTGGCGCAGCAGAGTGAAAGTGTTTAAAGATAAATTTAACCTCGAGGGAGGAGGATCTCACTGCACTTGCATTTCCATCCCAAAATTGCCAAAATTTGCCACATTCCTTCTCTGGTCAATGTACTAGGAGTCACAGACTCCTAGTGTGTGTTCAGGGCAATAAACGAAGATTTCATATATTCACATCGGATGCGAATAGTTTTTCAGAATAACTACAAATTAAATAAAATGAGTACGATTCAGATTACAGGATGCAAAGAACCACCCACTTCCCACAGGTATGCAGCCAGTGGTGGAATTCAAATTTTTTTACTAGTGGTTCTGAGGGCGTGGCGTGGTGGGCATGGCGGGGAAGGATACTGCAAAATCTCAATTCCCTCCCACTCCTGGGGGAAGGTTACTGCAAAATCCTCATTCCCTCCCCACCCCTCTAACCTGCTTTCCAGCTCCGTTCTGTGCAGGGCAACAAAAGAAGACCCAGCTGATCCGCTGGGGCTCGGGAGGCAGATGATAGATGGGGGCGGGACCAGTCAGAGGTGGTATTTGCTGGTTCTCCAAACTACTCAAAATTTCCGCTACCGGTTCTCCAGAACTGGTCAGAACCTGCTGAATACCACATCTGTATGCAGCAAAAACTCAAAAGATTTTTTTAAAAATGAAAAGGTAGGAAAGGTTTTATTTATAGAATATCCCATTTCTAACTAACATGACATTTTTATTTCTATCCTTTTATTGTTTTTACAAATCTCAAGGCGGTGAATCTATCCAACACTTCTTCCTCCTGCTATTTTCCCCACAACAACCCTGTGAGGTGGTTTGCAGGGGACAATTCTTGGGAGTAATCCACATTTTCAGTTGCGTTGTCAATAATCCATTTTGACCATGTAGCCTCTCCCTGCAGTAACTCTGTACAATGGGATTTCATGAAGGTCCTTGGCCTGCCTTTGAGCTCAACCCCTTCACAGGGCAAACCTGTGGTGTGGTAGCCACTGAGATTCCCTGGATGACACTAGAAGCTAGCAGCACACTGCAGCCTGGTGGAGGGGGCCTCTTTTGCTACCCCACGATCTCATCCTCTATTCATCCTCTATCTGTTGGGTTGGAAAGTCCCTGATTTTCCAGGTATATAGGTGATCTCATTTACTAACATCACCACTAATCTTAAGGATTGGTTGAGGGGTTATACCAATGTGGTTGAGGGGTTTCACCCATGTGGGATCTATTCTCCAATCCATATACTGTATCTATGCTACTCTTCCTTGCTTGTAAAAATGGTATAAAAAGAATAAACACTGCCCAGGCAGTCAGACATCTTTGGACACTGAAATGACTGGTTATTGAATCCCCACACTGTGGCCTTTGGGGTGTTGCTGCACTATCACTTGCAGATTCCAAGCAAATAGTGAAAGTGAAAAAGTGAGCTGAGATTTAGCATCATCTGGAACACCAGAGCAGCTTCCTCAGCCTATTCTAGTTAAGCACCGCCACTTAGAAGTTTCAGAAACAGAATTACTCCTTGTCTGAAATGTTCTGGGAAGAAACCAAATTCTATTGTTATTCATCAAATGGCTAATACAGGTAGTCCTCGAGTTACGACCACAGTTGAGCCCCAAATTTCCATTGTTAAGCGAGACATTTGATAAGTGAGTTTTGCCCCATTTTACTTGCCACCGTTGTTAAGTGAATCATTGCAATTGTTAAGTTATAGTTAACTCAGTTGTTAAGTGAATTTGGGTTCTGTTTGACTTTGCTTGTCAGAAGGTCGCAAAAGTTGATCACATGATCCTGCCGGGACATAGCGAAGGTCATAAATATGAACCGGTTGCCAAGCATCTGAATTGTGATCATGTGACCATGGGGACGCTGCAACGGTCGTTAAGTGTGAACAATGTTCACAAGTCACTTTTTTCAGCGCCGTAGTAACTTTGAACAGTTGAGGACTACCTGTAGTGGGAACCCACCACCACACACATTCACCTTGTAAAATTGCTGAAACTCCTGAGAGTTTAGGACTGGGATACTTACGGGAGACCCTGCTGCCAGCAACTATTTCCCAACACACTGTTCGTTCTCACGGACAGGGCCTCCTTGGGGTCCCATCAGCCAGACAATGTCGGCTGGCGACCCCCAGGGGTAGGGCCCTCTCTGTGGGAGTACCCACCCTTTGGAACCAACTGCCCCTGGAGCTCCGGGTGGCCCCTGATTTCCACTCCTTCCGCCGGGGCCTAAAAACATGGTTATTCCAACTTACTGACCTGGACCGAGGATGGGCTATATGGGGAATTTTTAGAATTGTTTTAATGTTTTCATTATATTTTGGGTTTCTATGAGATTTGATCTTCTTTTGATTGTATATTTATATTGTTTTACTGTATGCCACCCCGAGTCCTTGGGGAGATGGGGCGACTTAGAAATCCAATAAATAAATAAATAAATATTTTTCCTAACAAGGAGAGCATTTTTTCCAGGGAAGATTATCGGTGGCTTTTATTGAGTACAGCTTTTCCATTATGGATAGACCAACCCAAAAGCTAACCTACTCCTCCCCATCCATTAGGGGTTTTCCTTAAGAATGGCTAGGAGAAGAGAAAATAGGATTCCTTCCTCTTTATAGTTCCGCAAAGAGGAGCATTTCAGCAGATGGGTCATAGTTCTGCCTGTCCAGAGTCACTTTTATCATTCATCCCTCTGCCAGGGAGCTAGGTGGTTTCTAAATTTGATAAAGGTGCAGACCCCTTGCTCTTTCCCGTTGCGCCCCTCTAAACCTAACCCTCCCTTTCTAACCACCAAACAAGGTGGCTTTGCAGAGAATTAATTCCTAACCACGTTTGGAACAAGCCAAAAGCTTGAATCGCCTTTGACCTGGGGAGAAAACGTACATCGCATTGCGCCCCTTAGAAAAACAAATCAAATCCTTTCAGTCCCTCTTCAGTCTTCCCATTCTTCTTACTTAAGGTGTCTTTCTGCTTGAAAGAAAAATGCATCTTGTTTCGCACCCCCCCCCCAGCCGACGAACGTTGTACAGAACTTGCCACCCGTCCTATTAAAGAAGTGAAAAATTAAGTCAAGCAATGCTCATGCGCAGACACGCCCACGCCTGCAAGCCCAGGTGACTCTTCCGGCTTTGCCCTGTAGCAACATTCCTTCTTCCCGTCCCAGTTAGGTTTTCTTCCACGCCAGGCATTTGCTGCCCCCTGCTGGCCCAATCCTAGGAACAGCAGGCAGACGGCGGGCGCTTGCGCGATCTCTCTCTCTCTCTCTCTCTCTCTCTCTCTCTCTCTCTCTCTCTCTCTCTCTCTCTATATATATATATATATATATATATATATATATATATATATATATATATATATATATATATATATATAAAACCACAACCTGGTTGCTCAAGGGAGCGAGACTGTGGTAACTGTGTATAAGCGCACAATTGTGCCTACCGTCCCTGTCCTATTGTCCCCAATTATTAGTTTCTATTTCTTGCATTTAAACTTAGGTTTATTCTTGTTTCTGTTATATTGTGAGCTTTTGACAAAAATAAATAAATAAATAATAAACTATCAAACGGGGTGGGAAGCAGTGGTCACGTGACCAGCCGGCTGCATTACACTGGATAAATTTTATCTATCGCGGATAATAATGAGATTGGAATGAATTGCTTATTAGGCGATTCCCAGGCAGCCTGAAATTTCGGGCGGGGTTTGGCGGGGGGGGGGAAGCTCCGCACACATCGGTGGGAAGGCAGAGATCGCTCCTCCCGTCCGGCTTCGCTCCCGATCCGCAAACAGTGGCTTGGCAGCATCTTCCTCTCATTATGGTTTATGGGACTATAAAAATCTTAAGCGGCTCCCATTAGACCGCTCTTGGCTCTAACTACAGCAAGGGAACGGGTGCAATATAGATAGATAGATAGATAGATAGATAGATAGATAGATAGATAGATAGATAGATAGATAGATATGAATGAATGAAGTGGATCACAGCTGCCCAAAGTCAAATCTATTTGGGGAAGGAGAATCATCTGTTGAGATGGGGAAGAGGGGGAGGATCTACCTGTGCCACAAATCAGTCCGTGATTTTTTTTGGAAAGGGAAAAAAAACCAAAATTACCAAAAAAATTACCAAAAAAAAGGGTCCTAAAAGTGCATTCAAACTACCGTAACTAGTTAATATATAACCAAGGAAACGAAAGATTTTGTAGAGAGTCTAGAAATACTTCAGAAAATACTTTAAAATTCTTTAAAAATTATTAGAAAAAAATACTTAAAAATACTTTAAAAATTATTAGAAATACTTAAGAAAGTCCAGAAATATTTCACAAGAAGAGCTGTACACTCCTCTACTCGTTGCAGAATACCTTATGCCACCAGACTCGAAATTCTAGACCTAGAAAATCTAGAACTACGCCGTCTTCGGTCCAATCTAAATACAGTATATAAAATCATACATTGCAATGTCCTACCTGTCAGTGAATACAATTTTCATTGTGTGGGTTTTCCAAGTAAGTGGTGCAAGCTTAAGGTAGGTGCACCCTGGCTGGGCTCCCACAGTAAATCATAATATTCTTTGGATGAATGAAAAGTACTTGGTGTTTGTTTAAGTAAACCATGATTAAACAAAGTATTATGTGAAGCCACAGAGTACTTGGTTCAATGTTTGTTTAAAACAAACTTTGGTAGAAGAAAGGGTATAGGTCAGTAGTGGGATTCAAATGGTGTTACTACTGGTTCGATGACTATGTTTTGTGCACGCATGCGTGACTATGTTTTGCGCTGCACGCGCGTGTAAAAAAAACTTTAGCTTTGCCGCCCGGACAGCTGAAAAGCGCTGCACGCAGGTGTGCAGCGTTTCAAAATCCTATCTTTTCCTGCGTTTTCAACCTCAGCTGTGCCGCGCAAAGCAGCTGAGGTTGAAAACGCAGGAAAAGATAGGACAGGTAAGACTCCGGGAGGGCAGGTGGACCAAACAGCAGCAAACACAGAACCGGTTCAATGTCTCCTGCTCTTCAGAGCTATCAGTTCTATAGAGAACTGGTAGAACTGGGTGAGATTCAAGGTGTTGGCATTAACATTCAAAGTCCTTCACAGCTTGGGTCCGGGGTATTTGCGGGAGCGTCTCCTGCCAATATCGAATACCGATCGCCCTGTGTGCGCGCACAGATGGGGACTCCTCAGGGTGCCGTCCACCAGACAGTGTTGGCTGGCGGTGCCTCGGGGAAGGGCCTACTCTGTTGCAGCTCCCACCTTGTGGAACCAACTACCCCTGGGGCTCTGTTTGGCTCCTGATCTCCGCTCTTTCTGCCGTGACTTGAAAACCTGGCTGTTTGAACAGGCCGGGCTGGACCGACCTCTTGGTTTTTTTAAAAAAATTAGTTTTAAATTAATTCTAGTTATTGGGCTTGTTTAGGTTTAATTCTTTTTAAAATATTTATTGTTGTATTTTAGTTGTGAGCCGCCCCGAGTCCTTTCGGAGAGGGGGAGGCATACAAGTCCAATTATAAATAAATAAAATAAAATCCCACCCCTGGGATAGGTACTCTGACTTACAACCACAATTGGAACTAGAATTTCCACTGCTAAGCAAGGTGACTTATGCCCAATTTTACAAACATCTCTGTCATGGTTGTTAAGCAAGTCACTGCAGTTGTTAAGTGAATCTGGCTTCCCCGTTGCTCCTCGGAAACCAGTTGTGAAGGTGCCAATGACCCTGAGACACTGCAGCCATTGTAAATGTATACTGGTTACCAAGCACCCAAATTTTCATCATGTGATTACGGGGATGCAGTGAGAGTCATAAGTGCGATAATGGTTGTAAGTAAGTCTCTTTCTTCAGTGTTGTAACTCGGAATGTTTGCTCAATGAATTGTTGTAAGTCAAGGAAATATGATAAAGCAAAGGGGGGGTGAGAGGTGTAGTTTCCCCCATCTGTGTAGTGATTTGATCATGCTACAGTGGTGTCACAAAAAAAATCACAAGCTCAGTTGTATGTCATTTAGCACAGGAGTCCCCAATCCCTGGGCTGCGACCCACTACCAAGTTGTGGCCTATTTGCAACCGGCCTGCGGGCCAGCACACAGGTGTGCAACACAGCTCGAATTGTGCAAGCAGCAGGTCGGCACACACACACACCTGCATGCACAGCTCGACTTGTAGTCCAGCTGCGTGTACATGCACATGTGTGCTGGCCAGCAACTTGAATAAGTCGAGCTGTGTGTGCTTGCGCGCTGCCCTGCTGCTCACGAGTCAAACTGCGTGCACGTGCAGAGAGCCCTGCCACTTGCCACAGCCAGGCCGCCAAGCCACAAAGGTCGGGGACCACTGATTTAGCAGGTCATTTAACCAGCTTTGCTAAAGAATACAGTAATATACTTCTGGCTTGCAAACAATATTTAACATTCCCTTCCAGCCTTAAAAACTATTTTTACTTTTATTTATTTGTACTAATTGTATACTATTGTGCAAGCTGAGTATTTTTACCCTACCCTAACTTTAATGGGCTTTTGAAAATTTTGCAGAAAGGATATTATTGGGTTTCATGATAGATATCCAAATCATGATTATTTGCAAATTGGAGGGAAGTAGAGATGATGTGAAGGTCTTCCCAATTTCCAGAAGTTTGTTTTTGCCACATATACTGTGAAGAATCCCAGTGTTTGGGGGAGTAGTTCGCACTTCACTTGCCTTAAAGTATCATAGGTGGGAGGGAAAGGCTGTTGAAGATAACTAGGATTTAGATTGCTAGCTATCTGTGGCAGGGGCGGAAAAATTCCCCTTCCAGTTAAGCTCGTCTTCTGGTGATTCCTGGATGGTTCAGATAGTAGAGATATAAGGGGGGAAAGGTCAAGAATTTTCTACAGGAGGGCATAGAAATATTTTGATTCCTAAAAAGTTTGTTAGGAATTCCTCAAACAATATTAGAAAGGCACTGACTGACTTTCCAAAACAAGAGTGTCCCTCCATTATCATCTACTGACTGGATAGTTGTTTGCTCTCTGGGCTGCACAATGGGACTAAAAACCCCAAGTCATGTTTTCCCATAAGATGTCATGATTACCATGCAGTTATCATTAATGATATTCATTTCAGGGGGATCCTAATTATACATTCCATAATATAGTCAAAGTAAAGACTAATGGGTCGGAAAGAAAAGGCTTTCCCCCCTTTTGTATTAGTGCTGCCAACTGTAGCACAATTTCTTCACTGTATCCTAGAGAAAGTCCAGATGTTTTCTGAATAGATTCTCCAGATGCATATGGTGTCTGGGTGAGAGGGAAAAAACCCAGTATCCAGATTTGTCCTTATGAGGAAAGAGAGACTCTCTTCCATTCATCAAGCTCTCCAAATTTGTCTAATCCTATTTATATACAGAGCTTAGTCAGTATGACAGTATTGTTATCATTTTTCTACCAAGGATCAAGGAAATAAGAAAATATTTAGAAGTGCCAAAAAAAAGAGAGGCGCCTTTAAATAATATAAACATTTCTATTGCTTTTTGCTTTAATTGTTCCAAGGTGGTTATCTTTGCGACATCAATGTAAAATATAGAGCACAAAGTACTTTCAACAACTTTACAGAAGGCAGAGGAAGAACTAGAGTAAACAGTGAGCACACTTTGCCTGGCAGAAATACAATCTGGAGATAATTTATGTCATTTTTTTATTAGCCTAACAAAAATGAAAAAAGTATCTAGCATAACCCTGTTTATTTCCTACTGGGAGCTTAACTGAGCATTGCCTCAACAGGAGGGATTTTTGTCGTGATATACCAGTTATATTGGTTCCTTCTATCTGAAGTTGGTTTATCACAGTGAGACTGACTATGGGGTAAACTATAGAATTGTCTATTAATCACTCTTAATTTCAAGGACTCAATGCAAGAGGACACTTCAACATATCCCTCTCTCCCTGGACTTCTTCCAAGCAGCTTCCTTATTGTTGTGTATATAAAACATTGGAAGCCATTGTGGGCCAGAATATATGTATTTATTTATTAGATTTTTATTTCACGTTTATTATTTTTACAAATAAATCAAGACAGTGAACATAGCGAATGCTCCTTCCTCTTCCCTTTCCCCCCCATAACAACCTTGTAAGATGAGTTGGGCTACAAGAGAGTGACTGGCCCAAGGTCACAAAGTGGCTTTTGTGGCTAAAGCAGGACTAGAACCCACAGTCTGCCTCTTTCTAGCCTAGTGCCTTAACTACTAGACCAGGGGTCCCCAACCCCCAGGCCTGGTCTCTAGGGCAGCACTTTAACCAGGCCGCAGCCTGTTCGAAACCAGGCCATGAGAGAAATGTACAAGCATGCGTAAAGCTGTACTCGCGTGAGTGGAGGGTGCTGAGGCTTGCATGCTAAGCTTCCTTCACGCGAATGGAGCTTTGCGTGTGAGTGCAAATGCTTGACACTTGTTGATTGGACCTTTGCGTGTGAGCACAAGCACCCTCTGCTCACATGCAAAACTCCATTGTAGGGCATGCACATGCGCTGCTTGCACAAATGGAGCTGGGCATATGCATACACCTGCCACTCATACACACACCCCATGTGCCCCGAGCTGGGAAGCTGGGAAGGTTGGGGACTGCTGCACTAAACCAAACTGGCCTATATGCTACTATATGCTCTTCTATGTGCTACTCTGCCTAGCAACAGCTGACCCAAGCCTCTGGATAGTCTCCCACTACTTTGTATTCAAAGAGAGGTCTCTCTGAAATGGAGCTAATCTCTTGATAATTTGGTGGGCCTGTCCATTTGACTTCTTGGCCACAGTACAGAAGCGATGTGCAATTGCTACCTTCTGATTATAATGTGGAATGAAATCTGGCCTTTCTACTGTGTAGCCCAGAGTCACCTTGTAGGGGAAGGGCATAGAAATTTAATAAATATTTTAATTTAAAAAATAGCATATGTTTTTTCTATCATAGCTATCATAGCAGCCCTCCCCAATTTGGTAACCTTCAGATATCACTCCTAACAACCTAAGACAGCGTGAAAATAATAAAACAATACTGATGCTTTTTCCAACCTGGTGCCCTTCAAATAAGTTATGTTGGGCTTCAATCCTGATCCTGCACTTAGCTTCTGTGCAAAATTCAAGAGTTGGCAATTATTTGTAAAGCCTCAATACTTATGTCCAGACCCTTTAGGGATGGCATTGTGCCATCTTTACCACCTATATCTTTATGTTTAATGGTGAGATATACCGTAGTGTATTGGGCAAACAACACTTGTCTGGGGAAGCTGGGTTATTTTACTTTATGTATATATGTATTTATATCCCTCTTTTGTCACAATGAGACTGACTCTGGAGCAAATCTAAATCCAAACTATAGAATTGTTGGAAGGGAGCTCTATTAATTTCAAGGATTCGATGCATTATGATGTAGAAGCATAGACACGTTTTAACATACCCCTCCATCCCCCAACTTTCAGTTGTTCTTATCTAATGCAAAGGTGGGCATACATTTAAGCAGGTGTGGCTTCCTTATTCTCACACAGCAAGCTTAAATGTGTATCTGAAACATTGAAAGCCAGAATATATGCATTTATTAGATTTTTTAAGATTTTTTTATTTTTTATAAACAACTCAAGGTGACAAACTTACCTAATACTCCTTCCTCCTCCAATTTTCCTCACAAGGACAACCCTGTGAAGTGAATTGAGTTGAGAGAAAGTGACCAGCCCAAGATCACCAAGCCAGATTTCATGTCTAAGGCAGGACTAGAACTTGTAGTCCCTGGTTTCTAGGGCAGCACTTTAACCACTAGACCACACTGACTCTCAGGTTGGTACCCTGATCACCCTTTTTGGGAGGGGGGAGTACTAACTACAACTTTTACCTGTATTTGCTTCATTTTATAATACAACTTTTTTTTTTTTTTTTCTTAAGTGATATTTGTGGGGTTGTAATGTCAGCCATCCTGAATAGGAGATAAGAGCACACACACAAACTGACCGGAGAGAGCAAAGTCTGGAAAGGCTCATTAATCCTGATTTCCCTTGCATGCAGAATTATTATTGCACCTCTTGGCCCTCTTCTGATAAGGGGCGATGCAAATGTGCAGTACTTATACAGTCCCATATGGTGTGATTCCAAGCTGATAACTAAGAAGAAAATCTCTGCTTTCTATGATGCTATAGAAGTTGATTGAGGGTGAAGGAAGTCTTCTCTGGATAGACCATTTTTAGAAGAACTTGGCCCCTGGTCTGTGGGGAAAATCAGGCTGTCTATCCACTGCTAGCACAAACACCTAGCTGCCAAATCCAGATGTGAAATTAGCAGGATGGAGGAAAGTTGAATTGCTAGCATTAACAAATAAACTAAACTCAGATAGAGAGCTTGTGTATTTTATCAGGCATTGGGTTTATCAAGATACAGTAGCATCACGGTCTCTTTGTAACTCTCTTCTCCCAGCCTCACAGGGCGAGGCTACTCAGTTGAAGGGGAAAATGGCACATGCCTTTAACTAAGGATTTGCTTCAGGCCTAGGTCTGTGCCAAATATCAAATGGGCCCATCTTTCATAGCCCATCCAGAGCCCTAGACAAAAGCCAGCCCTCTTCGCCGGAAGAGCCTTGCCGTCTGGAAGTAGCCAAGACAACTCCCGGAAATTGGACTCCAAATGCTGAATTGCTCCCACAGCCAATTTTTCTCCCAGGAGAGAAGCAGTTTAGCTGCCACCCTCCTCTTAAGCCATAAAGCCATCACAGGCTGCTGCATAATTGCCTCCTTCTCTGAGCTCCCCAGAGGCCTCCCCAGCCCAGGCACAGCAGATAAGCATCTCCCGGCCTGGCCTGCGCTTTGTTGTTGAAGAGGGGAGAGCCACAAAGTGTCTGGCCGGGTCTCTGTTCTCTCCCCCATCTGCCCCCTGCGCACACTCCTCCCCCTCCCACGTCTTGCCCCGGCGAGGGCTGCAAAGAGGCCCAGGAAATGGAAGGGGCGGCAGGCTGCCAGGGTGTCCATCCGGGCCCTGCAGCGAGACACATCCTGCTCTGGAGAGGCATTCCACCACCAGGCCTCAAGCCAAGGTATTTATGGCTGGCCGCTGCTGGCCTTTTATTGCATTTGGTTGTGAGCCTGTTGTCTTGTCTCCTTGTGCTCTGCTCCATCTGCAGGAGCGCTCTTCACACAGAACAGAATTGTCCCTCCAAGGCCTCAATGGAAGAGATGCCCAGCCCTCAATCCCTTTGAACCAAGGCAATTATCACATCTGCTTTCCCCAGTGATTTGCTTTCTTCTCATGGTTTCTCCCCCCACCCCTTCATGTCTGTCTTCCGAGAGAAATATCCAGCTTCAAGGTTGACAGATGAGGATGGGCTCTCCTGGAAGGCATGAATATGCAACATTATAATTTGAGATGAAATGAATGGTAAAGAGGCACACCTGGGGATCAAATTGGTGTCTCAAATAAAACTAAACAAGAGTCATATAAACCAGGGAATATATAACACTGAAGATGTACATTCTTTTTTTTTATTTAGCCATTAAGTGCCAAGGTAAATTACCTTATTTATTTGCACCCATGCATCCTTATGGAAATTTTCCCTGTGGTACTCCAGGCAGTGCCCTCTAGTGGGGCAAGTGAAGAATACCCTCTCATGAAGCCTAACTAGTTACACAGTATAGTAGTGATATTTGTGACCTAGCCACTCCGTAAGTGATTTGTCTTTCATCCACACATGTAAAAGATGCAGGGTGGAGCCTCCCATGTCTTATCTACATATTTTGAGGTTAAATTTTGTTCCAGAGTTTCTGACCTCTTCAGGTTCCTTAGCCTATTTCCAAGATTTCTCCTGATAAATCATGGGTAACATATAAACAAATCTAACCCATCACTTTCTGCGCAATAGAAATGCTGTTTTCCCACCTTTATAATAAACATCCCCCTTCTCCTCTCAATCACTGACTGGTTGTAAATACTCTGACATTTCAGAAATTTAGGTGACTGGGAGGATGTCAAGCTATCAGGCTAGTATTCCTTTTGTAACACCATATATTTGTTAGATAAATCATTTGACAATCCATTGATTAAAAGCTATCTCTCTCTCTCTCCCTCTTCCCCCCCACATTAACCAGATAGCTTTTTTCTTTTAAAAAGAAATATATTAGTAATAACAACTACTTGGAAGGCAAGAGCTATCTGGAGAGGCAAAGAAGGGCCTAAATAGATCTGTCAATTTTCCACAGAATGATGGTGTTATTGGAGACCTGGCAGCAAAGAGACACCATCTCGTCTCTTCTCTTATTATCCACGGATGTGACATCTGAGGATTCCCTTTCCCTTCTGGAGCCCTGGAACCACAGGAAAATTGAGTTGGACTGCAGGTAAAGGTGGACTGCAGGTGAGGCCCCTCTAGTTTTAAAGCAGTTCTGCAACTATGAGCACAACACAAAGTAACCGAAAGGGACCTTGGAGGTCTTCTAGTCCAGCCCCCTGCTCAAGCAGGCGAATCTGATGTGGATATAAATCCCCTGCAGCCGAGCAATGAAAACCTATCCTCAGCAAAAGGGCTTTTGCAGCCAGCACCCCCATAATAAGGTAAAAGGTAAAGGAGTCCCTGCGGATTTTACTCCGTTAGTCGTTGCTGACTTTAGGGCGCGGTGCTCATCTCCATTTTAAGGCCATTGATCCAGCGCTGTCCGAAGACATTTCCGTGGTCATGTGGACAGCATATCTACTTGCATCTGTATGCTTTCAAACTGCTAGGTTGAGTGAGAGCTGGGGCGAGGACAGGAGCTATCCCATGGCACAAGCTAAAGAGCTTTTTCCACCCATTTCCATTTGCCTTTCCAGCCACTGAGGGGAGAAGATTTTTTTTTTTGATGCCAAGGGTACCTGCACGTTAAAAACACTTTTTCTTTCCTCTCTCTGCCTTTTCTGTCACTGTGGGATAGCTAGGCAAACAAAACAGACACAGCCTTAGACTTCTCAACTACTCAAAAACCTGAAAATCATGACCCTCAAGCAGAGGGGGAAGGCAGCTGTTTTTACCAAGCCTGAGGTTGTGAGCTTCAGGCAGAGGGCATGGCAGAAGAAGTCTGTTGATAACTTTCAATGGATCTAGCCAAAATTAATCTTCGAAAATATTTATGATCAGAGTAATCCTTTTATGGTAGAAATATAAACTTACATCATGTCTATGTTCTCTCTTAGGTACATCATTCTTTCAGGAGAGGAACGAGAGTGAGAACAAAACCAAAAGTAAGTACCTTTTTATACCTAGTGAGAGGGGAATGTGCAGTGATGCATCATGGAACTTGTATGCTTAATATGAGGAACAACAAGGAAAATGTTTTCTTATATGATTAAAACAGTTTGGCATTTTACCTTAACAAAGTCAGAAAGAATCACATTAAAACTGGAGCCAGAGAAGAAGACGGTGTCGGGCCGGCTTCAGCATGGGCCTAATCTTCTAAATTCAGCCTATGGCTCCTGGCTCAGGATCTGCTTTGGAAGGTTGTTTTTCTTATTACTGAGGGATGTCTTTGTCTAGGACCTTTGCTCCTCCTTGCATTTCTGTTATCCAAGCCTAACTGGACAGATTAGTTGAATATTTGGAAAAGAGTGCTTCGTGTATGAGTTTTGTTTTGAATGTTGAGGTGGGGGGAAGCAGGTTTAGTAAATGATAAATAGCCACTTCTCCACCCTTGTCCTTTCAGCAGAAGATGGGGAAAAGGGTGGCGATGAATAATCCCCATGATCCTTCCTCCTTCTTCCCCTTCCCCTCCTTATCCTCCCCTGTTGAGCTCTGCCAGATTTAGAGCGTAGGAAAACAAGCAAAGTCATCTGCCTTTTTTTAATTAAAAAAACCCTTTCCTTCCTTTATCCCTTCCTGGCAGGGCTTGGCTTTCCTTCCTCAGGAAAAGGATCTGGGCAAGGGAGAATTGGAACAATGGTGTTGCCTCAGTGAAGCTGCTGTTTCTCCTGTGTTGTTGTCTGTCACTTTACCCCTTTGGCATCTGGCAATGGAAAATGTTAAGCTGGTCCTGGAAGCAGCCCTCTCAATCTCGTTCTCTCCTTGGTTGCATGAATTCTTCTCTGGATCTTATACAGTAGCAGCTATTCTGCTACTCTAAAAAGATCCAGATTGGCACACCTAGGGAACTGACTCTCCCTAGATGTGTGCCACTCGGAGGAAAGCCTGCCAGGCAAATTAGCAGCTATACAGGTAGCCCTTGACTTACGACCACAATGGAGACATTTATTAAGTGCCCCGTTTTACCACATTTCACGCCCGAGTTGTTAAGTGAATCACTACAGTTGATAAGTTAGTAACCCGGTTGTTAAGTGAATCTGGCTTCCCCCATTGACTTTGCTTGTCAGGAGGTCGCAAAAGGGGATCACACAACCTTGGGACACAGCAACGGTCATAAATATGAACCAGTTGGCAAGCATCTGAATTTTGATCCCATGATCGTGGGGATGCTACAAAGGTCGCAGCTGTGAAAATGGTCATACGTCACTTTTTTCAGTGCCGTGGTAACTTCAAATGGTCACTAAATGAACTGTCGTAAGTCGAGGACTACCTGTATTACTAGTTGCTCAGCCTTTTGTTCTTTTGATAAGGATTGGATTAATGATGTTGCCCCTGACTCCAGTTGTTCCTACTTTTTTGTACTTCTCCTGTTTGCTCATGCTAGCTGGCAAGGCAGCAGAACAGTGATTCCCTGCAGAGAGTAAAGGCCTTTTTACTCACCCTCCGTATAGAGTGGACTGGAGGAGAGGAATGAGTAAGCAAGAGGAAAAGTCAAAGGTGGCTGCTCTTAGAGAAGCAGTTGTAAACCTTACTCACTCCTCCGCTCTCGCTAAGTGTTGTGGATGGCAATGGTCAGGCTGACTGGATCCAACGTCCCTATCCACCATGCTACTCAGGTGAGCCAGCCAGGGGTTAACTGACTACACTCACTGTGATCAGCCCCTATGTTGTATCTGTCTGTCAATAGAGACTGTGAGCAGTCTCCGCTTTCTCTCTTAGGCAGAGCAAACTAAATGAGCTTGGAGAAGTAAACTCTGCATGCATAACTATGCTAGTGGCTTCCTCACCTTGGAAGGCCCTTTTGCTCTTTTTCCTACTTTGTTGTAGGACAGGGCAAAAGCAGGAGGATTAGCTCTATTAGTGAAGCAACTGAAGACCATCAAGGAATTTTGGACTACAATTGCAATTTCGTGGCATCAGCTACACTGTTCAGATGAAAATTGAATGCTCTAATGCAGTGTTTGTGAGTGGCCATGCCTACTAAGGCAACCAGTCTATGAATAAATACATCTTCTGCAGAAACCATTTTGTGAGTGTGTCTGCTACCTAACCACAACCACTCAAGTCCCAGCAAGCTTGGGCAGTCCTTGTCCACGATGGTCAGGGGCAAATGTTTGGTGTGGCCTTTGAACTTCACGATGAATTCTCTTGTTCCAACTACTGGAATCTTGTTGCCTTAGTAGTCTTTAAGAGTCAGTGCTTGCTTCTGGAAATGCTTCTTCTGAATGTTGGGAAGTAGCCTGTGAATAGTGTCCCATGACACCATAGATAAATAGGAACCTGAGTCCACTTTCATTTGGCAAGGCCTTCCTTCAATTAGTACCTTCACATGTACTTTTCTGCTTCTCAAGGGTGAAGAATGAGCAATGGTGACTCTGATGAGTTTCATTCTTCCCCTTTTCTACTGTATTGCGCCCCATTTTCTCACTGAAGTTGTTAGGCTTGAAATCTTTGTCAGGAAACTTCTTTCTGCTTGGTGGAGTTCTGGATGATTTGCAGACTCTTGCTAGGTGACCTCTTTTTCACAATGGAGACAGATGGTATCAAAAACTTGCATTCAGTGGGGGTGGCCCCCACAACCTCTGCAATAAAAGTCTTGCCTCTTTCTTCCAAGGTCTTTCCTTTTCTTCTCCATTCTGAGTCTATAAATTCCTTCCTCCACCTTGCTACAGTCTGAATCAGAATCTAATTGCTCGCAATGGGTTGTTGTGGATTTTTCCACATCAGGATGGCTTGCGGCTTGTTAATTTTTTTCATGGCTGCTGCTGAGAACTTGGTAGCTTCCGCTGAAGAAGCTTCTTCTATGGCCTCCTTAAGCGTGATCTTAGGTTTCATTAATAATTTGCTCTGCAAAACCTTGTCTTTAGGCCTAGAACAAATCGATCGCGCATGGCCTCTTCTAAGTTGATAAATTCACATGCACCCCCAATGTCCCTTAAACTTGCCAAGAAGTCATTAACGTTTTGCTTTCCCCTTGATCCCAATGGTAGAATTCGTGTCTCTTAATGAGGCACAATACTTGTGGTGCGTAATGGGCTCTTAATAACTTTTCTAAATCAGGCCAGTCCATTACCTTCACATCTGCAGCTCCTGCCAATGCCTTCGCCATCTTGAAAATGGCCGGACCGCAGTGGGTGAGAAAGACGGCCCTCTTCCGCTTGTCGGAAATGTCGGCGAGATCGTTTCCCTCCAAATACATTTGGAAACGATCTGCATACGAGTCCCAGTCTTCTGCCGTCGGATTGAACGGGGCTGGGGGAGTGTTCAGCACAGCCATCTCTCTCGGCTTCTTCTCCGCGTTGTCTTCTCTCGGAAGGATCCCACCTTGTCGCCAGTGTTAGATTTGCATGAAGAGTCAGACGCGAGTGCTTCAGTGTTTATTAGTGACTACAGCTCATAACAGACCCAATTTGGCTGGTCTGCGCTGCTACTTATAGCCAGCAGCCGCAGTTACCAGCCAATCAGAGTGCAGGCTTTTCCCGCACTTTTTAAACCAATCATTTCTGACATTTTACAAGAACAGTTCAAACTTAACCAATGACATTCAAACCTGCATACATAACAATTCCCCTTCCTCAAAAATAAACCAGTCAAAACCTATTTTACCCACTTCTAATATTACAAGAAGAAGGAATTGGACTGAAAAGACTTTGGAGATTGGAACTGTATAGTTTTACATACTGACATACCTGCATATCTATTTCTACCCTCAGTCTACCACTATTCTGAAAATTGAAGTTATAACACATCTGCAGGACACCAGGTTGGGGATGGGGAAGGCTGACACGAAACCACTTGTTATTGTAGCACATGTGTATTACAGCTGCCTAGCAGCTATTCAAGAATTGTTTCTGGTGTAACAAAAAGAATGGTCACTCTAAGGTGTCTTTTTTGACACAGCTTCAGCTATGCCTGATTACAATTGAGATTAAATTATTAAAGATGAAAATCTCTTTCACCACTTACATAGAAATTTGGACGCGGAGCACCCAAGCATAAAAGTATCCACAAATTTTCAACCTTGTCTAGTGCCATCTTGGATGCTTGTTATTTAGCGTCCTGATGGACACACTGTGAATTAAGTATTGAAAGCTTCTCCAGTGCTCATTATTTTCAGAAGAGATTTACTGTCCTAATTTTGCCCTAATTAGCATTGGCAAGACCTCAGTGGGAGTCACTGGACATCCATTTGGGTTCTTAGCCTTTTAAAAACAATGAAGAAACATGGGACAGGGATCAAAGGGCAACAATGGAAGGTGATAAAAGGTTTCAGGAGGGTGGAAGATCCAGAAAGAAGGAAAATGGAAAGGCCTTCGCTTGTTTATGTCCAGTGAGAAAAGATTTAGAATCAGCAAGATAGACTTAAAGGGCAGGACGGGGGGGGAAAAAAGAAAAAAGAAAACAAGGCAATTAAGGACTGAGAAGACTCCTCGTGTTGGGGTTTTTCTAATCATGCTAGATAAACATCTTCGGTTTATGAGCTAAAAACCCAACCTAAAGGGAGCATCCAAAAGAAAAATGAGAGAGTGGCCTTGAGGCATATACTATTATCAGTTGAAAATTATTCCAATTTGTATGTAAGAAAGCAATATTAATAGATGTATATTAAAATATATATTTCTGAACAACTCTGAAAGATGTGACTGTATATCGTGTGAACCCCAACAGCTTCTCCATGCTCTTCAAATTTAAGTGGCCTTTCTATTGCATGTCAGCCTCTTTGCATTTGCTGTAGGCATTTCTGCAGCATATCTATCAATGGAAGCAGTGTTAACATGGAAGGAGAACAGAGCCTATGGGGAATGTATTTCATGTGAACAGTTACTTCGACAACGTTCATATGGATATGATGTTTTCCTGTAGACCACGCCTTGATTCAAACAGATCATTCATAGCATTTTGACACTGGTGCTTCATCCTTCCATATAACAGGAGACATACCACAGTGTTTTGTAGTGGAATAATCTAGAAATATAATAAATATTTAACACTTTGGGATTACATGTTGGCTACTTGCAGAACTCATGAACTTGCCAATCTGTACATTAACCTAGCCTATTTTCCAAACTCTTTCATTTCCTGCTGTTTTGGTGTCTTAGCCTCCAGTTTTGAAAAGGGTGTAAAAAAGCTTTTTAAATTTGAATTCTACAAGAAAATGGAATTATGCAAAGCTAATTAATGCAAAGTGGGCTTCATTTGCATTTGTTATTGTTAGTTGCCAAAGTTGGGGAGTTGGAGAGTATATTATAGTTGGAGAGTATATTAAGTGTATATGTATCCACCTTGAGTAATGTAACCCAAATGGGACTTAAAAACTTCTTTAGAAATTAAAAACGTTGGGTAATTTTAGTTAAGTGCTTCATATCTGTGCCTTCATTAAGTTGTGGATACACTTCAAACAGAAGCATATCCATGAATTATAAAAACAAAAATATGAAATACAAAAGTCTGTTTTCCTTATATATATTTTACAAGCTTAGGTATGTAGATTTTTTTAAAAAATTCTTTAATTTTTAATGGTTTTTCCCCCTTTTCTCCTGAACCCCAAGAAGGTTATGCTGGATGAATTATTTTAATGTGTTCAAATTATCTAACCAAAGAAAACCAGGTTGTAAAAAGCTCATTGTTGAAATGTGGATTATTGGGTTTAGTTGATTAAAGGACTGGCTAGCAGTCTGGTACATGATTTCCATCCCATCCCTTTGCTTTTATACACGAATCAGTCATGTTTATTCTATTGACTGATTTGACTTCTTATCCAGTCAATTTCATAAATTCAGTGAGAGTATTAACAAATAATTCAGAAATATCTGTGTCACATCAACACTTGTTAAGTGATAGACACTCTATTTAGGAAACTACCACACTCTGTAACCAATGTGTTATTATCTTTTAACCTCTTCTTTTAAAACATCTCTATCATCATTGCTACCAGATCATAGGTTTATGTAACTGTTACTCTTTTCTCAGTGGTAAGACTCCATATATCTGATATGGTAGAATGTAACTTCCCAATGCTTGTGTGCAAATATTTTTAGTTTTGTCCCAAACTCTCTTAATGTTTTTGCTACAACAGTCTAGCACAGTTGGATGATCGCCCAGATCTTTGGCAAAGGAGAGGAGAAGCTCTCTGCTTCCTCCCTATCCAGTTTGTCATTCCCACCTTATTTATTTATACTTGGTGTTAATTGTATTTATTTGTTTTAGTTGTGAGCAGCCCAGAGTTATTGAGTTTTGCGGGGGCATATGTTTGATCAATGAATGAAAATAAATGTTTGAGTCCTCTTGCAGATAGAACTGTTGAAAATGTTTCCTGGTATAGCCAAATTTAGAAGTCTGGTTTAGATGAGAAATTTAGACAGCACTTGATATGGCAGGGAGAATGTATCAAGATAGCTTATCTGGCAATCACATTTCCATAAACTTTGTTCTACTGACTAGGATTATGCGTATAGGATTGCTCTGCCTGGAAACATGGGTGGGATACACCATCCTTTCTTGATCACAGCAGACATACAGCAATGGAGAAAATGGAAGGTATGAAGGACAAGGTGCTAATGAGGAAACTGCCCAGCCAGTCTTGAAAAGAGATCAAAGATGGATGCAAGGCTATTTTGGGAAGGGGGGGGTACCATTGAGCTCTTGAGTAGAGCAAGACTGACCATAAAACCAGCCTCTGTAAAGCTGCTATTCCTCCCACCGTCTCACTTGCAATTTATGGCCTGACCAAATGCAGACAGACAGAGAGACAGGCAGACTGATTGACGTGACAGCCCATTCCCACCTCAACCAGATTGCTGGTCTGGGGGAGTCTGCTGTTGCCCATTTCTGTTGGACCAGACACCTTCCTGGCAAAGCCTCCTGTGTAAACACAGTCACTGATCCCATACAGATGGCCTTCACCAGCTGACCTCTGACCTCCTTGGATTCCAAATGCTCAACAAACAGGCGGGCAGACAGAAAAGCAAAAGAGGCAGGAAGAGCCACGGCAAAAGGGTCATTGCAGCCCCATGGGCATCCCTGATCCATGCCTGGCAGAGGCAGGCTCTTGCCCAAGCACCAAGATCAAGGTGGACCCCAGGACCATGCTGTTTAGAAGGAGGAAGGTGAAACAGAGGCTGTGAGTTCTTGGATCCACATTTTTCATAAGAGTAATTTTAAAGAATGGCGTGTCCCTGGTCACACGCAGATAACCTCTTCCTTATGGCTCAAGTTTATGAAATGATAAAGGCTTCCTGTCACACCTGAGATGTATCACAGCTACTCTTTGGGTATTATCTATGACTCCAGTCATCCTCCCCCTCACCAAAACTAAATTGGGAAAGGAAGGTTAGGAGAGGTGCAGGATGGGGAAAATGCAAAAACCTGGGAATTTATTTGTGAGCTACAGCTCCCCCCTCAGCCCCACACTAATCCTGCCCCTGCAGTGCAAGAGTAGCTGGATCAACATACATACGTTCATCTTTCATCTGTGGCTTTTGTGTGTGCGCGCATGCACATGTGTGCACAGCGTATAGATACAGCTTGATGTTAAGGCAGCAGGCTAGCAATTGGGATATCATGAGTTCTAGTCCCACCTTAGGTAGGGGGACTTTGGGCCAGTCCCCCTCTGTCAACCTCACCTTCCTCACAGGGTTATTGCTGTGGGGAAAAGAGGAGGAGGGGGAAGGAATATTAGGTAAGTTCGCCATCTTGAGTTCTCATTGGAAGACCCTGTTGTTGGGAAAGATTGAAGGCAAAAGGAGAAGGGGACAGCAGAGGATGAGATGGTTAGGTGGGGTCATCGCTGCAGTGGGCATGAATGTGGTCCGAGAGTGGGTGACAGCGGAGGATGGGGGCCTGGTGTGCTATGATCCACAAGGTCGTGAAGAATCAGACATGACGTAGCAACTGAACACCAAATAAACCCTTGAGTTACTTATAAAGTAATAAAGATGGGATAAAAATTAAATGAAATAAATGAAATAAAAACCACACTTCTGTCTAATGCCAAGCTTTAAGATGGCCGCAGCAGCATTAACAACACAACTTGTTAGCCCTACTGCATGATACATGATCCCAGCTATGAATGGAGACACTACATTATGCCAGAAGCCTGAATCTTCAGCTCACATACAGGGAGTGTCACTGTATGACAATAGTTTTATCAATCAGCAAAGTACGTATTGTTTTATGTTCAAAGGAAGTCAATGTGGATGCCCAGAGAAAACCTAAATCTGGTCCATTGTGACTGGACTTCAGGTTCTCAGGTTCCCATCATTTGGCCATCTTATTTTATTTTTCAACTGAACACATCTAGGGCCAAATGTAAGATCTTTTGAGAGCAATTCCTTGAGCCAGGGTATTAAGCCATGGTTCCTGTAAAGGAGCAGACTTTCTGCCTGCCTTCTAATCTATTTTCATGGAAATTGTTTTGATTCCCTGTTTTGTTTTACATCTTATTAAGAGCTAGTTTTAGAACCTAGACAGAAAAACAGGACAGAGATATTAAAATGAATATTTGAAATCAGAGAAGAGGACAGAAGGGGAGAGGAGAAAGAAACAGGGCCTGAGCCCAAAAGGGATGGCGCAATCCAGAGTCTAGGGAACAGAGGCAAAGATTGAGGCTCTCGACTTGTATAGCATCCTGTACTGGCCTCCTTAATCTTGCTTTACTTTGATTTATGATTTGGAGGGAATGTGCAAAACTGCCTTTTTGGGGGGCAGGTGGGGGGGAGAGACTAAATATATGGATTAGGCTGGATAGAAGGAAGAATTGGAAGGGAATGGGAGTGGAGAAAATGACATTGGAATGTGGCAAGATCATCAGAGACAGACAAGTTGGTTCCCCCTATAAGATAAACATATTCTATTATCCCTTCCATGGAGGGTTAGCAGGAGGACAAGCCCACCCATCTCCCATTCTCCTAAAGCCAGTGGGATACATACAAACTAGCCCTTATTTCAGCAAAGATAGGTAGATAGATCAACGTCATAGAGGCCCACTGGCAAGTTTCTAGCAGACCATGCTGTGGTGTCTTGCTGAGATTCAAAAGTTCTAGACAAATCCAAGCTTCTAACCCAACAAGGAACTTTTTACTCCCAGAGCCGGTGCTCAGAGATCTTAAAAGCTGGGGTTAAATCCTATGGATGCTTTGTAAATATTAAACACAATGGGCTATATCCAAGGATGCTTTGCCTTTTATTTGTAAAAGGAGAGGCATCCCATGTTACCAACTAAATATGCATACAAACTTTGTACACACCCCTAAACAAATGTCCTCTCCCCAAAAAGTTGTTCCTGATATTGCTGCAGAATATGAGTGCCTTTTCTGTGCAAATGTAAATGGTTTCTCTTAGTTCAAAACTTCTCTTCTAAAGGTTTTAAGAATATAGACAAGGCAAGCCTAAACTCAAGACCTCTCCAGCTCCCTACTCCATTTCTCCGAGATGTTTTGTGTGGAGATGCTCCAGGCCTTTTGTCAGAGCGTTTGCAGTGTGACTACTATTATGAGACAACCCAGGAGCAAAACACAGCACACAGAGGCATAGACATTTAACAGTGGTCTATATACAAGACATATATAGAAATATACGTGGTAGGCAAATACCTTACAAGGAATCAATTTTAACCCTACACTGAGAACTCTGCAATGGATTCTGGACACAAGGAGACAGAGCACGCCCTCTGATGGCTACCTTTATATAGACACCTCTTAAAGAGATAAAACTTCTATGAATCCATTCTTCGTCTTAGAAGGGCAAAACCCATGCTACGCTGATTCATCCTCATTGCATCAGTTTTACATTGCATCAGCCTTCCAGCAACTGGTCAGCTCTTCAATTTTAATACCTTAACACCTTTGCACTCCCTAAAAGTCTAGAAGAGATTATATTAGTCTTGAAGGGCTCATTCACACATGCATACTCATCACACCAACAGCATTAACCACGAGAGATTAAATGCCACATTTTATAGCAACTGCTCAGTTCACTACACATTGTGGTTTTTTAATTAAGAAAGTTCACATATTCATAAGTGACTTTACAAGTGTCAAACGATAAACGCCCTGCCAGAGAGATGGAAGACATCGAAAAGAGGTTAAGAATCAGATCCAGTAGGGTTCTTCCATTAATAGAAGGAACAATGGTATCAAAGTGAATCCTTCCTCCTACCTGTCTCTAAACAGCCACTTAATTTGGGAAATAGCAGAATTGAGTCAATGGGTAGAATCCTAGAGGCATTATGAAGAGAAGCCCCCTTTGAAAGTAGAACTTCACTCCTATTATTGTACATTGGATTTAGCCGCTAACTTCTGAGTATTCATTCAACCTGTACAGAAAGAATCTATTCAGCTGTTTCAAGAGAGCACAAGGGTGGGTCTATGTTTACACAGCTTGTATTAGGGTATAGCCTTTTTACAGGAGATTAGGTGTTTCTTCCTCACTTGATTTACACATGTAGCATTCATTCTAGTTCCCCTTTCATTCTCTTTGACAGTTTATCTAAACAGGACTCGGTTATGAGAAATCATAGGATGAATATCAAATACCCAAACCTGCTTTTGTACTATGGTCAGTTTGGACAAACTTTTTTTAAAAATAATTTCATTAAATGTTACATTAAAAAGATAAAAGCTAATACTATCAAAAATAAGAATAAAAAGAACAAAATGCAGAAAAGAAGAATAGAAAAGTGAGAAAAGGAATATAGTAAAGAAAAAGAAAAGGAATATATAAAGAAGTAACTTCCCTCTTTGTCACCTGTATAAACAATTTTAATAATGTATCATCTTCTAAAATACAACAAATGATCTCTTCTTCCCATATCTCATTTCTTATCTATAAATAAATCCTTAAAACCTCATTGTTCAGTCTTTCTCAGCAAAAGTATATTAAAGCTTACCAGAGATACCAACATACCTATTTTAACTTTGATCAGAAAAGCCATCTTTATATTCCTTGCCTTTACTTTTAACACTTGGTCTTTAATCCCTTCAAATAATGAACTTGAACTTGATTTAGTTTTCTTTTTTCTTTGTCTCTGTTCACTTAATCTTTCAAAACTTCAACAGTTTCTTTTTTGGTAAGTCAAGTACAATATGGAAAAATATCCAAGTCATTCTTCTGATTAGTTAGTTGTATGTCCATTTTAATTATTAAGACATCAGCTGGTTTCATTTATGTATCAAATATAACACCTTTTCCAGATCATTCGGCATGTCAAATTTTTCAGCTTTCAATTTCCAAGCATTAGGGATGCTCAAAAGTTGTGACATGACTTGGGAATTGTATAGATATTTTGGTTACTTTAATATAGTTTAGATGGTAAGTAATTACATAAATATAACTTTTTCACATTTTTTTGTTTCATTATAGCCTGTCATTTTTAAACCCATGTTCAAATCAATTTCAGTCTTATCAGATAAAACTTGTTCCACTTTTTAAAAGCAGAAAGAAACCACACTTCCATAAAGTCACAATATTTGTTTGTTGAAAAAGAACAAGCTCAGCTCTCAAACCAGTTTGATCTACTTTGGTCTACAGAGCCAGTTTGGTCTATTGATTAAGGTGCTGGCCTGGGAACATGGAGATGGTGAGTTCTAGTCTCATCTTAGGCATGAAAAACCAGATGAGTGACTTTGACCAGTCATTCTCTATACCCAATGCACCTTATGGGCTGTTTTGTGGAGAAAACAGGAGGGGGAAGGAGTATTAGGTATGAGTTACTTATAAAAAATAATAAAGTCAGGATAAAAATCAAATAAATAAAAATAAAGAAATAAATAAAAGTAGCCAATGTAGGTTCATGGAGATTTAAAATTGCTTTCAAAAGATCTTCAAGTATCTTCATGTGTGGGTACTTCTCCTGTACAAAATATGGCCTTTTCTCTAAAGGTTGAATATGTCTATGGATGAACCTCATAAATAAAAGATTGACTCACCATTAACCTAGTTTCAAGCTATATATTTCTGTTTTTCTGGTGATTTCTACCTTTTCTATGCTTCTTAATTTAGATTCTTTTCACACATTATCATTACAGCTTGGAATAGATTACAATGCTCTTTGTGTGTCTGATTTATTACAAGATCAATTCATTTGAATCCAAAGCAGTTTTGACAACACAATTCCATCCTGATATACATAGCTAGAAAGTCAATCAATCAATCAGTACACTTTTATATCCACAAACTTTTATTTCTGTTTTTTTAAAAGATATGAATGACGATTAAGAAGCAACACTTGCCAAATGTCCTATTTGGCAGGACCTTTCTTGTGCCTGATGTGTAGAAATCAGAAAGCTCCTTTGAACAGCTTGTAGGTTATTAATCCCCACTTGCATCCTCTCTACCTCAACCCACAATTAATATTTCAGGCTATGAAAGACTACCCTGCATGTTGCATACACACTTTGTCTTTTTCCTGATTGCATTCACTTGCATTCACAACAGGCAACACCTCTTTTACACCTGTTAAATGTCTGTCTTTGGAGCAATTGTTAAATTCAATTGTCAAAATAATATTGGAAAAAAATTGCTATACGACACCATAGTGAACACTCCAGCCTCGGCCTAGGACATATAGTGAATGAGAGGGGGGGGAGGGAGCAGACAAACAGCTCTAAACTATGCCAATTATCCCCATTAATGAACACATTATACGCAAAGTCCCATTCTTTTCCTTATTTATTAGCCATTTTGGAGTCTGCCATTGTAAAAAGCCAAAGATTTCTTAAAAGCACTTTCATGCCCTCTAGTGTCCAGTTCTCATGGCTGCATGCCCTCTTGGAACATTTAACTGTAAAGTCAACTCTCTCTCATAATTTTTATGCTCAAACCAAGAATGTCAAGATCAAAGATCCAAGATTTTTTTAATCAGTGAACAGTCTGGCTTTTAACTGCAAAACTGATTACATTACATCATCTAAAGAAAGCTAGCTGCTTATGTTAAAATTCTGTGAGAATATGAACAAAAGCAGTTTAAAAAGAACTTGTTTAGAAAAAGAAGAAATCCAATTTTTTTTATTATGTTAAAAAGTAAATTCTGCTCTTTCAAAGGTTTTCCCCCTCTTTTTGAGAGATTATTTATTTATTAAATTTCTATGTGGCCCATCTTAATAATTGAGCAACTCCGATTAAATACATGATGAATTTCATAAATGAACCTTCCCATTCCGCAATATTATACCATTTACTCAAAGGTAAATCCTATTATTTTCAATAAAGTTTGCTCAGAAGGAAATGGGTTTCAGTCTTTGACTTAAAAAAACAAAACATTCACAGTACATATGTAAATCATTGCCTACTTCCAGAAAAAATATAGATACAGTTAATCCTCAATTAGCAACCACAATTGGGACGGGCAACTTGGTTATTAAGTGAAATTGTCTCTAAATAAAACTACTAAAACTAGACTGTGCTTACAGAGTTACTTCAATTTTCCTTTGCTTTACAGACCTGCAAAGTCTGTAAATGTGAGGTTTAGTCAGTGGTGGGATTCAAATAATTTAACAACAGTTCTCTGCCCTAATGATTTCTTCCAACAATCAGTTCACCAAACTGCTCAGCAAGTTAACAACCCGTTCTCCTGAAGTGGTGCAAACTGGCTGAATCCCACCACTGGGTTTAGTCACAAAGTTCCTTTTATATCATCTCCATAACTTCAGGTGGTCATTATACAAGGCAATAGCTAAACAAAAACTAATTGTAGTTGGATAGCAAATGGTATTGTTTACTAATGGAGGCAATGGAATTATTACAGTAAAACATGTTTCTATTCTTCCCTTCAGTTGACTTCTCCAATACACACACACACACACACACACACACACCCTGAATCTACTTGCAATAGGATAACATTAGAGTGTTTCCACAAGACATTTATACATGGTTAACCATGGTTTATTGACTTCATCCACCAAATTCTATAGGTTCTCATAACATGCTGAACAAAACACATGCCATATAGACTGGGCTTACACAACACTCTAGCATGGAAAAGCTGTTGGCTAATGTGGGATTATGAAGGTGAATGAAAGTAGCCCAGGGCTAGGCAACAGCTGGCTCTCTAGAAGTTGCTGAATTGCAACTTCCAGCATCCCTTACCATTAACCAAATTGGCTGAAGCTGCTGGAAACTGTAGTCAGCCCTACCTGGAGGGCCTTTCCCTGGGTTAGATTATAAAATGTTTATGCTTAATGAAATTGATCAAAGGCAGAATTCATGCATATAGGTCAGTGATCACCATTCAGTCTAATGAGTAGAAGCCAAGAAATACCCTTAAGCAGTATTGAGGCAGAGAAATAATTTTGGACTCCTGAAATTAGGTAATATGGTTTTGCTTATATAGGCTCCCTTACTCAAAGCACCTTAGAGTAATTATTTACAATTAATTGGATTTTTAAAAAATCTGCATGCTGACTATACACACAATAGGATATTTTCAAAATTATTAATTAAATAAATAAAACATCATCATTATATATAATCATGAAAATATCACTTAAGAGTATTTATGCAAGTCGGGCATCTCTCTGTATTGAGATATTCACTCAGCCAGTTCTGAGATCATGTCTGAGCCGTGTTTGTACAACAGAGCCATCCATGATTAACTGAACTACAATTTACTGAACTAACCAGAATTAATTTTCTCAATCTGCAGGATACAATAACCCATCAACTAATCACACTGTATAACATGCTGAGTCACCAACTAACCAGTTACATGTTCAGCCAGGCTTATTCTGCAAATCTAGTGCTCATTTCTTGTTTTCCATTGGGCAGAAGCAGAATTTTGCCATGAGGAAAGGTGGAATCACTCCCATCGTTAGCAACATTTCAGTGATGGAGAGATTCCACATGAATCTTTTTGAATCTTTTTGAGCTCAGCAATTCAAAAATTCGGAAAATGCTAATTTGACTGTGTTGGAAGATCTCACACATACACACCCCGAACAAAAGAAAAGCTATTCTCTATCTCTTTTCCCCGCCAATCTATCTCTTTTCCCCACCATGAACAGTGGCACTCAGCAGCAGTGGTGAGGGTGAGCCTGAAATAGAGGCCCAGACCTTAACTTCAGCCTCAGTGCCACCACTGCCACTCAAAAAGGCTCCCTTGCAGCCCCAGGATTTGCCACGTGCCGCTTACTTAAGGCCATGTTTTCTTTCTTTTGACAGGCCCTTGCGGCCTACTCAAGGCTGATCTGGATCCCATCAGGCCTTCATTCTTGAAGTGGTTTCAGAGAATGTACTTCTGCAGCCTCCAAAGACAATGTGAAAACACAACCTGTTCTTATGCAATTTTCGGAGCTGCAGAGGCCACACACAAGCATACCTCATTCTCACAATGCCTGCACACCCTCCAAAAATCACTTGAGAATGGGGCATGCTTTCAAGAGCAGTTGTTGTCGACTGTTAGTGAATGCTGGCATGTCACCCAAAACTTCATGGCATGTCATCTTTGACACGTATATCATAGGTTTGCCATCATTGCTCTATGTGCATCTTTCCTCATCCTGTTGTTTTCCAGATATGATGGATTGCAATTCCCATCACCAGTGAGGAACTGAGAAGAAACAGAACAATGGAAACGTTCAATAGAGGAAAGAATTAGAAAATCCCTGGTTGTGCCTTGGAGAAATATGTAGTTTTTGGTACAGTACAATAGTGCCAAGTAAAGCATTGGTAAATTGACCCCTGAATAAATGCAATGGTTATTCTTTAGAAAGCCTCTCCCACATAATTTAAGAATGGAAGAAAGAAAGTTAAACCACTTTAGCATTCAGATGCACAGTTGTTAGAAGGGTGAGTTCATCAGCTATAGGTACATGATTTTCTGATTTGCTGGCTAAATTCCTGATACCTAAATAGGGCACTAACTGAGCAAAACAAGAATCAGTCTCCCCAGAAACATTACCTTTCAGTTGTCTTCCACCCTCTGTAAAAATGAATGCTTGGGAAGAAGTTCTACATAAAAACATCCAAGAAGGCCCAAATGACCTTTCTCCACTCATTTTCTCTGTAACGATTTTTAGTATGTGCTGAAACCCAAGAACTTATGCAAGCAGGTAATCTAATTATGACTGCATTGATTTTAGGATTGGAATTAGGGTTAGGTTATATTCCTCTTTCCCCCTAAACTGTTTATAATTAGAGTTTTAGCTCCATTGGTTTAGAAAGAAAAATTATCATGAAACCTTCCATATGTGCAAAACCACACAACTGTTTTAGCTAGCTCTTAAGCTTGGCACTAGAGTTATTTAACTCGTTCTTTTAGATTTTAGAAAGTGGCTCCAAAACATCTTCCTTTCTATTTTTCCACGAGTTTGGAATCTTGGACAGAAAAGTTAAAAACTCCCCAGTGAGACAGACAAGGGTGTGTCAGGACATTCAGCCCAAGAAATGGCAGCCAATCATAATAATACTTAATGGGCTATTTTGAAAGAGGAGTGCACTAGTGAGTTTTTAAATAATCCTCCCTGCCCTTTTTTTAACCCACCATCCATACAAAGCAATGTGCAAAGGCTTACGGCCAGCTAGTAGTGGGGCCAAACCAAAAATATACCCACTGCCATGAGTAATTATGAAACCAACCATGAGAAAAGAGATACTTTCCTTTCAAATGGGTGAAATAGAAGATGTGTGGATAAGTTTCACCCTCGCTTTTATATATTGCAAGCCAATATTGTAGTTTTTCAATTCCTTGAGAGGATTAAATATTCCTGGTGACATTTTCCACATGAATATATTGTACAATCTGGAGAAGAACAGTAGCATATTCCTCAATTATTGTGCTTCTTGGAGATTGTATGGATGGTGAGGCAGCGCCCAGTGGGAAAACAGGTACAATAGCATTTATAAACACATGCAGAGAACTCTACAATATCCGACTGGATATATGGCCTGCTGGGGAAATTGCTGGAGCTGTCAGCCCTGCATTGTAGCACACACCACCTAAAGCTCTAGTTGGAACAAGTCACATTGTCTGCCTTATTCCAGGTGCTGTATGTGTCAGATCATGGCTAGAAGGCTTCCCAAAAACATACCTGAAGGCCAGTGGTGGGCGAGCAGGAAGCTTTGTGTTATCCTTGTTCCAAATGACTGGTCCTCAATGCCTGCACCACCAGGAACTACTGTTATGAAGATGAGTCATTTCTTTCTTTTTTTTAAATTCATATTTATATGCTGCCCTTCTCCGGAGACTCAGGGCGGCTTACAATTCTTTGGAGCACAACCCAATGTGCTCAGCAATAGCCTTCATTCCACTGTATATGCCTGCTTATTACTAAGCAGCATTTTTACAAAGTCAGCTTATTGCCCCCAACAATCTTGGGTCCTCAGTTTACCTACCCCGAGAGGATGGAAGGCTGAATCAACCTTGAGCCTGGTGGGATTCAAGCCTGCAGTAATTGCAGGCAGCTGGAACTTTAGTGCTAGGCATTTAACAGCCTGCACCACCAAGGCCCTATTTTGATGATGATGTCGCTGTTACGATTCTCTTTATCAAGTAGCTTGTATACTTCAGACTTCCCCTTTCCCAACCAGGTGCATTCTGAAGTGGCCCACATGTCACCTGGCCCACATTGAGCCATAAGAAAGAGAACGGGAAAACAAGATCATGGAAGCATCTGCTAGCATTCATCGGTGGAAGTTAAAACAGAACCTGGTTCATACGTATGTTAAGAAAAGAGACCAGTGGTGGTATTCAAATTTTTTTACTACCAGTTCTGTGGGAGTGGCTTGGTGGGCATGGCATGGCTTGGTGGGCATGGCAGGGGAAGGTTACTGCAACATCCCCATTCCCTCCCCACCTCACTAACCTGCTTTCCAGCTCCATTCTGTGCAGGGCAACAAAAGAAGACCCAGCCGATCCGCTGGGACTCAGGAGGCAGAGAATAGATGGGGTTGGCGGGGCCAGTCAGAGGTGGTATTTGCCAGTTCTCCAAACTACTCAAAATTTCCGCTACCAGTTCTCCAGAACCGGTCAGAACTGGCTGAATACCACCTCTGGCAGAGACGCAGATGAAGGCAGAGCCGTGTATACACAGGAGGCTGCATTAAGATTGCACGTTTGCATTTTATAAGCTTTCTTTAAACAAAAAAGAAAAAGAAAATTATACTGGCTTTTTAGATGAAAGAAATGCCCCACTGACTTAGCTCAAGACATACACGTTACTTAAAGGATGTGGTACTTTAAATAAAGGTTTTGCAGGGTATAATTGAGGCAAGATTTCATCCTGGCAGTTTTAAACACAAGCCTTAATTATAATATGAGTATTTGCATGCCAATGCTAACCAGGCAGCTAGAATTCATTCTGGCCTCCCAGTCAGGTCTCGTATGTATTTTTGAGAAAGGCTTATGATACAGAATGGTCCCCTGGATTAAAGAAAGGTTTCATTTATCCCAGTCCTCCTATTACTGGTAGCAGGAAATGACCCCCGCAAAGCCCACAAGCTGGGCACAAGGATCCTGCAGGACTCCGTTCTCTGCTTCTTTCCCATTCCTGGAAGGCAGAGGTCTATGTTCCCTCTGAGGACAGAGCCCCTTCCTGACTTTCATGGCTAAAATAAATACATCCATTCACAAAGAATGAGTTGGGTATGACTACTTTTGAATCCCCTTTCTATAAGCCATCTGGGATGAAGGTAGCCCAAAGGCGGCTTTAAAACAAATGCCATTCTTTTTTTTTTATGCCAGTTATACCCATAAAAGTTCTGGTGGCTGCCTGTATCAAAAACAACCCCTTCCTACAACAGGCTTTTGCAACCTCGCTTCCTTCCTCTGCCCATTTTCCAAGCTAAAAGCAAAAGGGTTTGTCCCATCGACTGTCTTCTGCTCCTCTTGACAAACACCCCTGTGGGTACTGAGGGACCAGTCACAACATAAGCCTGCTGGCAAATAGCCTCGAGTTGGGGGTTGTTGCAAAACAGGATGTCCTCAGCATGCTTGCTGGCTCCCCAAAACCATCTCCTCCTCTTCTCCTCTCGACAAACTTTCCAGTGAATGAAGGTGGTTCATTAGCAGTCAAATAGCAATCAGTGCCCAATGGAGGAACTGCACCTAGTGCCAAGCACATGAAATTCCATGAAATTAACCAGAGGAAATCACCTGTTGAGGTTTTCCCTTCACTAAAGGTTGGTCTTTGCTGAGAAACACTGGCATTGCCAGAAACAGGAAATGTTGACACCTAACACTACATGGTTCTTCAGCTCCAGAGAAACAGAACAAAATAGGATTGTTTATTTTTAATTATAATATTGTAAACAGGTTAGCTGGTTCCAAGAAATGTATACAGCATGTATGGTGGGCCCGCGGGCTAGGGCTTTCTCTGTGGCGGCACCGTCCCTTTGGAACATGCTCCCTGCGGAGATTAGAACCATCCCCAATCTACCTGCTTTCCGCAAAGCCGTTAAGACCTGGCTTTGTCGGAAGGCATGGAATTGAGACTTCTGTTCTTCCCCTCTTGTATGTGTGGACGATATGAATGAGCTTTTTGATTTTTATATTGTATAGGAAACTGTTTTTTACTTTGTTGTATGCCGCCTCGAGTTCCCCGATGGGGGAAGAGAGGCGGGATATAAATCTAATAAATGAATGAAATGAAATGAAATACGTGGGGCCCAATATGTGCCAGATTACCTATTCCCAGGTTTCCAGGATTTAAAACTCTTGCTTCTCTATACAAAGAGAACTTTGACCTTAAAATACAAGCCCCCAGATTAAGAATGTGATTTAAGGTGACCCACAGTTAAGCAGAGTCTGTCATAACGAAATCTGAGATAAACATGCAATAATTCACATTAAATACACAATGGTTCAAGTTCACTACACAATACTACCTATTTATTGTGTATAGCTTACATACAAATTCAACTTAAAGACAGTCCTTGGGAATGGCACTCTTTCCTAAACTGGGGATTCCCTATATAATCCTTTACTACTTCCATTTGACCCCAAGTTCTGGTACTGGAAGAAGATTTCAGAAGATGCTCTCAACAGCTAAAGTAATTCATAAGATAAACCCCAAAGCAAGCATAGATTGTGGACCTCTGTGAAACTGGATGCTTTTAGGCATCTTCTGTGAGTTATAATTTACTGTCAATGGCTTTGCTTACTGCCCGGGCAATTTTCCTAGGATCATTGGCTCCTATTAGCAGCAATGCCTTTTCATCCATCCATATTACTGTCCTCTGTGTCACATGTCCAATTATTGTACCTGCTGGAAATGTTATTCCCCAGAGCCTCGGCCCTTTCCCAAGCTACTACACTAGCTTTTTTCCAAAACCTGACTCTGTTCACATACTAGAGCCTATAATTGTGGACTCAGCATTAAATCACTTGTGGTATTCTTCATCACTTAGCTGAGTTAAGCAAGAAACCTGAGGTCTCCTCAATGTTGATGCCAACAGCCCTAGGCAGCTTGATAAATTATGGAAAATGCTGGGAATTATAGTTCAACAACTTCTGGAGAGCCATAGGCTCCTTGCGTCTTTGAGTGAGGGGTTTTTTCCCGCCACCTTGAAAGAGGCGGTGGTGAGACCCCTCCTCAAGAAGCCTGCTCTGGACCCAACCGTTTTGAACAACTATCGTCCAGTCTCCAACCTTTGCTTTTTAGCGAAGGTTGTCGAGAGCATGGTGGTTCAGCAGTTTCCGCTGTTCCTGGAGGAAACTGATTATCTCGACCTGTACCAATCGGGTTTCAGGCCCGGACACAGCACCAAGACAGCATTGGTCGCACTGGTGGATGATCTCTGGAGGGCTCGGGACAAGGGTTTTTCCTCTGTCCTGGTCCTTTTAGATCTCTCAGCGGCTTTCGATACCATCGACCATGGTATCCTTCTGCGGCGGCTCGGGGTTGGGAGTGGGGGCACCATTCTCGGTGGTTCTCCTCTTACCTTTCAGACCACTTGCAGTCGGTGTTGGCAGGAGAGCAGAGATCGTCCCCGAGGCCCCTCACTTGTGGGGTGCCCCAGGGGTCGGTTCTCTCACCTCTCCTGTTTAATATCTACATGAAACCGCTGGGCGAGATCATCCGAGGCTTTGGGGTGAGGTATCATCAATATGCAGATGATACCCAGCTTTATATCTCCACCCCAGACCAGATCAGTGATGCTCTCTCGGTGATGTCCCAGTACCTGGAAGCGGTGCAGGCCTGGATGGGGAATAACAGACTCCAGCTCAATCCAGCCAAGACTGAGTGGCTGTTCTTACCGGCATCTCGGTGTTCAGTAGATGTGCCATCTTTTGGTCATGGGGGGGGGAGGTGTTACCCCCCGTGATAGGGCGAGGAATCTGGGTGTCCTCCTGGATGCACAGCTCAATCTGGAGGAGCAAGTGGGAGCTGTGGCCAGGGGGGCTTTTGCCCAGGTTCGGCTGGTTCGCCAGCTCTGCCCTTACCTGAACCGAGATGCCCTTCGAACGGTCACTCATGCGCTCGTCACTTCCAGAATCGACTACTGCAACGCTCTCTACATGGGGCTACCCTTGCAGATTACTCGGAGGTTGCAGCTGGTGCAGAATCGCGCTGGGCTGTGATGGGGTATCCTGATACTCCCATGTTACACCCCTCCTGCGCGACTTGCATTGGCTGCCGGTTGCCTTCCGGGTTTCCTTCAAGGTGTTAGTAACAACTTATAAAGCCCTAAATGGCTTGGGTCCAGGGTACTTGCGGGAACGCCTCCTGCCAGCATCACACTCGATCGCCCGCGCTCCCACAGGAGGGGCCTCCTGGGAATACCGTTGGTTAGGCATTGTCGGCTGGCGGTTCCCAGGGCCTTTTCTGTGGGAGCGCCCGCCCTATGGAATCAGCTCCCTGCGGATCTTCGTTTGGCCCCTGATCTCCGCTCCTTTCGTCGAGACCTGAAGACTCAGCTGTTTCAGCAGGCCGGCCTGGATTGACCCGGGGGTGGGTTGTTTTAATTGTATTGTTTACTATTGTAATTTTAATTGTTTTTTAATGCTTTTTAGTAATTTATAGACTTGTATTTATTTAATACTTTCTTATTGTAAATATATTTCTTTTTATATGTTCGCCACCCTGAGTCCTTAGGGAGAAGGGCGGCATACAAGTCTAAATAAATAATAATAAATAATAATAATCTGGCAGATATTTGTTCCCTGGGCTATGAGGCCATCCTGAAGTTGACTTCAACATGACTTTGCCGAAAGATGCAACTGGATTGCCAAATCTTACTCAGGTATGGTTCTTCCTTCCTCACATCTCCTCAGGCTGTTTGAAAAAATGAATGCTACGTACTAAGGTCCTCCCCATAATACATATTATGAACAAATTCTCTCACACACATATATGCAAATTGCATGCAGAATTTTGTAGTTATCTGTGAGACTTGGGCTGTTCCCAGAAGAACCTTTCTTAATGACCAATCAAAATGTATCACTCATTACAATAATTTTATCTTCAACCTTTATTCATCAAACCGTACATTATATTCTTTTTAATCATTTTTCCTCTTAATGAGGATCATATGCTTAGCAAGACAGGTCTGGCATAAAGGCAGAAACCTCAGAAACTGTGGCTTCTCCCACAGCACTTTGACTCCATTGTGTTTTGGAGCTGGGATAGGCTTGTCCTCTGCATATTTTTCCTTTCCACATTTTCCTTGTGCATCTCTTCAGCCCCACTCCACCCCTGGCAAATTTTGAACATGCACATTTTTTTTTTTCTAAATCAAATTCTGGAATTTACACCTTCACTTTTTTGCGATTGTGCTGCTTTATCTTTTAGATTCGGAGTTAAAGGAATATTTTAATATTCTAATATGCAGACCTTAAAATAGTACTGTAATGCTGAAAGAGGGAAACAGAAGCGTGAAGATACAGACAAACTTTTTTGGATACTGCCCAAATTATACATCTTTGATGCAATTCTTGACCACATGAAACTTCCTTGGTTGACCCAATAAGTCTAGTTATTTAATGCTGTGCTGCACGTATCCATTTCTTCATTATTTTCAACACAGAACTATCACTATAATCATAGGAAGACTCAGAAATTGTTAGGGGCATTTGGAAATTCAGAAATGCCTCTTTTTACAAAATCCGTACACAAAAATGTGCACACCACACAGGCGTTAAGAGCCTCCTGTGCACTTGCTTACAATTATTGCTGCGTTCAGAGGGATGAATGGCTGGCAGGAGAAAGGGGAAAGTGATTTAAGGCATTTCCACACCATATGAGGCTGGTTCCACTCCCCAATTTTAAAAAAAAGCAGCTTGAAGCCAAGTTGCAATCATCACTTCTGCAAAACTCCAAACACCGACAACAGATGGGAAACCACCATGAGCCAATCAATGCTCATTTCCAGCTGACCAATAGAAGACTGCAACATATTACCCAACTTCATGTCCCACGAGATCTATCCCAGAATCCTGAAGCAACAGAAATCCCTTCATCTAAGCCTCACTACACAAAAGGGGAATAACGTAAATTTCTAGCAGCTCCATCCTTCCCACTCCTTTCAAACACATGTTGTGTGCATTTGCTGCACAGCAGAAGGACCATTTTGCTCTGTGTTTTAGATAAACTGGTAGAAGCAAGTTAAAAACAGTAACAGAGTGATTCCATGATTCAGATTCTGTGATTCAGAGCTAATTTTGAGCTGATGCAAAACATCAACAACAAAAAAACAGGTAGAGTTGTTCCTAGGTAGCAACTCATCTCAATCTACCTATGGTATGGGCAGGAGTGGGATTCAAATTTCTTAACAACCGGTTCTGTGGGCATGGCCTAATTTGTGGGTATGGCTTGGTGGTCATGTGACTGGGTGGGTGTGGCTTGCTGACTGGGGGGTCACTTGGTGGTCATGTGACTGGGTGGGTGTGGCTTGTACGTAAATATTGTAAATATTTATGTATATATTGTATGTATGTGTGTGTGTGTGTGTGTGTATATATATATATATATATATATATATATATATATATATATATGAGCAACTTTTACCCAAAATAAGGCAAAGCAGATTGAGTTGCTTGCAGAATCATAGATTCACTCACTGATCTACTTTTCTGCAATCTGCTGCCTGAGTCTGCACTGAAAAATAGAAGCTTCAGTTCTAAGGAAAGTTCGGCTCTGCTCTCAGGCCACTTCTCCCCCACCCCCCAATCCCCTGAATAGCACCCCTGACTGGGCCTCAGGGAAGCCTCCTGGGCGAAGGCAAAGCAGTACAACAGCGATTTAGATTAGCTAGAAAGCAGAAATCTGACAGGAGGGGGGAAGGGCCAGTCAGTGGCGCGATTTGCCGGTTCTCCAAACTGCACAGAATCGTAACAACCAGTTCTATAGAACTGGTCCGAACTGGTAGAATCCCACCCCTGGGTATGGGTGAATGGAGCTGATTTATTTGCAGAAAAATTCAATCCATTTAATTGTTAAGCATTTTAACAATTCAGGTTAAGTTCTGCAAGCGATAATAGCAACAGCATGTAGATGCATATACTGCTTCACAATGCTTTACAGCCCTCTCTAAGCAGTTTACAGAATCAGCATATCGCCCCCCAACAATCTGAGTCCTTATTTTACTGACCTTGGAAGGATGGAAGGCTGAGTCAACCTTGAGCAGGCCAGGATCGAACTGCCAAACTGCTGGCAGTTGGGCAGTCAGCAGAATTAGCCTGCAATGCTGCATTCTAACCACTGCGCCACCACGGCTCTAAAATGGGAGAAAATGGAAAACAATGAATGTAAAAGAAATTTTATGCTGGAGGAACAGTCAAAAGAAGCACAGCCCTCTGGCACTAGATGGACGACAAGAAACAGAGTCACGCAGCAACAACATTTTAGGCTTGTTTATTTAGAGATTAATACCACTTTTATGTGTTACTCAGAAAAAGTACATTTGACTTCAATGGCAGTTTAAAGTGTTCCATTTAGTTGTAGTTAAGTGTTTTATTTTACTTACTATTTTGGTGCCTTTGAGTCATTGTTGACTCCTGGCAATTGCCTGGACAGGTCCCTGCTGTTTTCTTGACAAATTTTCAGAAATGGTTTCTGCTTGCCTCCTTCCTAGGACTAAGAAAGAATGACTGGCCCAAGGTCACCCAACCGGCTTTGTGCCTAAGGCAGGACTAGAACTCATGGCCTCCCAAGTTTCTAGCCTGATGTCCTAATCACTACACCAAACTGGCTCACTTTGAGTCAGTTTTTGACTTGTAGCAACTGCATAGACTAATCCTTGCAGTTTTCTTGGCCTCTTTCCTAATGTTGAAAGAGAATGACTAACTATCCCAAGGTCACCCAGCTGGCTTTTTGCCTAAGGTGGAACAAGAAGACAGGGTCTCCCAATTTTTAGTCTGATGCCTTTAACTACTACACTGAACTGGCTCTTCTAAATGTTTATAGGGAGGGAGAAATATGATGCAATTTCTATAGCTTAGGAATAGCAAGAAACCTATAGGTAAAGGTGGTATTATGATCAACATAATTGTCATTACTGTTGCAACAAAGTACAGAAAATGCCATCTCTTTGTTGCTATCCAGTGGTCACCCAGGTTTTCGCAGACCAGAACTGGTAGCCCTACATTTGTATGGGGAAGTTTCAATCATTCATATACATGCACAGAAGTGGAAAATCTAACATGTTTAGATGTTTAAACTAACATCCTAATCTAGATTGCATATGAGCTTTAATTACTTTTCTCACTTTAAAAAATTCTTGTGTGTTTGCAGATCGGAAGCGAGTTGTTTTTATGGACTGAGATTTCATACTACAACAAAAATGAACAGCAAATTTGGCTTCTCTCTACATTTACTCACACTATCTTCCCAAATCACCTAGGAATCTAATACCAGGTAAGTAGCAAACAATGGGAAAGGTATTAGAAATGAGACAACACACAGGAGCCCTCCTGTGGCCAACAAAAAGATGGCAAGTCTTTGTTAGTAATGAAAAATCCAGAGACTTTTTAATAGATAGATAGAATACTTCATTGGCCAAGTATGATTAGACATCCAAGGAATTTGTCGTAGGTGCATAAGCTCTCAGTGTACATGCAAACAAAGTGATATAATCATAAGATAGCAATAAGAGAAGGTAGTACAAAAGATAAGAAGAATAGTAATACAGCCATACTATCCTTAGGTAAATATCCTTAGACCAAGGGTCTGCAACGTTAAACACTCATATAGCCATTTGGACCTGTTTCCTACAGAAAAGAAAACACCAGGAGCCAATAATTTAACAACCGGTGTGACTGGGTGGGCGTAGCCAACTCGAAGTCACTCACTCCCACCCACTCACCTTCTGCTCTGGAATATGGAGCGAGTCTCCATCCACCGCCATCACACTTACCTTTTCAGGCCAGGCGAGGAATGACAGGGAGGGGAGGGGTCAGCCAGTGGTGGGATCAGGCAACAGGGAGCCGCAGCAGAGGGTCGAAAGAGCCGCAAATGGCTCCAGAGCCGCAGGTTGCAGAACCTGCCTTAGACATAAGACAATATTGTGAGAATTAGGTGTTCAGCAGAGTGATTGCAGAGGAGAAAAAAAATTGTCTAATTGTTTTGGCATGCAACACCTTATAACTGCATCCTGAGCGGAGGAGTTGAAGCAGTTTATGTCCAGGATGTGAGGGGTCTGGTATTTTCTCAGTCCTCTTTTTTTAAATATTTTCTGTGATAGTGGACTGATTAAAATGAACTGCAGGTCGTCCTTGCTTAACAAGGGTAATTGGGATTGGAATTGCTAAACAATGCAATCATAAAATCTGATATCACATAACTGCAACCACAGTCCTGGCAGTCCCAGGTTACTGTCAGTAAGCAAATCACTATGGGTCATTAAAAGAGGGACTGCAACTTCTGACTTCTTGCTGCCTTCCCTATTGACTATGTTTGTGGCAAGCTGGCAGGGAAGGTCACAAATTGTGATCAGCTAACCATGGGACACAACAACAATCAAAAATCCAGGTGGGTTGCTGAGGACCCATAATATTGAGGTCACATGATTGCGAGGGAGCTGCAACAGGCAGAACTTTGCAAGTTTGAATGGTCACTGAATGGTCACTGAATGAGTGGTCCACACATAAAGGAAAAAGACAGCACATCTGTTCGAAAAAGACAGTGCATCTGCCCAGCTGGTCAACTGATTCTGCACAAAATGTTTTGTAAGAAAGCAAGCCAAAAAATCTGTTTCATGGGGAATGGCCAGGGGAGGGGGAAGAATTGGGAAGGGCCATTTAGGACATCAAGCCCCTGCTCAGTATGATTCCAAATTAAAACAACCCCCACAGATGGATATCATCAAGGGGTGTTGGAAAATCATTCTTTTCATATTCCGACAAAGCACACTGCCATCTATTAGCGCAGTCCAGATTTCACAGATGAAAACTGTCCTTTGATGTTTTCGAAAGTCAGGAAAAGCTCTTGCTCCAAGGTGCAGTTAGTCAAAGTTTGCAGGGGGAGCTTGGGAATCTTTGAGATTACATCCACTATTGGCGAAGGCAAAAAGCAGCTACAGTTCCAGGTATGGAACTGGAAGGATGGAAAAGGGATTTAATACAGAATTGTCTTCCCCAATGTGGCCGTGGGGTCTGAATGTGTTGAGACCCCAAGTCTAAGTTAGGTTTCTTGATATTTTAGCATCAAACTGAGGAAAACTAAGTCTTTGCAGCAAACTGAGAAAGGTTCAGAGATCTCACTTTGCTCTTATTTTAAGATGTTGAACCCCATATGCTGAAAGGTGCTTGAAGTTATAATTCAGCATGAATTGAACAGCCACATGTTTTTATTCATGCTGTAATATATACGTGGCTTATTCAAAATAACAAAGAGAAATAACAGGCTTCTGGCTTCTTACAAACTAACAGTTTTATTATAGGACAAGCTTTCCTGGATTCTATTCCACTTTACCTAATCTGTGGAGAGAGAGAAGCATTATCCGTGCATGAGAATTGCACGGCAGAAAAATGGAGTAGGGACCATCATAAGAAGAAAACACAACAGGCATAATCCCAGTTTAACACCGTTATTTGCAGGTAGGACAAAAGTACAGTAAGCCAGCACATCTGATTGCTCTAACACAGCCAGTTTGGTCTAGTCGGTTAAAGCACCAGGCTAGTCCCACTATAGACTTGAAAACTGGCTGGATGACTGGACCAGTCGTTCTCAGTCCAATTCATCTCACAGGATTGTTGATGTACAGAAAATAGGAGGAGGAAAGAGTATTGGGTATGTTAGCCACCTTGAGTTATTCATAAAAACAATGTAAAAATAAAGGCAGGATAAAAACAAATGCGTAAATAAAAGAAAATCTAAACCTATAGTGGTAACTCAGAGCCCTGGTGGTGCAGGCTGTTAAACGCCTAGCACTTAGCTCCAGCTGCCTACAATTAGTGCAGGCTCGAATCCCACCAGGCTCAAGGTTGACTCAGCCTTCCATTCTCTCGGGATAGGTAAATTGAGGACCCAAGATTGTTGGGGGCAATAAGCTGATTTTGTAAAAATGCAGCTTGGGGGCCAAAAGCCCTAGTAATAAGCAGGCATATACAATGGAATGAAGGCTATTGCTGAATGCATTGGGTTGTGCTCCAAAAAATTGTAAGCCACCCTGAGTCTCCGGCGAAGGGAGGCATATAAATGCGAATTAAAATATAAAATAAAAAATAAAAAAAACCTCAGACAACATATGCTGATAGGTGGAAACAGATGTAGAGCTCTACCCTTCTCACAAGTAAAATGCCTTCCATGTTTCAGATGAAGGATCAGGCCTTGATAGTGTGTGTGTGTGTGTGTGTGTGTGTGCGTGCACAGGCACTTGTACAGCATGCATTTGTGGAAAGAGATACCACTACTTCAGTCTTTTTTAACCTTGGCAACTTTAAGAATCCCCCCAAGCAACATGCTGACTGGAGAATTCTGGGATATGAAATCCAAACATTTTAAAATTTGCCAAGGTTGAAAAACACTGCATTACCCACACAATCCCAGTTAGGTTTTAATGTTACATTTTGCAGACAATGAAGAGAAAATTAATATTTAAAACCAGTCTCTGTGCATAATGGTGTCTATTATTCAGACAGGACAATGGCTAGGCCTGCTAGGACAAACTCACCTATTGCCCTGCATGTGCAGCCTAAGACTCGCCCAATACTCCCTATTAGAGACTGCAAACATCGGGCAACCAGGCTTTCTTTCATTACCCATCTTTTAATCAAGAAGCCTCAGAATTTCTTCTTGCAGTAATTTTTAAAAAATCCTTTGTGCCTCCCATTCCCCCCAGAACAGCACCTTCAAATTGTTCTCTTCCACCTGAAAGCTGCACAGCAAAAGAAGTTGCGAATTATATCTTCCACATATAAATCCTGCTGACTCGGTCTGCTGATATATTCCCCTATCACCTGTTTCCTTTGCCCTGCTGCATTTAATTCATACTAATTAGGATAATTAGCATTGTTCTGGGCTCCCCACCCCCCTTCATGAAAAGAGGTGTATGTATGTATGTGCATGCATGAACGCACACATGCATATATCCATTTAACTGAACATGTTAGGGATTTCTTTGTGCACCTGAATCTGCCAGAAAGTGGCCTTAGAGTTATGTCAGAATTCAAGCCATCCATTACAATTCCAAGATAGATAGATAGATAGATAGATAGATAGATAGATAGATAGATAGATAATCGCCAGATAGCTAGATGGCTGGATAGCTGGATAGCTAGATAGCTAGACACAGACAGACAGATGAGAGAGTCAGACATAGATCAGACAGACAGACAGAGAGGGAGGGAGAGGAAGAGGGAGACAGGAATCCTGCTTGTGTGGAATAGATTTTTCATGTGTCAATCTGCAGAGAGTAAAGAAGATGCCCTTGACAGAAATAGACAAGCTTCCTTATCAAAGCAACAAGGGGAACAATTTATCTTTTTTTTTTTTTAATTCCTATTTATATGCCGCCCTTCTCCGGAGACTCAGGGCGGCTTACAATTTTTGGAGCACAACCCAATGCGCTCAGCAATAATCTTAAGTCACAACATGCAGAAAGTGTGTGAAAGTGGCCCAGACAGACACTTCCTTCATTCACCTAAGTAAAGGAAGTGGAGGGGAAGGCGCAGCATAATCAGTCTTGCAAGATTTTGTTGATACAGACAGTTTCAATCCAAGTATTCTGAACCTTCCCGTCAAGTGGATTTCTGGCCTGGGCTACCTGTTGGGGCTGACACAATCTTAGGTGGGATGTATAGCAGTTCTTTTCCTAACCAACTCTCCCTTTGGAAGGGCGTGAAGCTTGGGGAGGGGTAGATTTTGTCTCTTCTAATGGCGATTTGCTCTGCATTCTTTCTCCATCTCCGTCACCCACCAGCTGGTGTCAGATCTGGGATATGTGCCACCAGCATGGCCATTCCCTTCAGCACTAGCTGAGGATGGAGCTCAGTCATTACTATTGATGCATCCTTTTTCTTTGTTTCATGCCCTTCTTCCATCTGTTACCTGCTACTTGGTCTGATTTTAAACACTGGCAGATAAACAGGTGCAGAACAGGAGTGTGGGATGAAGAAGGTGGGTTTCCTCCATCTCACTCCATGCCCTCCCCTCTCATCTATTAGTTGGGCAACTTGGCAGGTGACTAAATCCAGCACTCTATGCATCCATTTAAACTCTCCCCATTCCCCATTAATGTTGTTTTTCCTGTTAAGGCTTGATGGAAAGAGAAATTAAGCCCAATTGGTTTACATTTAACTTGCCTTCATAAGAACAGCACTCTTCATTTGCCTTATTACTGCTGCAGAAAAACAACTGACAACGAGGATGGCATAATTTATGTCAATATACTTTTCTGCCAACTCAAGGACTGATGAATAGTGTTTCAACTTTGCCACCTGGATGTATCCTTAGGCTAATCTAAACTTTCATTGCCTCTTTCACTCCCACCAAAGGGATGTTAAATGCAAAAGCTGAAAACCCCGAGCAATGGGACAGTTCCCAATGGATATTCTGGAAAAGCTAATGTGATGTAAGATGATGGATGGATGGATGGATGGATGGATGGATGGATGGATGGATGAACTGATAATATCAAGTCATTTTCAACTCCTAGAAACCACACGGATTTTCTCCATGATGATCCAACCTGCTTATTCAGGACTCCCAATGGAGCATTAATCACCACTGTAACCGAGTCTGTCTACCTTGTAGATGGCTGTCCTCATGGCACTAGATACTAATATAAAGTTATCAATAGCAGTCTCTTTCCACAGAACTCTTGAATTAGTAGATCCAGGTTATGCAGGGAGGAAGAATATTACAGGTCCTCTCCACCAAATTTACCCCCTCTGGAGACATCACCTAATCACTATCACATCCCCTCCAATTAAAAGAAAAAATGTGTCCCTCTACCTCAGAAGGTTTTTTTCCCCACTCCTGATTCATGGAACTACTTTCTGATTAATTGCTTCTGGAAGGACATTACACACAATAAGTAAGCTTAAAACAAACTGTAGGTAGCTGTTTCCTATCTGCACTGGGGGAGAGTAGGCATACTCACCAATAAGCCATGCTTTTAATTCATTATGAGGTCCAAATAGATCCAATATTTTAGAGAAAGCAACCACCTCAATATATCCTTTTAATCTCAGGCAATGAAATGACCCAAAATATATTCATTACCTGTAATACACCTGAAGATGTTTCCACAAATAGCTACCACCCTTGAGGATGCTTCTACAAATAGCTATTTATCTCCGTCAGTGATGGAGTATCCAGATAATAACATTGTCCACTGACTATGTAATTTCTACTGCTTTTTGAGTTTTCATCCAATCTTTTCCAAGACATTACAGGACAACAGAGTGTTGATTATAGAAAAACTGTATCTCAGCATGAGGGACCTTTGTATAGATACAACAGGAAAATCAAATTTGTGTCTCCTCTAATCCAGAGGTTGAAAATACCCATCTAATTTAGATTGCCTCCAGGACAAGGACTCCTACTCCCAAAAAGTATAAATAGTCAATCCCCTAAAGTCTTAAACCTCTTCATCATCTAAAGCTTCTGAGAACCAACACACAAACTATCAGTCAATAACATGGCATTTGTAGCTCATGTAACAGCTCCATATGACATCTATAAGAAACCCAAAATTAAATAAATTAAATATATGGAGAGATAGCCAAAATCTTGTACTTGTTTCATAATTTGTTCCCATTTAATGCCTTGCAAAAATATCACAGATTATGAGATTTTGAACAGGAATTGTAAAGTTTTTTTCAAGTTTTGGTGAATTCACAATATTTCATCTATGTAATCCCAGTTACCAAATGCAGTGTCACCATTCAGCTTCATTTAATTATTTCTAGCAAAGGAGAATCTGCCACTTTTCAAGGCTGGCTGTTCTGTATTGGACAGATGTTACCATCGTGAAATGTCACCTGATGTCCAACCAAAATCTTCTTCTTTGTAATCTAAACCTTTGTTTGCAATCTTGCCTTCTACATGACTGCCTTTTAGATATTGGAAGAGAGATCTATCTCTCTTCACAGACATCTCCATTCATTCCTCATAATTATTTTTCTTCCAAGGTTCTCTTATCGTTTTGGTTGCTCTTTTCTATACAAGCTTCAGTTTGACAATGTCCTTCCTAAAATTGGACTCCATATTCTAGATGTGGTCTGACCAGTTCAGAATAGAGACAAATGACGGCATTGCCACAGCTAAGGCAAATAACTGTTTCCATCATGAGTTTACTTACTTTAGCCTTCTCATGAAGCTCATGCTTTAGAAGTCCTTGGAATCTAATGTAATTAATTCAGTGATTAGCACATACTGTCACTTCAGCTTTCTCTAACCTGGTGTCCTCCAGACGTGTTGGGCTTCAAACTAGAGTCCTCCAGCTACGATAGCTTGACTAGGCCCACTGGGAAGAAAGGAGTGGCCCAACACTTCTAGAAGGCTTCAAGTTGGGGAAGCCCAAAATGCAATGCCTCTCTGAATTTTCAGACTTGTTAATGTAGATTCAACTCAGAAGTCTTTATATGCAAAGAAAGTCCTCTTCCACTGAGCCACAGCCTTTACATTGTTTGTGTTCATCTCCTCTGCATACTTACATGGATATACAACCATAAAATAAATTTCCCATGGAGATCTTAAAGCTACAGAGTTTATTTAGAGTTTATGCTTGACCCGTACTCCTCCCATATCCATAGATACTCCTTTTACTTTAATTGTTCTCTCGCACATCCTGCAAAGACCTTACCTTTCTTTAATTTAATTTAATTTTAAAGAAGAAGCAATGAGCTATCTGGAAAATGTTTCGCTGAAATGTTATTTCTCTGCCCCAGGCAATATGAGCACTAATGAACACCACATTGAAGATTAAGGCCAAATTAACTAAGACATTATCTCTCTAAATATCAAGCAAGTGACCACGAACTAACACAAAAAAAAACAAGTTGAAAAAATTAATTCAGAAAGTTAGTAAGAAAAGTGATACAATCAAAGAGAGAGACTGAAAAATTCTTCCCTGCAGCCTCAAAGAAAAGATAACAAGAGATTTTCTCTCCCATTTCTGCTATAACTCACTCTTTACCAGCTGCTTCACATAGAGGCACCTGGTAAACAATCCGGCCAGACTAGTCCAGCTCTGCCTACTACAGGTAGCCCTCCACATATGACTACAACTGCACAAAACGTAGTCACCGAACCAATAGTAACACCGGTTGAATCCCACCCCTGGATACTGCCCATTCTCTTCTACCAGCCCTTGCATGTTCCATCAGTTTTCCCATCTTTAGTAAATATTCCAGCAAGGCACAACACATTAATTTATTTACTTTAGTTTCCATCCTTCAAGTATAATTTGAAGTCTTTCATTTCCTTGTGATTGATGCATTTCCATTTATCTTTAATGAATTAACTTTCAGATCTATACTTACCTTTGCATTATGCAGCCTGTCCATCACTTGTTGCAATTCATTTGGATTCTCAACCAGCAACATGGCATCAACTCCATGTAAAATGACATGTACATGTGTGTTTCTAGCGACCTGCTTCTTCTTCTTCATCACAGTGTTCATACAGTTATTGTTCAGTTATTTTAAATTATTCCCTGCTTAGAACTGAACATTTCGCGAAACATTCCAATTGCCACATGCATATCACTTTTATTGCATTCCATAAGAAATGTTCAGTTGTGTACTTGTGCAAAATGTTCAACAATCAAAACGTATGTACTGCTGGCTTTCTCAGATGCAAACATTTTTCTGGTACCTTCTGGAAAATAAAATCTGGACAGCATATTCTGTCTGGCTTAAGCCTAAATTGTACTTCCCAGATTTTGTTCATTGTCATCACTTGTATCATTTTTATTAGAGTTCTAGCAAATGTCTTTCCAGGCGCTTTTAAACTAATCCCCCTATAGTTTAGGTATTCACTCTTCCTACCATTCCTTTTTAGAGCAGGACAATATTAGCATACTTCTAATCATTATCCACAGATGAACTCTTCACACCCATTAAATAAATCACATAACCACTGTGCAAAGGCAAACTGACATCCATATTTCTCCAATAACATTGTGTATCTCAGCAGTCAGAGGCATTGATGTACGTTTGATATTATGCTTCAATATTATTATTCAAATTTATCCCATATCATTTCATCATTTTATTTTAATATCTCTATCACATGGTGCTTATTATTTTCAAAAGCATTCTGCAATCTCCTCTGTCCCTTTTAATTCTAACTATTCCTTCTTTTCTTTGACTACATTGTTTGCAATTGATCTTTTCTTTCTATTTCATATACAATAATGTTGTTTTTGCTAAATCATTTTGTTATAAGCATTTTGTCATCTACAGCAGGGGTTCCCCAACCCCAGGTCCATGGGCCGGCACCAGGGGTGAGATTCAAATTTTTTAACAACTGGTTCTGTGGGCATGGCTTAGTTGGTGGGTGTGGCCAACTCAATATCACTCACATTGACGCACGCATCTCCTCGCCTGGCCTCTCATGACTGTGGGAATGCTGCAACAGTCATAAGTATGAAAAATGGTCATAAGTCATTTTTTTCAGTGCCACTGTAACTTTGAATGGTCACTCCACACAAGCAAAGTACCAGCAAAGGAGGGGGGGAAAACTCCAGAGAAGTTCCAGAGACAGGAAGTCTAATCCTGTCAAGAATGTAATAAGGGTTAACGGAGAGGCAGTTTCTGTAAACAACACCAGAATGTTTCCTTCCTTACAGGATTAGGCCAGTAATTTCTTCTAACAACCAGTTCTGCAAGCTGCTTAGAACAGCCGTGGGCAAACTACGGCCCGGGGGCCGGATCCGGCCCGTTCGGCTGTTCTATCTGGCCCATGGAGCTGAAAGAGCGGAGGGTTCTCTTGCTCTCCCAGAAGGCTACGTGAAGTAATCTAACTTTGAATTTATATTAGTTCACACAAACACTCCATCCATGCTTTTGTTCCGGCCCTCCGGTCCAGTCTAAGAACCCATTGTGGCCCTCAAGTCAAAAAGTTTGCCCACCCCTGGCTTACAATGTGAACAACCAGTTCTAGTGAATAGGTGTGAAGTGGTAGAATCCCACCCCTGGCCGGCATCAAGGTGCAGGATGCCAGAAACCAGGCCACACAAACAAGTGAAGACCCATCCAAGTGAAGCACACAAAATCACGCCCTCTCCTGTCTGTGGAAAAAAATGCTCTCCATGAAACCAGTCCCTGGTGCCCAAAAGGTTGGAGGCCGCTGATCTGCAGCTTCTTTGCTTCATCATATTACCTAGCATCCTCATATCTTCCATTAGCACAATTCCACACACTTCTAAAACACCTATAATCTACTTATTTTCAATCATCAGTCTGGAACCCACATTACGTATCTGATATTAACACAGTAGAGAAAGTCCAGAAATATTTCACAAGAAGAGTTCTCCACTTCTCTACTCATAGCAGAATACCTTATGCCACCAGACTCGAAATTCTAGACCTAGAAAACCTAGAGCTATGCCACCTTTGGTCCGATCTAAATATAGTATATAAAATCATACATTGCAGTGTCGTTCCGGTCAATGAATACTTCAGCTTTAACCATAACAATACAAGAGCACACAATAGATACAAACTCAAGGTTAACCGCACCAAACTTGATTGCAGGAAATACGACTTCAGCAACAGAGTGGTCAATGTCTGGAATACTTTAACCTTAGACTGTCTGCTACTGACCTCACCCCTTTCCCAAGAGGTCTGTAGGGGGCGTGCATAAGCACACCAAAGTGCCTACCATCCCTGTCCTATTGTTTCTTTTTATTTTTCTTATATGTATCCATTTCATGTATTCATAACTATGTTTATACCTATACCTATTATCTTGTAAGCGATTGACAAATCAAATAAATAAAATAAATAAAATAAAATCTCTTCCAAACGGCCATCGTAGCCTCTTTTCTTATTTGCACATTCCATTTACTTTCCAGGGACATTATCTGTTCTCCAGTCCTTTTTCCATATATAAGTCATGGTTTTTCTTCTCTTACTCTTCCTACTTCCATTCTAATTTCTTTCACTTTCTTCTTTTTGTTCCATGCCCCTTTTCCTTCTGAGAGGCGCTCTTTGCATTATGAAATAGCAATTTGTCCCACGTTCCAAACCACTCTTTCTTCTCCATTAATTTTCTCAGTCTTTAATCCTAAACAATGAGACTGTGCTTTTAAATTACTCCCTTTTCCACATATGGATGTGAAGCAGGCCGTCATGGACCGGTGCTTAGAATGAAGAGAGGAAAATCAGTAAATATGCTATAAAACAAAACAATTGGTGCTTTGATGGGTCTCTTATAACAGAAAGGGCCATTGTGACATCATGGAGATTGAAAATTCCACAATGTTGGTAACATTGTTAGGTACAGATGTTAAGACAAGCAGGTGGATAACTAAGACAGGAATCCGGGACCATGAAAATCATGTATATCCAGCCATAGTTCCCATGCCTACAGCACCAGGAGGCAGGGGATGAAGGTTATACAGACCACAGATCTGGTGAATCAGCTCCTATGGAGCTGGTTTCAAACAACCCGGTAAGTTATAAAACCAGAATTCTCACCGAATCACCTACTGATAAAATGTGTACTTTAATATGATTGGGAATGACCGTGCAATTTACAATTTTTGTCATGGATCAAACAAAAAAAACTATTTTGCTTTTGATCGGTGAACCCTGAACTTACAATAATGGACCACTTGCCCTCAAAAGCTTGAAGCTCACCACTGCAGTAAGTCATTTCTGCACCAAACCAGAACTAATTCAATCCTTATTCTCCACAGAGAAACCATTACACTCCTGTTGCAGTTTGCAGAATACCAGGCCCAGAGGTTATTCCAACAACTTTCCAATAACCACTTACTGCAATTGATTCCATGTTGGAGATGCTTTTTCAGGTGGGAACCTCTAGGAACAAACTAAACAGCTAGAGCAGGGAAGATAATAGGTACAGAAGGGAAAGAATATATAGCTGTCTCTAAAAAGGACTCACTTTGCCAAAGATATTCATTGCTCACTGAATTGTTGCAAATTTTATCGCCAGTTATTAAATCTGTTATTTTTAAAAGTTCTCCTTGCATTCCATTAAAAAGCACTCAAATTAATGTACCATTCAAATAGTTAAAATGCTTTTAAATTTTTATATGGATAAACAGCCAAACACTGATAAGTAACAGAAAAACAACGGCTAAAAAAAACCCCAGATAGAAGATGTTTGCATGCCATTAATAGGAACCACATGATAAATTTCAAAAGTCCTTGCACAAAAATAAAACCAGCTGGGGGACTCCATCACTGAAACTGCCCTATCTTTGGAACTGAACTGCCTTTAAATACAGCTGTTTGGGTAAACCGATAAATTAAAAACAGTGATAAGGATTTCAAATATGTATCATTTGCACTGAAGTGAAACTTGGGTTTTGGCTGTAGTTTTTCTGCTACTAACTCGTATTCAGGATGCTTCCAAAATGATTTATTTAACAAACTTTCCAAGTCGTGGTTTGATTTTACAGTCTTAACTCTTTTCTATTTGATCCAATGAAGAATGAAAGCTCAGCTCACAGCACTCCAAGAAAAGGATGAAAGAGAGAGAACAGATGCTAATCAGAAGAAACGCGCTACTAATCAGCCAAGGGAAGATGGCAGAGAGAGAACATCACTGCCTTCTAAATCTATCTACGGCTTGTTTGACAATGATGGGCGGTTAGATGTCTTTAATATGCGGAAGCTGGTCTATGAGAGAGGTAAAGACGGGATACGTCATGGCCAATGGTGGGATTCAAAAAATTTTACTACCGGTTCTCTGGGCGTGGCTTGGTGGGCGTGGCAGGGGAAGGATACTGCAAAATCTCCACTCCCTCCCCACTCCTGGGGGAAGATTACTGCAAAATCCCATTCCCTTCCCACTCCACTAACCTGCTTTCTAGCTCCGTTCTCCTGTGCAGGGCAACAAAAGAAGACCGAGCCAATCAGCTGGGAGTCAGGAGGCAGAGAATAGATGGGGGCAGAGCCAGTCAGAGGTGGTATTTGCCGGTTCTCCGAACTACTCAAACTTTCTGCTACCGGTTCTCCAGAACTGGTCAGAACCTGCTGAATACCACCTCTGGTCAGGGCAAAGACTGAAACCTGGGTTTACATATGTCATTTCTGTGGTGAGAAGATCCCAGTAGACACCAAAAAAGCAGAGCTGGTTCTGACCAACGCAATCAGAAAGCGAAAGAGATATACGGGAGGAGTGATCTAATGAATCCAATATTACATAACTGACCACAGATGTCATACAGCAGATTAAGCTCAGGCCAGGGGGATGCCTCAGAGATATATGAAATCACAAATCCTTATTAGCTCTAATTAGCCTGATGGCCACGTGTTATGGAAATTTCAGTCCAAACCATCTGAAGGGCATCAAGCTGGCCCTCATTCTGATAGATGTTGGAGTAATTTACATCACTTTGTTGAAGTCAGGGTTGTTGTTGTTATTATGGGGAGTGGGACCAGAGCAGTCTTTCTTGGCCTTTTTAAACAGGAACTTTCAGCTTTACAAAGCATTGTAGGGATGGAAGTTTAACAACTTCTTTGAACTGTATGGCAAAAGAAGGCCTTGCCTGTGACTAAAACAACAGGCAGTAGTTGCATCAAACACCCCAGTTATAACAGATATTCTTTGACTTACAGTCAATGGTTCAGTGACCATTCCAAGTTACAACAGCACTGGAAAAAAGTGACTTACGGCCATTTTTCACACGTACAACTGTTGCAGCATCCTGATGGTCATAGGACCAAAATTCAGAAGCTTAGCAACTGGTTCATGTTTATGAAGGTTGCAGTGTACTGGGGAGGAAGGGGTTGTCACGCAATCATCTTCTGTGACCTTCTGACAGGCAAAGTCAATGGGGAAGGCAGATTCATTTAACAACCATGTTACTAACTGAACAACTGTAGTGATTCACTTAACAACCATGACAAGAACGGTCACAAAATGGGGCAAAACTCACAATGCCTTGCTTAGTAACAGAAGTGTTGGGCTCAATTGTGTTTGTAAGTTGCGGAATACCTGTACTATAAGGACAATCTCAGTTCCCATAGATTAGAACAGGGATGTCAAACTCAAGGCCTGGGGGCCGGATCCGGCCCACGGGGTGCTTAGATCTGGGCCATGGTGCTGCCCTGGAAATAGCAAAGGTCCGTCCCGCGGTGCCTCTGGCAGCAAAAACAGAGGCCCTCCTGAGCTTCTTTTTCACTAGTAGAGGGATGTAGGAGGACGTTGCAGCCAAAAACGGAGCTTGGGAGCCTGCTGGCAGTGCGTTCAGGCCACCACAGGCGCCCCTGACACAAGAGACATCAAGCTGGCCACACATACCCTTGTCATGCACACACACCCCAGCCTCCCAAGATCAAACACAACCCTGATGTGGCCCTCAATGAAATTGAGTTTGACATCCCTGGATTAGAAGAACGTTACCCAATTAGTTACTCTCTAGATGTGCAGGGACTAGGCACTAGGGCAGGGGCCTGCAACCTGTGGCTCTGGAGCCACATGTGGCTCTTTTGGCCCTCTGCTACAGTTCCCTGTTGGCTGATTCCACCACTGGCTGGCCCCTCCCCTCCCCATCACTCCTCGTCTGGCCTGAGAAGGTAAGGGTGGATGGAGAGTCACTCCATATTCCAGAGCAGGAGGTGACTGGGTGGAAGTGAGTGACGTTGAGTTGGCCACACCCACCCAGTCACACTGGTTATTAAATGATTGGCTCCCGGTGTTTTCTGTGGGAAACGGGTCCAAATGGCTCTTTGACTGTTTAAGGTTGCAGACTCCTGCACTAGGGTCACCCAAGATCTTAGACAGTGTACCCTAGGCATTTGGAGACTTATAGTCCTTATGCATCCAGAGAAGATCCCTGGGAGAAGCCAATTTAAGTATTAGAGGCTAGAATTGGGTTAAAGAATTTGGCAGATAAAATGTCTTCCAAGACACTTGCTGGTTGCTTAAAATGTTGCAGGCAATGCTAGGATTAGTTTTTTGGGGTATGAGCTGGCAAGGTGTTTCCTATTCTCAAGTGGGAAGCCATGCTTAGCATACCTTGTATGATTATTCCTTGAATGCTAAGATACCCCTGAATAAGGAGTTGTGCTTTGTAATTTAAAATACATTCACAGACTATAAGGGATTCAGATACACGACCACACAAAGTCTAAAATCACCTTGGTCCTGTGATCCATAATTTTAGCTGGCTTTCAGAATTACAATCCAGGTTGGGTATTTAGAAATGCAGAGGAAACTTCTCCGGTGTCGATTTGGTCATACTATCTCTGAGTTGCAAATGTCCAATTGGCCATCAAAGGATGATGAAGAAATACCAAACCTTGCCTGAAATTCTGTAGTCAAAATAGAGCTATTAAAGACATATCCTTCTCCTTCCCTGTAGCAAAGTCTCTTGCGATTCTGCTAGTTCCAAGCTGTCCCAAGAACATCAGTAACAGAATGACCAAATGTCTCCCAACGTCATATATTTGGGTGGTGGTCAATCTGTAATCACTCATCCTGATATGTGACACGATTTCTCTTGTCTAGACCAGTACTTGAAGGGAAAAACTAAGATCAATACAACCAGCATGATGAATTAACTTCATAAATGGCAGAAATGAAGCCAAGGAAGCAGAAAACAAATTTATTTTCCAAGCAGAGGAAGCAGCAAAACAGAAAGATTTTAAGCATAGTTTGGGAACTGTGTAATGAGGATAGGGCATAGATTTCAGATTAACAGAGTTGGAAGGGACCTTGTAGGTCATCTAGTCCAACTACCCACCCAAGCAGGAGACCCTACACCATTTCTGAAAATGGCAGTCCAATCTCTTTTTGAAAGCCTCCAGTGATGAAGCATCCACAACTTCTGAGGGCAAAGCTGTTCCATTGGTTGATTGTTCTCACTGTCAGAAAATTTCTTTATTTTTAGGTTGAATCTCTCCTTGATCAGTTTCCATCCATTATTCCTTGTCTGGCCTTCAGGTGCCTTGGAAAATAGCTTGACCTCCTCCTTTCTGTGGCAGCCCCTCAAATATTGGAAGACTGCTATCATGTCTCCCCTGGTTCTTCTCTTCACTAGACTAGCCATGCCCAGTTCCTGCAACTGTTCATCATACGTTTTAGCCTCCACCCTAATCATCCTGGTTGCTCTTCTCTGCACTTTTTCTTAGAGTCTCAACATTTTTTCTATAGTGTGGTGACCAAAACTGCATGCAGTGTTCTAGATGTGGTCTTACTAATGCTTTATAGAGTGGTATTAGTACCTCACATGATCTTGATTGTATCCCTCTGTTAATGCAACTTAGGATTGTCTTGGCTTTTTTGGCTACCGTTGCACACTGCTGGCTTATATTTAGCTGGTTGTCCACTAAGATTTGGAATTAATGATGAAGTTCTGTGCCAGGGTAATCTATTTGGCAGAAAGTCTCAGTACAAGCTGCGTAAGCAGGATTTTGCAATTTCATCAATGGAAGAGAACCCTTTGAAACCAGCTTTCAAAGTATTGGATACGGCAGCTACCTAGGAAGAGGGAAATTTGGAGCAAAAAGGACTCTGTTCCCCTTGGTTCTGCTTCCCCCCCATCAGCATTTTTCAAGATCTTCAATAGGACGTGGGGCATAATTACAGGCAGTCCTCAACTTATAACAGTTCATTTCAAATGTGACTGTTCAAAGTTACAATGGCATTGAAAAAAGTGACTTATGACTATTTTCCAGTTACAACCTTTATAGCATCCCCATGATCATGTGGTCAAAATTCAGATGCTTGGCAACTGGCTCATACTTGTGACCATTGTTGTGTCCCAAGGTCATGGGATCATCTGTTGCAACCTTTTGACAAGCAAAGTCAATGGGGAAGCCAGATTCATGTAACATCCGGATTACGAACTTATCAACTGCAGTGATTAATTTAAAGGTTGTAAAATGGGGCGAAACTCACTTAACAGCTCACAGCTTACGAGCTCACAGGCAGGGGCTTCTCGGGGTCAATGCCGGCTGGCGGTGCCCCGGGGACAGGCCTACTCTGTGGCGGTTCCCGCCCTGTGGAACCAACTACCCCTGGGGCTCCGTCTGGCCCCTGACCTTCGCACCTTCCGTCACGACTTGAAGACCTGGTTATTTGAACAGGCCGGGCTGTGCTGACCTCCGGGGGGGGGTGTTCTTAAATTTTATTTTTAACTTAATGTTTAAATATTGGGCTTGAGATTATTTAATTTTCTTTTAATTATTTATTGTTGATTGTCTGGTTTTAGTTGTGTGCCACCCCGAGTCTTCGGAGATGGGGCAGCATACAAGTCCAATAAATAAATAAATAAATAAATAAATAAATAATAAACAGATGTGTCACTTAACAACAGAAATTTTGGGCTCAACAAAGACTACCTGTATACTTTTCCCAACCAAGGTTTCGTGAAGCTACATGGGAATCTATCTATCTATCTATCATCTGTCTGTCTATCATCATTCTATAAAGGCACACATCCCAATGAAAGAAAAGTCACCTGGAAGTTCCTATTTGGTGTGTACCCTGAGAAATCCACCACTGAAGAGAGGAAGGAGCTGGATCGGCAAATGGTTTCTCAGTATCAATGGATGAAGCATTCATGGAAACAGCGCTTCCCCTGGGCTGCCACCATGAGGACCCAGTGTGACTGTAAGTCCTGTTTCTCCACTCGGTTTTATATCTTCCTAGGCTCCTCCTCCCACTAGGTGGAGAAACAGAGCTACGCCTTTTAAAGGGCTCCTGCCCTGGACAATAAGGTGATCCTAACCGTTCCATTATGCCTGCAGTTGAGCTTTCCTTGGCCATCCAGAAACACAAAGAAGATCAGAGGGAAATGGAAGCAGCCAATCCACCTATGGATACCAACAATGAGGTGAGGAATAAAGGAGAAAGCATGTTTCTTGAAAATAAGATAAGTCAGAGCAACTAGAAAACTAGCTATGCACTGCCCTTTATAATGTTTACCACTGAGGGTCTATAAGCAGTCAGCAGTCCTATCAAATTAGAGGTTTCCATGCCAAGTATTGATGAACTTGTCAGTCAAGGCCAAATAGTCTCAGAATAGTAAAGTTAGCATTTCTGGGGGGAAATAAAATCATTTCATAGAATTTAAAAAGTTCAGATTTGGGAGGGATGAATCAGGATGGATTGTGTGATTAGGAAATTAGTACTAGAAGAAAGAAAGAAAGAAAGAAAGAAAGAAAGAAAGAAAGAAAGAAAGAAAGAAAGAGGAAAGAGAGAGAGAGAAAGAGAAAGAGAAAGGAAGGAAGTAAGAAGAGAGAAAGAAAGAGAAAGAGAGAGAAAGAGAGAAAGAAAGAAGAGAGAGAAAGAAAGAGAAAAAAGGAAAGAAAGAAAGAAAGAAAGAAAGAAAGAAAGAAAGAGAAAGAAAGAAAGAAGAGAGAGAGAAAGAAAGAAAGAAAGAAAGAAAGAAAGAAAGAAAGAAAGAAAGAAAGAAAAACCTTGCCTTTTCCAAGGACCATGATCCCAGATTTAGACCACCCACCCAAGAAAGCCACATGAATCCCCCAGGGTCAGTTTTAAAAAATGTTTACATAGGACAAATGTTCTGGTGCTGAGATCCATTGGCAGCTCAATTCAATATATAAAAAAGCTTACTTTCTGTCCCCAGACCAAAAAACTCATCAGATTTGCTGTGTAGTGTTATCCCATTGTAAGATCACCTAGTAGTCTTTCCCAGTCAAATACTTTAGTTATGTTAGCTACGGCTTCCCCAGCCAGAATCCCCAGCCAGAATGACCAACTTGAGCAGACTGATGAGGGTTGCATCCATTGCATCAGTGAGCCATCCAGCTGAGAAATATTTGTGCAATAATAAGGAATCCTTAAAAGACGAAGAGGATAAACCCTAAAGTTTATGTTACTAAGTGAGAAATTTGTTCAGTTAACTTTGCCCCATTTTGCGACCTTTCTTGCCACAGTTTTTGAAGTGAATCACTGCAGTTGTTAAGTTACTAACATGGTGGTTAAGTGAATCTGGCTTCTCTATTGATTTTGCTTGTCAGAAGCTCACAAAGGGGGACTACACATGACCCTGGGACACATGAAACATCATAAATATGAGTCAGTTGCCAAGCGTTTGAATTTTGATCACTGTGACTATAAGGATGCTGCAACAGTTGCATGTGTGAAAAGTCTTTTTTTTTTCAGTACTGTTGTAACTTGAAACAATCACTAAACAAACTGTTGTAGGTCGAGGACTATCTGTAGATGCATCCACAGCCTTTATGCATTTTTTAGATTTGAGTGGGTGTATATGAATCAGTATGGAGTTCATTTGGTAGCAAGAATGAGAATATGTGATGGCAAAACTGCAAAGAAATAGAATAGAATAGAATAGAATTCTTTATTGGCCAAGTGTGATTGGACACACAAGGAATTTGTCTTGGTGCAAATGCTTTCAGTGTACATACAAGCAACAAGTGATAAATCATGATCATAATCATCATAAAATACATTAATCACAAATCATAAGTTACAACACTTAGTGATAGTCATAGGATACTATGCAATCAACATAAATCATAATAGGATACTAAATAAAACAATTAATATAAATCGTAAGATACAACCAACAAAGTTATAGTCATAAGAGCATAAGGAAATAGATAATAGGAAAGATGAGAAGGCTAATAGTAATAGGGCCCTACTAGGTAGTTTGACAGTCTTTTGGGAATTAGTTGTTTAGCAGAGTGATGACATGGTGGGGGGGAACTGTCTTGGTATCTAGTTGTTTTGGTGTGCAATGCCCTATAGCGTCATCTTGAGGGAAGAAGTTGAAACAGTTTATGTCCAGGATGTGAGGGGTCTGTAGAGTGTAAGAGAATGTGCCTCAAAACTATTCCATTTGCATGAACCTAAAAAATGGGAGGTTAATTTGATTCATTTTATCCACTGTTGTGGACACCGACGGAGAGATGGTCTTCTAGTTGCTGGTCAGGATGTTACCTACTGGTGATGCTAGAACTGAACCTAATGTGTGCATTGTGTGTGCTCAGCCATTAAGCCTAAACTAATATTCTGTCTTTCACCAGAATAGTGCGTCCTTCCAATATGTTAATGAACAACAGTTCCAAAAGGCACTGAGAGATATCGATGCTGATATTCCCCGGACTGACCGACACAGGACCTTCTTCCAGTGAGAACATCTCCTTCTCCAGCCACAACGAAGCCAAAACAAAAAGGCTGATTGCCAAGCCCACTTTGCAAACTCTCAATTTTCAGCCTGGGTGGCTATTTGAAAATACCCAGCCCATCTTCTTCTGTTTTGCCAGACTCAGGAAGAAGAACATTTATAAACACCTGGTGAACTGAATGACTGACAGGGTTTCATTCTGACAGGGCTTGACAGATCAAAATTTGTGCAGGGCTAAGTGGAAATATCTATCAAACCTGATTTGATTAAAATATGGGCATATCAGAAACCCAAAAGCATTATCTTGAGGAATATTTGCATTTTTACTACAAACTGATTTGATTACTCATCCCTCTAAAAAATGCAGAATCTTTTTACCGTGCTTTTATTTGCTGAAATTTACCCTGCATTCTATTTTGGAGAAAACAAAATTACTCAAAAGTGAACTCTTGCAGCCAAGACAGATTCGGTGTATAGGTGATCTAAAGTCTGACCATGTTTTTGTAAATTAAAAGCAGTTATAGCATGATCCAGACTTGCTCATGGCAGGGTATCCAGACAAATGGATGCTTAACTTTCCTATTCCTATACCTCCTAATATAGTTACTAGCTTTCTGGATAGAGGCCATTTAAAGGAGTTAAACATCCCTGCCTTAAACCACTGCTCTAATCGAATTGGTTTTCCCCACTTCCAAAGCGCTTTATTGCTTTTTTAAGGACAGCCTCAGTTTATCCGTGCCAAGAACCACCACAACAAAACAGGGACAACCTTGAAGTTGCTTAGTTACCTTCTGGCAGCAGATTGAGCAAACTTTGATTTATATTTCTACTTAGATTCTAAGTATTATTTATACATGAATGCAGAAACACACATATCACCGTATAATCTGCAAACTCTGTGCAAATTCTCTTATTTGGAGATGAATGATCTGTCCCTGCCACTGTAGCTAGCACCTGTGACTTTCTTCTCTCTCTTTACAGACGTGAAGGGCTAGTGAAGCTGCTTTACCTCCGGGATATTCTCATCACGTTTGCAGCCTTTCACCAAGGTGAGGAAACCGCTACACTATGTACTTCCAGGAACTGCAGCTGACAATATGAGAGTGCTGCCTATTTTTTCCCCTATTCTCTCCATTTCCCCCACTCTCTCTATTCCTGACACTTAAGAGTTCCACCGTTCATCATTTATATGGGCCTCTCAATGTGCCAAATACTTTCCAGTTCAAAGTATTTTTCAAATAGATGCAGGCAGGGTTTTTCTTAAGGAGGTCTAAGGAAGGAACAGATTTGTCCTCCAGAGGTATCTGCTGAATGTTGTGCTAAGCATTCCCATATTTCACACACAGCCTGGTAGATGTTGCATAATGCAGATGTGCAAAACCCTGTCTCTATCTCTCCCCACGCAGGGCTGGCTCCATTATTGGGCAGAGTGTGCCAGCTGCCTTAGGCCAAACATGCTTATAGAGTAAGCAGGGCAATTTATGCATGCTTTCTAAGATATAGTAGCTACTGCTCTCAGGTGCTGGAAGGACACCAATCTGATCAGCTAATCAGTTAATGTACTGATTAAATTTGGATAGGTGGGTGGGTGAGCCTCAAGCTGCAAATTGTCTTAGGCTAGCTGTGTTACCCATCCATAAACTTCTGAAGCAGTCACTTCGTTTCTGTTCTTCCCTCTTAGATCAAGAGTGTCCAACCTTGGCAATTTTAAGACCTGTGGACTTCAACTCCCAGAATTCCCTAGCCAGCATGCCTTAAATTATTCTTTATTCTGTGTTTCATAAAGTGCTTTGAAATGCTGTTATATAGGAAGCAGCATAAAAATGGTGCACACATGTCACTTTAAAAAGTTTATGCCAACCAATCCCTTTTCATTCTGAAATCAGTTCTGCTAATTCAATAGGATATTTTCCAAAAAGGGGTGCACAGCATTACAGTCTAGAATGTAAAATTCTACCTGCTGGGAAGGGATGCTGTTAAGGAGTTTTGAAGGTTGGGGACCTTCTGTTCCACTAGCACAGCTTCTGCATTCTGAAAAAAAAAAAAGAAAACTCATATCAAAGTGTTAACCGTTGTGTTACAGGAGTAGAAAGCTCCATTGTTCCAAATGCTGAATTGGCAAATACTGAACCATTGTCAGCTTTGGTCCTGGAATTACAGTAAATTCTTATCATTTGCGGTAGTTACATTGTATCAAATTGTCGCAAATAGTAAATTAACGAATACTGAACCATTTCTCCTAGGGAAATGCAGCATCAGATTCCTGCAAGCTTCTGGTCCCAACATCTTCATCAACTGATCAATACATCACCTTGTTTTACGTGTGTTTCTGTTAAAGAACACTTTATTTAATATACATCTATTTCTTACAAATAATAGTCCTTGGGGGGAAAAAAGATTAAACAAAGACCAAGTATTTAAAGTTTCGTTAAACAAATCTTATTTATAATGGCCATTTTAACCAGTTAGATCAGAAAGTGGACATGTGCAGACAGGTCACTCAAAATTTTCACCACATTGCACATATCCTCAAATAACCGCAAAAGCACTTCAAGTATTGATTTTGGGGATACAAATAAATTTAACAAGGAGGGTTTCTCTAATACCAAACCCACAAATAATGAGGATTGACAGCTAATTCTGATCAGTTGGAGTTGCACTTCTGTGCGTGCTTTTATCTATGAATCCAGTGAGACATATTGTTAAGAAAGCATGCAGATGACTCTGTTGCCTGCATAACAGCATTCCATAGAGGACATTTATTATTTATATTCTGCTTTTATTTTGCTGGGCAAATTCAGTCTCTCAGTGCATTATTGAGCTAATCTCCCCTACCTAGTTTTGAGCAATTCAACTATACTGGCCGGGAATTTAGGCCCCAAGAAAGATACATAGAATTACTTCTGAGCAGTTTCCTTTATTATTCCTCACCTGTAGATAGAAAACTTGCCAAACTAAAGCAACTACTTGCACCACTGAAGATCTAATCCAGGGGTGTCAAACTTGCGGCCCATAGGCTGGATGCGTCATGTACTGGCCATGACCACCCCCATTTTAGTGAAGGGGGGGGAAGTCACAATACGTCACGTGACGACAACATGACACCATGAGTTTGACACCCCTGATCTAATCAGAATTGATAGGGTGGAGTTGCCTTCATTTTCGTTCTCCCAACAAAACTATCTAAACTTCTCTGCCTCTTTGCCCTCTAAAATGCAGCCCTTCCCACCTGGGAATCCAGACTCTATTCCACCACAGGAAAAGATACTCTGGAATCCATTTCAACTTTTGGAGACTGCCTTTGTGCATATTCATGGCTGCATTATGAAATTGGTTTGCCATCACCTTCTTCCCAGCTGTTTCTCCATTTCCCAGTCTAGCTAATGACGGTGGAATTCCACAGAGATTCCCATTCAAGTCTAACCAGAGTTGAGCCTGCTTGGCTTCCCAACCCATAGAAAGTGTTCTGAATCTAAATTATGAATGATTGGTTGTTGGCTAGTCCTCCCCTTTCTTCCTGCTTCTGCTTTGTTCTCTCCTATCCCACAGAGATTGGATACTGCCGGGGGATGCATTACTTTGCCAGCCGCTTCTTAGAGACCCTGGACAGTGAGACAGAGGCTTTTTGGTGCTTTGTAGGATACATGCGGCGATCTGCATGGGGCTTCACCACCACGGGTGTCCGTCGGAAGATACGTAAGTGAAGGGGAAATGGAGGGGTGCAAACAGATGCAAGCTTTGCAAAGCGACTGTGTTGACTAGTAACGTTCTGTTTGATGCAAACATCATGCCTTCTCTTCAGCAACAGCTTCAAGGGGAAGAATAGGATACTTCCTGCAAGTCTGCAGCAAAAATGGATTGTGAAAAATAGCCATTGGCTTGTATTTTGGCTGCAACGCCACCCAGGGACCTTCTCCATTGGAGAGTTAAAAAGTGTCCTTCAACCATCCCAGAGTTGGCAGAAGATGGTAACAGTGTGAAACATGTTGTCGCTCTTGCCATTCTCTATCCTGCCCAGTCATTGCATTCACAACCAGGGTCATGAATGGAAATGCCCAACAGATTTCATTCACCCTGAGGCTGCCCTGAGACAGTGTCAAAATTAAGGGGGAAATGCAACTTCTATATTGTAGGGCTAAGAGTGATTTAAGAAGGTCTCAATGTCATGGGGACAGAAGAGACAAAGGGTGTTGTCTGTGCTGTGAGTAAGTGTGTGTGTGTGGGGGGGAGCCCTAAGACTTGTCACTGCAAGTCTCAAAGCAGGTTTCTTTTTTAAAGACCAAAAGCAAGCACATAAAGAAATCAACACTGATGTGTTGTGGCCCTGGGGGGGAAAAAACACGTAGAGCAGGTGTGTCAAACTCAATTTCATTGAGGGCCACATCAGGGTTGTGGGCATGGCCGGAGTAGGTGTGGCCAGCTTGAGGTCACTTGTGTCAGAGGCACCTGTGGTGGCCCAAGTGCTCTACCAGTAAAAACGGGCTCCCGAGCTCTGTTTTCTGTTGTGATGGCCTCCTGCAGCCCTCTGCCAGCAAAAACGGAGCTCAGGTGCAGTCCCCTGGGCCCCGTTTTCAGCTGCGACAGCCTCCTACGGCCCCCTCCCTAAGCTGTTTTTGCTGGCAGAGGAACTGTGGGCCATTCCTTCGCTGTTTCCAAGGCGGCTCTGCAGGCCAGATCTAAGAAGCACCCCATGGGCTGGATCCGACCCGGAGGCCTTGAGTTTGACACCCCTGATGTAGAGCCATGTATACCAGCCAGCCCTGATAGGTTGTTACCTGTATCATCAAAATGAAAAGAAAACGTTTTCACAATGGAAGCAACAACAGAAAACCATGCTCTAGCATTGCTTTAATTATAGCTGCCTTTGAGAGGGGCAAGAGAAAATCAAGCAGGTAGTTTCTGAGCAGGTGGAAGAGAGATTAGAAGAGGGAATGGGAAAGATTATCAGATGTTAAGACACTGGCTGCAGGCATTGACTTGCAGTGTATATTCAGCTTCGGAAAGATAAATGGGTATCTAAAGCAAGGCTGTGTGGATTTAATTATTTCTTAAAAAAATAATCTGTGTCAGGAAACTACAAGCTTTGCAATTTGTGTAAGTGAAGAGACATGCCAAAGGGCTAATGTTTGTGAGTGTGTGCCATCTGCCAAGCCTGAATCTCCATGGATGCAGGAAAGGTCAGAGAGCTTTCTCCTTGTCAGTCTGTAGAGATTCTCAGTCATCCAGGTCATGGTTGTCCCAAAGGTGCTTTTTCAGGAGACAACTGGACTTCCTTGTTTTGGGGGTTTTTGTATGGAAGACGTTTCGCTTCTTATCCAAGAAGCTTCTTCAGCTCTGACAGGAGAGTGGGGGTTTCTTTAGTTCTGACAGGATCCCCACTATCCTGTGAGGGGTGAGAAATTTAGGCCAATCGGGGTCTCTGTGAGCAACACTCCAGTTCTGACCCTTCTCTGACAGAAAGATGACATCAAGATATACTGAAAAGAAGGGTGATCCTCTCTTGTCTATGCCCATACAGAAATCTGTGAGGAACTTCTGAAGCACGTGGACCCCGAACTCTATGACCATATTGAGAGCGTGTCCAAGGAAAAGCTGCTCTTCTGCCTCAGGTGAACATCAGTTTCCTTCCATTGGGTATAGCCAGTGGTGGGATTCAATTTTTTTTTTACTACCGGATCTGTGGGCGTGGCTTGGTGGGCATAGCTTGGTGGGCATGGCAGGGGAAGGATACTGTAAAATCCCCATTCCCTCCCCACTCCAGGAGAAGGTTACTGCAAAATCCCCATCCCCTCCCCACCCCACTAACCTGCTTTTCAGCTCCGTTCTCCTGTGCAGGACAACAAAAGAAGACCCAGCCAATCAGCTGGGACTCGGGAGGCAGAGAATAGATGGGGGTGGGCCCAGTCAGCGGTGGTATTTGCCGGTTCTCCGAACTACTCAAAATGTCTGCTACCAGTTCTCCAGAACTGATCAGAACCTGCTGGATACCACCTCTGGGTGTAAGCAGGAGCTGACCAACTGCCCTCCACCTGCTTGTAGGGTAGCATTCCTCCCCCAATCTTGCATCTCCAGAAGGCATATCTACCATTCTCCTCATTCTCTGGGACTGCCCATGCTAGCAGCATCTAAAGGTTGCAGGATGCAGAAGGTTGCAGCTAGAGGTCATCAAATTCTACAGAGAAGTCATTATCTGTAACTTGCCTAAATGCAGTTAGGCATTTCTTCTTCCTCCTCTTGTGCCATAGTCGTCATCGGACATTGGCGATCATGTTGGTCATCCTATTTTTATCAACAACTGCACACAACAGTGCTGTTGAGTTTTGTCCAAACCAGTCCCTTAGATTTTGAAGCCATGATGTTCTTTTTCTGCCTGGACCACTTCAATCTTTCCTTGGAGGATTAAGTGAAGTATGCCGTATTTTTCTGGGTATCGCATCACATGTCCAAAATATTCTGACTTTCACTTTTTTATGGTTTTGATGATTTCCCTTGGCTTTCCCAGGCGGCTTAAAAAAATTACAATGCTGGTAATTATATTTAGAAGATGTCTTATCCTATCTTCTAGCTTCTCCTACAATTGACCCCTTGGCTTACACACAGGAAGTGTGCTTTCTTGCTCTCTCGCTCCCTTTCTTTCCCATCCTGAGTTATACAATGAGAGGAATATCTTTTTGGTCAGTCCTTTCACCTGTTTAAAAAGCTTTAAAAAAACCTTTCAATTACAAAAAAAGTAATCTTTTTAAAGACTTCAGCACCACAGAGATAATAAGCAGCTGTGCAGCCCAATATCTTGATTTTCCACATGGAAGATATTAGAAAAGAAAGCGATGGAGGGGAGGGTGTGTGTGTGAGGGGGAGATGTCTCTGCTGCTTCCTGGCAAAGCAGGATGATCAAAAGGAGCATGATTGCAGGGGGAAGGGGGGAGAGGGCTGAGTAGAAAAAGAAACTGGGTGGGGAGAAGCGTCTAAAATACTAACAGTTGGGTGTAAGGACCCCTAATGGGCACCTGGCCTTCTTTAATCAGGCAGAACTACTCTCGTTTGAAAACATTTGCTCATAGGAATGGTATATCCCAGGAACATCTGGTTTACTTCTGTGACCCCATGACATCGCTTTCATTTCATCCCCAACCCATTCCAGCCCTTACTGATCCAAGAAGGGTAGTCTTCGACTTACGATGCTTCGTTCAGTTGACTGCTCCAAGCGACAGCACTGACAACTGTCCTCGCACTCACAAAGGGCGCAGCACTTGCCACGTGATCAGAATTTGGGTGCTTGGCAACCGGTTGCAGGCGTTTAGTAGTGTCCCAGGGACACACGGTTGCCATTTTTTAACCTTCCCAGCTGGTTTCTGACAAGCCCAGTCAATGGGGAAGCTGGATTTGATTAATGACTGCATGATTCATTTAACAACTGCAAGTGATTTGCTTAATAATCAGGGCAAAAAAAAAATAAGATTGTGACATTGGACTTAATAACCGCCTTGCTTAACAATGGAAATTCTGGTTTCAATTGTGGTCGCAAGTCAAGGACTACTTGTATCAAGCTGGGTTTGCAAGGTGGCTCCTGGTCCTTTCAGGTGGGGTGGCCCCAACTTCTAGTCTCTGGGCATTGTCCTGCAGGACCACTTGGCAATAGGAGAGTCTGGCTCTTCCAAATCAAAAGTTGGAAGTTATTTGGCCAGTTCAGTAGCTAGTCCCTTTCCCTGATCATGTCTCAAAACTTTCCACCAAACTCCCAACTGATCCTGACCAGCTTCAAGGTTGACTCAGCCTTCCATCCTTCCAAGATCAGTAAAATGAGGACCAGCTTGTTGGGGACAAGATGCTAACACTGTAAACCGCTTAGAGAGGCACTACGAAGTGGTATATAAGTCTAAGGGCTATTGCTATTACTCACTGTTAAGCAGGGTTGAGAGCTGACCAGGTATTGCACACACACACACACACACACACACACACACAACAAACGGGGGAAACAGGTCAGCACATAACTAACATAGCACACTCTGCAAATGCAAAATCAAAACATCACCACCAAGAAGCAAGCCAGAGTACAGGTGTCTGGGAAGAGTAGCAGACACAGCCCTGTTGTGCTGCTTTACTTTTTTAGATGGTTCAGAGAAAGAAAAAAAGAAGTACTTCAACTAAACCATGGAGAGAGGACCACAGTGAGGTCCTAGACTTGGAAACCCTGCCCTCTTGTTTCAGATTTGATGATTAAATAGTGGAAGAAGCAGAGTTTGTACATCCTGAAAGACCTCTTACGTTTTCTGGAGCATAATATTCAAAATGGACGCTCGGTTCAAACCCAGCAAGCTTTTTGCAGCAGACATAATGGGCTGAGAAAGCCTCTATCGATGGCAAAGTGGGTTGGGGGTTCTGGCCAAGGGAGAGGTTAGGACAGCAAGCTCTTTTTCTTGGCTTTTGCCACAGCTCTCCTGCCTCCATCTCAGGTGGCTGCTGCTGCTTTTCCAGAAGGACCTAGAACACTCAGATGCCGTGAGAGTCTTGGAAATCAGCGCTTTGGAGTCCGGAAAGATGAATTTTGGTGCCTGGATATGGCGGACACGCAGGGAAGGTGAGGGCTTCTCCATGCGGAATAGAAATCCACATCATATTCAGGGGGTTGGACTAGAAGACCACATCATGAGCAGGGGTTGGACTAGAAGACCTCCATGGTCCCTTCCAACTCTGTTATTCTGTTATTCTTCTGTAGCTAGAGCTGGTGGCTCAGTGGTTGGACTGTGGTATTGCAGGCAAACTCTGCTCACAGCCAGGACTTCGATTCAAAGAGGGAGCTCAAGGTTGACTCAGCCTTCCATCCTTCCTAGGTTGGTAAATGAGGATTCTTGTGGGCAATATGCTGAGATTGTAAATTGCTCAGAGAGTGCCGTAAAGTACTATATAATTCTAAGTGCTATTGTTAAATGCTCAGCAACATGAGGTTGAGGTCTCAGATGATGATCCAGGAAGCCGAAAGGAAGTAAAGGTGTAGGAGCCTTTGGTAGGTTAGGCTGCAAAGAGCCTAAAGGATAAACTATTGTCCTAAGCTGCAACTGCTTATCAAAATTCACCACAGGTAGTCTTCCACTTACAACTGTAACTGAGCCCAGAATCATGGTTGTAAGTCGTGGCAGAAGTAAGTCAAGTCAAGGCATCCCTTGATTAGATTCAAAGTGTTTACTATTATGGTTGTTAAGAAAATGGCAGTTGTGAAGCAAATCCATTTTCCCCAATAGATGTTTTTTGCTGGAAATTTGAAGTAAAGGCCAGAAACCAGCAAAAAAAAAAAGACATTGCACATTGTGGTCACATGACTACAGGGTGCTGAAAATCACTCCGCTTTACTGACCTTCTGCAAAGCAGTCAAAACCTGGCTTTTCTGACAGGCATGGGGCTGTTGATCTCGCGACTGTGAGCTAGCGAGATCTGTTGTTTACTGTTTTTAAGTCGTTTTTAAATTTTTTATAAATGTAATTCTTATGTTTTTTACTGTGAGCTGCCCGGAGTCCTTTGGGAGTTGGGCGGCATATAAGTCTAACTAACTAACTAACAAACAAACAAACAAATGTGAGCCAGCTGCCAAGTGCCCAGAATGCAAACACATTGTGTTTGCAGACACATTGTGTTTGCAGGGGTTGTGTCGCCATTGTAACTCTGAAAATGGGTGGTAAGTAAGTAGCTCTGGGGAGCTCATCTTAACTTTGAATGGTCATTAGGCCATTGGTTGTTAAGTAGGCATCTGTATATGTCCATTACTTGGTCAGTATTCTAGTACAGGTAGTCCTCAACTTACCACAGTTCATTTAGTGATTGTTCAAAGTTACGGCACTGAAAAAAATGACTTATGACCATTTTTCACACAACCATTGCAGAATCCTAAGCTTTTGCAACCTTCTGACAAGCAAAGTCCATTGGGAAGCCAGATTCACTTAACAGCGGTGTTACTAATTTAACAACTGCAGTGATTCACTTAACAAAAGTGTCAAGAAAAGTCGTAAAATGGGGCAAAATTCACTTAACAAATGTTTCACTTAGCAACATAAATTTTGGGCTCAATAGTGGTTGTAACTTGAGGACTACCTGCATTCCAAACTATTACTGTTGCTAGACATAGACCATTTTCCTCAACTTGGCACTTTCTGCATATCTTGAAGCTGAATGGGAAACTTGGAAATGTAGGGTTAGGGAGCAAAAAGAAGTGGTGGGTCTTGCTTGCATGTTTTCAGATTTTAGGTGGGCGGGATCACTTTGTAAAAAATAAGAAGTGAAACTTCAGCTCAAGTCGAAAGATTTGAAGACAGATTCTTTTAAACCAAGTTTATCCTTAACATGGCTGATCTCCAAGTCGCAAAGAGCCGTTAATGTGCAGGGCCATAGGTGATACTGGAATGGCACAGACAGGCCACTGTTGTTTTGGCACAAGAGAAAATGTAAGTGGGAGAACTCCCTTAGGTAACACAAGGCAGCTAACTTACACCAGGAAGTTTTGAGCATATCATTAATAGGCAACTCCAATTGATGAGGGGTTCTTGGCTTTCTCTGAGCTTGCTTGTTTTCTTGCAGACATTTCATTACCCTAACGAGATGCCATCATTAGTGCTAGTCTTATTAACTGTGCTTAAAACATTTAACTATATCTTTATTTAAAGGTCTGTGGAGATTCTCAGTGAGCCAGGCCATTGGTTGTCCCACAATTGCGTTTTTAAAAGGCAACTGGCCTTCCTTAGTTTTTCCATGAAGATGTTTCACTTCTCATCCAACTTGGATGAGAATGAAACATCTTCAAGGGGGGTGGGGGCAGGAAAGGCCAGTTGCCTTTAAAAGATAGTTTGACCTTATTTTCAGGGCATGTTAGTAACAGGAATTCTGTGATATTCAAGTTTTTATATTTTTGTGTGGATAAATCATGTACACACAGAATTTTACACATAGAAATTTTATTCCCATCTTTGTAATTGGATTGTGTATTATGACTGATGATCCAAAGAATTGGTGATAGCTTTCACATTAAACGTAACGCATATTATCTGTTATTAAAAATATATACACCAGCCCCTATCATTTGATGACATTTTGATTTTCTGCCTTCAGTTAGCTACCTTGATAAGTAAAAATTGTCTTTGAATCCATATGGGGATTAGGATGTTGGTTCCTACTGTACTAATTGTTGCAGGACTTTTGCTTTAGCTACAGAAGCAGATGGAATGTTGCTGGTTTCCTCAAAAAAGTGTAACCAAGAAAAGACAAACCCGATCCCACTTTCCCCACACTTTGTTTGCCAACATCTCCTGTGATTGCTACTGCATCTCTCCCTTCCAGATATCTTCCAAAACTGATCTTAGATCCAGCCCAGTTCAGGATAAGGTCTTGTCAAACACATCCTGTTCTCTGCTCATAGGTGTGGAAGCACCAGCTCCTATCACGTCTGTGGATCGGGATGAGATTACATTTGAAGTGTTACTTTGCATTGCAGTCCTAATCCAGAACCGGAAGCAGCTGCTTCAATACCAGGATGTCAATGACTTTTTCCTATTCACACAAAGGTAGGCGAGCGGGCAGGTTATCCCCCGGCGGATTCCATTTCCTCCAATCAAATTAAAGTTCAGGACCAAAATCCTTTAATGTGCGAAAGGAATGCACATGTAATGCAGAAACCCAATCATCACTGGGCCCTTTTGATGGTGTTTGCAGGAAGTTCAGAGTTACCCCATGCACATTGTGTCACAATCTCCTGTACAACAGTCCTTTAAATAAGGCCAATATTACATCCCTCACCCAGACATATCACATTCCAGGAAAAGGGTTGAGGCCAGCTTTAGCAGCTTCCTCAAGCCATCAGACAAAGTGGTTGTGGTTAGTGTAAATGGTCAGGTGTTTCAGGATGCAGGAAGTCCACTTCAAACCATTTCCAGTTAACACCAAAGTGAGCAGACTATGGCCTTGAGCCCATTGTTTATGTGTGCCTCCCCTCTTATCAGTTACTGCTGAAAATGAACCAAGTGGTTTCCTGCCATTAGGCAGAAAGAGGCATAACCTGTAAGACACTCCACAAATAAAGGCATCCCTTAAAAGCCAGGTGCTGTTGTGTAACTGCCCAAGGCAAATCATCTTCACACCAGACCCCATCAGCTGGCAAAACGCTTCCATAATAACCCATAACCCTTCTCAGATCTGATCATCTCCTTCCTTCTTTACCTGTGGAGCAGCACAACTGGAACATATTCAAGGAAGCGGGGGCAGATAACCAGACTGTGGAAATAAGCTGTTCTCTCTCTTTGGGTGCAACATATAAAGCTCAGTAGTGGCCAACAAAGTGAAGTGATGTTTGATGTCACTTAGATATCCTGCTTTGGGATCTGTTGGCCCTTCACCTTGTAAGGGCTTGGATGGCACTTAGTTTAGGGCCCGCTTCCAAATAAATCCAGCCACAGGCAAACAAAGATGGATCCAGCATTCTCGGAGTGCAATAACAATACGGTTCCCAGCAAGGGATGGGATGCAGAGTTTTCCTCCCCTGTAACCAATGTTGCTTCAATGTTGTCACAGGATGCAAGGCAGACTTCAGCTGAACATGCTGCATGGGGATGAGCGGCCATGAACATCGTGTGCCAGAAAAGCTGGGCGCTATTCTAGACGCGAAGAAGAACATCCCAGTAGGGGGAATGGGCTTGAGCACCCTCTGCTGGACGAAATGAGATAACAGCTTCTTGAGAACTACTTCCAATGAAGTTATAAAAACGTAACAAGTTAATATTTTGTCCAGGCCTCTTAATAAGTGAACGAGGAACTTCAGACATTCTTTCACATAAAATCTGTATCTGACTGCACTGTTGGCCCAATTTTTATTTGGAGGACTCTCACAGAATTTTCAGCATCTTCTTCAATGAAATGCAGATACCAGGCTGCCTCACAAAAAATGCAAGTTACTCAGTTGTGTTGATATTCAGAATAGAGCTGGAAGGGACCTTGGAGGTCTTCTAGTCCAACCCCCTGCTCAAGCAGGAGACCCTATACAATTTGAGACAAGTGGCTGTCCAGTCTTTAAAACCTCCAGTGATGCAGCATCCACAACTTCTGAAGGCGAGCTGTTCCACCGTTAATTGTTTTCTCTGTCAGGAAATTTCTCCTTAATTCTAGGTTGCTTATCTCCTTGATAAGATTCCATCCACTGTTTCTTGTCCTGCCTTCTGGTGCTTTGGGAAATAAGATGACCCCTTCTTCTTTGTGATGGTCCCTCAAAAACTAGAATACTGATATCATGTCACCCCTAGCCCAGATTATTAGACGCCCAGAAACATCTGAGGAAGGAGTTGTTTATGCTTGTTGGAGGAAAGTGTAGTATGCCAAAGCCAGGATGTAGTCAGTTTACATTTACAATACATCAGTTTATGTATTGTGTCATAAATGTGCCCTTAATTACAAGAAAGATATGTTTGTCTATTAGCCTCAAAGGGGAAAAAACACTTCTGGAACTGATAGACAACCAAGTTCAGGGATAAAAATGGAAATAAAAACAGAAGATTTGGGACCAAGTTAGATTAATGTGCCAGGAGGTCTGAGATTAGATGATTTTACCATTTAAAAATGTCCCTCCTAAACGGACAATTATTGAAAATGAAAAAACATATGTCAAATTAGTTGACATTCTTCAATTCTGCCATGCTGGTATTAGTCCATAATTCAGCAATTCAATGTTTTAAACTGAGTTTGGTACATCTTAATATTTGTGGCAGACAACAAATAAAATACCAGGAGCTTCAGCTTTTCAAGTATCATGTACCACAGCATCTCCTCTATCAAGTATCATCAATTTTTTTTAAAAAACTCCAACTACAGGGTTTAAAAAAATTACAGGCCTCAAGTATTTGCTGAATGACCAGGATAGAGATACAATCGGCAGGAATGACCTGCATTTGTTAGGAGCACATTTCCTATGTTTTAGATGTCTTTTCTTACAAATGTCTAACTATCCTGAAGTGACAATGCCCCAGCCAGCCTGTTGCTAATATGCCTGAGGATTCCTTTCTTCCAGGCTTCCTGTCCCTCCTGAATCTTCTAAAAGATGCTTTTTATTTTTAAAAAAGTTTGATGCTGAAAAACATTTGTCTTCAGCATTAATTTTATTTCTAAGAATGGCTGTAAATCTTACATCCGAGTCAGGCATGCTTAGCAAATAACAGTGTTGAATGTGTGGAATCCAGTGCTTTGCTGGAAAATGTCTTGTGAGGGGGGGAATGGGAGGGAGGGAAAGAGGGTAAGGAAGGAGAGCTAAGATAATAGAGATGGGAGGGGTGGAAGGCACAACAGAGAGCAACTTCATCTGCTAAAAGGTGATTTTGAAACTCTCCACAGTGTGGGAGCCACCGTAGTGGTTAAGGCACTACAGTGCACTGGAGCTGCACTGGTTGCCAGTTGCCCTCCGGGTGAGATTCAAGTGTTGGTATTAACATTCAAAGTCCTTCATGGCTTGGCTCCAGGGTATTTGCAGGAGCGTCTCCTGCCGGTATCGAATACCGATCGCCCTGTGCGTGCGCACAGACGGGGACTCCTCGGGGTGCCGGCCGTGAGACAGTGTCGGCTGGCAGTGCCCCGGGGGAGGGCCTACTCTGTCGCAGCTCCTGCCTTGTAGAACCAACTACCTCTGGAGCTCCGTTTGGCTCCTGATCTCCGCTCTTTCCGCCGCGATTTGAAAACCTGGCTGTTTGAGCAGGCCGGGCTGGACTGACCTCTTGGGGGGTTTAAATCGTTTTAAATTTTAAATTAGTTTTAAATTAGTTTACCTATTGGGCTTGTTTAAGTTTAATTCTTTTTAATATATTTATTGTTGTGTTTTAGTTGTGAGCCGCCCCGAGTCCTTTCGGAGAGGGAGCGGCATACAAGTCCAATAAATAAATGAATGAATGAATGAATGAATGAATAAATAAATATAATAAATAAATAAATAAATCAATCAATCAATCAATCAATCACCAGGAGGATTGAGAGTTCTAATCCTGCCTTGCTGGGTGACTTTGGGCCAGTCATTCTCTCTCAGCCCTAAGAAGGAGGCAAGGGTAAGCCACTTCTGAAAAAAAACTTGTCACGAAAACTGCAGGGTCAGTCAGTCACCAGGAGTCAATATGCTAACTTAAACGGTAGACACACACAGACACATACAAAAGAGCGATTTATTGAAAGCACCCCAAATTCCAAAATGACAGCTATTCCCCCCCCACCAGATTGCCCACCCTTCTATTACTTTATCCAGTTGTTATTTCAAGATTTCTTTTTTTCCTTTGAAAGTATTCTATTAAAAAGCAGGACTGTGTTCATCTCTTCCTTGAAATGAAACAAACTTTTCTGGTTTGTAAGGCATAAAATAGTAAACCTTGCCTACCACGAGGGACGGGCAGGCGAAATATTTTGAAAAACAAGGTCGTTATATAGGTTTAGGTTTATTTGCTCTTATAAGCCGCCCTCTCTCCCGAGGGACTCAGGGCGGTGTACATAAAAACAAAGAATACAAAAGTTAAAAACAAATTAAAAAATATTAAATCAATGCCAAATAACCTTTCGAATTAAAACCCTGATCCCCTGTCAGTCCAGGCTGGATTGTAAGAATAACCATGTCTTGATGTCGCGGTGGAAGGAGCGGAGATCAGGGGCCAGGCGCAACTCAAGGGGTAGTTGATTCCAGAGGGTGGCTACTCCCCCAGAGAAGGCGCCACTCCTAGGGGCCGCCAGCCTACACTGTTTAGCTGACAGTATCCCCAGGAGGCCCCGTCTGTGATTGGGAAGATTTACCTTGTAGCGTCCATTTTAGGTTGAAAAAAAATTAACATAAAAAACAGAGAACCTAATGATTGATTGATACCGACACACGGGAAGCCACGGAGGGTTCTTGATCTATTTCCAACTTGTCCTTCAACAGCAAGACTGCCACATTATCTTGCTCATATAAAGTTAGTCCTTGACTTACGACCACCATTAGGCCCAACATTTGAGGCAGTTGTTCGTTGAGTTTTGCCCCATTTTATGACTTTTGCCACAGTTGTTAAGTGAATCTGGTTCCCCCATTGACTTTGCTTGCTAGGATGTCACAAAAGGGGACACTGCAACTGCCATAAATATGAGACAGTTGCCAAGTGTTTGAACTCTAGTCACGTGACGATGGGAATGCTGCAATGGTTGTGTGGAAAACGGTCACCAGTTACTTTTTTTCAGTGCCGTTATAACTTCGAACGGTCGCTCAAGTGAACTATTGTTAAGCCAAGGGCTGCCGGTCTAGGCAAGTCCGTTGCAGATGGATCGCTTCTACTGCTCCATCAAAACGCTTTCCAGTTGTGGAATGCGTGTCTAATTTTTTCCCCCCATCTCCCGTTCTTTGCACCTCTGATATTTCCATGTTGCTTCCATTATCTACATTGAAAGCCATTCCCCGCAGAATGAAAACGGATGGGATTTAGCGAATTGCCATGATAGATTATGAAAAATGAAGAGGTTTGGAGAGAAGGAAATGGAGTCTTGAGCCCACAAAGCTAAAAAATGTACTGGTGTTACAACTCCAGTTCCCCAGTTTAAGGGTTATCTGGCCTGGGAATCAAAAAGATGCAAATGCCTGGAATTCTGGGGGGTTTTTTTCCGGAGAGGCTGGCTGGAGATGAAAGGAACTGCTTTTTAATACCTCTAAAAGGCATTAGGGTGGGGAAAGGCCAGAGCACACATATAATAGCAATAGCACTTATATACCGCTTCACAGAGGTGGTATTCAGCAGGTTCTGACCAGTTCTGGAGAACCGGTAGCAGAAATTTTGAGTAGTTCGGAGAACCGGCAAATACCACCTCTGTCTGGCCCCGCCCCCATCTATTCTCTGCCTCCCGAGCCCCAGCGGATCGGCTGGGTCTTCTTTGGTTGCCCTGCACAGGAGAACGGAGCTGGAAAGCAAGTTAGTGGGGTGGAGAGGGAATAGGGATTTTGCAGGTTTGGGGACCTCTGGTATAATCTATATTATTCAGGAATGTTTACACATTATATAAAATGTGTCAACAAAACACATGTATTTAGAAATACTTAATCCTTAACATTTCTGACATTAAAAAAAAACAACTCAAAATCTAATAATCTGCTCCTTGACTGTACCACTTCAAATTGCAGATCAGAGTTTCCATGCCTGAATAGTCTCTTCACATTAATTAGCTACATAAATCGAATGAATGAATGAAATTAATGGACACACCCATGTCCATGTATTAATGAAAGGAAGAGAGTCTTCCCTATCTGCAGCCACAGGAAAACTCACACTTGCAGCCTTAAATAGTCTAGACCAGAAATGTTTTATTTTTTTTCCCCAATAGTAATTTTATTAAAAATTATAATTACAAATGTGAAAATTAATGAAAACTAAAAAAAATAAGAGAATAAAAACAGTGCAGAGGACAATGCAGAAAAGAAAAAAGAAAAGAAAATTATGAATTTAATAAAGAAAAAGAAAAGAAATACATGACTTTCCCTTTCATCACAAGTATAAACAATTTTAACAACTTGTCTTAAAATGCAACAGCTATGGCTGGCCAGGGAATACTGGGAGTTTAAGTCCACAAGTCTTAAAGTTGCCAAGTTTGGAGATCCCTGACTTGAACTCATATGCATTTATTACATTTATATGCCACTCATCTCATCCAAAGCAACTCAAACTGTAATGCTTCTTTTTTATTTATTTATTTATTTATTTATTTATTTATTTATTTATTTATTTATTTATTTATTAATGGGACTTATATGCCGCCCCATCTCCGAAGGCTCGGGGCGGCTTACAATAAAAACAAACACAATAAATATTTTAAAAAGAATTAAACTAATGGTCCCAATTAATACAAAACTTAAAACCACCAAAATCTAAAACCACCCCATGGGTCACAGCCCGGATTGGTCAAATAACCAGGTCTTCAGGTCATGGCGGAAGGTGTGGAGGTCGGGGGCCAAGCGGAGCCCCGGGAAGTTGGTTCCAGAGTTCAGGGACCACAGAGTAGGCACGCGTCGGGGACCGCCAGCCGGCATTGCCCGGCTGATGGGACCCCAAGGAGTCCCTGTCTGTGACTTCGTACAGGGCGGTTAGTGTTCGATGTCGGCAGCAGTCGCTCCTTAAGTAATAAGGACCCATGTCATGTAGGACTTTGTATGTTAAAGTTAAAACCTTGAATCTCACCGGAGGGCAACCGGCAACCAATGCAGGCAGCGCGGGGGGGCTAACATGGGAGAACTGAAACTCCCATCACCGCCCGCGCGCGCATTTTGCACCAGCTGCAGTCTCCGGATGGTATGCAAGGGCAGTCCTAGATAGAGAGCGTTGCAGTAGTCGAGTCAAGTAACAAGGGCATGAGTGACTGTACGCAGGGCATCCCGGTCCAGGAACGGGCAAGCTGGCGAACCAGCCGGACCTGGGCAAAGGCCCCCTGGCGACGGCTCCCACCTGCTCCTCCAACCGAGCCGTGCATCCAGGAGGACCCCAGGTTCCTCGCCCTATCCACAGGGGCAACACCACTCCCCTATGGTCAGCGATGGACATTCTAAGCTGGACCGGGATGCCGGTATGTACAACCACTCAGTCTTGGCCGGGTTGAGTCGAAGCATGTTGCCGTCCATCCAGATTTGTACCACATCCAGACAGCAAGTCATCACGGAGAGGGCATCACTGATCTGGTTTGGGGTGGAGATATATTCTTTTGCTAAGGATTGAAGGAAATTCATGTGTTTTCAAAACAGTTGATCCAAGGATTTCTAATAGTCGAAAAGCAGTTAAGAAGCAATTGTTGAAAGTGATTAGAAAGTAAAATATGAGAACTCAATATCCTTAAAGGTGCTGTGGTTTGCACAAGACGTCTATTTCCTCATCTCCCAGAGCTCTAAACCTTGTAGAGACCACCGTCTTGCAGTCTCTGTGAGGAACAACAGTCTGTAGCACTTGTGAGCAATCTCAAGACCTCTGCTTGCCAGAGAGAGGAATTACAAAGAGACATCTACTTGCTGGCTCTTTGTTTCACTGCTGTTATATTCTGTTGTGGTTATCTTCCTGATCTGTCAGGTTGGGAGCCTGAATAGCCTTAGGAAATGGGGAAAACCTTTTCTCTTGGGGCTGCCATTCAAGATTGAATTGATTTTGGCCTCTGCGCATCATCACAAAATCTCCAGAACCGTAAAGCAGAAAGGGTTCTACAACCTGAAATCTGTTCCAAATGCAAAACACAAGCAGAGGAGAAGAGTTTCAGTTTCAGTTTTAGTTTCACAGCACCAAGCAGCTTTAGTACAGAACAGTCGAGCTAAGCCACTCCCAGGCTCCTTACTGTCTCCTTCTTGCTCACACAGCAAATACTGTTTCAGTTTCCAAACAGCCTTCAACTCTAGCCAGATGAATACTGATGGATGCTGGTAGGCAGAGGCAGAATTCCCCCCATTTTTCTCCCGCAAAACTAAGCCCGACCACATCATTTCGTAGCGAAACATGGGTATTGAGCTAGTGATTATATAGAAATAATGTGTTTTATGGTGAGTTTTAGATCAAGAGATTAATATATTTTATTTTTGTAACTGTACTGAAGAAACTTGGAGGTTACTTTTTATTTTTCCTTTTTTTATGGATGCTCTTTGTGTGCGTTCAATTATGTCACAAATGTATGACGTGGCATGGCTGGGTTTTCTGACTCTCCTAAGCTGCCATCAGTGATCTGAATTTTTGCAGCCCCAATGTGGGAGTCCTAAGGGACTACAGGTCAAGAATAAAATACAAGGTTTGCATGCCAAACAGTCCAAAGCCTATCTTTTTCGGCCTGTGCTATATTTTTAAGAGAAAGAGACCTTGAAAAACTGTTCTCACTCTGGAAAAGATCGCAGGGGGATTGAGAAAGGGGAACAGACCAAAGGAACCAGGCTAAGGCTACCAGATTTCAGCTACAAAAATCTGGACAACCACAAGCAGACATTCCACACCACACAATCTCTTTTCTGCCATCTAGTGGTAATGTGAATTGTTTGCACCCAAATTTGACGGCTTTCTCCTCAGGAGAAAGTATTGATTGTACATACAGATTGTTTGTTTATATCCCTGCCTTTATTTTTACATATAACTCAAGGCAGCAAACATATCCAGCACCTCTTCCTCCTCCTATTTTCCCCATAACTGGGTCGCCGGTGAGCTGGCACCCAGGCTCCCGATCTCGGCGGCTGTTCCCGCGGCGGGGAAATAGCTGCTGCTTTGTCGGAGGCCCTGGCATTGATGGCCTCGGCAGCTTTGGCGGCTGGCGGAGGCTACGTGCTGGAGTGGCCACAGTGTCGGTTTCGCAGCCTTTCGGTGGCTGCGGCGGCTGGAGCGGCGGAGGCAGCGGTGACAGCTGCTTCGGTGGAGGCTACAGCCACAGCGGCAGCTTTGTCAGCTGGGGAGGCTGTGTGGCGAGGCTGCAGAGACTGTGGAGATGGCGGCCATTTCAGGGGAGGCCCCAGCCGCGATGGTGCTCTCGGAGGCCTGGGGAGGCCCCAGCCACAATGGTGATCTTGGCGGCCTCGGCGGTCTTGGCGGCTACGGAGGCTGCAGCGGCTGGGACTGTGGTGTCGTGGCAGCGCCTTGATGCTGCTGCTGTTGGCTGCTGGGCCAACTGAAGAGGCCCCGGGCTGTTTTGGGGGTGTTTTTTGGTGGCCCAGCGTCCTGATACGCTTTTCGGGCCTCCCTGTCCTGATGGCCTTGTCAGCCTTGGTGGGAGCCCGGTGGACGTGGAAGAGTTGGCGGTGGTGGACGGCTGGAATGCCCTGAGCCTGAGTTGTCGGGGCTTCCCGGCATGGAAACATCGGCTGGCTGGACTGACTAGCCGCGAATGCTGGTTCCATCGGACGCTGGCCGGTCGGGTGAGCTGCTGCTGGCCTGGTGGGGTCGGAATTGACATTAACATCAGAGGGGCGACCCCATGGTTGGAGGCCTTTACGGCTCTGGACCTTGGCCACGATGGTGATATCAACATCTACGCTATCTCTTGACTCTCTACCTGGACTTCCCGCCTACTTTACATGTTATTCTTGCCCCGCTACTGCTCCTGCCCTCTACTGCCGTTTCTGCTGCCTGGTTCTCTTGCTGCACTCTTGTGGGTGCAGTTGTCATCTCTTAATCAGCGGTCATGGTCCTTAGTCCTTCTTGGACCTTTCCCTTTCAGGACTTGGTTTCAGGTAGGGCCCCATTGTGGTGTGAGGACAATGGGAGGACTACCCCTCTATTGTGAGAGGATAGAGGGGCTTAACAACTGACCCATCAGTTCCAATGTTGTTTTGACCACCATGTGAGAGAGCGGTTGGTCATCCAGTTCTATCTTGGCCCCCTGGATGGGTGTGAGAGGCCTGCTCGTGGTGTGGAATCCATTGGACACTGTTACCTGGACCTTTATTCTCCACCTAGACACTTTACATCTGTGTAACATCTATCACCTCTGCCGTATGACGCTTTATTCTACCTCCACCCTCTATGAATTGTAATTTACTGTTCTATGGGTGTTTACTCGCTATCGGAGTTATGGGCCCTCAGGACTGTGCCCTTGTCCTTGAATTGGCCCATTGGGTTATCGACAGCTTACCTTAATGACGGATCCTGGGATCCCGAGAGGTGGCATGGCACAACCAAGGGGTTAAATTTTAAATTTGGTATTAAGGGACGACTTTTAAATTTTTAATTTGGTGTTTTAATGGGATAGGGAGGAGGGAGGGGTTTACCCTGTTGGAAGATTCTGGTTTATCCAGGCCGGAGAGGGGTCTCACAGTGGAGGGGTGGGGTGAAGGGGCCACGGGTCCGCTGAGCAGGGAGGGATTAATAATCCCTAGGGCATCGGTTATGGCAGGAGTAGGCGAGACAGAGGGCCAAATTATGTCCGGGAGCTGCCTCCGCTGTTTACGCGGTGGAGCCCCGACCCTCAGGTCTCTGCCCGCCCCTGGGGTCTTGGGAGGTGTGGTCCCTGGGCTTAGGCTGGTGTATGTAAATGCCAGATCCATGGCTAATAAGGCCCCTCCTCCGTGAACTTATTGAGGAGGAGGCTGCGGATCTGGCGTGTATTACGGAGACCTGGCTGGGACCGGAGGGGGGTGTCCCTCTGTGTGATCTTTGTCCCCAGGTTTCCGGGTGCTGCACAGGCCACGAGCTCAGGGAAGGGGCGGAGGAGTAGCCATTGTTATTAGGGAGACCTTGTTTCCAAGGGAGGTCACTGTCCCAAGAGATAGGCGGTGTGAGTCCCTCCTCTTGAGGTTGGGCCCAGGTGGTCGGTTGGGCCTGTTGCTGATGTACCTGTCCTCCAGCTGCATTGCAACGGCCCTTCCCGAGCTGCTGGATGCCCTCTCGGGGGTGGCGGTGGAGTTTCCCAGGCTTATGGTCCTGGGGACTTCAACTTGCCTTCTCTGGGAGTGGCGCCTGGTCTGGCCTGGGAGTTCTTGGCATCCATGACAGCCATGGACCTGACCCAGGTGATTCAGGGACCCACCCATGAGGGGGGGAACATGCTCGACCTGGTTTTTATCTCGGGACAGTGGTGTAGTGATCTGGGGGGTGGATCTCCAGTTGTTTTACCCCTATCATGGACAGATCACTATCTCCTGAGGCTGGTTTTCCAACTGGCTGCCCCTCGCTGCTGGGATGAGGAGCCGATACGATGGTTCCACCCCAGGCACCTGATGGACCCGGAGAGGTTTCAGACGGCCCTGGGGTCCTTGCCCACCTCCCTCGACCACAGCCCGGCCGAGACCTTGGCGGCCGCTTGGCAACAGGCCGCCTCGGCACCGCTCGACCAGGTTGTCCCCTTGTGGCCTCTTCCTCGCCACAAACACTGCTTGGCTCCTTGGTTCTCGGAGGAGCTTCGGGGGATGAAGCGGCGGAGGAGATGCCTGGAGAGCAGATGGAGGACTAGTCGTTCCGAGTCTGACTGTGTCCAGCTAAGAGCCTATATTAGGACTTATCTGGAAGTGATTAGAGCGGCAAGATGTGCTTATTTCTCCGCTCTGATAGCATCCGCAGATGATCGCCCTGCTGCCCTGTTCAGGGTCACCCGCTCCCTCTTGCATTTAGAGGAGAGGGGACCCTTTGCGGGGCAGAGCAGAGGAATTTAGTTTACATCTGGCGGATAAGATTGTGCAGATTCGGGCCGGCTTGGACTCCGATTGGCAGGGTTTAGATGATGGAGTGGCAACGAGTCTTGTGGATCCTATCTGGGTTGAGTCTGACCCTGTCTCCCTGGATGAAGTGGACAGGATCATGCAGAGGCTGTCTTCCACCACGTGTTTATTGGACCCGTGTCCTTCCTGGTTGGTTTATGCCTCCAGGGAGGTTACACGCGGTTGGCTCCAGGCAGTTGTCAACGCTTCTTTGAGTGAGGGGGTTTTTTCCGCCGCCTTGAAAGAGGCGGTGGTGAGACCCTCCTCAAAAAGCCTGCTCTGGACCCAACCATTTTGAATAACTATCGTCCTGTCTCCAACCTTTGCTTTTTAGCGAAGGTTGTTGAGAGCATGGTGGTTCAGCAGTTTCCGCTGTTCCTGGAGGAAACTGATTATCTCGACCTGTACCAATCAGGCTTCAGGCCCGGGCACAGCACCGAGACAGCATTGGTCGCACTGATGGATGATCTCTGGAGGGCTCGGGACAGGGGTTTTTCCTCTGTCCTGGTCTAAAATCTCTCAGCAGCTTTCGATACCATCGACCATGGTATCCTTCTGCAGCGGCTCCGGGGTTGGGAGTGGGGGCACCGTTTTACGGTGGTTCTCCTCTTACCTTCGACCGCCGCAGTCGGTGTTGGCAGGGGAGCAGAGATCGTCCCCAAGGCCCCTCACTTGTGGGGTGCCTCAGGGGTCGGTTCTCTCACCTCTCCTGTTTAATATCTACATGAAACCGCTGGGAGATCATCCGTGGTTTTGGGGTGAGGTATCATCAATATGCAGATGATACCCAGCTTTATATCTCCACCCCAGACCGGATCAGTGATGCTCTCTCGGTGATGTCCCGGTGCCTGGAGGCTGCAGGCCTGGATGGGGAGTAACAGGCTCCAGCTCAATCCGCCAAGACCGAGTGGCTGTTCTTACCGGCATCTCGGTGTTCAGTGGAAGTGCCATCTTTGGTCATGGGGGAGGTGTTACCCCGTGGATAGGGCGAGGAATATGGGTGTCCTCCTGGATGCACAGCTCAATCTGGAGGAGCAAGTGGGGGCTGTGGCCAGGGGCTTTTGCCCAGGTTCGGCTGGTTCGCCAGCTTCCTTATCTGAACCGAGATGCCCTTCGAACGGTCACTCATGCACTCGTCACTTCCAGAATCGACTACTGCAATGCTCTACATGGGGCTACCCTTGGATTACTCGAGGTTGCAGCTGGTGCAGAATGCAGCTGCGCTGGCAGTGATGGGGGTATCCCGATACTCCCATGTTACACCCTCCTGCGCGACTTGCATTGGTTGCCGGTTGCCTTCCGGTCTCCTTCAAGGTGTTAGTAACAACTTATAAAGCCCTAAATGGCTTGGGTCCAGGGTACTTCGGGAACGCCTCCTGCCAGCATCACATTCCGATCGCCCGTGCGCTCCCACAGGAGGGGCCTCCTGGGTACCGTCGGTTAGGCATTGTCAGCTGGCGGTTTCCAGGGCTAGGGCCTTTTCTGTGGGGGCGCCCGCCCTATGGAATCAGCTCCCTGGATCTTCGTTGGCCCCTGATCTTCCGCTCCTTTGTCGAGACCTGAAGACTTGGTTGTTTCAGCAGGCCGGCCTGGATTGACCCGGGGGTGGGTTGTTTTAATTGTATTGTTTTTATTGTAATTTTAATTGTTTTTTAATGTTTTTAGCAATTTTAGACTTGTTTTGTTTAATATTGTTTTATTGTAATTTTCCTCTTTTTATATGTTCGCCGCCCTGAGTCCTTAGGGAGAAGGGCGGCATACAAGTCTAATAAAATAATAATAATAATAATAATAATAATAACAACAACAACAACAATCCTGCGAAGTAGGTTGGGCTGAGAGAGAGAGAGTGACTGGCCCAAGGTCACCCAGCTGGCTTTCATGGCTAAGGTGGGACTTGAACTCATGGACCCCCACTTTCTAGTTTGGTGCCTTAATCACTAGACCAAATTGACTCTTACAACTGCAATTGGTACTGGAACTTCCATCACTAAGTGATGCAATCATTAATTGATCGTCACGTGACCATGCTCGATTTTACAATATTTTTGCTGCAGCTGTTAAGTGACTTATGTGGTCCTTAAGTGAATCTATGTTCCCCAATTGAGTCTGCTTGTTAGAAGCGGGCTGGGAAGATCACACACGGTGATCACACGACTCAGGATGCCACAACCCTAGTAAATACCTGCTGTTTGCCAGGCACCCAAATCACAATCATGTAACCATGGAAACACAGCCATAGTTTTAAGTGCGAGGAGTTAGTCATAAGTCACCTTTTTCAGGGCCGTCACAGCTTCAAATGATCTCTAAACAAATGGCCATAACTTGAGGACTACCTGTATATCATTCCTGTATACTTGAACTCTTGAAGCACAGATTAAAGACTGAATAACTGCTGCCCCCAGGTGTAAAACTGATGGTTTGTAGTAAGGGAAGATTAGAAGGGGGCCAAGGTCACTAAAAGATCTCTGGCTGCTTATCCCCGAGTGACAAATTACACACAGATGTGAATATACACCACGCTATTCCTTTTCATAGTAAGCAATATGATGCAGAGCAAAAGAGAAAAAAGAAAAAAAATGAGCCAAAGAAATTAAGAACATGAGTTAAAAGAAAAAAAACGTAGCTAATATACTAACACCATTCCTTACATCCTACCAGGTGGATCCATGGTCAGGGCAAACATTGAAAGTAGTATATTGCATTGCACTGCAAGTTTTGCCCTTGTCTATGTGGATCGCATAACTTTGCATGCATGCACAAGGTGGTAGAAGCCTATCCTTGCACCCCCCAGCCTTGCTTTATACATTACTTTTCACACTTTCTAGATTATCAGATTTTATTCATTTATGTATCGAATTTGTATGGCCGCCCATTTCACGTATAGTGACACTACCTGGTGTGCAATAAAACCAGAGATTAAAACATTCAATAAAATCAGTTAAACAATAAACTTGGATAAAAACAAATTAATGCAAGATCACAGGAGGAGAAATATTATTTTATTGATTATATTTTTATCTCACCTTTATTACTTTATAAGTAACTCAAGGCAGTGGACATGCCTAATACCTCTTCTCCTTTATTTTCCCCATAACAACAATTCCATGAAGTGAATTGGGCTGAGAGAGAGGGACTGGCCCAAATCATCCAGCTGGTTTTCACAGCTAAGGTGGGACTAGAATTCAATCTCCTGGTTTCTGGGGCAATACATTACACTAAAGTGGCTCTCACACCAAACTGACATTACATATAATATAGCCAACATGCAAGGTCACTTTCACTAGGTGATACCTAGGCTTGTTGAGGGGGTGGAAATATATTTAAGATGAGGAATGATGGACTGAATGTGTACACCAACTCTCAATCAGATATCTCAGTGTTTTGGACACAGACCTTGTTGCATATGCATCACTTAAGACTACTGTCCTCAATACTAGAAAACACCTCTTCTACAACACAGAGAGGAACAAAACCTGTGAAGGTAACTGTGGTTGACAAAATGTAATGTGCAATCATCAACTTAACTTTTGTCTCTCACAAAAGCTCATGCAAACATCACAACCAATGAAGCAGAATTCAGTGATGAAGAGAATGCTAACAGAAAGGGAATCACATTTCTTTCTGTAAAGGTTCCATCTTACCATGAGCCACGGTGGCACAGTGTTTAGAGTGCTGTACTGCAGGCTATTTCTGCTGACTGCCAGCTGACTGCAATTTGGCAGATCAAATCTCACCAGGCTCAAGGTTGACTCAGCCTTCCATCCTTCCGAGGTGGGTAAAATGAGGACCCAGATTGTTGGGGGCAATACGTTGACTCTGTGAACCGCTTAGAGAGGTATATAAGTCTAAGTGCTATTGCTATCTTAACACAGAGACTGGCTCAACTCTCACCCCATAATAGGCCAAGAAGTATCCAAAAGACTTATGATCACAAGAACCCCATGTATTTATAATTCTCCTACTACAATAGGATGTGTAAGGAGTTGAGAAATTGAGGGGACTGCCATACCAACACATCAGAGGGTTTGCCTAACTTTGGCAAAAAAAAGATACATCTGAATCTGCAAAATCGAATGCAATCCCTTAAAATGTGGTGTCAGAACAGAAATGCATCTGGCTAGGAATCCCCATCTTAGAATCTGGAATGCTCTCCTAAAGTCCTCGTTATGCAAGAGCTTTTTCTCCTGAATCAGTCACCTGGAAATGCGCTCTGCACTTCACCTGAGGCACTACTTCTTCCTCAAGCTGTTCCTTACCCGAAACAACCCCGATGAAACCTTTGACGCAAATAAAGCTGTGCGTATGCACGCAGAGGCATGGGTAGGGAGAGAGCGCTGGTCCACATTAAATACATTGCGGCAAAAGCAGTCCGAGAGACAGACCCTTCTCTTTCACTCGTAAACGCGCACGCACGCACACACACACACACACCGCCGCTCTACTTTCTCTCCACCCTTCCGCCGCCACAGCAGGCGGCCGCCTCGTCGTCCCCCTTTCCTCTCTGCAAAAGCGGCTCATTACCTGAAAGATATTGACAAACTGGAAGCATGGGCAGGGGAGAAGGAGCTACAAAAATGATGGAAGAGGCTGGTGGGAATGAGTTACGAAAGCAGATTATGAGAATTAAATATAAATAGAGGTTGATTGCGCGACGTTTGAAGGCGGGAGAGCGGCTGCAAAGAGGCAGCGGGCCCAGCTGGCAGAAACCGGATGAGGAGAACAAAGAGAAGCCCCGCCCTCTAGAAATAGGAATTGTGGTGGTGGTGGGGAGAATCGATAGACCCCCGTTTCTAAAATAACAGGTGCCACGCTCGGGTCTGGCTGGGAACTTACGTGTTAGTTACGGACCTGCATGCTCAAAGTGCAGACATTGCTAGACATGGATATCTGGACATACATCCTTTTTGACCTTTATATTTTATTGGGTTCCACTAACCTCGCTGAAATATTAATTTATATTGCTAGTCCATGTGGGATATGCCATACGCTAAATAAATAAAGAAAACCCCAAGCTAGAGCACCTGGAGCCTTCTATAAGTTGCTGGACTACAATTCCCAGCAGCCCCAACCAGCATGGTTATAGCAGTAATGAGGGATGCTGGAAGTGGTCCAGAGTAGGTTTCCCCACCCCTGTTAATAAAGCCCTTTGGGAGTCGGCCCCACTGAATTCAGTAGAACTTGTTGAGAAGGATTTGCACCATCTCAATTTTTATAACCTCCTTATTTTAATTGAAAACAAACGAGTACAGATGAGCTGTGTTTCCTTCATGTAGGGTTAATTTGACCATGATTTCTTGAATTAACCACAGCTTTTTAGTTTGCACAACCCTTGGCCTGGGCTTATCCAATATTCCAGGTTAAAATAGGATTGGCTCAGTTGTGGTTCAAGGGCCAGTTTGGTGCAAAGGTTATAGGTACCTGGCTAGGAATGGAGAAATTGAGTTCAAATCCTGCCTTTGGGACAGAAGCCACCTGGCCAGTCACCCTCTCAACCCTAAGAAGAAGGCAAGGGAAACTTCTGAAAATGTTGGCAAGAAAACTGCAGGGACTTCTACAGTTGCCAGGAATCAAGACTAGTTTGAAAAATAATAATTTAAAAAGCTGTAGTTCGGGACAGTATGTACACATGTTAAAGGATGCATCATTGGGAAATTTCCCAATATGACAAGCTGAGATATGAACATTTCAGGACCTGAATTCTGCTTGATCCAAAACAGTTAAAGGCACAGAGTAGCCAGTTATCTGTTGCCAATCCTTCCTGTGACATATAGCTTGACTCATACATACCAGGTGCTAGGCCAAAGAATAGCTGCTTTCCAGTGGTGGGATTCAAATAATTTAACAACCGGTTCTCTGCCCTAATGATTTCTTCCAACAACCAGTTCACCAAACTGCTCAGAAACTTAACAACCGGTTCTCCTGAAGTGGTGTGAACTGGCTGAATCCTACCACTGCTGCTTTCTAGCTTAAGGTACTATGTGTGACTAGCCCCTGTGGTTTATAAACCAATCATGTATGGCTTTGCATACTGTGTGAATCCAAGGGCAGTTCATTCAGCACACTATGGCTAAACAACTTACAGTTTCCAGTGACATGTGAAACAACCAATCATACTTTCCTGGACTGGCTTGTCCAAGTATCAAATGCATCCAGGAACAGTTTGTCTCAACAGCCTGACCTAAGTATTGGCAAGGAGATAGCATTCTCTTCCTAAACACACAAATCAGACATCATTTCTCCTGAAATACTCCTATAGAGCTTGTTTTTCTCTCTACCTCTCCAGCACAACAAACTAGTCATAGTAGATCTTTGCATGGCATCCTTCTTCTGAAGGATGTTGGTTCAGGATATAGTTCAGACGATCAGGAATTTTGATTGCCCGATACGAGAGACAGCAAAATGAGGTAATGGTTTGATTAGCAAAGTTGGTGGTGGATGTCAGAAGGGAACCTAAATGACATCAGGCCTTAAGAGAACTGGAGTCTATTAGCAAAACCAGCATCCTATCTGCATAGATCTCTGCTGGACTCTGGGGAAAGAAACGGTGACGTGAAGACAAACAGCAGGAGACAGAAAAGTGCACTTCACAGTGGGTTGGGAATTGGCAGCCTGAAAGGCTACACAGATCTCCTATGTAGGTTCGCTTTTGCAAGGCTTGATGCTGTTTTAAAGACCGGCATTACAGGTCTTAATCATGATCTTCTGATTTGTCACCAAGTACTATAAGAATCCCAGAATGCTCCTGTCTCTTCAATGGAAACTGATTCTGAAAGTCTCTCTCCCCCTGAATTATAAGGACCCCCTAACAATTTCCACAAGCCCTGCAGATTTTCTCAGGCTACCAGACTCTGTTTCATCTCCAGACTTCCCAGCACAGCAGAGTTTGCCAGCACGGCGGGTGCTGGCAGGGCAGCTAGGCCATCAATCCCTGGTGGAGTGTAATTAACATAAAACAGAAGCAATTAATGGATTGCATTCCTAGTCCATTAAACCTGCAATGGATTTGGAGTTCCCCGATCTGACATTTAGTACCTTTTAGCCAGTTAAATACCAATTGCTTATTAAAAACTGCTCACTGATGTTTAGTGCTTTCTGCAATGAATAGCTGGCAAAGAAAGGCAAGTGGGCACCATCTACTCAGACAGACTGGGGACGTGCCAGCCTGAAGCATTTTGTTCCATGCTCAGCGTAAGGTACTCTGCTTACATATATATATATATATTGGGAAGAAGAGAGCGGAGACTTAAGAAACTTTTCTCCTGGTTCAGGGGAGATATTTGGGAATAAAGAATCTCTTTGGCTATATTGACCTTGTGTTTAATTTCTGGGGTCAGCTAGGTGGCAGCACCTACTTGGCCTTAGCTGATCCCCCAAAACTCAGCAGGGTCAGATTTATCCTCAGGTGGGATATTCACCTGAAAGTCCCAGGATTGTGGATTAAGTTAAGGTTGGTCTAGTGAAATTTATACAGATCTCTGGAGAGGATTGAGCAGAGCCAAAAGGAAAGGGGCTTTGAAGGATAATTTAGCAATCCTTCCTCTTGTTGGAAGTTAAAACCCACCCCACTCCTAGGAAAATGAAATATTTTAGGATATACCAAAAAGGCAGAATATTTCCCCTAAAAGAGAAGTAGAAACTCAGGCAGAAACTCAGCCCCTCCCACCTTTGTTAATGGGCCATTAAGGCGAGGACATCTATTCTACATAACAAAGATCTTCCTCTTTCAGGCAGACCCATAATAGGAATCCCAAAGCCCTTTCATTACATCATCATCCAGCAAGGCTCAACCAAGCCTGGGACTCAGGACAGCCTACAGAGTTTCCCCTGCATGGCCCCATGGGAGTCTGACAACCAATCAGAATACAAGCTCAAAGTCAAATCCCAACAGAGGGCATAAAACCCAGGGACTCTGAGCATCTCTTCCCTTTTTCTTCGCCCAAGAGCTCCAAGCCATGTGATCCTGTCCACCATTAAACCATCTTTCCAAACAGCCTCCATGTTTCCAGTATCTTTTTCCCCACTCGGAACTGAACCCAGATGGACATTTCTTCCAACACTCTGAATGCTGCCCTAGCTAAAACAGGGCTCTCCAAACTTGGCAACTTTAAAATGTATGGACTTCAACTCCCAGAATTCCCCAGTCAGCATGGCTGCCTGAAGAATTCTGGGAGTTTTTTTTTAAAATTACATTTATATGTTGCCCTTCTCCGAAGATTCAGGGCAGCTTACAATTTTTGGGATACAACCCAATGCGCTCAGCAATAGCCTTCATTCCATTGTATATGCCTGCTTATTACTAAGCGGCATTTTTATAAAGTCAGCTTATTGCCCCCAACAATCTTGGGTCCTCAGTTTACCTACCCCGAAAGGATGGAAGGCTGAGTCAACCTTGAGCCTGGTGCAGGGATTCGAGCCTGCACTAATTGCAGGCAGCTGGAACTTAAGTGCTAGGCATTTAACAGCCTGCACCACCAAGGTTGAAGTCCATAAGTGGCCAAAGAGGCCAAGTTTGGGGACCCTGATCTAGAATAGTCATGACCGCTGGATATCTGCCCTCACAACATCATTGCATATCAAAATCCTTTCCTTACCAAATAAGTATAGATTGAAGGAAGGAAAAGAATCACTCCTTCTCTGGTATGTCCAATGGCTCTATTTTCAGCTATCCTTGATAAACCATTATTTTTGTTCCTATTCTGACTCTGAAGAAGGGGATTCCTTAAAAAAACAACGCTTCTACACAGCTGTAAAAGTAGTCTTCCTTCCATCTTCTATTACTTCTCATCTCTGAGGGTGCTGAATGAGTCCCAAGAAATCATCTGTATAGGGAGCTTGCTTAAAATTATATTACACATTACACATTTCAGAGTTGGAAAATAGCCATAATAGTCCTGGTGTTGTTAGGAAAACTGCCCAACTGCAGAAGCTCAGTAAAGGGAAATACGGTGGAGGGAAACACATTTGTGATTTTCCAGATGTAGCTGGATTATTTAACTTTACTCACACCTTTATTTTTATAACCAACTCAAAAACCTATTTAATATTCTTTCCTTCTATTATCCCTACAACAACAACCCTGTGAGGTGGGTTGGGTTGAGAGGGAGGGACTGGCTCAAAGTCACCCAGCTGCCTTTATGCCTAAGGCGGCACTAGAACTTCCAAGTCTCCTGCTTACTAGCCTGGTATCTTAACCACTGTACCAAACTGTTTCCATCACCTTTGGCAGCTGACTAATCTGGCTTGCACTGATGAAAAGAAAATCCACATGGCCACTGATTCTTCTCCCTGTTTTGGACACAGGAGTTTGTGCTCCTGAGATTTGAGAGCTGGGGTGGGTAGTCTTAAAAAATGCCGTCATTTTAATTTAATTTAATTTAATTTAATTTAACTATGAGATTTATATGCTGCCCTATCTCCCGAAGGACTCAGGGTGGCTTACAATACTAAAAAACATACAATACAAAAGTTAAAAATAAATTAAACCCAGGGAATCTCATAATCATAAACTAAAAACAATTAACCCAATTAAAAACCCTCCCTCCCCCATCAGTCTGGGTAGGCCAGTTGAAATAGCCAAGTTTTTAGGCCACGGCGGAAGGCCCGGAGGTCCGGGGCCACCCGGAGCTCCAGGGACAGCTGGTTCCAGAGGGCAGGCGCCCCCACAGAGAAGGCCCTATTCCTGGGGGCCGCCAGCCGACATTGTCTAGCTGACGGCACCACCAGGAGGCCCTGCCTGTGGGAGCGTACTGGGCGTCAGGAAATCGTTATCGGCAGCAAGGTTTCCTGCAAGTATTTTTAATGGATGTTAGATTGGGATGTTCCAGATTGACATTTACATACTGTAGACACGTGTTTCATAGTTTTTCCAGTTTTTACTGCTGCATCAACACGGTTAATGGTGGAGGTAATGAGGACGGGTGCTCCATAATTCCTCTAAGCTAACTTTCTACCATTGTTAAGACAATGCTTACAAGCCTCAGGAGTGACATAAGCAAGAACAGTCTCTTCAGAAGTTATTTCTAATTCATCAAGCCCACTAGGTGCAGACTTTGAGTTAATGAGCCAGCAGGAGGATTTGTGGGCAAAACTCCCAAGTCCTATTTTCAAAGCATTAGCATAACAACCACGCTTGCTATCCTGAAAGCACAGGGATTAGTGTAAACACACAAACACACACACACACACACACACACACACAGGGATATGATCCTGAGTTCTTGCTCACCTAAAAAAAACCAAACTAAAAACCACAGCTTTCAGCCTTGTCTTTGCCCAGCTTAATTGTTGGCAGAATCCCAAACCATCTAATTTAGTATGAAAGAGGCCAGGGCAATGGGCCAGGGAGAGATAGAGAAGAAATGCCACTGTAGTGCAAAAGAAGCTTCCCTCTTCTCACTTATAATGCACATTGGCAAAATCACATTCAACCTCCAAAGGTAGAAAATGTCAAAAAGAAGTTTGCCAGAATTTGTATGAATATGTGTGTATTGGGAGAGGGGCGAGAGAGATGGGGACTACACTGATTTTAAAACCCATCGGCCTACAGTCTTGATGTACTCCTTGACTTACAACCAACAGTTTAACGATCATCCGAAGTTACAATAGGAAAACTGGTCCTCCCACTTACGACCGTTGCAGCATCCTCATGTCAGGTCATCAAAGCTTGGGCACTTGACAGCTGGTTTATGACAGTTGCAGCATCCCAGGTTATGTGATCACCATTTGTGACCTTCTGACAATTAAAGTTCAATGGGAGAAACTGGACCCCCACAATTCATTTAATAATTCCAGTGATTCCCTTAACAAAAGAGTTTGTAAAGTTGGGAGCCACTCACTTCACTTAACAACTACCTTGCTTAGTAATGGAAATTCTGGTCCCAGTTGCTGGCGTAAGTCAAGGATTACCTGTATCAGTAGTCTTCCTTCGCCTGTTGCCTTCCAAAGCAGAGGTGGTATTCAGCAGGTTCTGGCCAGTTCTGGAGAACCGGTAGCAGAAAGTTTGAGTAGTTCAGAGAACCGGTAAATACCACCTGTGACTGGCCCCACCCCCATCTATTCTCTGCCTCCCGAGTCCCAGCTGATCGGCTGGGTCTTCTTTTGTTGCCCTGCACAGGAGAACGGAGCTGGAAAGCAGGTTAGTGGGGTGGGGAGGGAATGGGGATTTTGCAGTATCCTTCCCCTGCCGTATCCACCAAGCCATTCCCACAGAACTGGTAGTAAAAATTTTGAATCCCACCACTGTTCCAAATGTTTCAGGTTATACTCTGTGTGTCAAAATATTATGGGAATGATTCATCTGAGCAGATGCTGCATAAAGTATGTCAACAAGAGAAGCAATAATGCAGCTGAATGTGCCATGTTAGCAATCCATTTTTATTTTCAGTTCTTTAGAACTTAAAGCTAAAATGGTCGTTGAGATTTTTTTCATATATATAATTTGGAGGCATCTGAGCTGTGGTGGCGCAGTGGTTAGAATGCAGTATTGCAGGCTAGCTCCATTCACATTGCCAGGAGTTCGATTCCCTCACTCCTGACCAGCTCAAGGCTGACTCAGCCTTCCCTCCTTCTGAGGTGGGTAAAATGAGGACCCAGATTGTTGGGGGCAATAGGCTGACTCTGTAAACTGCTTAAAGAGGGCTGTAAAGCACTGCAAAGTGGTATATAAGTCTACGTGCTATTGCTATATTGCTACAGGCGGTTCTTTTAACAGAACAAAATCACAGAATAACAGAGTTGGAAGGGACCTTGGAGGTCTTCTAGTCCAACCCACCGCTCAGGCAGGAAACACTATACCATTCCAGACAAATGGCTATCGAATCACTTCTTAAAAATCTCTGGAGTTGGAGCACCCACAACTTCTGGAAGCAAGCCATTCCACTGATTAATTAAGTTTCTACAAACTAACAGCAAAACAGTAAATCCTTATTTATTCATTCTGATATTTTATAGTGTATTTTATTCAATGTCTGTAAGCTGCCTAGAATGGCCTCTGGAAGTTTAGGTAAGAAACACATTTGATAAATAAAGAAAAAAGATTGCTAAAATAATACCACCAGGAAGTAAATAAGGAAGGCTACGAGAGCTCAAAGACACATCCACATTGCCATATTTGACTTCTGACGTTGTCAGCACCCAGCAAAAAATGCAAACATGCTCAGAGCAGGCCTATTGGCTCAAACAGCAAGCATGTTTTTGTTCTGTCCTTGGAACAAACTGTCCAACTCCAGATGACTTGTGTGTTCCACCACAGAGAATAATGGGAACGCTAGAGAGCTCTCCCACATCTTGCACATCCCAAATTCCGTTCAAAGACTGATTTTTACAAAATGCTATTAAACAGACCTTCCAAAGAAAGATGTTTCAGAACTTGCACCATTTCCAAAAAGAGTTCTCTTCTGAGTCTTGCCTAAATACATTTCAGATGTTGATGGGGCTGAAGGGAGTCTCTCTCCCAAAACTTTCAAAATCCTGGCAGGAAGTAGACAAGTTCTCCTATTCTGGCAACTGGCCTAAAAGGATAAAACTGTTGTACCCAGTCATAAAAAACTGCCTGGGGGGGCAATTAGACAAGCAATAGCCAGGAAAGATGCACTGATCTCTTGCCATGCACCAAGTAAAACAAACGTGTAATATGCATTCAGCTGTGAGTGGAAATGCCTATTAAATACACTATTTGACGCTCGTATAGCCTTCTCCTGCTTTCATCCATAAAATATATGCATATTATTTGAGGAAGCTGGAGTTTCTCTAGGCTCCTGCTGAGAAGCAGCATTCTTTCTTTCTCTCTCTTATTGGGTTGGCAATGTAAGAGGAGGGAAAACTGCTTTAAGCAGCTCATGACACTTCCTCATGACTCAGGAAATTGATAAACTACACATTGGGGAGCTCAACCATCTACATTGTGCATATCAGCTTTGCCCTTGAGCGTCTCTGCAGCAGAGTATGCTGCTCCAGTGTGGGGCACATCTGCACACGTGAAACAAGTTGATATCGCTGTCAACAAAGCAGCACACTTAGTGACAGGTTGCCTCAAAGCTATACCAATTGAGAAAATATATCCTTTCCCTGGTATTGCTCCACCTAAGACCAGGAGAGAAATAGCAGCAGATGCCGAGAGAACTAAGCAAGAGAATGGTTCTTGACATCCTCTGAACCCATATGGCCCATGCCCACTGACTTGGATCTAGGAACAGCTTGATGTGCAAGAACAAACATTCTTGAGGGTACACAAGAACAAAATTGAATTAAAAGATGGAGGAAGGAGATCATTGAGCTAGGAATAACATTAAAGGAGGATATGGCTGAAGGATCTTGCCTCCCTTATACTACTTGGATGACCTGAATAGGTTGCAAGTTGGAGTGCCTAAATGTAAAACCAATATGCTTGTGTGGAGGCTCTTAATGGATAATAACACGCTATATGAATGTGGAAAGACACAGAATCCAGCCCATCTGCTGGTGTGTCACTACTACCAGACATATCTACTGATAATGACTTATTTTTGGCGTATGACAAAGCCAAGAATGTGGCTGCATTCTGTCGGTTTAAAGTTTGACCCAGTTGTTAATTTTGTCAGTACTATGCCGACTTTCTACTGGTCCAAAAATTCTAATTTTCTTTTCACAAGTCTCATTCATTCATTCATTCATTCATTCATTCATTCATTAATCAGTTTTATATTCTATAACACAGTTCTAAAGACTCTTGGCAGCTCACAATTAAGAATAACATGATCACAAATAATAAAAACACAATACATACAGATCCCAAAACTTCAACCCCCAAACATCCCTCAGCTCAGTTTTCAGTTAGTTTTGAAGGCATAGAACTCCTGTAAGAAACAGTCCTGCTTTGCAAGTGCAATCTGTGTCTTTCCTCAAAGTGCAATCTGTGTCTTTCCCATCAGGTCCATTTTGCCTTCATAACAACCTGTGAGTAAGATTAAGCAAAATGGTGGCACCTGACTGCCAAACCACTCAGTGTCATGGTCAGACCACTATCTCCTGCGGCTGGTCTTCCATCAAGCTGCCCCACACCGCTGGGATGAAGAGCCACTTAGATGGTTCCGCCCCAGGCACCTGATGGACCCTGAGAGGTTCCAGGCAGAGCTGGGGTTTTTTCCTGCATCCCTTACCCACAGCCCTGCTGAGGTCCTTGCGGCTACCTGGCAACAGTTGGCTGCAGGGGCTCTCGACAGGGTTGTCCCCATGCGTCCCCTTACTCGGCGCAGATCCCGGTCAGCTCCCTGGTATACCGAGGAGCTCCAGGAGATGAAGTGTCGCAGAAGGGGACTAGAGAGCAGGTGGAGGGCGACCCGCTCTGGATCTGACTGAGCCCAGCTAAGAGCCCATATTAGGACTTACCTGGTGGCGGTGAGGGCGGCGAGAAGATCCTATTTCTCCGCCCTAATAGCATCCGTAGATAACCGCCTGGCCGCCCCGTTTGGGGTCGCTCGCTCTGTCCTTCAGCTGGGGGGGGTGGCGGACCCTTTGCGGGGCAGAGCTGAGGAATTTGGCCAGTATCTGCAGGATAAAATCGCTCAGATCCGGGAAGGGTTGCGCTCGGACTTGCAGTGGCCTGAGGATGGGGATGCGAGTGGTTTGGCTAATGTTATCTGGACTGAGTTCGATCCTGTTTCTGAGGATGAAGTGGACAGGATTATGCGCGGCTGAGCTCCACCACATGTTTATTGGACCGTGCCCTTCCTGGCTGGTTTATGCCTCCAGGGAGGTCACGCGGCTGGCTCCGGCAGTGGTCAACGCCGTTAAGGGAGGGGCTGTTCCTGCCGCTTTGAAAGAGGCGTGGTGAGGCCCCTTCTGAAGAAGCCTGCCCTGACCCAGCCGCGTGAACAACTTTCGTCCGGTCTCCAACCTTCGCTTTTTAGCAAAGGTTGTTGAGAGTGTGGTGGCCCAGCAATTGCCACTTTTCCTGGAGGAAGCGGACTACCTGGATCCGTACCAATCGGGCTTCCGGCCCAGGTACAGCATGGAGACAGCATTGGTCGTGCTGATTGATGATCTCTCTAGGGCTCAGGACAGGGGTTTTTCCTCTGTCCTGGTCCTGTTAGATCTCTCAGCGGCTTCGATACCATCGACCATGGTATCCTGTTGCAGCGTCTCGGGGCTGGGAGTGGGAGGCACTGTTTTACGGTGGTTCTCCTCCTACCTCTCGGGATGTTCGCAAACAGTGTTGGCAGGGGGGCAGAGGTTGACTCCAAAGTATCTCACTTGTGAGGTGCCCCAGGGCTCGGTCCTCTCGCCCCTCCTGTTCAACATTTATATGAAGCCGCTGGGTGAGATCATCCATGGCTTTGGGGTGAGTTATCATCAGTATGCTGATGATACGCAGTTATACATCTCCACCCCAGGCCACATCAGTGATGCTCTCTGTGATGTCCCATTGTCTGGAAGCGGTGCGGATCTGGATGGACAGGAACATGCTTCGACTCAATCCAGCCAAGACAGAATGGCTGTGCATACCGACATCTCGGTCCAGTTTGGATGTTCCATCTTTGGTCATGGGGAGGAGATGTTGCCCCGTGGACAGGGCACGGAATCTGGCGGTCCTCCTGGACTCACGGCTCAAATTGGAGGAGCAGGTGGGGGCCGTGGCCAGGGGGGCCTTTGCCCAGATCCGGCTGGTTCGCCAGTTACGCCCATTCCTGGACCGAGATGCCCTGCGCAGTCACTCAGGCGCCGTCATTTCCGACTCGACTACTGTAACGCTCTTACCTAGGACTGCCCTTGCGTACCACTAGGAGGCTTCAACTGGTGCAGAATGCGGCCGCGTGGGTAGTGATGGGAGCTTCCCGATACTCCCATGTTACACCCCTCCTGCATGCCCTGCATTGGCTTCGGTTGCCCTCGGGTGAGATTCAAGGTTCTGGTATTAACATTCAAAGTCCAGCATGGCATGGGTCCAGGTTATTTACGAGAACGGCTCCTCCCAACATCAAATACTAACCGCCCTGTACGGGAGCACAGACGGGGTCTCCTCGGGGTGCCGTCTGCGACTCATCGCTTGGCGGTGACCCGGGGGAGGGCCTACTCTGTGGCGGCTCCCACTCTGTGGAATCTTCTTCCACTGGAACTCCGGCTGGCCCCTGATCTTCGCACCTTCTGCCACGATTTGAAGACCTGGCTCTTTTTACAATCCGGGCTGTGCTGATTCTCTGGGGTTGGTTCTATTTTAACTATGGGTTTTAATTTTAATTCGGCTTCAACTTGTTTAATATGCTTTTAATTAACTTATTTATTGTGTAGCAGTCCTTTTGGAGAGGGGCATATAAATAAATAAATAAATAAATAAACCACTCAGTGTCCATCTTTATACCAGTGATCAAAGAGTATCCAATGGAGACTAGAATCAGTTTGATGAGGTAGCCAGTTTATACTGTACAGGGCTTGTTTTACTCACATTGCTACTGTGCAGAGGTGGTATTCAGCAGGTTGTGACCAGTTCTGGAGAACCAGTAGAGGAAATGTTTAGTAGTTCTGAAAAGCGGTGGTAACCTTCCCCCAGGAGTAGGGAGGGAATGGAGATTTTACAGTATTCTTCCCCTGCCATGTCCACTAAGCCACACCCACCAAGCCATGCCACGCCCACAGAACCGGAAGTAAAAAAAGCATTGAATCCCACCACTGCTACTGTGCCTTTTACATGCTCCTTTTACATGCACATTGAAATGATTACTCCTCCCTCTATCTCTCCACCCTACCCCCATAGTCTAAACCAGAAGTTGGGAACTACGGCCCTTTTATGACTTGAGGACTTCAGCTCCCAGAATTCCTGAGCCAGTCATGCTCCACACAAAAAATCATAAAAAGGCCATAGTTCCCCATCCCTGGCTAAACCCTCACAGCATTCAGACCAGCTTCACTTCCTCCCTCCAAACATATCCCTTGCTAGGCTGTATCTCCAAATCCTGATTTTTTAAAAAATTACATTTATATGCCGCCCTTTTCCAAAGACTCAGGGCAGCTTACAATTTTTGGGAGCACAACCCAATGCGCTCAGCAATAGCCTTCATTCCATTGTATATGCATACTTATTACTAAGCGGCATTTTTACAAAGTCAGCTTATTGCCCCCAACAATCTTGGGTCCTCAATTTTCTCCTTATGTCTTGTAGTTTTTCCAGAGAACCACTAGGTTCTAGCAGTGCTCAAACAAAGCAGTCTCAGGACCTGTTAAAAATGACTGAGAACCCCAAAGAGCCTTGGTTTATGTGGGTTATATTTATTTATTTTTAACCCACCTTTAATATTTTTTATAAATAACTCAAGACAGCAGACATATCCAACACACCTTCCTTCTCCTATATTCCCCATAGCAACAACCCCATTGAAGTGAGTTGAGCTGAGACTAAATGATTGGCCCAAAGTCACCTAGCTGGTTTTTCATGCCTATGCCGGGACTAGAACTCAAAATTGCCTGGTTTCTAGGCCACCACCTTAACCACTGTATCGAATTACCTCTCCAACCCCCAGACCGTGGAGGGGCATGCCAGAAACCGGGCCATGCAAACAAGTGAAGCCCCATCCACAGGATACAGACAGCATGCGAAACCATGCCCGCTCTGGTCTGCAGGAAAACCTCCCTCCAGGTAACCAGTCACTGGTGCCAAAAGTTTGGGGGCCGCTGCTCTAGGCTGTCCCATATGAAAATTCAGAAGCTGTGTCTGAGGACAGCTCAGATCTGTAGAACAATCCTACAATCAATAGCTAGGGGAGAATGAGTTAATCAGCGACCAGGAATGGGAAACATAAACAGAGTATAAAAGCCTTTCTGGATTTTTTTCCCCCTACAAGATGTCTGATATGTGGGGGAGAGACTGCAAGTGGAACCATTTCACATTCCAGCACCACGGTTGCTAGCTAAGCTTCTGAACTGCAACTGGTCGAGCCATTGGCCCCCTCTCTGTCCCTCCAATGTAGGTTAAAGAGTAAAGTCCTCTCTGGTAAAAGAGATTTTCTCCCATTATCTGCAATTCCCCTTTTAACTGTAAATGCCAGCGACCTTTTACATGGAAAGTGAGCATTCTGCTGATGAGATCTGGTTCTTCCCTGTTTTGCAATGTTTTTTTTTTAATTACATTTATATGCCGCCCTTCTCCGAAGACTCAGGGCGGCTTACAATTTTTGGGATACAACCCAATGTGCTCAGCAATAGCCTTCATTCCATTGTATATGCCTGCTTATTACTAAGCGGCATTTTTACAAAGTCAGCTTATTGCCCCCAACAATCTTGGGTCCTCACTTTACCTACCCCGAGAGGATGAGGCTGAGTCAACCTTGAGCCTGATAGGATTCGAGCCTGCAGTAATTGCAGGTAGCTGGAACTTAAATGCTAGGCATTTAACAGCCTGCACCACCAAGGCAATGTTCACTAGATAGAATGGTGCCTGCATATGAAATCATTTTGCCCGAAACCAGCTTTCAACGTAGAGATACTGAAGTGTAATCTGGTTTGGGCATCTCTGCCTTCAGTGAAATTAATGCCCTCCTTGATACCTAATAAATATCCTTTGATGAATATCCCCAGTGTTAACTAATAAATATATTTTATTTTTCTGGTATTGTTGGGGATATTGCTTGTATTGTCTGAATGCATTCAGCAACAAATTTATGGAGGGCAGCTGCAGGCCTGGCCTTGAGGTATCCTACATCCACATAATTTTCAGATCAGGTCAGGATCAGGGCTGGGTTTTTGTTTTGTTTTTTTACAATGTATGCCTTGTGGATTTGGAAATTGTTCTTTTGCTGGGAATTGAGGTATCTGATGCTTGTAGAGTTAGAACCTACAGACCTTGGTGTCTGAAGAAAGATGAGGCAGGCAGGCTCGGAAAAAAAACAAGGAGAGGGACCAGGGGAACATTGAGGTTTCCTCAATTGGACATCAAGGGAACTACAGAAGTTCTGCAATGCAGTTTTCTGCATCATTTAAGCAAGGCTGCCAGTATATTCCATGCTTGTATTCTCAGATATGGCAAGCAAGACTTTCAGAATGAAAAGGTCAGTGTCAGCCTCCAGAGAAGCAACTCTCTCTCCCCTCTCTCTGCAGCTGCAAATGGATCTATCTTCCTTATCTTTAAAGATAAGATAAAAGGAACTGCAAATAAAATCCTGAAAATGAATGGTGATGGGATCACAGCCAAGTGCATCCAATGGAATAAGGAATAGGGCTGGGGGCTTCCTTCAGCTTTTTCATTGCATCTGGGTTCTTGCACTCGGTAGGCCACAAACCCTTTAAAGCAGTGTTTTTTTTCCAAATTTGGCAACTTTAAAGATGTGTGGACTTCCATTTCCAACTTCAGCTTCAACCCTTCTTCTGGGAGTTGAAGTCCACACATCTTACAAATTGCCAAGTTTGAAAAACGTTGCTTTAAATTGAGAAATAAATTTGTGTGTCCCTCCTCCATGAAGGGAATTCATGATTATATTGAAATTAAGGCAGAATGATGCCCGGAATAAGCTCATCATGAAATTTGTGTGGCTCCCAATCTGATAGCATTCAACAGAGGCTTAAACATCTATCTAGGGATAGACTGGATGATCTCTTTTGGATATGCCTGACACACACAGTATGTTGCATCGCTTTTGGTGTTGATTGTCCTAATTTTACATCTGGTTTATTTTCATTAGTGTATTTTTATTTACCTTTTTTGTGTGTTTTATCTTATTCTGTTTAGGTTGAAAGTCAGCTAGTTTGAAGTTGGGCAGTGCTGGAATCAAATTGAATCCAGTCAATCAAGAAGCTGCACTTTTATCTATGTATCTAATAATATGATGATCGTATTTTAGAACTTTATAAAACAGAATATTTCCAGTGGGGAAGAAAGAATGAAACAATCCAATTTAAAACCCATTTTAGTTAACAGGAAGGATGGCCTTGTTTAATTTGGCATAATTCCCAGAATCTGGGTTTAATTTTTGAGACAGCCACTAATTTTATTCTGAACTTAGAGCAGCAACTATAGACAATCCTGACTTTGCCATCAACTTGTCCAGGCAGAGAAGAACAAGTTCTGACAATGCTGCTGTTTTGCACGAATGTGAAATTTTCCAAACTCGCTCAGGGTTTTTCATGGCAAGCTGGCTGCCTCCATGTCCACACAGAGCAGAAGTATTGATGGTGACTCTGCTTTGCTTGGAACACACACACACACACACACACACACACACAAAATTGCTCACAATTCTCTGGAGAAGCCACCAAGAGATTGGCAATCTCTTCTCTCACTGATGAACAATGATGCCATCAGAGTAGGACTCCCAACATGTTCAGGGCCTAACTCAACAGAATGGTCCCCAAATCAAGCAGCAGCAAAAAATGTATAAGACCTGTAATTCCAGGGTTAAATTTACAGGGAAAAAGGATGTAAATAGATAAGTTGGTTATACCTTTTTTATTTTTATCTGATTACTGTTTTGGGCATGTATGCTACTCAGAGTGAATCATGACTAGAGCAACATCTAACCCCAATAAATAATAAAAGTGGTCCTAGCTAAAATCCTGAGTAATTTATTGTTTTATGTATTAAATTTAAGTCCTGCCTTTTGTTCAGTAGCTTAAGCCCTGTGCATAGGGCTGCCTCCTTCCCATTTTCCCTCACAAACAACAACTCCGACTACTATGAAGTATGTTGGAGTGAGACAAGCTGAAAGCAATAGGCATTATGTGGAGGGAGACAACTCTTCTATGATCTTCCATCATTATGAGTCTGTTGACAGTACTCCTGTTGTGAATGAAGTAGTTATCAGAATATGTTTCCCCAAACTCTGGGAATAATTAAAACCTGCCCCAAATGACTGCAGAAGCTGTACAGTAGTTACGTTTGAAATTTGGTCTTTTCTCCAGCTTGTTTCCCGCCCCTACCCATTGTGCTGGGACTTCAACTCCCAGAATTCCTAGCTAGTATAGCCAGTCTTGAATTGTTGCCATTAATCTCTTCTGCTGCTGCCTCCTGCCAGGTTTTTGGAGATGAAAGCAGGAAGTCCTCTAGTTATGACCACAATTGGGACAGGATTTTATGTTGTAAGTAAGTTGTTGCGGTTATAAGTCAAACTTTTTATAACAGTGTTACACTGATCATTAAGCAAATCCAGCTTTCTGCATGGAATGGATATCAACAAAAATATTGCAAAATTAATCTTTCTTGAAGTTTAAAAAAACATTATGGCTGAATTTTCTTGTATTATTTATTAAACAAATGCATAGGGCCATCCAACTCATATTACAGTGGCTTCAGGCAGCTTACAGCCTTAAAAACCCACAAGATAAAATCCATAAAACCGACCACCTCTCGACCACAAACGGTTTCAGTGCAGAGTGCTCTGATTCCAGTTTTTTGCCCATCAGCAAGCAAGCTAGGTTGGATTTTTAGATTATTATAGTTCATTTCCAAGTAGTAAGTAGAGGAAAGGCAAACTGATCTATTTTTAGAAGTTGTTTTTGATACCAGGCAAATACGGTAAATTATAGGAAAGAAAGTCTGTCTGGGATAGTGGATATCCCTGTCAAGCAAATAATCTAAGAACGGCCTTGCAGATTGATACTGAGGTCCACTCAACAAAACTTCCTAAGTTCAACAAGGATCCGTAAAGCATCTACCATTTTAGTTGGTCATGATGACAGAGATTGATGCTGGAATCTACATGCAAAGCTTGTGGGTTATAGTTAAGCTAGGGCCTCTCTTGCTGGCTGTGAGTCAGTGGTGGGATTCAAAAATGTTTACTACCAGTTCTGTGGGTGTGGCTTGGTGGGCATGGCAGGGGATGGCAGGGGAAGGTTACTGCAAAATCCCTCCCCACCCCATGAACCTGCTTTCCAGCTCCGTTCTCCTGTGCAGGGCAACCAAAGAAGACCCAGCCAATCAGCTGGGACTCAGGAAGCAGAGAATAGATGGGGGCAGGGCCAGTCAGAGGTCGTATATGCTGGTTCTCCGAACTACTCAAAATTTCCGCTACCAGTTCTCCAGAACTGGTCAGAACCTGCTGAATACCACTTCTGCTGTGAGTATATATTTGTAGACTAAAAACATTCTGTACATGTTCAGAAATGTTCATGCTTTCTTGTATTGAGATTAACAGAAAATAAGCCTCCCTCATGGAGTTCTAATCCATTAAAGTTGGTTGTATTGTATGTGCCACAACTTTCCATTGCAAATGTTGCACACATTCTTTGACATTACAAATAAACACACACATGGGGTGTGCATTGGCCCCCAGGATGGCTGTGCTTATAGAAACCTAGATGGTCAACTTTCCCTCACAAATGTCAACTTATTGTAATTATTGTAGCTGAAGCAATCCCCAAAGTAAACGACAGACATGTGATCAAGGTAGTCTGAAGCAGTAGTGGGATTCAATTTTTTTTACTACCGGTTCTGTGGACATGGCTTGGTGGGCCTGGCAGGGCAAGGACACTGCAAACTCTCCTGTCAGAGATGGTATTTGCCAGTTCTCCGAACTACTCAAAATTTCCGCTACCGGTTCTCCAGAACTGGTCAGAACCTGCTGAATACCAGCTCTGGTCTGAAGCCACATCTGCCACATTCCTTGCTCCAGATCCATCAAAATAAAGGAAAATCCCTTTCTCTTCCATTTGCCTCTTTTCTCTTCCTCATCATTTCACACCTGAGGAATTTTGCCTGAAGCTCCTGTTGGAAGAAATATCCTTCTGGGTTCAGTTCCAAGTGGGGAAAAAGACACTGGAAACATGGAGGCTGCTTGGAAAGTTTAATGGTGAACAGGATCACATGGTCTGGAGCTCCAGAGAAAGATGATCACATGCTTCAAGAAGGGCTGAGGTGCTGAGAGTGCCTGCGTTTTATACCCTCTGCTGGGATTTGAATTGGAGCTTGTATTCTAATTGGTTGTCAGATTCCCATGAGGGGCAACTCTGTAGGCTGTCCTGAGTTCCAGGCTTGGTTGAGCCTTGCTGGATGATTTATGCCCTTAAAAGGGCTTTTGGCAATCGCTATAGCTTTACCTGAAGATCTTTCTTATGTAAAGTAATCTGGCCCAGGCCTTAATGGTGTTAACATTCAAAGTCCTTCATGGCATGGGTCCGGGGTACTTGCCTCCTGCCGACATCAAATACCGATCACCCTTTGCAAGCACACAGGCTGGGACTCCTCGGAGTGCTGTCCACACGACAATGTCGGCTGGCGGTGCCCCGGGGAAGGGCCTATTCTGTAGCGGCTCCTGCCTTATGGAATCAATTACCCATTGAGCTCGCTGGCTCCGATCTCTCCTCTTCCAGCGATCTAAAACCTGGTTGTTTCTACAGGCCGGGCTGGACTGACCTCCTGAGGGGGGGTGGGATTTTTAATTGGGTTTTAACTGTTTGGTTTGGCTTGTTTAGGTTTAATCTCTTTTTTAAATTATTTATTGTTCTATGTTTCATCTGTGAGCCACCCCGAGTCCTTTCGGAAAGAGGCGGCATACAAGTCAAATAAAATAAATAAATGGCCCACCCATTAACAAAGGTGGGGGTGAGATTCTGCTTCTGAGTTTCTACTCTTTTTAGAGGAAATATTCTGCCTTTTTAATATTTCCTAGGCTATTTCAATTTTCTAGGAGAGGGGTGGGTGCTAACTTCCTACATTCCACAGCTGACAGTTCTCAGGTGCACCCACCAGGGCTGATGCATTCAAAGTGAGTAGCCAAAGGTCATGAATCATAAACTCAAGTAGTGCTACAGATGTCTTCATAATGTAGTTTACAAGGCAGAGAGCAGCGTTACCAGTAATTCAACAAGGTACCTTTAGAGAGTGGAAAGAAAGCAGACCAGAAAGATCCAAAGTTTGCAGCTGCAGAAGAAACAATCTCCATGGTAAGAGAAAACTGGAAGACAACTGGGGTAAGGAGGCAGGGCAAGAAAGAATAATGGCTATCTAAATCTGTTTCCAGCTATGCCATGTCTTTTTCTTAGTTTTGCTTCTGCTCCTTCATCTTGACATATCATGGCCATTTCTCAAGACCCAACTAGACAGCAGCAGTTTCCCACATCCAGATTTGTGTGTGTGTGTGTGTGTGTGTAAACTTGTGTTGTTCAACTTAATCCCTCCAATGGTTGCCACCTGTGGTGCAACATGGCCAAGACATAAGTGACATTAAAGGCACCTCACAGCAGAGTGGAAGACTGGTTTAGCATCCTCCAACGTATCACCCTTTAGACATATGACCTTAATCCCAGAATCCCCAAGTCAGCAAAATTGTTGCTAAGAATTCTGGGAGCTGAAGCCTACATGTTTGAAGAGCATCTAAGCTAGATACGGTGCCAAGTGCAAGAAATCAGGAACCAGGGTTATTCAACTGAGTACAAATTTATTCCATGCTATCTCTAAGTAAGAATCTGAATTACTAACCATCAAAGCAAATTGGTGGTAGATAAGAGTCAACGGAATTCAAAGAGGGATGGACTTACATCTCTTGTGGGCGTGAAGGGACTCCAGACTGATGACACACTTGACACCATCTTCTGGCTCAGCCTGGTCATCTCCTAGGCAAGGCTTAACTGGACAAGAAAAATCCTAGCCACACATACATTGGCAACAATTTGCTAGAGTAACACCCCAGGACTATGTGGTCAATAAGAACAAGCAACAACAGTGCAATTGTCATTATGGTTTACAAGCCCCAGTCAATGCTGATAATGTCACAGAAATAAGCTGGGATTTCAACCAGTCTGGAACTATGTTTTTTTAATGTGTAGTAACAATTTAAAAGTCAAACTTTCAGCTGTCCAGAACATATAAATACTGGATTCAAATAGCAAGGGAACAGTTTTTGTAGGATTCTGCTTGTTACCAGAATAATCAAGATGTTATTCTTACATATTTTTAAAAGACATGAAAGATATTTTGTGTTTATGGTATTATGAGAGCTTTAAAAATGCTAGGGAAAATAATGGATTTGGTGGCTGACCTGTTCACTGTTATGAATTAATTAATTCATTCATTCATTCATATATATAAACTCAGCCTACTCCTCTTCAGAGTAAGGAATGATACGAAAAAAGATAAATAAGAAAGAGGTAATAAGCAAAGGAATTTAAAGGCAAGAAATGAAAGGAAAAGAAATTTAACTAAATTTAATTTGCACTAACACTTATCCCTTCACTACCACTCTGCATTGCAAACATGGAAAACCATTTGTGCTTCCACAAAAAATACAATTCTTACTGTTCTTTACATTTCTCCCTCTATTTCATGTTGGATATGTCAGTCCACTAGATGTCTTTCTGGTTGTTGGGATGCAGACAATAATACATTGCAAATAGTCTTTATATTAGAAGTTTTGTCAGCCCTTCAAGAGGTCCAGACAAGAAAACATAACTATGGATATTAACACTACCTTTATTGTACGGTTACAGTAACAGAAACTTGCAAGTCTGAAAGCATTTTACTTTTGAAAAAATTAGGGAGGGGAAGACCCTGTTGCTTCTGTGGGCTGAGATATCTCTTGTCTGACCATTGTATGAGTCCAGATGGTGCAGTAGTTAAAGTGCAATATTTCAGGCAAACTCTGCCCACCACCTGGAGTTCGATCCTGATGGGGCTCAGCCTTCCATCCTTCCGAAGTCGGTAAAATGAGGACTCAGATTATTGAGGGAAATACACGCTTAGAGCGGGCTGTAAAGCACTGTGAAGCGGTATATTAGTCTAAGTGCTATTGCTATTGTTTAGGTCAGTGATGGCGAACCTTTTAGAGACGGAGTGCCCAGACTGCAACCCAAAACCCACTTATTTACCGCAAAGTGCCAACCTGGCCACAGTGCACCCTCATGCCGTATGTGAGCTGCCTGCCTTACCCCAGACAGGGGAGGGAGGAAGTGCTGCCATTGGGCTGCTGGGCAGAGGGGCCACCACTCTTCCATTCACAGAGCACACCTTCCGCTGCCCACCCTCCCCTTGAACCTCTTCTGAGCACTCACCCCTGCTTCCCAGTTCCAAATCCATTGGGAATCGCTCTTCCCTCCCCCACAAAGGGGGTAAGGAAAGACAATGGGCTAGGGGACAAGGGGTGGCCTTCCTTCCACCTCCAATCTGCAGAGCCTCCAGGGGCCGATGGTGTGCTATTCAGAGAGGTAGCCGACAAGGCCGACCATGACACTGCACCCCCCATGCCCACCGGGTTGCTCAAGGCTGGCACCAGGCCCGAAGAATTGAAGCTCAACGAAGAAGAGAAAGCCAAGCTGGAGACGACAGGCAGCGTGAACTGCCCGCTGCTTTCAGAGCCAGAGCTCTCTCATGCTGGAGGAGACTTCTTCTTGGCCGGCCAGCTCTTGGCGCCACTGCTGCTCTGCTGGCACTTAGTATGGTGAAGGTGCACGTGTCCACAGAGATGGCTCTGAATGCCCCCTCTGGCACGCATGCCGTAGGTTTGCCACCTCTGATTTAGGCTTTAGTTCCTCCTCCTCTTGTCTCCCAAGGTCTTTCTCATATCACACTGCATGTCCTCACTTCCCTAGATGTCTGAGCATAGTTGGGGTAAATCTGGGTTTCAGTTGTGCTTATGGTCTACTGGCAAATGTGTGTCAGCATAACCCTTAACCCTATTGTGCCCTTATCAGGGAATATAGGAATATGTCTAAAGCTGGCAATGCCACCTTTCTTTAGTGAGCATTATGTGAAAGGCTGGGTTAACCCAAGCAGAATGGATAATGAAGGTCAACATTCATGGACCCAGCTGTCGATGACCATGAATCCGTTTGTGTGTGTGTGTTGGTTATCCCTTTTTCAGCCTTGGAGAGAGAGATTGTGTGTGTGTGTGTGTGTGATTATGCTCAAGCTAATAAACAGAAATGTTAAATGCATTTCATTCAACACAGAAAGATTCTTGCTCTCCTTGATGAATTTCAGCTATAAGTCAAACCTTCTTAGCTTCTCTGTACAACAAGACAATTTGACAATTTTCCTTGGCTGGGGGAAGGGGAAAAAAAAGGCTGTGTGAGCCCAACCCTTTTTTCCTCAAAAAGAGAAAACTGAGGCATTTGAGAAAGTTTGGCAGGAGGAGATGGAGGGAAGAGAAATGCCCCCCCCACTTCTGCTACCCTGACAATTTCCCAATATAGCCCAGCTCTTTTTGAATTCTGATATCCCACGCAGCTAAATTTATGATGTCTCTGATTGGACCAGTCAGTAGAACCGGTAGATAAATTTAGACCCTGAAGGTAACAATTCAGGAGAGAAAGCTGCTCTTATAGCTAGCCCCATTTATTACTTCTCTTATTTCAAATGGTGATAAAATAGGGTGGATTCACTGAGGACCCTTCTATTCATCTCGCTAAAAGTATTCCTGGATATGTGCCTCTTCGTCCAGCTTTCTCGGTGCAAGCCAAATTACACTGGACTATTAAGGGACGTTTCTGAATAGTGGGTCTATGGCTTCAATGCAGCCCTCTGTTTCAACATAATTGCTTCTATGCAATCCCAAATTTTGCTCCCATCCATTCATCATTCAGGGAACCTGGCTGAGACAGTATCTGCAGCAGAAGCTCTCTAATTACCAGTCTACCCCTCACCCCCAATTTTTTTTTTACAAATGAGAAGTCAGACTAGAGGGCTTGCTCATCTAACGCAGGGTCATAGAGGGGTGTGTGGAGGAGCTCAGGCAGGGAGATCTCCCTTGGCCAGCCCAGATCCTTTTCGTTAGAAACTGTACTGAAAGCAAAGTAACGCAATCTCTCTGCATTGCTGCAGTGGTGCTCAGTTGTCGTCCCCCTCCTCGTGTCCACCAGGATTTCGGGCGGATACCAGGAACTTGCAGTGGAATCCCAGCAAACCCAACCAGCGTAACAATGAGGGATGTTGGGAGTTGTAGTTCAAAGGCGTTTGTATAGTTTCCCTGCAACTGTAGGAAGACAACTCGTAGGAAAGCACTGCACTTTTTCCAGGGATTGCAGACTTAGTTCTTTATTCCTTAAAGGTCTGTTGTTATCATAAGAGGATAACAGCAATGGATGAGCTCCAGCCAAATTCTAGGCCTGCTGCTATTCAGGCACTTCATTCGGGTAGTGCTGAAGTAACAAGATTAGCTGTACTGTATGCAGTATTGAATGACAGCTTCAAGTCACAGTGCCCAGAAGCATCAGCCTTTTTCAGTGGAAAGGCATAATATTATCAGCTACCCAGCCTGGAATCCTCTGGTTTCTTACTATCTTCCTATCCATGCGCCACCTGGTGGCCACTAAGAACCAGTAACTATTTATTGACCAAGTCACATCAAATTGATTAATACTTGACAATTAATAAACATGCACAGTAAATTCATAAAGTTTCCAAGTAGGATAAAGTAGCAATAAATCCCAGGCACCTATAGTGTAGATTAACAATGCATAAATACCTACAGTATAAAATATCACCAGTTGTAAAAGCATTTGTTAAATTCTAATTATGCTCCCTACTTTCTCTTTTCATTATATATATATATATATATATATATATATATATATATATATATATATATATATAATTTTCCTGTTGCAGGGTATGACTGAATATGGTATAAAATATATGTCCCGTTTCCAAGAACCTGGAACCATTTTAGGTGACAATCTTTTGTATTTATTTTCTGTAATTAATGCTAAACCTCACAGTTTCTTCCTGATAGGCCATAACTTAATGGGAGAGCACATGGTTTGCATGCAAAAGGTCTGAGATTCAGTCCTCACCACAAAACTGGGGAAATAGCTGCAAATCCTGACTATCCACGTGATGAGTTTAGTTTTGGTTATGCCACAAAAGGGTTGCCGAGTTTGGGATTCTTGCTACTTTCCAGCAACAATCCCTAAACCCTTTTTTCATTTTCTTAAGTAATAGTAACAAGACATTATCAAAAGAGATGGGAAACTGAGGCTAATGCAAGCAGGACCAGAAGTAGGGAGAGAAGAGACTTATCAAAGTTGCAGTTTAAAGTCTGCTGCTTTTAAAAGTTATACTCAGGGCAGAGTTATAACAAATATGCAATATGTAGAATACAACCTTTTATGTCTGGGGGACAAAATAGAATATTTTGGTAAGCAGATTGGGAACTGCTTTGTAGCAGCCTGGGAGTCTGCAGGGGAAGCAACTTCACAGGGTGTTGTTGTAGTGAGAAGGAAGTATTAGATCTATTCAGCCCCCTGAGTCACTCATAAAGTAATAAAGGTGAAATAAAAATCTAATAAATGACAATGACAACACATGTGAGATGATGTCATCACAAACATTAAAGATTACATACAGGTGTCAGATATTTTGCTGCAAGGCTGTAAGCAGAGCATCTACCTAATGACATCACACATATTTCTTCATTTTGACATGATTACAATTTGGTACACATCCTCTTGTGTAGTGGGACACTTGGTCAATTTAACATGACAGGTAAAGGGTCTTACAATGATAGGGATTAAACCTAGTCATAGGCATAAGGCTATCAAACAGCTTCTTGATGCCATCTAGCAGTCATTGGAATTTTTTACAGTCTAAATATTTGCAGGTTAAATAAATAAATAGGTGCCCTAAACGGATGGCACATCATCAATCAATCAGACATTCACTGATTTCTGCACCTGCAGTTCAGCAGGGCGTGTGAGCAAGGAAGCAACAGTCATAAAAATGGCCTCAGTGAATCAAGTTCTCTTGATGATGCCTCAATCAGCTTTCTTGCTGGTACCTCCTGGTGAAATGAGAAAAAAGGGCTAGAAAAGAAGATCTCTCTGCTCTATTGCTTGTTAGTCATCCATTAACTTGTTAACTTCCATTAACCTGGAGATCATTTTGCATACAAGAAAGAGCACAAAGGGGAAAGAGAAGTCCCAGGAAGTACAGACAGTGGCTTTGTTGCAACGATCTCTTTCCAAAACTTCACTCAGGGTTTGGACTTGCAATACTTGCCTATAATTTTTGAGAAACTGAGCTATGGGCTCTCAATAAGTATGATCATTTACTATGTGTCCCAATTTTTACACTTGGAAATTTGTCAAGAGTGCCTATAAAGACTATGGAGCCCAACTGACTTTATTCTTTAGAAAATTCTCTAAGGGGGATAACATTAAAATATAGCGAGCGTGGTAGAAAGCAAAGCAGAGCCTGGCTGCTAGATGACAGCAAAGAGATACAGAAATCTTTACTCAAAGTCTTTGCTGCCATCTAGTGACTATCTGGCTCTTCGTGGCCCAACTACAGAGAGACAGAGCCCTCCTAAGCTCATTTGCTTTTAGGAATCTCTCCGCCACTTACGCCAATTCCCAAGCCTTCTCAGAAATAAAAACTCTTTGGCTCTTTGAAGTCTGGAAATTGAATGTTTCCCTGCAGATATTCACAATAAATAGAGGTTATCGTGGGTGAAGCTGCAAACCCAGAATCCTGACTCAGCAGTTGAAGGGCAACTAATTAATTAGGGGAACTCTGGAAATCGGATCCTTTGCTCTGGTTTTGAATGTGAACAAGTACAGTGAGTTCTGTTGTGCCTCCAGCTCTTCCTCTTTCTTAAGTCAGTTCCCCAAAGGATCTTTCAGACTGCTTTTTAATCTACAAGTTTTATTTTTAAATGCCTATTATTGGTTCTGTAAAATGGTTATGTTTTGCTTATTTTGGGATTTCCATTACTTTCTTTACTTTCAAATGCTGATGGTTTCATAGGGAAGGACGCTGACCAGACCCTGTCCTTTACCATATCTACTAGTTTAGACTGGTGGGGCATGTAAAGAAGTGAAGATCAAGATGCAAAGTGAGAATAAGTGATAGAGAGAGAAATAATGAAACACTCTTCAACAGACACAGCCATTCTGTACTATTCTGTATTTACAGAAATGGAAATAACATGGCTGGGGGAAAATGTTTAGGACAATTGTGGGCCTGTTTGCCAGGGTCTAACTTTTGGCAAACAATCCAGCTCAGAAATTTCAGAAGAGCTGCAAGGCTCCTTCTATAAGCATGCCAAGATTTGGCCACCTTTAGTGCTCTATTTTAGTCTATTTCTGAACCCTAACCCAAGTCAGGTCAGGAGACTACTGAATGACAGATTTGCTTAGATATGCCTGGACTTTAAGAGTTTCCTGATATCAGGCTACAGCAAGTGGGTTCTGGGGAAAACAGCCTTTTCAATTGGTGCTTATTTTTAGGGTTGCACATGCTTCAAAAATGATTTAGAAGAAGGGCTCAGAATGCATAAGCATAACTCCTGTTTAAAAACCCTACAACTTATTTTTCAGGTTCCCATGGAGGCATGAGGACAGATGTGGCTGCGTAAAAGAGGTGCTGTACTTATGTTCCCATGATCTTTGAAGGACCTTTGCCAAAGCATTTTAAGCATATGGAGTCCTACTTATTTAGGGTAGCCTTTATGTATTTTTGAACACTTTAATTCATTTCTACTCTAATTTTGCTTTGCAACTATTGCATCTTGAGTTTTGATTTATTATTTTACCAGCTCTGTTGTGTTGTAAAGTATCAAGATCTTGGTGACTGATATAATTAACTTTTAGTCTTGATTCCTATCCCAAACTGTCAGGAAATCTATAAATGTATTAGGTAATGTATAACTATTTAAAGCAAATATAGTATCTAGTGCACATAAGCTTTACAGCTACTGAATTGCTAGGTGTAGAATCTTGCAATGATTTCTTTGAGACGACTGTGTGTTTCTGCTAATTATTGTTAGCTGACTTTTGCTTTTAATACATTTTTGGAAGCTTTGGTGAAAAAAAAAGTCTCAGTGACTTTTTAAAGCTTAACATTATTTGGAGGCGTTCACACATGTATGAGAAACACAAGTGGAAACCAATTTTTAAGGCCAAAGAGCTAAATATATATTAAGATGCATGAGGCATTTCCACCCCCTGCAAATCACTTTAGATAGGTGATTTGCTTAGTTGTACTATATATGCGTGAGAATGTTAGAGCATTCCTTGCATGTCAGTCGGGCCCTTAATGAGTGTGACACAACCACCTGTACCTGTGTGTTATGTTGCATTACAGAGAAACACAATGGCCACCAGATGGCACTACAGGAAAAGCTGAGCGCATAGTATTGCAGAGGCCCTCTGAGTTACAGATGTCATCTACTCTTCAAGCTGAAGTGAATTGAGGAGGAACCCCAGCTTGTGCAACTATTGTGCCTTGATTTTTGTTGTTTTGTTATTATAATAGCTTATTATTGTTGTATTGGGTCTGTTTGGGGGAGTGTAACCCCCATCTAGAACTAGAGATGGAAAATCTGTAGATCCATGGGACCTTAAAATCCACAGCCACTAGATCTTGCTAGTCTGTTTCTCAAATTTATGGAGATTCTCAATCAGCTACAAGTCATGGTTGTCCCAAAGGTGTTCTTCTTCCAAAAGGCAACTGGGCTTTCTTGCCTTTAAAAAAACATTTCATTTCTTATCTGAACTGAACTGAAGCAGCTTTTTGGATGAGAAGCAAAACATTTTCAAAGGGGGGGGAAAATGTCCAGTTGCGTTTTGGAAAAAGGCAAACTTTGGGATGCGTCTTTAGGATATACCTTTAGGATGTGTCTATTTCTCCCCATGCAAACCCATATAGCCTCCAGACACAGAGTCAGACCTTTGACTTAAAGGCAGGGGGAGCCCTTGTAAACCAGTAAACATTTTGCTCTGAGGAGTGAGCCGGATTATTTTGCTATTTGAGGAAAAATAAATCCTGCAGTGCACCCCTATTCTGGCAGTAAATACATGATGATAACCAAATAATTAACCATTTGTATTTTTTTTCCTATAATCATTAAAGCCAGACATTTGTTTAGAGCAAAACCCACTAGAATATTCCTGAGATACGGGGCTCAGTGGTGGGATTCAAAAAATTTTACTACCGGTTTTGTGGGCATGACTTGGTGGGCGTGGTAGGGGAAGGATACTGCAAAATCTCTATTCCCTCCCCACCCCACTAACCTGCTTTCCAGCTCCGTTCTCCTGTGCAGGGCAACCAAAGAAGACCCAGCCAATCAGCTGGGATTCAGGAGGCAGAGAATAGATGGGTGAGGGGCCAGTCAGAGGTGGTATTTGCTGGTTCTCCGAACTACTCAAAATTTCTGCTACCGGTTCTCCAGAACCAGTCAGAACCTGCTGAATACCACCTCTGGCTGGGCTTCAGTCTCTTGGACCCAACCTTGTTTTTCTTGGAGATAATCAAGATCCTCTCTTTTGAAGTTCAATATGTGAATCTGCTTCTTCTTACTTCTTCCTCCCCTGGATATTACCCATTGAAGGAAAACATGATCACTTTTTCCTCATGTATCAATTACCTTCATTTCCTGAACTACCGTGTTTCCCCAAAAATAACACCCCAGGTCTTATTTTTGGGGAAGTCTTGCCTGCTTACCTTAGGACCACCGCAGCCAGGCCTCCCATGCCCCGACACCTGTCACGCTGCTGCCCTATATCATCTGCGGCCGCTTGCAACCGCTTGCAACCAGACACCATATGGCACATCATGCCGGTGCTGCAGCTCATGGAAGGATGCCATGCGGCTCGTGCCAGTGCCACTGCTCATGGTAGGAGGCCACATCGCACATTGCAATGGTGCCACCCACTTGCTGCTGGCCATGTGGCACATTGCACCGGTGCTGCCACTCACGGCAGCAGGCCATGTGGCACATTGTGCCATTGCAGTGAGCATCATGTGGCCCCCTGCAGCAAGCAGCAGCACCAACACGGTGCACCACATAGCATCCAGCCATGAGTGGCCACAGAAGTCAGGCAGCAGTGTAACAAGTGTCAGTATGTGGGAGGCCTGGCTGCGATGGTCCTATGGTAAGCAGATGTGGGGCACGTGGGGCGGCTCCACCCCCGACCCTTGCCTAGTTTGATTTTTATGTATACACCTCACCCCACCTCGTACAACCAGACGGTAGGATGGAGTGGGCGGGGTCTTAACTAGAGCTTATTTTTTGGATAGAGTTTATTTATTTATTTATTTATTATGAGATTTATATGTCACCTATCTCCTGAGGACTCAGGGCGGCTTACCATACTAAAAACCACAAAATACAAATATTAAAAGATGAATTAAACACAAAAATCTCATAAATCAATGAAGTTTAAAATTTAACAAATTTAAAAACCACTAAAAAGACCCTCCCCCCTCCCCATCGATCCAGGTAGGCTAGTTGGAACAACCAAGTTTTTAGGCCACGGCGGAAAGATCGGAGGTCAGGGGGCACCCGGAGCTCCGGGGCAGCTGGTTCCAAAGGGTGGGTGCTCCCACAGAGAAGGCTCTACCCCTGGGGGCCGCCAGCTGACATTGCCTAGCTGACGGCACCCTGAGGAGGCCCTGCCGGTGGGAGCGCACCAGGCGTTGGGAAGCCGTTATTGGCAGCAGGGTCTCCTGCAAATACCCTGGTCCAATGCCATGAAGGGCTTTCTAAGTCAGCACCAGCACCTTGCACCAGCAGTTTATATTAGGCGCACACATAAAAATCAAGCTACGGCTTATTTTTGGGATAGGTCATATTCTCGGGAAAACATGGTATTTTGTCCCTGTTGGGCAGAATGCTTCTTACCCTGAAAAGGACTAGTATGATGCGGAAGTAAGTAGGTAAGTATGCTGCATGCCCAGATTCTTCACTGCATCGCCAGATTCTTTGCTGAAATTCCTTCATTTTGCTGTGCTTGCAAAAAAATACAGACTAATGATAAAGGGCCATGGCTCTTTGTTTCACCTTGCATAGTTTTTTATTAGCCTCCCAGAGATTATTTCTGCCGTGAATAGGGAGTATTCCACCTTCCAATGAAGGTCATGTCCTCTCTAGGGAAATTTGTGGTGTATGTATATGTAATATCCCAGACATTTTACACACATATATGCTCAAATGCAATCATCCACCATCCATCTCGTCTTCAAAAAACAAAAATCCTTTTAAAATATATTAAATTATCATGTAGGGAAGAGATTATTTGTAGAAAAGCACCCTTCATCCAATGAAATTTAATGACATACACATGCACACTAGCACACACTTTCTGGCTTTAGGCGTTGTGAGAAAAGCAATCTCCCACAAATCACAAAATTTTTATGAGATTATAAGAAAAATCATTGGCTTTTTTTCTGCAATCTTATAAAAAGTTACTGGAATCTTCAGATTTGGCATTTTTAAAAAATATGGAGGCCGGGGCAGCGGTCATCCGAGTGTCATATTCCTTATCCATTCTATGTCATTGGGGAATCCAGCAGTCACTGTATTCCTAGTAGATCCATTTAAGGATTTTGGAGCAGAATAATCTTTGAAAATCTGGATTCCACTGGTACCATATGCAATACTTTGGCTGGTGTCATTCTAGGCAGCAAGAAAATTAACAATAATTTGGTGCCAACTGCATTTTCAGGCGTAGTTCAAAGGGTTGGTTTTATCTAATGAGGAATTATAAGAAGGGGTGCCTAGGCCAGAGGCCTTATTTCTTTGAACTATTTTAAAGTAGGTTAAATAGGGACAAAGCCTTCACAGCAATAGCCCCCTACCTTGCAGAACTCCCTATCCTTACATATCATCAGCCTGGAATTCTGTTGGAATTTTTTTTTTTTTGCGGTGCAAGTTATGTCCAAAGTTCATCTTTGGTATCCTCCCTTACCTTTTTTTCTTCATTGGTATTTTACATATAAGGAGGCAGGGTTTCCCCCCCTCTTCTATCACTCTATGTGAGAAATCCATGCAATGTTTCTTCCCTGAAGAGAATTCATAACATCCTATCGCAGTGGTGGCTAACCTTTTTGGGCTCCTGTGCCAAAAATTGTGTGCGTGCTTGCATGCTCATGCTCGCATGCCAGCACCCAGAAGGCAATGCGCACCTGCCCCATACCCCCTACCCCTACACATAAGCACGCAATCCCCCCCTCCGCCCTCTTACCTGCACTGCGCCTCACAGCTGATTTTCGGCTGGCTTGAGGCATTTTTCGGCCTCCCAAAGGCTTGAGGAAGGCTTCTTCAGGCTTCTACAAGCTTTGTAGGCCGAAATCTAGCCCCTTTCGTCACTTCAGTTTTTTTTGGAAAAACAGGAAGTGACAAAAGGGGGCTAGATTTTGGCCTACAAAGCTTGTAGAAAAGCCTTGGGAGGCAAAAGGCCTCAAACCGGCCGAAAATCAGCTGTGAGGCGTGCACATGCCCAGTGAGGTAAGTTTGCCTGCAGCTCGTGTGCCAGCACAAATGGCTCTGCGTGCCACCTGTGGCACGCATGCCATAGGTTCACCATCATGGTCCTATTGCATCCCAGAAATAGAACCAAACCACACAGAGAAGGAATTGTGACTAGTGCGGAAGTCTAGCATGCACCAACTGCATGGATGATGTAACCAAGTTTAGGTAATGAAACATCTGCAAGCAAACAACCAAGCTGAGAGAGCAATAAGGACCCCACAATCTATCACATACTATGTTAAGTACAGAGATACCAAAGCTGCTATGTGAGAGTGCTGTCTCTCTCTCTCTGCTTTTCATAAGTTTATTTTTTTCCCCTCTTCGGTATAAAAAATTGCAATCTGTTCCCATTTCTAGATGCTGCACTCACAGGAACTACGGTGGAGGAAGGATGAAGAGCACTTGAACCTAAGAAGTTGGTGCAAGAAAGGGAAGCCAAGCTCAGAATTTCCCTCTCAGCCAAAAGATACACAGACTGGTGTTTCAATATCTATTTCATTTGAAGGTTATATATTGATCTTGTTACTACCCAACAATCAAGGAAGGATGACTCTAAAATGGGAGTAGGGCAGTCCACTCAGAAAACTGCTTCCACAGAACTGCAGTCATCAGCTATTATCCCCCAGATGCTATTAGCTAATAGCTATCAACACTGTGCTATTGACCTGCAAATCTAATCTATCGGTTATTCCCAGCCAGCATGATGGAAAGTGGCTTTAGATGGATGTTACAGGCCAGAATATCTGGAGGGTGCTTGCTTGTGAAAGGCAATCACAGAAGGGAGAATTAAAAAATAATAAACAATGGGATTAAAGTAAGTTTCAGCTCCAGAAAAGCTGAAGATTACTGGCACCTATACAATGTCAATTGGACAACCCCACATTCGGAAAAGCAAACAGCTAAATTGTCACAATGCTACTACTATGCTTTGTCAGTTGGTCAAATTCTCTAGGTCCGTGATGGCGAACCTATGCCATGCGTGCCAGAAGTGGCACACAGAGCCACCTCTCCAAGCATGCAAGCCGGCGCCCATTGCTATTCTGGGTTCCGGCACACCGGCCAGCTGGTCTTCACGCATGTGGGAGCACTGGAAACCGGAAGAGCAGCTGTCCGGTGCACATGCACGCGCCAGGCAGTTGCTCTTCCGGTTTCTGGCATGCGCATGTGCACCGGCCACCTGAACTTCCAATTTTTGGTGCACAAGCGTGCACAAAGACCAGCTGGCCAGTGCGCATTTGCGCACCGCAAACTGGAAAATCATCTTCCCGGCGCGCAGATGCACACAGGACAGCTGCTCTTCTGGTTTCTGGCACGTGCACACATGCGCTCCCGTTTCAGCACTCAGTGCCAAAATGGTTCACCAGCTCTGCTCTAGGTCAATATCTAAACAGCAACAAAGTATGTGACATATAACCATGTCCAGACAATAGTGAGGGGTTTAAAAAGGAGAAAAGACTGAATAAAAGACAACAGCCTGTACTGAAAAGTAACCATTTATTAGAACTGATACAAGAAATATGAAAGAGCGGAGATGAGGAATATGGGGTTATTTGTAACATGTCAAATTGTACAACAAAGAGCTCGTTTTAAAAATTATTTTCACACTTTAAAAATCAGCATAACCTACTTTAGTTTAGAATCAAAAGGCTTGGCTAAAATGTTACCCCCAAGGAAGTCTAACACACATGCAGACACACACCCGTTAGCCAAAAGTTCGACGTTCTGTTGTGGAAGGCAGCATATTGCTAGGCTGGGAAGAGGGAAAGAGTTGACACACCACCTTTCTCTTTTTCCTCAGGAGTCTAATACTGATCATTGGGAACCTGAATATATTTAATTTCTGTAACCAGCACCAGGGGCATTAAACCTCCAAGGCCTTTTCACACATTCTGTGCACATGATTGGGCTTGTGTTTTCACCTGGATCCAAATAGAGCTTCATGAATCTTCCAAACTGCTTTTGCAAGCAAAAGCTGCAACTTGACATACAGTTTGCAAATGATTCAAAGCGTTGCATGAAGAATTGTGGCATCCACCCAGAGTGAACAATTCATGCAGTCTTATCTGTCAGAGACACAGTTGGGTTCAAGCAATCAAAAAGCTCAATCAAAAGTAGAGCAGTTCCTTAAGCCAATTCTCTCATTTTTCAGAAGGAAAGAAATCTGAATGTTTGCTTTTGAAGCAGTGGAGGAGAGATATTATCTCAGATGTCCCTTGTCCACTAGGAAGCTTGCATAGAAGTAGTTCCCAGTGAAAAGGAAGAAAGCGAGAGAGAAAGAGACAGAAAGAGATAGAGAGACAGAAAGTGATAGATAGAAAAAGGACTATGAGCCAAAATGGAACCAATTTTGTCATATGGCTAAATACCAAATTGAATTGCATAAGTTATAGTTCTGGCAAAAATGATAGGTAGTAGGTCACGTGAAACAAAGAAAAGGCAGCAGTGGTATAGAGGTTCTGAGATAATTCAAATTGTGCTGGCTAGCTGATTTCTCTCCTCTTCCTCTTCCTGCTGGTGGGAGGAGACATTAGAGCCCATATAGCCGAGATTTAAATGCCACCTGGGTAAAACTTACATTGTTAATCAAAAATTAATGAGTGTAATTAACATAAAATTAATTCTCTTTGTATTTTAATCCACGCTTAGGTGACTGAGGATAACAATTCATGTTTGATAGCCACCTAAGTGTTGCATCAGAAAACTGTGCCTACGTAATTGAAGTCTTATCATAAACTTAAATTCTGATAAATTCAGAGTAGTCATCAGTTTAAAATGTGCAATTTAAACAGATACACAGAAAGCCAAGGTTCAAACTTCCCAATGTATCATACACATATACCCCGTCCCCACAACTTCCAAATACAAAACGCGAAAAAGCTGACACCAAAAAGCATTTTTTGCTGTTGAAACATTTAGACCAGGAGCCAAAATGTGAGGAGGTAGGATCAGTTTAGAAGCCACCTAAATGGTTTAGAAATCCTGTAAATTTAGAATCAGCTGGCTAGTTCTACTACACTAAGACAAACTTAACAGGATCTTCAGGTAAAGGATGAAATGTTGTCCCCCTTTTAAAAAAAATCTAGACATTCTTTGTTGATGGTTTAAAGAGCTCTCGCTTTAAAAAAAAAGAGCCTTTGAACAGGGTTACATCATGTTACACAGAGGTCACATTGTGGAACTTAACTAAAAGCTGTCACTTTACTTATATTTCTGCCAGTAGAGTGTTTTAGCATTTCATCTGCAGTAGCAATTCTTCAAGTGTCAAATTGCCCTATTTTTGCTTCATTTAAGTTTGACAAAGAACTCTAAGAACCTTCAGATATTCATCAAATTTGCCGAACAGTGAAAGGGTCCTGTGTGTGCTACTTTATATTAATGGTGCATCCAAAATAAAATTTTAAATTGTGTATTTGGGAGTGGAGGAAGGCAAAGATTGTATACTTTATTCTAATGATTCTCCCCACATGGCAACTAATCAGTTGCACGCATGCATATATGCTGTATAAGAGTAGGCATTTAAAACACACCTACACTAGTCCATCTCAAAATTCTAGCAAATACTAGGAAGCAAATACTACAAAGAGGAATGCCAATGTTTTTTTTTTACTAACAGCATTGCTGCTACCAACTTCCTAAAATGCCCTTTTCTTTTTAGCCTGACACACAAATACTTGTAATCATAGAAGTCTTATTAACTCCATGTAAGAATTTCTATTAGCAGCCACTGGTGAAGAAGGTAGCTTTTTGGCTGTTACCTACAAGAGTAGGAAAGAAAGGTGCACTTCAAGGCTGTCTTATGCTTCCTCTCCAATACATTTGAGAATAAAAATAAGGGCGAAATCAGTGAGGTAGCAGGACCTTAAAACCTAAAGGTTACCAGAGTTGGTTCCTCAACACTTTGTGAAATGTCTATTTAGCCTGCAATTCAACTTGATTCTGGCTCGCCCAATGAACTTAGCTGGTAAGAAGCAATGCCAGCCAAAATAGCTAAAAGATATGGGCTGGAAAGCCAAAACCCTACTTAGTAACAGCAGAGACTTTCTCCATCTTAGACTTGATTCGACAAGATTGCAGCACCAAAAGGAATGGCAGGCTGTCAATCATCCACAGCACTTGCTCCAGATTCAATATTCCTTCTACACAGGCTTGCCCACTTTCACCAGACAATGCAGAGATAAAAATACTGAGGCATGGATGAAATCCCCAGGAGCGATTTAGAGCATCATCATGCCAATTTAATAATGAGGACAAATTATAGCACCTCAGTGATAGCTGAAATTTGTTACACAATGCTGTAAATCATGAGTGAGCATTGGCCAGTGCTTGAGGGCAAGAGAAAGAAACCATTATTAAAGGCATATAGCCTTTAAAAAGGGAGGCAAGGCTCTGAGGCAAAGTCTTCAACTTAATGGAGTCCACCCATTACAGTTAAGTCATGATGGTTGTAAATGAGGCCACTCACCTGACTAATCCAATTTTACATTTTTTTATGCAGTGGTCTTTAAGAGAACCAACTGATTGCTATGGGCCAAAAATCCAAAGTAAATACAGTCATGTAGAACTGCAGGACTGCAAGCATGAATACAGGCCAGTTGCCAAGTGTCTGAAACGAGTCACATGACAGCAAGGGGAAAGTGGCCATTTGGCTGCAAGTACCCTGGGTCAGTCTGTTGCAATGTCATAAGTAGACTATCTGTATGTCACTCTTGCCCTCAGCATTGACTCTTCAGATGTCTGGCATTTTTTTTCTCCCTGGCCTACTAAGCCCCCTCCTACCAGATAGCTGAGGACACCATTTCCACCCCTCATAAGCTCAAGGAGGCAGCTTCCCATCTGCGCTAATAAACGGACATCAAGGGCAAATAATGTAGGGCAAATAATGTATTGTAGCAGTTTTTTTAAATTCTCACAGAAGAGACGTATAGAAGGGAGCTTAAATTATTGGTGGTGGTTTGTCCCTCTCCTCTCGGCTCCTTCCAGTTACTCATCTATTTCCTCATTCATCCATCTCCACCCAGTTTGGTTTACCGTTGTTCTTCTTTCCAGTGTAATTCCCCTTTACTCCATTGCCGTTGTTTTTGTGGTTTGCTGGAAGAAAATGGCCCCTTATGAATGCATGCATGCTTTGGTTTGCAGGGTGGACTTGTATTACACAGAAATCATTTAATTTTACAAATGGGTTCCTTGTTTTATAGGCAATTATTTTTAGTCATTAATTATTCAATTTATTTTTTTGTCATGGCCTTGCCTTGTTAGGGGGTGGGTTCTATTCAATGAATGTGTCACACAAGGTTGACTCAGCCTTCCATCCTCTCGGGGTAGGTAAACTGAGGACCCAAGATTGTTGGGGGCAATAAGCTGACTTTGTAAAAATGCCGCTTAGTAATAAGCAGGCATATACAATGGAAGGAAGGCTATTGCTGAGCACATTGGGTTGTATCCCAAAAATTGTAAGCCGCCCTGAGTCTTCGGAGAAGGGCGGCATATAAATGTAATTTTAAAAAAAAAAAAAGTACATGTATATGCAATAAGGAAAATCTCCAGAATTGCTTTCTGCTGGAATTAGCAATTTTTAGGTAGGGGGTAGAAAGCTGCATAAACTTGGATATTGTACTTATTTTTCTCTGTTCTATTCTTGAAGGAGTTAGAAATCAGAATAGTCTTCCTTTCAAGAAGATTTGGAACACCCAGGGGTCTTTTGTGTTGCTTCGGGCAGATGCCTATTAGTAAACTGTCTTTTATCCTTGACAGTAGCCATACAATACATAATCATTTGACCTCTCCAGCTATCACATAGAAATTAGAGTTCCAAGGAGTGGGGCAGGATAACTAGTATTCTGTGAAGCATAATGGATGAAAGGGATATTCTTCTCATTTGAGAGTCCCCATGCAAAAATCAGAACCTGAGGCTCTTCTTGACTTAAAAAAACCCCTCAAGTAAGCATTTATTCAGTGTGTAAGTGGTACAAATCACATGCAAACAAACTGTTAAATCCATATAGCTTCCCAAATCCTGTTTTGCAACTGTTGTCCTCTTCCAGCACAGGAATGAATGAAAACACCCCACACTGAAGAACTAATACAGTGAAAAATTAAGTTCAGTGGGATTCAAGAGCAATAGCTGGCCATTAGCCAAATGCAGGCAGCTATGCTTCTGTCTATATGTGGCAGCTTTCAAGTGGAATCAGAAATGCAAAGCTAATGTCCAATCTATAGTCTGAAGTTTCACATATCTCCTGTTTAATATTGTTGAAAATGACTGTACCAAATAAGGATTCTAGAAAAGAAACGTATTTCTATTAATTTAGCAGCAAGGCATTTCTTTCAACAAAATCCCCTTCAAAGTAAATTCTTAAAGGTGTCATCCATCCCCATTCAGGAATCGAACAGTAAAAATCTATTCAATTCCAACAGAATATGCTGAACAAAGCTATGGAGGCTGCATATTTTAAAGGCAAACCTGCCTCAAAACCACTGAAAGATGGACTGGTTGCAAAATAGATTCTTAAACTACATACACGGAATGATGTCATGATCCAAACAAATTAGAATACATGTTTCATAAATGTTTTCTCTTGATGTGGTTGACAGAAGTACACCTATCAATTGAATACAAGGAAATCCACCAAAACCAAAATGCCACCAATTTTCTGATGCTGGGCATTTAGCAAGATATAGGGCTTAATCATATGAATCATTAGTTGTGTCACAGATGTAATTCATGTCATGCTACATCACACCATGCCCAGTTGCAATTCTTGACAGATTAGCAAGGTACAGAATACATAAATGGAAGGATGGCAACCTACTTCATCTGCTTGCTAAATAAAAGGAAAGAAATTCAACAATGCAGAAATGAAGTAAACAGTGGTGGGATTTTCTGATCAAGCATGGGTAGGAGAATCTCTCATTATAAAAAAAAATTAAACAAAACAGTATGAGTACTGCTAAGGCAGCAGAGCCCAAAGAGCATGAATTCAGATTCTGAATTAATGTTAAGGACCGGTGTCCATTTTAAAGTAGCCTGCACCATTTCAGTAATGATCCAAGCTCCTATCAAATCTTACTAGTATGGAGGATGCTTCTATTGTGAGGTGTCCAGAAATTCAGATACTGTAGTAGGAAACTGGCACTTTTAAAAGCTGATGTAGCCAAGTGAGTCTGCAGTGGTGGAACATAACAATGAAATCCCAACCATGCTACACAATGCAGGCATTACACATGAAATAAAATATGCATGGACTTGGTCATGAGAAAGGGCTCTGCCAAGAGTCTTTGCTTTTTGTTGCCCTGTCCTGAAGCTGAAGAACAGGATGGAAAGCCACTGATGAAATAGCATTTGTTAATGGTCAACATTCCAAACCAGGGACAGGCAATGTGTGACCTCCAGCTGTTCTTGAGCTGCAAGTCCCATCCAGCCTAGCCAGTGATGAAGGATAATTGGATTTGTAGTCCATAATGTCCTTATTCTGTTAACATGGTATTTTTGGCTAAATTGCTAATGTATTTTTATCTGTGAAATCTATTTCACTATGTATTTTAACTGTCAATTGTTCAGAATAAAAATGCCAGTCTGGGACTTTTGAATTTTCCAAGCTGTTCTATTCTAGGTCATGCAGCCAGAGATTACTATGCTCAGTTGATAGTTTTCTCTGTAAAGGATACCTGAAGTACATATTTATTCTGAAAATAACAGATTGGCATACTAGGATGAAAGAGCACAGAGAATATGGTGGGGAAGTCTCTAAAGAAATGAGACCCTAGAAACAAATCAAATTAGAATTCTGGAACCACAGTTCTGATTTTTTTTAAAGGAAAAAGATTCCAAGTATGACACTATGTTTGGCTGATCTACTCACCTACATAACACAAAGGCCCCATTTGTGCAACATGAATGATCCAGTTCTTTAAGCCAATTAATTTACACAGGCACACTCAGGGCACATGACCCCAAATGACAGAGATGGTCATTCAGTGCCACTGTATTTAGTCCTCACCGGAAGCATCACTTTCTTACTTCATGCTGTTCCCTCCACTCCCTGAGGAAGTAAATTTAAAATGGAGTTGCCACAATGCAATTAAAGTTGGTGTCACTGCAGATTCATGGAATTACACATCCCAACAGTATGCTCATGTTTCAGATATACACCTGGAGTGCAGTGAATGAAAAATCAAAGGGCTATAGAAATGGAATGCCCACAGGAAGAGTATTTTATAGGGCTTCTCTAGGAGCACATTTTGATCACAGTTGTTAAAAAGACGGTGTTAATTCTCTAGTAAGTAGTCTGCACGAGGGAGGGGGGAAGACATTGCCAGGATAGGTTATAGGTCAATTAACTCAATTTTTGGAGTACACACATGATTAATTAGATACCCTTATAATCTAACTAAACATGTCATGCAAATAGCACCAGTAACATGGGAGATAAGAGATGTGAAGGAATGAAAGGAATAAGATGAGAAAGGACAGGTTCAAAAGAGGGATGCTACCCTTGCCAACTAATTTCTATTTGTTCTCCAAAAGGTATCTGTTCTGACCTAAAGTTAGAAAATGTGGGTGAAAATGGCTATCTAGCATCTTTGAATGCAATTCAAGCAACACATTAGCAATTTTGAAAGAAACTAGAAAAAGCCCTCTCCCCCCCCCTTCCCCAAGATCTAGCTTGCTTGTTATTTGGGTGGTCTAAGAATCCAAAGCCTGTGCTAGATTCAGTTGGGTCTGTCCTGAATTCAGGGAGCTTTTGCCATTTTTCAATCAGTAACCATGATGCTTAACAATTCTCTACACAGAACATGATGATGCAGAAATAAACAGCCAGGCAGGAAGAAAAGGCCTGGAGGCTCTGAGGGAGCTTTTAAAAACAAGAACCATCATTGTTATTACGGTAATGATGAGGTGATAGAAGAACACCACACTGCATGTCAATCTCCTGGAGGGATCCAAACGTGACTCACACCATTTATGTTATGACTAAACCAACCAATATCAACATTTCTCCTGTCGAGCACAGTAATAAGCACATTTCTATGGATGCATTTGGGCAGAGGGAAAGGGAGGACGGATATGTACAATTATGGATGGACAGAGAACCCCCAGCCACTTTAGCTTTTCACTGCTTCCCGTTCTTTGTTTTCAGCATCTTCTGGGTATGCATGCCAGGTCAGTCTCTCTTCATAAAATGCTATCACAATTTGAGGGCACTTCACATTGGCTTCTTTTGCTAGAACCAGATCAGCCTCATCTGTGTCTTTCCTAAAGAGAAAACAGAAAGCAACAAAAGGAGCACTGGTCACTAACTGGCCAAGCAAAAACATTCCATCCAACAGGTGGTACAATAAAAACAAACAAGGTTTTAAGTACCTATTTTATAATGGAAAACAATAACGAAACAGCATCACTAGAAATCCACCAGCAGCACTACCAGGAAGCGGGTGCCTGAGCTGCCAATTAACTTGGGATTGTGAAGGGAGGCAGGTATTGCAAAGTTTTTGATACTCATTGATTTATGAATTTTAGTTACATTTGCTGCATATCATATAATATTTTATGTTTCAATGTGAATATGCTACTGCTCTAACCAACAACTGTCCCTTCTGGACAATTCATTTGTGGATGGAGACTGCGAGCAGTTTCTTTTGTCCCAACTACTCCTGAGTGCTAGTTTCTAACTTAGAGGAAGGACACTGTTGGTCCAGTGGATCCAATCCTTTGAAACTGACCAGCCTAATGCTGCAGGAAGTTTACTGGTGTTGTAACTGCTGTTAACGTGCAAAAAGACATCCCATTGCTGTAATTGATAAAGAGGACAGGTGTATTTTTTACACAATTCTCTCCATCTACAAAATGACTGAATTGCAAAAAGGAAACGTGTTTTAAAAGGAGAGAGAAACACAGGGAGATATCTCCTCTTTATTTACAGGAGCTTTGCATTTTCAAGTAAGATGCCAAAATAAAATCAATCCGTCAAAATCTATTTTTAAAAAGTATGTTCAGTAACATTTTTCCCATTAACTAAACTGAAAGTTTTATTAGCACGTTTTTAGTGCAAATGAGTGGAAGACAGGAAGCCTCTTTTTGAGGCATGCCCACTTTCCAGAGGTATTATCTTAAAGAGGCACCCATTTTCTAAATCTTTTACTCAGTTTTGCCCAGTTTCACAAGAGATCCCCATAAAGATAGTCAAGGCGGAAAAGTGCTACAAATGTTTACAATTCGACACCCTCCCCCCAAAAAACCAAAATCCCCCAATTTCATTTTCTTAATATATCATTGGGCCTTGGACTTTGCCTTTAAGCAAATGGTATTTTCTTACTCTCTACAGATGTTTTAAAGACTTATTTTCTATTTTGAAATCTTAACGCAAAAGAAAAGGTACTGCAGACAAATGAAAAATTGCAAAAACATTAAGCAAACAGAAAAGTAAAATATAAGGTTAAACTTAAACAAGAATAAATATTAGTCCATGGTGGTACCCGATAGCATGTAAGAAAGAAAAACTACAACAATATCTCTTGAAGGACCATCCAAATACATTTTCTATGGTTTGTTTCTGATCTATTTAATAACTTTGAGGAAACTTATACCAATTTCATGTTTCAGGAAGTTACTACAGAAGTTAATGGCATAGAATAAATTCATAATCCATTCTGGTCCCTTCCATCTGCCCTTGACTACAACTTCCATGATCCCCTGCCAATATGCTATTGCAGGGAACATCAGGATGACACCTGGATGAAGAATTCTAATAGAAAAAAAGGATCAGTTGGTTTATTAGTTTTGTCTGTTGTTTAGTTCCACCCCTGCCTTACCTGCTTTAACCACCATTCAAGGAATAGTAGTACTGATTAAGGCAGTAAACTTAAATTAATAATGGCACTCTACTAAAGATTTCATCAGAATTAATCTTCACCCATTTAACTAAAGGGACACAAATGACAAACACATTCTGAGACAGGACAGGACTCTCCTCTATCAGGGCAGGATGCCCTGTAACTATGTCAGCAATTTCGATAAAAGACATTAAAGAATGACTTTTGTTTTAAATATGCTCCCCAACATTAGTACTTATTATTATTATTATTATTATTATTATTATTATTATTATTATTATTTATTAGACTTGTATGCCGCCCTCTCTCCCTAAGGACTCAGGGCGGCTCACAGAATAAAAAATACAATACAATAAGTTAACTAAAAAATAATTAAACAGTACAAGCCTAATATTAAACATTAAAACTATTAAAACCATTTTAAAAATTTAATTTTTTTAAAAAATAGTCTGTAATGCAAAAGCTTTTACAATCATCAGTAACTAAGATTGATAATGTTCAATGACAATTGGTAAAGGTTTTAAATTTGTTGCCTTAATTTTGCTTTAAAAAAGCAGTAAGTACAATACTTCATATTCCAACAGAGCTGAAATATAGCTTTTCTTATAGCTATAAAAGTTACTGCTCATTAAATTTGCAAACAATTACTATCTGATAAAATTATCATTAGAAAATCTGATTTTCAATGAACTTTCTTTAGAGCAAATGTAACAGGACTGCAACCTTAATTCAGTAACTGAGTTAGAGCCAACATAGCTAATATGTGTTAATGAACATAGAGCCCATCAATTTCAAAGGTAAGATTAAAAAAAAAATCTAATGCACAGCAGAGTTAATTACAATTAGTGTAGCTGAACTTTGCAATCTGTTCTAAGAATGTCCTGATTAATTCCACTGTTTAGGAGATTAGGCTCTTTCGAACTAGCTAATTTACTGATCTGAGTGCAAATGCACTGTAAGGGATAATCTGGTCTTGGCCTACAAGCCCGAGGTTTGAATCTAAACCTGAGTCAAGTCTTTCTTTTAATTCAGTTCTTTTATAAAACAGTTAAAGCAATCTAACTCACTAGAATGTACAAACTTTTCAATGGTATTTACTGTAATTCTTATATACAGTAAGTGCAGCAATGAACTTATTTTTCATAAATTTATTCAGGATACTGTCTAAAATATTACTCTGCTATTAGCTTTACTGAATGTATTTCTTGTCCTTCAGAATTCAGGTCAGCGGATAGTGATAACCCTAGACATTTACAGACATTCAAACAGTAAATATTTTAGATCTTATTTTGATCCATAGTCTGGGATTTGAAAATCAGGGGCTCAAAGTATACAATCACTAGTAAATTACAATTGCAATTCAGGTGATGCTAAAGGAGTGCCCAAATTAGGGATTGCAACCATTACAAGATAATTCGGAGACCTGTTTGCATTCACCCACCGCCCCCAGCACATAACAAAGAAACATGATGGTGGAAAACTACCAAGCCCTTTAGTCCTTGCTCTTCCTTCCTTCCTTCCCTCCCCCCTCTCCTTTTCTAAAGAGTGGCCTGCAGCTGGATCCCCGCCCCCACTCTATCTTGCAAGGAGGAGCAGCCCCATCCATCTCAGTCCAACCAGCTTTAGAGACAGGAAAGGAGGACAAGGGCTTATTTCTTCCAGTGCCTTGTTGTGGGGGAAGACCTGTTCTAAGATGGAATTCTGATGGGAGTGGGGGAGGAGGAAGAGGTGTGTGTGTGGGGGTGGCAGCTGCAAAAGGCTATTTTCTTAAAGGCAGCTATGCTATAACCTCTGGCAGGCTGATAAGCCAGGCTCTGCTCTTTGTCTCAGGTTCTGCTGGGGGAGGGGCAGCTGCTGCATATGCAGCCTAGCCAACTCTCTCTCTCTCTCTCTCTGCTGCCCTGCCTGTCTGCAGAGAAGCTTCCCGCATAGATAAGCTCAGGAACAAAAACAAGAGGCAAGTCAAAACCTTTCCAGAAGGATTTCCTGTGCTCTCTCTCTCTACTTTGGGAGTGACAAGGAGGGAGGCAGTAAAAGTGCCTTCCTTTAAGCAAAATCCATACAAATGTAAGCTCGGGGTTGACTTGCATCTGTAAAGCAGAAGCTAACAGCCACTCCAGGGAGAACAAAGCCCAGCCAAGGAACTGCCATTAAACCATGGCGCCTCACCCAAGAGTGGTTAATTTACTGGGGTTATTTCACAAAGGAGAAAAAATGCAGTTATCAGACAAGATGGTTTTTTTTTAAATTAAAAAAAAGCACACTCACCATTTCATTAGGAACATTAAATCTCCGCAGGAGTCTGTGGCTCCGATGATTTTTTCTGGCTCCAATCCTCTTTCAAAGCCCCTGGCAATATCGGTGCTCTGATGGAGAGAAAGTGAGAAGAAAAAGAGTTAAAATATTCCTATTCCTTAGCCATTTGTTAGTCTCCTCAACCATGAAGCAGAGGCTTCCAGGGCCACTCAGAAGCAGGTGATAAACAGATGCCATACGTGGCGTGCTTGTAATTAGCAGCCGAGGAGGCCTTAATATCTTTCCTGCCTGTATTATTAATCTTTACTCTCTCTCACTACATGTTGGGAGAGGGAGAGATTGTCGAGGTGAAGGAAAGAAGCCTAAAAGGTAGGAGGGGGGAGGGGGGGGAAGACCCGAAGTCGCCATGAAAATGAACTAAGAAAGCGATGGGGGCAGATTGAGGGAATTAAGTCATCTTGCCTTTGCAGCAGCTGCTGCAGCAGCAGCCATTCGCGATTTCCAAAGCTCCCCATCCCTGCTACGCCTCCCCCGCTCCAGAGCGCACCACCTCTACGGGCTCACACAGTCCTTGAGGTCTTTGTGCCGGTGGTGCCGTCGATGGGTGTGTCCCATTCATGCAGAAGGGGGGAAAATTTTGGTTGGTTGTTATTGCAACCGAGAGCTTAAGCCTCGGGGGCCCCCAGACAAGGGTCAATCAGCTCCCTCTGCACATACCATCTGAAGGCTGGTAACAGCTTTCAGTCACCGCAAGCCTGGAGCGAGAAGCGTTCTCCCTGCTTTGCAGCAGCACCACCACCACCGCACGCTATTCTGCTAGAGATCCACACATTTGTTGCTCACACATACTGTCTAGCAGATGCAGCTATGCAGACCAAGCATGTCAGAGGCAGACTGCCTGGCTTTTTTTTTGAAGTACTAAAGCCAGTTGCAAAGTGAGAAAGAAGGAAAAGAAAAGAAATGCATTACAATAACCTGCGATAGTTAAGTGAAAGAAATCAAGATCGAACCAACTCATCTAATTGGTATAACCCAAAGGAAGGAAGGAATTTACAAATTGTGCAATCTATTGCAAAAGAAAGCCTTCAAAAAGTACTTAAGCACTCTGGCCTTTCAATTTTTCACTAATGTTTAATATTATGGACAGGGTTTTTTTAACCTAAAAAAAAAGACAAGTTCATTTAGTGTGGAAAATTTTAAGATATGAATTGGTCTTAGCCTCCCAAGACATGGGTAGGAAAAATGGAGAACTTGATGCAGATTTTTTTAAAAAAATGTATCTAGATTCAGCAGAAATGGGTACCTACAATCCTCCAATATCTCCAAGATACTGCTAAACCATAACTCCCAGAATGCCTTATTACTAGCTGGGGGTTATTGGGAGTTTTTATTTATTTATTTATTTTGTCAATTGATTACAAGATAATAAGGTATAAGTATAAACATAGTTATGAATACATGAAATGGATACATATAAGAAAAATAAAAGAAACAATAGGACAGGGATGGTAGGCACGTTGGTGCACTTATGCACACCCCCTACAGACCTCTTAGGAAAGGGGTGAGGTCAATAGTAGACAGTCTAAGGTTAAAGTTTTTGGGGTTTGGGGAAGAAACCACAGAGTCAGGTAGAGTATTCCAGACATTGACCACTCTGTTGCTGAAGTCGTATTTCCTGCAATCAAGTTTGGTGCGATTTACCTTGAGTTTGTATCTATTGTGTGCTCTTGTATTGTTATGGTTGAAGCTGAAGTATTCACTGACAGGTAGGACATTGCAATGTATGATTTTATATACTATACTTAGATCGGACCAAAGACGGCATAGTTCTAGGTTTTCTAGGTCTAGAATTTCAAGTCTAGTGGCATAAGGTATTCTGCAACAAGTAGAGGAGTGTAGAACTCTTCTTGTGAAATATTTCTGGACTTTCTCAACTGTGTTAATATCAGATACGTAATGTGGGTTCCAGACTGATGAGCTGTATTCAACTATTGGTCTAGCAAATGTTTTGTATGCCCTAGTTAGTAGTGTGATATTACCAGAGAAAAAGCTACGTAGGATTAGGTTAACAACTCTTAATGCCTTTTTGCTATGTAGTTACAGTGGGCTCTAGCACTTAGATCATTAGAGATGAGTATTCCAAGGTCCTTGACGGACTTTAGATCATCAACAAGGTCTTGACTATTCAGCTTGTATTTTATTTTCTGATTTTTTTTTGCCAATATGTAAGACAGAGCATTTATTTGTTGAGATTTGAAGTTGCCAATTGTTTGACCATTTTGATACATAGTCGAGGTCTTTTTGAAGGGCAGCAGTATTGTCTGTGATGTTGAATAGCTTTACATCAGCGAGGAGAACGCAGTTGCTCTTTATATGATCACAGAGGTCATTTATGTAGAGTATGAAGAGAGTTGGTCCTAGAACATTGCCTTGGGGGACACCACTGTTGACAGGTACAGAATTGGATAAGACGCTCCCAATTTTGACCATTTGTTGTCTGTTTGACAGGAATGCTTCTATCCAGTTATGCCGTTGTCCAGAGATACCATAAGATTTTAGTTTTAGTAGTAGTTTGTCGTGTAACCACTGAATCGAAGGCTTTACAGAAGTCTATGTAGATTGCGTCTATTGCTTTGCCCTGATCGAGTTGTGTAGTCCATATGTTTTTTCAGTGTAAGTTGCAGATTACAGGATAGTTTTGCAGTTCACCATTTTACCTGGGAGGCTAAGCCGCCCCATTCAGTTTAGATACTGGTAAATAGGCATATAAAATGAGTTTCTGAACATTTAAAAATATCTGATTCCTTAAAGTACCAGCAACTATTAAAATTAGCGTAGCCTTAAAAAGATTACTACTACATCACTCAGCAACTTGGTAGAAAAAGTTTTCAAACCAAAGGTCTTGTTACATATAAATTAGCCAGAGCAGTAACTGGATAATAATAGGCTGACTAAAGTATATTACTTTATAAAATTCTGTATTTTCAGCAGGATTTGTAACTATCATTAAGATTTGGTCCTGCACTGTGAGATTGTAGGCCACTTATCTGTGATTGCAGACAGAGTTTTGTCTAAGCAAGCTTGTAAACATTTAGCAAATTTAGAGCCTGCCTATTTTATTCACAACACACACAATTTCCTTTTCCCTCTGATCACATTTGAAGGTGTAGAAAGTTAGCACCCACCCCTCTCCTAGAAGAATGAAATATTTTGAGAAATATTAAAAAGGCAGAATATTATGTTTCCCTGGATGAGAAATTGAGAAACATGCTCTTAGAAATCAGCCCCCACCTTCCTTAATAGAACACAGCAGATATCAGCACTTAAGAGATAAAAGAAATAGATAGCTCTATTCATAAGTAAATACCCACACCCAAGATGCAACAAAGGTAGGATTAGCCCTCAGCCACAAGAGAAATTGCCCAATATCCCTTCATTGCATCAGCCTTAGAAACTTCAACCAAACTTAGCTCAAACACCTAGGATTTGTACTTTGCCTATAGAGCCAACTATGACCTCCACACAACCCTTATATAGCCCCATTGGAGTCTGACAACAGCCAATAGAATACATGATCTTGCACAGGAACAGGAAGCTCAAGTGCAAAGCCCAAGAGAAGGTATAAAATTCTCAACTCCATGTAGTCACCTGTCCAGAATCACACATGCTTGGTGGTTCTGCTTCATCAATTATTGGACCCTCTTTCCAATCAGCCTCCAGTCTCCATTTTATCTCCAATGCCTTCCTCCCGGCTTGGAACTGGACCAGATGGATGTTTCTTCCAACAAAGGTTTTAAAGATAGTTTGATGATTTGTTTGGGTTTTATATCTGTATATATGTACAGTTTATCAATACTATTTTTGGATGTCCCAAAAACAGATCATACAACTTTTAATTTAAAACACCAGTGTAGATGGGAATGCTGATATTCCCTCTGGTAAATATTCCCAAAGCCAAATTCCATTACTGAAAGTAAATTTAGTAAGTTAAAGATTTCACACCTTTGCCTACATTCTCCTCCTGTGCTTTAAATGACATGCCCCAACCTGCCTGACATATAAATAAATAAAATATATGCTAGAAGACAGGAGAGCCCTTCATTAGGGGTTCTCAAAAGGATTGCAACCAGCCAGGTAGGAAAAAATATATAGTAAAAACCAACAACAACAATTTAAAAATCCAAATATTTTTCTTTGAGTATAGTGCCAATAGCACTGCAAGAATCTTGAGATACCAAAGCTCTTTTATAAAAGAGACCCACCTTTAACAAGCTTCATTGTATTCTTGTCCCCTAGAGAATACAGGAAGCTAAGGTACAATCTACAAGCCACACATTATATGCATACCCAATATTTAGTAAACTACCACATGTGTGGAATCCAAATTGATCACTCCTCTACCACTAGAGAATTTCTCAAAACCCTAAACTGACATCTTGTAATATACATTAAATGGCTGGATCAAACTAACACAAGACAATAACTTAAAAATTGTTTTTCAGGGATGGATCTGGATATTGAATATAGCTTCCTATTCATCCAGATAAAAGTGTATCTTGTCCTAAAAGCAGCACAAACATCCTCATGTTGTAATAACCTTGCAAAGATATTTCAGTGATCAGTGTATTTGTGGGGATATGGTAATGTGTGGGAAGAATTTTCCAGAAAATTACATCCAATGGAAATCCAATGTTGCTATACTAAAATTGAGATAGGCTTCTGCTGTAGGAAACAGATCTGAAAGGAAACACTGGTGAATGAGAAGAGTCTTGAGCTACAAATAGTATCAGACACTGCTATCTGTATGCCAACCAGGCATAGGAGGGGATAGGAGACAGGGATAAGAGAATTTGAGAAACAGAAACTGTGGCAAGCTGTTACTGTACCTCTCATCTCTGCACTAAAAATAATAGTGGATGGCTCACACAGGTCTTTTGAACTCAAAAATAGCAAATAAGTGAAATCTGTGTATTATTGCACCACTTACTTTTCCTTTCAACTCTGATGTTACAATCCCAATCCCCTAAGCAGATAGTTTAAACCTGTCTTTCTACTCAAAAATAGCAGATAACTGAAAACTGGAAAGCAGTGCTATACAAGTCCATTTTAGATAGGTTTAGATAGATAAGATATTTAGAGAAGATGCTTACATAAAAATAACATTAATTAAAATTTTAACTTAAAGGGAGCGAAAATGTCAGACATTATCAGAGCAAAATGAGCTCAACTATCTATGCACTTCTTTTTACAGAAATACCATATATCAAATAGTGCATATGTTGGCCATAGTAAGAAAGTGTAAAAAGAACACAGTGCTCAGAAAGACATCTGATGAGCAAAAACTTTATTGTCAATCTATGATTTCCAGTAGCTCTCTGCTGTTGTACAGCCTCCTCAGAAAGCTAATTTATGGGTTGAATGTATATTTAGGATATTAACTATTGTTAAGATTCCAAAGTCTGTTTAATAACAATGATTAAATGCCATGAAGAAGTTAGGAATGTTTAGCCTTGAGAAGACTGAGGGAGAATAATGAAAGCATTCTTCAAAACATGGAAAGATATTTATTTATCGAATTTTTACACCGCCCATATCACCTACATGACTCTGTGATATCATGCAAGAGTCTTCTTAGGACACTAAATTTAAAGTTCACTAAATGGAATGTTCAATTAAATGTTAAGAAAAACATTCTAACTGGAAAAGTGATAACGGAAGCAACTATCCAGAGATGTTATGGACTCCCATTCACTGGATGTGCTGAAACAGAAGCTAAAAAGACACTTGTTTTATTTTGGATTCCTGTACTTAACAGGAAATTAGGCCTCTGAATCCCTGCTATACATAGTTCTAATTGACTTGCTCTGAAAAACAGAGGCACCATGTTGAACAGGGAACCATGGCAACCTAAAATGTTAAGAGAACTGAAGTAGCTCTGGCAGGAAACAAATAATTCATTTCACAAACTGACAGATTTACTTTCCACATTTTAAGGAAAAATCATAATGGTTTTATAAAACAGTAATCCAAATACACATAATAATCTGCTGGATATGAAATGTGTGACCTTATTACCCCCCATGATTTCATTAAGGGCTAACAGTAGAGTGCAGATTTGAATTTCTAATGACAGTCATAATTTTATATAGGCACAGATGTAAGGGCAGGGCATTTTCTTCAAATAAGACTCTAAAAAAATAATAAACACATGGAATTACAGATGATTTTTCTCTTCCAGAGGGGAATGGCAAGACATAAAATGCCACTCATATGAGCCTCGTTTATACAGTTTTCACAAGTTCACAGCGCCCAGTAAAGATGTGTTTTAATACCATATAACTTGAATGAATGAATGAATTTATAAACATAATGTATATTTAGGTTATACCTACAATTTTCAAGACCAAATAAACTGAAAGCAGATTCCACACAGTATATTTTACAATTAAAACCAGTACAATGCTTAAAAACAACATGAGAAAACATTATGTAATAAGTGGAAACATCACAACCAAAATCAGTAAGCATCACATGGGCACATCATCAACCTGTCCCATAGCTTGTGAAAAAAGCCATATATTTAATTGCAGGATCAGGCAATCCAAATTTCCAGAAGGATCTATTCCAAACCTCAAGTACCATGACAGGGAAGGCACACTTCCCAATACAAAGCAAGGGACAAATATCTAATACACTGAATTCAGTGTGCACCAGAAGCCCCAGAGAGGTTTTTTCCCTGGTTTCCTCATGAATGGCATCTGCTCTGAACATCCTTTAATTTCAGCACCAAAGGTTTCAGCACCATTTAGCTGCACATATTTTTCCAAGAGATTCTTAAACTAGACTTTCAAAGCTCTTCTAGAGACCAGTAATTTTGTACCCTATGACTATCATTAAGTGTTGTACCTTGTGATTCTTGATGAATATATCTTTTCTTTTTATGTACACTGAGAGCATATGCAGCAAAACAAATTCCTTGTGTGTCTAATCACACTTGGCCAATAAATCATTCATTCAAGTTGCAAGAAGTTGAAACAAACTAAAGATAATAAAAAGGAAAAATCTGTCTAGGCAGAGAAGTCTTCAGCCTCGTGCATTCTTTGTTTATTGTCACAATTAAGAATCTTGCTTCAGCCAGCCTTTCAAATGATAAATTGCATTTCTTCAGCTCTTAATCTACTCTACCATAGTGCCCTGTTTGATTGTTAATCTTTATTATATTTTAAAGTTGTAATTACTTTAGTGCTTCTTTTCTTTGCAATGGTAAAGAAAATAGTGGTGGCAATTAGTTTAAAATACAGCATTTAGAATACAATTACTTTAGAATATAGTGGTGGCAATTAGTTCATCCTGTTTTACAAGATACTGTTCCACAAGAGGTATGTAAAAATTAACACGAAGTAGGGGCTTTATTTTGAAAAGGTGTTTTTCACTCCTGATATTATTTGAAAATCCAAACTGAAGTTTTTTGTCCAATTTTAAAATGCAGGAAGAACTGTCTACATAAGAATGCCAAACAGAAATTGTCATAAAAAGAGGAAAGATCTTCAGCAGGATACTCACCTCTCTCTTCTTCTTGGCTTTGATCTCTTCAGTGTTGTTGGCAAGGCTCGACTTTCGCTTGGTGCCCTCTGATTTCTCCCGAGGCTTGTTTTCACCTTCCTTCATTTTTTTGTATTTTTTCATAAACTCAGCGATCAGTTCAGGGCAATCAAGGTTCTTTTCAGGTTCCCAGGTATTATGCTCCCTGACACAACAAGAGATGGGCAACAGTGGGGGGAAAGGAGAGTAACAAACAGAAGAAAAAAATGAAGACATTCCCACTCAGTGATCACAAACATCAACTGAGAAGTGAGAGAAGTCACAATCCATAATAAACGTATGGAAGAACAGTTCCATTTTTTCCAGGAATTCATGACATCTACCAAAATAATGTGATTATTTTTCAAGTTTACCAAAAGCTAGATTTGCTTTAAAACTCAAGCTTACATATTACGTTTTACATTATGTTCTAATCTTAAAGAAATTTTTTTAATAAAATGATGTATCATTGATATTTGTCACCAGAGAAATTGTCTTGACTTCAAGTCTTTGTTGGAAATGTGAATTACATGAAAGAACATTATATCATGCGTGATGGACATGTAAAAAAGCTCAAAAAATCTTGGATACTAATAATACAGGTAGTCCTCAAGTTAACATCACAATTGGACCAGAATTTCCATTGCTAAGCAAAATGACTCACATCGGATTTTACGACCATTTTTACATGGTTGTTAAGCAGATTACTGTAGTTAAGTCATTCATATGGTCATTAAGTGAATCCAGCTTCTCCCATTGACTTTGCTTGTTAGAAGCCAGCTGGGAAGGTTGCAGATGCTGATCACATGACCCCAGGCACTGCAACCATGCTAAATACATGTTGGTTGACAAGCACTACTACTGACTACTGGGATACTACGACAATTTTAAGTGTGAGAACTGGTTGTAAGCCACTTTTTGCAATGCTGTTAACTTTGAATGGTTATTAAGCAAACAGTTGTAAGTCAAAGAGTACCTGTACATTAATTCAGAATATTTTAAAAGTTAACACACAATTGAAACCAGACATCTCTCTTTGGGGACTAATGGATAAACAAGTAGAAAAAAGCTATGGAACTTTTAAAATATGTGATAATTATAGCGAGACTATTATATGCTCATAAGTGGAAAAGTTCTACAATAACCACAATAGAGAAATGGCTGGTGAACATGATTTATCCAGAGATGGATACATTAATTTCTTTGCTTAGAGAAAAAACAATACTTTTATTTATGGCTGATTGGAAACTCCTTACAGAATTTTTGCATAAAATAGAAAAAACGTACTTATGGTTTGTGGTTTTGATGATTAGAAAAACAACTGGATAATAGCAAAGTGTGAGCTTTCTTTTGTAATTATAGAGTAAGACATAATTTTGCCATTGTACTTATATTTGCTGCAAAGAAAATTGAAAACTTCTATTTCATTTTCGTCTTTTTGCGCTTTTGTCCTTTTTTCTGCTTTTTCTTTTTATTAGTTTGTGTTAATTTTTATGTTCTTTTAAACTGTGTGTGTATATGTGTCTGTTTTTTATAAAAAAATTAAAAGAACTTAAAAATTAACACAATTAGAATATATATATATATATACAATTAGAATATATATATATATATATATATATATATATATATATATATATGAATGATTGATTGATTGATTGATTGATTATTGTAGAGTTTGCCCTTGGTTCAAAACTGTGTATTCAGGCACTTAAGAAATTCGTTATATTTATCTACCATCTCATTCCTGCATAGGGCTGTTATTTACAAATATGTTTTGATACCTTGATATACAGGTAGTCCTTGACTTGCAAGTTCATTTAATGACCGTTCAAAGTTACGACACTGAAAAAAGTGACTTGTGACTGTTTTTCACATGACTATTGCAGCAAGCCCATGATCACGTGATTTACATTTGAATACTTGACAACTGACTCACATTTATGATGGTTGCAGTGCTCAGGGTTATGTAATCCCCTTTTGTGACCTTCTGACAAGCAAAGTCAATGGGGAAACCAGATTCACTTAACAACTGTGTAGTTATAACCGTGTTACTAATTTAACAACTGCAGTGATTTACTTAACAAATGTGGCAAGAAAAATTGTAAAATGAAACAAAACTCACTTAGCAACCTAAATTCTGGGCTCAATTGTGGTAGTAAGTAGAGGATTACCTGTACAAAACTTTAGATATACATCTTATTATAGAAATATATATTCTATTTCACAAATGGAACATATCCAGGTAAAGGCATTTCCCAAAATATTAGGTTATTTCCTGTATACCAGACCAGCATGACATTTAAAATGCAAAGTATGTGTCAGAAGATACCTTTATGTTACACATCCGGTTTCTTAAGATAGTAATTAAGATGTTAAATAAATGCTAATAAATAACAATATTATAATAACTCTTTATTAAAGATAATTAAAAGCTCATGGAAGCAAACTAATGTTTGAGCCTCAGAGAAACAGGTTAGAAGAAGAAATTAAAGAAATCCACTAAAAGAAGAGACATGATGGGGTGAAGGGAAAAAAATCCCACAGGTTGATTAAGCTAATTTGTATCCAATATATAGATCACATATGCTAAATAAATAAGATCACAGCAAAATACCATATATATTTCAAAGCATCTTGGGAATAATAAAAATAATTAAACTTAAATGCCACCCAACTCCCAGCAAGTCTGGGAGATTAATAATCAACAGCTATTTTACCTCGGTACAGAGTAAGACAGAGTAAGATTTCAGGATGTCTGATTAACTGAAATATTGCAAGCCCCCACCAAATATAGAAAGTTTCTTGTTTTTTGCTGTGATTTCAGTTGCTGCACAATAGATCAACACTTCCATATTGGCTTAATGGATTTGCCTTCCTACAATCAAGTAGTGTGCATCCATTTAAATATCTCATCCTCAAATCTGAATCTTGTAGATAATGATTCTACAGATAGCCTAGTTTGATCTTTGGAACTGTAAAGCTATCTGGCATAACCCAGGATACAAATACATATGAATACACACATTCACAAAAATTTTTGGAACAATTGTCTTGCAAGTTGAGAAAGAATGTTCATCTTGGGTGCTTAAAACACTCCCACTCTTCTGCATATCTTGCTCTGATACATTCAACTGGGCAGTTTCCTATTCACTTAAGTTCCATTATATAATCCTGGAAAATCTACTTGGCCCATCTTGGCTTCATAGATTTCCAGGCATTATCTTGCAGTTGCAACTTACTTTTAGTCACTATAGCAGCTAGACTGGTCCTTTAGAAAAGGTAAAAATGAAACACCCAGGATGCTATTTAACACCCAATACCAAAATTCTGTGCTTGAATTATTTATTTTATAGTGTTCAAGGAGCTTACAAAATTTCCCTATAATGCAATAGAGAGTGTTAATTAATATGGTAATTCAATTAAATCTTAATTTGATTTGATGTTAAAACAATGTTAAATTTATTGAATATGATGGTAAAAATGGTCATGGTAAAAATTAATCCCTTAGGCCTTCTAAAAGAACCATGCCTCTGCCTGCTTCTGAAAGGTCCTGAGGATCTTTGCCTTGGGGGCAAGGTATGCTAAAGGAGGGAGCTGCTACAGAGTACATCCATCACTAGCCCCCCCCCCCTCCTGCTTCCTGATACGCTGGGAACTCTTAGCAAGCACTCTTTTGTTGTTTGGGTAGGAGGACAGAACTATTGGGAAAAGGCATTGCCTAAAAGATGTCCAGGTTTTGAGCCATTATAGGGCTTTGTAGGTAATTATCAAGTGTTTTGATTTGCACTTGCAAACTTACTGATAACTAGTGCAGCTCCTGCCACAGAGGCAGTTTTGTGATTCTTGGCTGAGCATGCATATTGTGTGAAGCTTCCACACAGTCCTCAAGGGCAGCCCCAAGTACAGCAGGTTACAGTAATCTTATCTGAAGATGAGAAGGGTGTGAAGTCATCTTCAGTGCACTGTGTTCCAAGGAAGCTGCACTGGTGAACCAGTTGAAGCTATGCAAAAGCCGTTCTGGCCATGGTCTCCACCCGGTCTTTGACCAGTAGCCATTCACAAACACAAACTGATTGCCATCGTGTGCTTTGCCTAAAGGTGCACTTAGCACAAAGATGGTGCAGTCCTGGAATCAAACATTCTCTGAAGCAATAACTACTCTGTCTTGCTTGGGTTGAGTTTGAGCCTGCTTTTCCCCACTCAGACTGTGACTGCCTCCAGACATCAAGTCAGGACTTCTTTCTTTCTCCTAGGAGGCCTAGGGTAGAGAAGTGAATTACTTATAGATGATACTTTGTTCCAAACCAACAGACAACTTCTCCCAGTGGTTTCATGTAAATGTTGAAGAGGATAAGGGAAAGGACTCAACTAGGGAACTGTCTAGGAGTCTGATCTCTTTCCCTCCACAGTCAACATCTGGACACCTCAGGTAGGAGTGGAACTATTACAGCATCATGCCTCCAACTCTCACCTCTTGCAGGCAATCCAGAAGGACTGTGATCGATGGTATCAAAGGTTGCTAAGAGATTCAGAAGAACAAGGATGGTCACATCTAAGCCTCACTGTAGGACAGCCAGAAGAGTGACCAACATGCTTCCATCCCATGCCCAGGTCTGATCTATCAAGGGCTAAGATAATCTACCTTCCAGAGCCTTCTGCAATTGCAGCACCACCATTAAATCAAAAAAGGAAGAGGATGTCTAATTTTGTTGCATCTAGTCTCTTAAGGAAATTCTTCTTTAGGGGCTTCTAGGATTTCCCCTTCTCTCAAAAGAATTATTGATTACAGCCTGGATCCTACTTCTAGTCCCCTGCTTGACTGCTTTTATTAGCCAAGTGGGGCAAAGGTCCAATCCACAATGGGGAAGCTAAGATCACAGAATTAATTATTGCAGAATTACTATATTATAGTGTGGAGTGGAGGGAATTAACGGTTTTTTTTCTCCATGAAGCTCTTTAAGCAATAGTGCTGGTGAATAACTCAAGTGGAACTACCAACTCTGTGAAGTGAGAGAGGGAACGCGGATGCCAGTATTTCCAAAACACATTTTAAGGTCCCAGGCTTTGCCTCATGACCCACTTGTTTAAATGGATGCACGCCACTCTTATTTGGAGTGAGCAAAGCAAGTTCCCACCTGTGGGGTTTACCTTCCTCCTTTAAGGGAAAGCTTGAATAATGGCAATGGATTCTTAATTTGAAACACTGCCTGGAGCTCTGCTACCAAGAAAGATCAAAGCCCATGTCAGAAGGAAAGTTGGACTTACTCAGAGAATCCTTTCCACTTGAGAAGATACTCCACTTGACCCTTCACAACACGCCTGTCTAGAACCTTCTCCACAACATATTCCTCCTCTTCTTCAGAGGACGAACTATCTGCTGTCCTCTTGTTTCTTTTTCCCATAGCGCAGAAGTTGTACCTAATGCACCAAGGCTACCCAATTCCTGCAAATCGGAAGTGAAATGTTAATTGGTGGTAACTGCAAACCGGTTTCTGTTTCCACAAATCTCATGCTAAACATCCATCCATATAGTACACATCTCAAAAGTCTCATGTCTGATTATTAACATTCATTGCTTATAGGGAAATCTGGAAGCATATTTTAGAGGAGAATTTTGATACCAAGGAGAAATAAACAGTTAATATTTTTCTTTCATTTTCTCCTTTAAGATGGCTGATACATGCATAATAATCCACAAAACCACATACAATTCAGCTGAAATATCAACCATTTTGATACTAGTTGCTAAGGACTGTGCAGCTGAATTAATTGATACAATTTATGACATCCAAAAAACCCTATCTCATAAAAAATCCACAATGGTAAAATTAGCCCACAAATTATTAAATACCAATGTTTATTTATTGCAGATCTGATTGGAATTCAACAAACTGAACATTGGCTATTCATTTTAAATTAAAAATTCTTTGTAGATAAACAATGAGGATATCCAAATCAAAGCCCAATCTCCTACATTTATTACTATATTCTTAAATTCTATTTATTTAAATTCTATCTTTCCTCTAAAAAGTGTTTTAACGTAATTATCAATTATTTAAAATGAATGACTGAAACCAAGAAAAAGTCTTGTCCTTGCCTCTGTCCACAGATATTTATTCATGTAGTATCTTATTCTTGAAATGAATGGTAATTTCACACACATTTTAAATGAATAATTCATACAGAGCTTCTAGAAAACGGAATGATTTGTCATTGTCATCTATGTACATAGGGCCTGTAAGACTATTTAAAAATCTTCTTAAATTTAAACATTTAAAAGTTTGAGAAGTTTAAAAATATTCTCAAGCAGAGGAAACATCCCAATTATCATTCTCCCACATTTTCCCTACCTTAATATTTACTTAAGTGCATGAAGAAATGTACCTCCCACTTTTTTCACCTTTAGCATTTTTTACAGGTCTTCTTGAAAACAGAATGAAACTTTGTTAAGTCACTGACTGAATTCAGACTTTTCTACTCCAGCTTGGAGCAGAATTAAAAAAATTTCCAATTTAGCTTACTTTGCCTCAGGTTCCATCCAATATATAGTCACAGAAAACTCTGATGAACTTGCAGAGATTTAAAGTTATGATGTTAGAATTATGCATGCTTTTTGTGCTTTCTGCCAATCACTGTTTACAGTATGTATTATGTATAAAGGTTTCCAGATACTAAGGCAGTTTTTCATGTTCTGGAAGTAACAACTAATGAACTCATTTGTTTTTACTTTGGAACACAATACAAAGATAAATCTGCACTCTAAGTAACTTAGTTGAGGAAAGAAAAGGCAGAAAGTATGTCAAATGGGAATTTATAAGTTACCATTATAACAGGATTTGTATTTACTTCATAGTCTACATCCTGTTTTTCAAAAGCTCAAGAGGGCTTTCATGGGGTTTGCAATTCATTTCATCTCCACAACAATCTTGTGAGATGGATTAGTGGAAAGAGAGTGACTGGCCCCAAGTTACCTAGTAATTTTCCATGGCTAAAAGTGGATTTGAACCTGGGTCCCCTTGATTGAATCCAACACCTTAACCATTATACTATAGCATAATGCTCAGAAAATGTACATTTGCTTATACTGCTAGATTCCCTTATTACTCATGTTATAAAAGCATATAAACATTTTAACACTTGGTATAGTGACTAGGAAAAGGGCAAAGAAGTTCTGGGAATATTAGGAATGTGGATGGAGAGTGGATTTCAAAAAGAAAAATCTAGAAATAAAAAGGGGGGAAGAGAAACAGAAATGACACTCTGGACAGCAAGAAATATTTGATATGAAATATTTAAATATTTGCTGCAATGGTAATTGGATGTTTACTTTGTTTTTTAAAAAAACCCTTAAAATATTGATCCACTTCTACACAGTTCAAAGATAAACACATTGCCTTAAACCCTCATCTTCCCATTGTAAAAACAAGACATTAACATACATAATAGGTTATTTATATTCATAGCAGAGAATTCATTTGTTAATTAGGTAATTTAGTGGATGTATTGACAGAATAAAATATTATTTTTTAAATGGCATATAAATAAGTAAAAGTTTGATTCAAAAGTGGGGTTGAAAGACTAAATAATTGAAACGATTCTTATGACCTAGAGTCCCACTGCTACAAGTTACAATAACCTGGAATGCAGTGATGCTGTGTTCATGGATCAGTAGTTAAAAGTACTGTCACAGCTACTTATACAAAGGCATTATTTTTCCAGCAATTTATAACTTGGCTATAAACATTCACCACAGTTTGAAATGTTGTCTTAGGAGGACTTCAGCTCTGAGTGAATGCTAATATTCCACCCTTCAAAGAAACATGTGGATTTGATTGATTACATGCTCCTTAGTGAACACACAGACTTCTTCCAAGATGATCTGTCTCCAATTTGGCTCTTCAGGTCTTCCAAGAGTAAAAAATCAATTACCTGTACCATGTGAGTTACCATACTGCAAGGGAAAGGGGAGTAGTTATACCTGGGCAATTATAAATTACATTCCCAATTTTGAATAATTTGAACGTAGTAGATCATCAATTCATCAACACTATTCAGCTGTGCTTGGTACAGAGCTTTTAAAAACTTTTATTAATTATAACATTTTCATTAATATAATTACACAATACTGAAATAAAATCATGTCAATGTCTTAAACTACTTTAACAATGGTAATTTTATTTTTCATTTTATCTCTAAACGTATTTTCTCCATTGTCTAAGACCAAAATGAAATCCTGTTTATTGTTTCTAAAGTCCTTTAAACTGAGTTCTGGAAATCTCTGTTTTACTATACTTCCAGAAGACGGGAGGGAGCACAGGGTGAGGACATCTATATTTAAACCATTATTTTATTAGTGACCCTGAGTATGAGTTCCAACTCAAAGTAGGTAATGCTACCTAGTTTGGGTAATGAAACGAGCAAGTTCAGAGAGCACCAAGGACCCCTCAACTTGAGCTCTTCATGCTTTTGCAATCTATAACAGTATGGTGCTAAACCTTTATTTATTTCTGAATAAGACTTTAACATTTTCACAGTTAATAGACTGCATTTAATTTGTCTTAAGCAAATCTTTCTGCTCTGCAAAATACTACGGTATTAACCTAGGGATCAACATAAGAAATTTAAAAAGCAGTCTCCTTGTGGTGACCAAGGAGCACTGAATGACATTCTCTTTGACAAGCATAATTAAAGAGAAACAATAACAAATAAACCTTGACATGAAATATGTTTATTTGCTCACAAATTGTCTAAAACATTTTGGTTCTTTGTAATAAGGCTAAAAGGAATATTTCTCTGCTTGTTGAAACATCTGTTCACAACCAGTCATTATTAAATGTCTCAAGGTGCAATAAACCAACACACACACACACATATAAATCTTTATACTGAATATATATATATATTAAGAGTCTAGATGTCAGAAGATCAGTTTGAGCAACGTGAAAACATAAATGTAGAAAAAATGTTGTAACAAGATTGCATTAAATCAGTGATAGACTGCATATTATCTACCGCTAATATTCAAATGAATACGCTTTGTAATTTATCCTAGCAATTAGCTTTAGACAATGTAAAAACAATAAGAACTCAATATTTATTTACTTACAGAATTTATATGGCTGCTGGCTAAACTTGAACAATATGACACAAAATGGCGTACAACTCACCCAAGCAATAAATAAAATAAATGACAGGCAACCTGATTCACATTCATACTATTTCAGAGTCATTTTGTTATGAGATGGGTGGCAAATAAATTTAATAAATAAATTTCCTGATGGGAACTTACTCAGGCCCCAATACTCATACTGGGTAGTCATATTTTTAAGCCCTTTCTAAACAGGGGAATTGAAAAATGGGAAAATTGTCCCAAGGAGCAGACACCATTACTGAAAAGGCAGCTCTTTGGTTCCTATGATGTGGCACTGTTTCAGTGAAGAGACCCAAAGCATGCCCACTCTATTAAAATGAGAGAGACAAGTAGATGTCTTTAGGAACAGATTGTAACAAAAATAACTAATTCCTTTGCCCAATAGGACTTTGTAAGTATAAACAGTGCCCCGTGCGCTCACACAGACAGGGCCTCCTCGGGGTGCCATCAGTCCGACAGTGTCGGCTGGCGACCCCCAGGGGGAGAGCCTTCTCTGTGGGAGCACCTGCCGTCTGGAACCAGTTACCCTTGGAGCTGCGGATGGCCCCTGACCTTCGATCCTTCCGTCACGACCTGAAGATTTGGCTCTTTCAACAGGCCAAACTAGACTGAGGCGGGGTTTTTATTGGTTTATATTAGCTGGTGTCGGTTTTAATTGAATTATTGGGATTTCTATTTGATATTTTTAAAATTTTAAATTTTGTATGTTTTTATTGTTTATTGTTGTGAGCCGCCCTAAGTCCTTCGGGAGAGAGGGCGGCATATAAATCCATAAATAAATAAATAAATAGCACCTGGAAGCTATTAATAAGGAGTCTCTGTGGCGCAGTAGTTAGAGTGCAGTATTGCAAGCTACTTCTGCAGCCAGCTGCCTACAATTTGGCAGTTCAAATCCCACCAGGCTCAAGGTTGACTCAGCCTTCCATCCTTCCGAGGTGGGTAAAATGAGGACCCAAATTGTTGGAGGCAATAGGCTGACTCTGTAAACTGCTTAGAGAGGGCTGTAAAGCACTATAAAGTGGTATGTAAGTCTAAGTGCTATTGCTATTAGAGAGACATTGAAGCTCACAAAGTAGTGCTGTACCATGGATAAGCCAAGGCGTGTCCATAACTATCCATACTCATTCATTTTGGATCAACTATTGCTGAGCGCACTGGGTTGTGCTCCAAAAATTGTAAGCCGCCCTGAGTCTTCGGAGAAGGGCGGCATATAAATGTAATTAAAAAAAAACTGTATAGCTTTCAGATGGTCTTTAGAAGAAGCTGTCCTGTTCTGACCCACAGAAATTAGAGACAGGAAAGTTTTGTATTTTTATTTAAAAGGTTTTCAAACAGAATTCTAATGGCCAACAGTTTGAACAAGAAGGCAGCTAAAGAGTTGAGGAACATGAGATAATTGGAGAGCTGTCACTAACAGATCTGTGAGGTACATGGCTCCCCTTATATAATGGTGACATGACCTGCATCATGACCTGTTTCTTTGACCGAACAGAACAGGACTTCGTACTTTGTTCAGCCCTCCTTTCCTCCCAGCAGGAAATTCCATTGGGGGAGGGGAGGAGTTGTTGGCTCTGCCTCTTCTGAGGCCAGTGATAACTGCCTCACTTGGTTGCTATGCAACACTGCTTTTTCTGCTTGCAACTCTTTCAGTTGAATCAATTCAGGATGGTAAGTCTCTTCATTTTCCAAATCTAAGCTGATCCTGACATTATCTCCCCCCACTCCACTGCAGACTAAGCTTCTTTGGATACCATCAATGAAACAGGCATGCGAGGCAGGAAGAATATCACTGACATCTTCCTAGGAATGCTCCTTTCCAATTTACCAGATGCTAGAGACAGCTCTGATGAAGCCAAGAGTCCAGAATGTGAGTTACCTATTATTCAGGTTCCCCTTCAAGCACAATGGGTGGTGGGACCAGTGTGGAGGAGCAAGGAGGGTTGAGAGGTAGCAGGATCCAGCAAGGAATGATGAAACAAAGGATGAACATGGACATTGAAAGGTAATTTGAGCTGGAAATCATTGGGCTGATAACATACACTGGCAATTGTCCTAAGAAGCAGTGATCCTATTTCTTTACTGGGTTACAGGTAGCAAGATACTTAGATGACCATTCTAAGTCTGTACAACTATCAGAGGATCTGCCTGGTAACGATGGTCAGCAAAGTGTTTAAAAAATCCCTGGCCTTCTGGAACCATTTTGAAGAATTTGATGAATAGCTTGTACTGCAAGAGCTGATCTGAGTTTGGGACAGAAGCTGGTGATTCAGTGGAAAAAAATCAAAGGTGGAACCTCTAGTTAGCGCTGAACGGCATTTGGCTGGAGGTATATTGTGCATTATTATAAGCAAACTCCTCCTGTGCTACCTGTGTTGGAGTTACACAGTAAAGGATTTAATGCTTGTGGAAAAAAATTGTTAAGATTGTGTTTTTATTCACTTAGTTATATAGGAGTGAATAAGTTGAGAGATGTGGGGAAGCTAAATCATATCAGAATGGAGTTGAAGAGATATAAACACAATGTGTGTACGTGTGAATATTTAATGTAAGGATGGAAACGTATTAAGAGACATAGTGAATATTTTTGGTGCAAACTACATTAAGTTTCTGGAGTTTTCTTTAACTAATGATACTGCCGCTAAGTCTCAAGGCCTCAATTGCCCCGTTGCCTTGGGCTCCACTGGATCTGCCATACCTCTTATCTTTAATGTTCTTCTACCATTAAGAGGTGCACCTTGTCTATGCAAGGCAGCTGCTGGTCATGCCAGGCCTTCTTACCAAGACCATTTCATGCCATTCTCCAGGCTAGAGTCCCATCCTTGCATCCTTTGGAAGCCTTATTCCCTAAATCACATTATTTGGAGAATGAGGTTTCTAAAGGATTGTTGGAATTGGGGTATCTCATGGTGCTTTGGAAACCTCATTCCCCAAATCATTCCAGAATACTACAAGAATGGGACATTGGGTTAGAAAATAGCCTTAATAAAAAGGCCTGGCATGATCAACAGCTGCCTCACATAGGTTAGGAGCAGCAGGAGAAAAATATCAAAATGGGGCACAGTAGATCCTGTGAAGTATACAGTGTAGGGCTTAAAATGGCATTTCTATAGCAGTGACAGTGCAGAGGTTGAAGTAGAAGCCTGGGGGCAATGACAATTGGTCCCCAGACCTCTACTTCACCCCCGGTCTCCCTATTGCGTGTGCAGAGTGGCCAGTCGGGCATAGATGGGGGGGCAGATGGAAGTGACAGGAGTTGCGGCCCCCCTACAGTTGTAAGCACTCTGAGTATGCACCTGAGGTTTCTGGGGGCATGACAGCTAAACACATGTTGTTGGACCAGGCTGGGGTGGCTGACTTTTTCAAAGGCAGCTGATGCTTTGTGCTGTATTGCAGCATCTCTCAATTCACACACAGCCTGCACCAGGCCTCCTAGGGCCTTCTCCACTCTGAGGTACCCCATACCTGATACTCTGTCCATTTAGCAACCTGTGATTCTCACTATACAAACACAACTGTGAGTACCAGGACTGTGTTGTTGAAGTGACCCCTTCACTCAAGATTTCAGTCCCAATTGTGGTCATTAAGTCAAGGAAGGACAATCTGTAGTGGCCTCATCAGAACAGATGGAGCCAACTTTAGAATCTAAGCTGTTTTAATGATGCAAATGGAAAAGGAGTGGGAATACTCTACAAGGTCTCTCATTCCATTCCCTCAATTTAAAAGAGAAATACTCAACTTTCAAGTCTCTGCCATTTTGCTATTGAACTTTTAGTAGCATGGTTTTCGGATGGGGAGGAAGGTACAAATGGGTTATTGAAAGTCTGGATGGAGCCCTGCATTGTCCATCTTTGTACTGGATATTCATCTGACCACAAGATAAAGAAAAAGATAACATCTCTTATACGATGAAGAATACAGGGAAAACCATAGTACATAGTTTTGCTACCTATCCACTTCATGTTCTTTGATCAAAGTTTGATCAAGCAGCCTTTACACATCTCACAATGCTAATTTCTAACAAGAGATCAGTGTATTTGTGGCTGTTAAGATGCTCAACAGGTACAAACATTCAGTTGGCTCCATACAATCATCTTTATTTTTCCACTCCTGATACTTAGCTGTTACTATAGGTAGTAGCCCTTCTGGTAATTTTGAAGCAACTGGGAGAAATGGAAGGGGTGGCTGCAAAAATTAAAAGGGAATTGGGGAGGGGGGAAGCAATGTTGTTCTTTATAGGTAAAATCATGACTTTATACAATGAATCATATGTAAGTTCATTTGCGAATTTAAGAATGATTGTTGATATATAAAACTCAACATTTCAGTTTATTCAGACAATAAAACATTGCTTGAATTTAAAATCATTTTAATATTAATTGCAAATATAGCTACAAGCCACTGAAATCTGGAGAATTAAAAGATGGCAATATATAGCCACCATTTTGTTAGTTGCTTTTCAGTTTCTATGATGTCCAAATGAAATGTCCATGTCAGATGACTTTTGATATTCATTGCTGAAATGTCCCCATTTCTTCAAATAGTTTGGTGAACGCTCCCAATCTCATTTTAGCAGTCAATCCATAGTATAATTAAGAGAAACTATCATTTTCAACATTTATTGTCATATTAAAACACTAAACTATCAGTACCACCCTTAGCAACATTGATGTGAATATTCATTCTCCTTCAAAATCATTTCAAATCACAACTTATATTTTCTGAGGCAGAAGCCCATTTTGTTTAATATTAACTTACCAGTAGTTACAATTTTATCAGATGAGGTATTTAAAACAAAACTAATAATACAACACCAATCAGCACAAACATGTAAATACTAATATTGTGCTATGCAATTGAAGTCTAATATTTATATATTTTAAATATATAAGGCAGGATCCAATAATACACATGCCTTTTCTATAAAATCATTTCTCACTTTCTTGCTCAGGACAATTCTAGAACAGATTTTGATGGCATTCACAAAGATTTGTTGAGGAAATAAAGTTTTTATTTCATAATAGAAACTTTGTGCAAATATTTAATTAAAATCCATCCATCAACTTATAAAAATTATTATCATTAAAGAACATAATACCCTCTTGTCCAGAACTATTTATAAAAAGCAAAGCCTCCTTTGAGACAAGCCTGATGCCTAGTGATTTTATGGATGTGTCCATATAGTTTTCCTGGTTTACTACTGCCTTCTTCTGATGTTTTTTTCAACTTTCCAGTCTAAGACTATCCATGATACTTCCTGATACTTCAGCCAAGTATCAACCAAGCTCAACACTTGTTAGCTTAAGCCCAGACAAGATTGACTACTGTCTCCTGGATCATCTATTTTGAATTAAATATACTTTCTTAAAAACACATCTTTAAATTGCTGTTCGTTACAAATCAGTCATTTTTGGACACCTGCCTTATAATTATCTATTGATGTCTAATTTAAAACAATTAAAATGTTGAACATCAAAACAAACTCTTTAGTGTCTAAATACGATCTAATAAATTTTAGTCATTATCTACATCTACATTTTATTTATTTTATAACAATAGCAGTAACCTATGCTATCACTAATTGTCTGATGAAACCTATTTTCAAACCACCTGTATACATGGTTCTTGTTCCAGTTTAACAATACATGGATTTGTTTCTAGAGTATATATTAATGAATATTCTACATTTAGTCTGGCAGCAAATGAAACTCACTCCATAACGGTCTCTGACTGCCTGATTTTGTTTTATAACTCAGTTGTGTTTCATACTGCTTTATAATTTTATCTTTCTGATATTTTTATTAACAAGGAAACCCTATAACCTAATTTAAGGGTCGAATCATTGAGGGGAATACAAATAATTATCTATGTTGTGTTAAAAAAAAATCTTACTAAGACATACCGTATTTTTCGGTTTATAAGACGCACTTCCCCAAAAGTGGGTGGAAATGCCTGTGCATCTTATAGAGCGAATGTTCCCAAAGCCCCGCCCACCCTTTGGCCTCTGCCTCCCAGCAATTTGCCTCCTTGCAGCAAACAGCAAAGTCAGCTTCAACACAGCCTAATTTAGCAAGAGCAGCTGATTGGCAGTTAGATCGGCCTCCTGGAATACCACCCATCAGCTGTTCCAGGCTGCGGGGATTGCTGCCGCCCACTGCCACCACCTCTGCATGCCCCATTTTTTGCCTCCACGCATCCAGTTTTTGGCCCGTTCCAGGCGGTGGCGATCCCCGCAGCCTGGAACAGCTGATGGGCGGTATTCCGGGAAGCCGATCCAACTGCCAATCAGCTACTCATGCTAAAGCAGGCTGTGCTGAAGCTGACCAAGCTGCTTGCTGCAAAGAGGTAAATTGCTGGGAGGCAGAGGCAGATTTTTTTTTCTTGTTTTCCTCCTCTAAAGCTAATGTGCATCTAATAGTCCAGAGTGTCTTATAGTCCAAAAAATTTGGTATATACCATTTATTAACTTCGAACGTAAAGGGCTTCATCTGCCTTTTACAGTAAACAAGTGATTGTTCGAAGTTCCGGTGGAACTGAACAAAGGAACTTATGATCTGTCTCTGAAAAATAATTGCACCACCTCTGTGGTCACATGATCAAAATTAAGGCACTTGGCAGCCTGTTCACATGACTGCATGTGAGCTTCAATTGTCCCACCCATCTTCCCCATCTATTTTTAATCCCCTGCCATCCTGCACACTGCTGTCCCAACTGACATTCACTATCTTTTTGTTCCCACTGCTGATGAGGTATGTTTGGCCTTGACCTTTTGTGAGTTAGCTGCTGGCTGCATGAGGCTCTCTTCCTCATGTTGTGCACAGTGGTTTCTTGGCAAAACCTGGGGAAGATGGCCTTATGGCCAGCAGCTGCCTTGCAAAGATCAAGGTGACAGGGCAAGAGGCCTTGGAGTGAAAGGTGATAAGGACAATTGCAGCAGCTGTGACTTTGCACCATACTAGGGCCAAACTCTGTGCTGTGGTTCAGGACCATCTTGTAGCTCTAGAGCTGTAGCACAGTAAGAAGCTCCTCTGCACTGCACTGCTGGGCCAGGTTGGATGGTGGTTCAGTTATCCTTAATTTTCAATGTTAATCTATCCATTTCAGCACATCCTAGTATTTTATTACATTTTCCTCTATAGTTAGGTGGGCATTATTGGGAGTGATGTGGGCATTATTATTGCATCCACCTATTCCTATTTTCTAATTCCATCTCTGAAGTCATAAGGCATAGTTAAAATGCAAGTTTGGCTTGAGACTGGTGGTTTGCTTTGCAGCATGATAGTTTTAATTGGAAGAGTTGAGAACTACCTACAAACATTTACCAAGCTAGATTTGATGAGCACCAAGAAACATATCAACGAGTACAATGTCATTTCAGGGCTCCCACCATTGCATAAGCATCTTAATGTGCTGAGTTTCAAGCTCTACATAGAAAGCAACTACTTTTTCTCTCCTTAATAAATAGTCTATCTTTTGCTCATGTAAGCTATGTTCATGTGTACCTCAATCATATATGTTTTTAAAAAGTTATTCCTCCTTTGTTCAATGTTTTTTACAAATATGGATATCATTAACCAAAACCATGTTATTTATTTTGTGTAATAATAGAAAATAGAAAAAATGTTGTATCTTTAAGCAAAGATAAAACTACAGTATAAATAGTATATATGATAAACAGCCAGAAGATTAGATTCTGTTCTTATTCTGAGTAAATATTCTGTTTAATAGCTAATCAATTTTATTTTTACTAGAAAATAACTTGAAATGTAACAACATAATTCATGTTGAGAATAAGAAAACAACTTTTTATATTTCAAGAGGAATCTTTCTTGAAATCTCCTGAATACTACCATGTTCCAGGCTGAATCCTTGTGATTACTCTTCAGTTTTCTTCTGTTCTTGAGTCAAGTCATCAAGTTTATGATAACCAGGATACTGTGCAGATTACTGTAAACAGGCAACAACTATCTCTTCCATGCTAAATATTAAATAAAAAGCTAGGATGCAAAAAGCACTTACCTGTAAACTTTACAAGGTATAGAGTTCCATGTAAGCCAGGCTCACACTTAAATGCACAATTAATAGGCCTTTATGGCTATATATGGCCAACATGAAAAGCACTGCAAGTGTGGGGGACAATAGAACAATTAAGAACATTTTGAATCTAATATCCAGAACTGCATTGAGTTCCCCATTAAGGCTTTTTTCCCAGACATGCTACACCTTATGTACATATCGTTCCTAATTACTGTATTTTTCGGCGTATAAGATGCACCTAGCTTTTGGAGAGGAAAACAGAAAGAAAAAAAAATCTGCCTCTGCCTCCTAGCAATTTGCCTCCTTGCAGCGAACAGCCTGTTTCAGCTTAGCACAGCGTGATTAGCACAAGCAGCTGATTGTCGGTTGGACCAGCCTCCCGATGATCAGCTGTTTCAGGCTGCAGGGATTGCCATAGCCTGTTTCCACTTCAGCATGCCCCATTTTTGGCCTCCACATCCCATTTTCAGCCTCCGCATGCCCCATTTTTGGCCCATTCCGGGTGACAGGGATCAGAACGGCTGGAAAACAGGGTATGCAGAGGCCAAAAATGGGATGCATGGTGGCCAAAAATGGGATGTGATGGCCAAAAATGGGGCACGCGGAGGCGGCAATAGGTGATGGCAATTCCTGCAGCCTGAAACAGCTGATCATCGGGAACCGATCCAACCAACAATCAGCTGCTTGTGCTAATCAGGCTGTGCTGAAGCTGAAACAGACTGTTAGCTGCAAGGAGGCAAATTGCTGGAAGGCAGAGGCCAAAGGGTGGGGGCCGGTGGGTGGGTAGGTGGGGCTTCGGCAACATTCACTGTATAAGAAACACAGACATTTCCACCCACTTTGGGGGTGGAAAAAAATGCATCTTACTCCAAAAAATATGGTAATTATTACTGAGAAACAACCACAACTTTATCACCATTCCAGCAACCAATTTAAGGTTTCCACTGTTTAGAACTGTACATTTAATTTGTATCCCTCATTTATTATTTTTACAAAAAACTCAAGTCAGTGAATACATCCAACACATCTTCCTTCTCCACAACAACCACCCTGTGAGGTGGGTTGGATCTGCCCAAAGTCATCCAGCTGGCTTTCATGGCAAAGGAAAGGCTTGTACCTCAGTGTCCAGCTTTCTAGCCTGGTGCCTCAACTACTAGACCAAACTGGCTCTATGTACTTCATATGTATATACCCATGATGGTGAACCTATGGCACGTGTGCCACACGTGGCATGCAGAGCCATTTGTGCGGGCATGCGAGCCCTGGGCAAACTGACCTCACTGCACGTGTGTGTGCCTCCCAGCTGATTTTCGGGCCTTTTTCAGCCTGCCAGAGGCTTGAGGGAAGCCTCTGCAGGACGAAAAATGGGCCCGTTTCGTCACTTCTGGGATTAATACTGGAAGTGATGAAATGGGCCCATTTTTCAGCCTGCAAAGGCTTCCCTCAAGCCTCTGGCAGGCTGAAAAAGGCCTCAAACGGGCCAAAAATCAACTGGGAGGCACAGTGCAGGTAAGGGGGCATGGGGGATATCGTGCACACATGCGCAGGGAGCGTGGGGGGCGCGCGCATTGCCTTCTGGGTGCTGGCACGCAAGCGCAATTTTTGGCACAGGGGCCCAAAAAGGTTAGCCACCACTGGTATATACAATCATGTTGTCAGGCATTAATTGTCCTTGGGCAGACTAGGTACATGTGAGAATTATACATAGGTAGTCCTTGACTTACAACCATAATGGAGCCTGCTCATTACAATTGTAAGTTATGGCAAGCATTAACTGAGGCACCCATGTGATCACCATGCTTAATGACCACAATCCCTGCTCTTCCCATTGCGGTCGTTAAGTGACCCTGCAGCCCATTTCATTAGTAATTCCTATTTGTCCCTGAAAGAAAGGTGTTGTCAAGCCAATTTGATGCTTTCCTAAATGAAAGAAATTGTTTTGGAAGATGGTCTTTGCTCTTTTCTTTTTAAATGGATTTCATTTCACTTGGAAAAATGACAGGTGTTTTCTTCAAACTGATCTTCATGCCATAACAACATGGTGCATTGTGAGCACAGAAATTTCATTTCTTTCCTCATGGAAGCAAATGCTTTCTATAATTTTAGAGGTAATAGTAAATACTGTAGGTAAATAGTATTCTCATCAACCTCACACCCAAATACCATGCATTCATAGATCTCCAACTGTTTTAAGTATCAAAGTAGAGCTCAATAAAGTATATCTCAGAAAACTGCATGATTTTTAGCCCTGTTATTCTCCTCACTTTTTTGCCATTTTGCACAATAGCTATGCACAATAACTACTCTATAGAGGTAGTCCTCGATTTACGACCACAATTGAGCCCAAAATTTATATTGAGACATTTGTTAAGTGAATTATGCCCCATTTTACAACCTTTCTTGCAACAGTTACGTGAATCACTGCAGTTAGTAACCCAGTTGTTAAGTGACTCTGGCTTCCCCATTGACTTTGCTGATCAAAAGGTGACAAAAGGTGATCACATGACCCCAGAACACAGCAACAGCCATAAATATGAACCAGTTGCCACACCTCTGAATTTTAACCACAATTATGGGGATGCTGCAAAGGTTGTAACTGTGAAAATGGTCATAAGTTACATTTCCAGTGTTGTTGTAACTTTGAACAGTCACTAAATGAACTATTGTAAGTCAAGGACTACCTGTATACTCCTAGCTTACTGTAAGGGAGATTCTCAGTCATCCAGGTCACAGCTGTCCCAAAGGTGCTTTTTCAAGAGGCAACTGGACTTCCTTGTTTTTCTTGAGGTTTTGCTTCTCACCCAAAAACCTTCTTCAGCTCTGACTGGATGATGGAGAATGGAAAAATTTATAGGACTGGACTATGCAGGAAGACAGAAGCCTTAACACTGAAGTTTACAAAAAATCCACACACAGAAATCAATATTTACTTTTTGATTCTCACCACCCACTGGAACACAAAATGGGAGTTATCAGAACCCTACACCACTGAGCTGAAGGCTTGCCTACCAGCAAAGATGAGAAAGAAAAAGAATTGAAACACATCAAGGAAGCCCTAAGAACAAGTGGGCCTTCATCAAATCTCAAAAAAGATCCACAAGAGCCCCTTCCATAACAGACAAAGAAGAGAACAATAAACAAAGCAACGGTGTCATACGTTGCAAGAATATTGGAAAAGTTCAAGAGGATCTTCAGCCAACACAATATAAGTGCACATTTTAAACCCAGACTACACTAAGGCAGAAGCTTGTACATCTCAAGGATAAAACACCCAGACACAAACTGAGCAACGTGGTATATGCAATACAAAGCATTGAGCCATGTTCAGATCTGTAGATTGGGGAAACAAAGCAACCACTTCATAAACCCACAGCACAACGTAGAAGAAGAAACCCATCAGGACTAGATTCAGCAGATCATCTGCATTTTAAAGACAAAGGCCATGCTTTTGAAGACAGCAAAATCCACATTTTGGACAGAGAGGACTGCTGATTTGAAAGAGGGGTCAAAGAGGCCATCTATCAAAATTGAACAGAGGCATATGACATCATCTATTTCCAATCTACAACACAGTTCTTTCAACAGTTCCAAGAAGGCTCCACACCTATTTGCACTACCCAGGTGACTCTGATGACAAAGATAAACCTCCAGGTGACCTCTCATTAAAATAACGTAAATGACCAACTGTCTGCAAGGAGTATAAATCTTTCCATTCTCCACCATCCAGTCAGAGTTGAAGATGATTTTTGAATGAGAAGCAAAACCTCAAGAAAAACAAAGTCCAGTTGCCCCTTGAAAAAGCACCTTTGGGACAGTCCAGGATGAACACAAAGGGGATGAAATTTAGTTGTATGGAAATGTTGCTTTCATATTTTTAAGTGTCAATGAAATTTACATCCAGATGCTTTAGTAGTTCCACAAAAGTTTCTTTCAATTCAAAAATAGAAAAACTTGCACCTGGCTATTATTAAAGATAAAATATATATGTATATCTCTATCCTCTCAAAGATTTATAGTATCACAGCAAAATTCTCCAGTCATTTCTTGGGGACTTAATATGAGATCTCCATAAATGCTGCCAGACTGAACAAAAATTAACCCACCATTCAGTTCTATTTTTCTTAAAGCAATATAAATCAACAAAAATAGTAAAACAGATATTCTAGAAGTATGTTTATCACAGTAAATAATAATGCTGTAGAATGTACGCATATAAAGTAGTTCCTATCATGCAATTACTGGGGATTCTGAGGTTTAAAATCTTCGGAAATCGAAGAGTTGCAACCATCACATTCCCGATACCGGGTTACAGGTAATTACGGGACCGCCTAAAGTAGTATGGATGCACAGGAAAGGACGGTCAAGACTAGATGTGATTATTTTTATTGTTGAAAAATGTTTGTAAAATTCTCCGTGAATAATACAGAAATCACCTTAAGTGAAGGTGAAGATACCCGGCCACCACTTTATAGAAAACGACTCCCACTTTCTTTGGATCGGGGGTGGGGGAAGCTTAGCGAGAAATTCTGAATGGGAAACAGAACAAGCCGCAAGGCAAACGAGCACCTATCCACTGAGCGGGTGGAGTCACGGCGGGAAAGCTTTTCGCTCCTAGACAGATTTCCCCCCCTCCCCCACTTCCATAAGGAAGGTTCTAGCCGAGTACCCGTTCATTGGCCAGACTGCGCATCCATCAAACAGCACCGGGCCAACCCTCCCGAATACAAACGCAGCACCCCTGTTGGTTAAAACGCCTGCTACTTCACACCCCGGATCTCAACGTTCTGACGCTGTTAACTGCCTCAAGCTTTCACTCATTCGGCCGTCACTCACTTGAGGGCTCCGCCCAAGATACAAGCCCCGCCCTCTTCCCAACGGTGCCTCACGGCTCAGTCAATCAGGTTCCCAATCATACCGAAACCACACCCTCTCCCGAAGAATCACTGGCTCTCGGTAACGCGCTCCCCGCCGAGGCTGTTTCCCGTGGTCGCTCACCTGGGGAAAGTAACGGCTCGGTACGAAACCAACTTCCCCCTCCCTGGTTTGTACCCCCTCACGGCCACCGCTTCTGCGCAACGCCCGCCAAAACAGCTTTCTAGTGCGCACGCGCTAGCCCCTCCGCCCCCTTCCCAGCTTCACCGCGCTGGCGTGAGGCGCGCGCACCTCCTTACTATCTTGCTCGACAACCGTTCCCCTCTTCGGCGGATATATTTCAAAACGCATGCGCATATGTACAATATGCCTCACCGTGTACGTCTGCCTGGAAGCAAATTTTATACATAAAACGATCTTTTTTCCCCCTTCTAACCTGGCATGTACCTTCACCACCACAGGGATGGATATAGTTCTAACTACGATCTAAACCCGTGTAGAACACGAACTTAATTCCCGCCTCTATGATAATGAATGAAGAGAAGATGGACCAATCTCTATAAAGATGGCTGGTCGTAAAAGCCAATCAGAACAACTTATGCTCCGAATGCTCCAATGAGAAAGAAACAATATGAAGGAGAAGGGTGTTGCCTTGTAACTGGAGCTCTAGGAGTACAGGGCGGGAAAATTCACCAAATCAAAGGAGTGACAGAAATCCAACCAATAGAAAGACAAAGGAGGTGGGACAATGGAGAGGAAACAGGCGTAACTTTACGTATTCGTCCACTAAGGAGGCAGACTTTGCCTATTGACCAATAGCCATCGACTAAAGCTACAGAGCCATCCAATAACAATGGGCAGGGGTGGGTGTTGATAATGAGGCGACGACGCACGGGTGACTCTGCCCCTTTCGGTATCGGGTGCAGCGAGAGGGAGCGTCGTTCGTGAAGAAGGTTGGCCTTGCCCATTTGCTACCGCCAAGATGTCCAAATCTGAGGTAAGAGCCTACAACGGGCCATTTTATTTTGTTTTTACGACTCTATACCAGTGGCTTGTTTTTGTGGAATTATGTTTCCTTTGCCTTTAGGGATCGTCTGATTATGGGTGCGATCTGTCGCCTAACGCAGTAAGTGTTACAAATACCGTTTCTCTCCTCATTCCCGCTACTGAAATGCATTGTTTTCCTTTTGCGCTCATCTTTTTCCGCCGCTTGTCCGCGTTTGGCTTTTCTAATTCACCTTTATAATAGGTCTTTTTCTCCAGTTGGGCCTATTTCCCCCCCCCGGGAGGGCCTTCCAAACTGCGCATGCGCGCTGTGTTGCTAGTTTAGGCGCCATCTTTTCCAGTGCGTGGCGTTCGCAGCTGCCATCTCCTGCGCTTGTCATGGCTGCGCTTGCGCCGTGCGATGGAATCGCACGCCTGCGTACTTCCACGGAGCAGTTCGGAGTTTGCGTGTGGGGGGGATGGGAAAATGCGAAAGCCACGTGCTCCTTTGCTTTGTCTCTGGTAGCTGGTTTCTCGCCCTTTTAATTTCATGTTTCTGTGCAGATGGAAAGAGGCGGCCTTGGTGGCTCTAATTCCTTTTCCTTCGGGTAATTTTTTTTAATGTGGGGTTGAGAAGAGAATGATGCCCATTCTGAACCAAAGCTTGTGCCCGATGAAGCTCTAGTTAAAAGCTTTAAAATTTTGAAAGCAGTTACATTGACAAATGGGTGCTTGAGAAAGTATGTTCCATCAGCCATTGTATGCGTTTCATTCTCATAAGTTTTGAAATGGCTACAATGTTGGAAATTGGAACGTAATCCCCCCCCCCGTTAAATGGTATGTTTACTCTTGCTGGAAACACTAAAATGCAGCTAATTTGGGGAGATGGGGGTAAATTTATTATGACAGTACTGATACTTTTGGTAGGTCTAATAAGTACATTCCTGCATTGCCTTAAAAGGACAATCGGTTGTATTTCTCCTTTTGGGGGCATATCGGAACATTGGCTTGTTCCTTAAAATATGATTCCTTTTGCTGTGTAACAATACAAAAGCAGCCAGCAATGTACAGTAAATGCTTTAGAGACCTTAATTGCACTGGATGTGCATGCTAGTGTTAATGTTCTTTCTACTTGTCTTGGGATTCTGTATACTTTAAACAAGCAAAGCCATTAATTGATGTAGGGTGAAAGTTTGCACTTTATGACAGCAGAATGGATAAAAGGAAAGAAGGCTACATTGTCTGAGTGATCCCTAAATTACAGGTAGTCGTTGATTTACAACCATACTTACTACCATTGCAGTATCCCGGTCACATAATCCAATTTTGGATTAGCATGTATTTATGAAGATTGTCCTGAGGTCATGTGATCACCTTTGGTGACCTTTCAAGCAAAGTCAAGCCAGATTCACTTAACCATATTACTAACTTAACTGCAGTGATTTACTTAACAGTTGTGGCAAGAAAGGATATAAAATGGGGAAAATTAAATCACTTAACTGTCTTGCTTAGCATTTGACAAATTTGGTTGTAGATCAAGGACTATCTGTACTTAGGTTTTGCAGTTAAGATAAAAACCTAACAAAAAAAGTCAAGTCAGAAATTGTTTTTCAGGTTTTATGAGCTTGGTTCTGGTACTACTCACAACAGCTATATTGCTTGTGCATGTGCTAAAAGCACTTCCTATTTCTTAAATAGCTAATTTCTGCAAATCTTATCCTGTACTTTTTACCTGGTTCTGGCTGATGGGACTTGGTATTCTTATATGCTGAATAAATCATGCTTATTTTCATTATGGCTCCCCATCATTATATACTCTGATCATATCCTTCCTAGTGTTGCCTAACTTTTCTGTTTCAGTCCCCCAAGGAACCTGAACAACTGCGAAAATTGTTTATTGGTGGCCTGAGTTTTGAGACAACAGATGAGAGCCTTCGCAATCATTTTGAGCAATGGGGCACACTTACAGATTGTGTGGTAAGTATTGTATCAAGATGGGCAGCAAACAAATTTAATAAATGTGTACTTTACCTGAATTAAGATATAGGAAGTATACAATACTCAAGAAAAGAAAATCTCCCAACTACTATATTAAGTATAATATTGCCTTTAGTATATCACTATCCTATTTCTAAAAAAACAGGGTAATTCGTTTTTTCTAAATTAAACATTGCCTGCACCAGGTGCATTTCTTGCAGTTATATATTTTAGAGCGAAAATGTATATTGTTTCTTAGGTAATGAGAGACCCAAATACTAAGCGCTCCAGGGGGTTTGGATTTGTCACTTACTCAACAGTGGAAGAGGTTGATGCTGCCATGAATGCCAGACCACACAAGGTTGATGGGAGAGTTGTTGAACCAAAGAGAGCAGTATCTAGAGAGGTAAGAAAAACTACTGTTGGGTGCATAGTCAACAGATTCAAAGTCTTAGTGAAAATGCTGGAAGCCCAAAATACTGCAGTCACGTATGCTACACAGAAGATTGATAATATAGTTGGCTTAATAGTACTACTGCATTCTGCATCTTTAGTTTAAATTTATTTATTTGTAAATTTTATTGTCTTCTAGTTTAAATTATTTTGTTTTTATGGTTTTTGCTATGAACTGTGCAAAGTTAAAGCATATAAGATGGATGTCCATAAAAGTTTTTTTCAATAAGTTCTCCTTTAAAAAAAAAGAATCCATGAATTGCATTTGGGGTGAAAACACAGAATTTAGTGTTAATTGCTCCTCCCTGCCTTCTACTCTACTAATATGTTGGCTGAGATTGAAATAATTATTTTTTTGCACTGCCAGGTTGGAGAAATTTAGCGTTATGGTATGTTAGAATTTGAAGTGGATACGCTTGAATTTTTAAATACTGATGTCTTTAAGATACATCATGCCTTCTCTGGCAAAATGGACAATCAACAAGCAGCCACAAATACTAAGAGTTTAAAATGTGTTTGTCTTGTCTCATAGGACTCCCAGAGACCTGGAGCACATTTGACAGTGAAGAAAATCTTTGTTGGGGGGATTAAAGAAGATACAGAGGAACACCATTTGAGGGACTACTTTGAACAGTATGGCAAAATAGAAGTTATAGAGATAATGACTGATCGTGGCAGTGGCAAAAAGAGGGGGTTTGCCTTCGTTACTTTTGATGATCATGACTCTGTGGACAAGATTGTCAGTAAGCATCTTACTTCATCCTTTCAGCTATGCCCTAACTTGTTCTGTTTTCTCTATATGTAGCTTCTATAGAGATTTTGATACCATTTTTTAATCTTTTCATGTCTAGTTCAGAAATACCATACTGTAAATGGACATAATTGTGAAGTCCGAAAGGCTTTGTCAAAACAGGAAATGGCCAGTGCCTCTTCCAGTCAGCGAGGTAAGTGTGCAGTATTTGAACATAGAAACATTTTGTAGTGACTTTTTCCAGGAATGATACATGTTGTTGTTGTTGTTCATAGGTCGCAGTAGCTCTGGAAGTTTTGGCAGTGGACGTGGAGGTGGATTTGGTGGGGGTGACAATTTCAACCGTGGTAGCAATTTTGGAAGCCGTGGTAAGTAAGGTTATTGAAGATTTAAAATTCATTTTAAGGTCTTAATCACAATAAGGATTTAAAGGAATACATTGTTGCATCTTATTACTGGGTTTCTTTCTGGGATTAAGCTGTACTTTGGATGTGTAGCTTTTCTATATGCTTTTTTTACACAAATGCCAAACTTACTATGTTGGAAGTTCGCCGTAAATCTGAAATAAGATCAATATGTTAATGTTTTATTTTTTCCTCAGGTGGGTTTGGCAGCCGCAGCGGTGGTGGCGGTGGCGGTGGTGGAGGAGGATACGGGGGCAGCGGAGATGGCTATAATGGGTTTGGCAATGATGGTAAGTTCATACAGCTTTTGAAAAAGCTGCTGTTTTTCAGAAGTTACCATACAGCTACATGTTGATTTATTTTAAGGGTATATGTATCTTTAGCATCGCATACATAAAATTATAAAAAAAATTTAAAATAGTCTTCAAGATTTGTAAAATATACGATTTGCAATGTTCTGCAATTCAGTATCTTACTTGTTTTGTAGGTTATGGAGGCAGTGGCCCTGGATATTCTGGAGGAAGCCGGGGTTATGGTGGCAGTGGAAGCTATGATGGATACAACAACGGCGGGGGCGGCTTTGGTGGTGGCAGTGGGGGTAAATGTCGATTTGATTTTGAGCACCAAGATTGTTATTTTATCTAGTACAATTTTTTGCTGGACCAATAAAGGTGTTACAATAGAGAATAAACTGCCAGAGCAAATATGTCTAGACCAGTAAAAGCAAATCTATGAAGTGCACCAACTGTGACATTCCTTGAAGTTTTGGTGACATGCCAGCATTCACCAACACCTGAAACAATTCTCAAAAGCATGCCTCATTCTAACTTGATTTGCAGAGGCTGCATAAAAATGGCCTGGGTTCTTCAGGAGTACCAGACTGGCTCCCCATAGCCACCTTTAAAAAGTTTCCATTTTTTTAAGTAGTAAGGCCTTCTTGTGCAATTTTCAGAGGCTCCAGAGACAGAGAGCATGGCCCTCTTGCACAACTTCCAAAGGCTGTGTGAGAGCTTGGTTGTCAGAGCAATCACACCATTCCCCAAGGGTTACACTCCTCGGGGAGCAACACAAAGTGCCCTTTTTGAGTGTCAGTAGTGCTAAGGCTGAAGTTGAGGCCCAGGCTTGCACTTTAGATTCAGTCTCAAAGCTGATGAGTGCCGCTATTCAGGGTGACCTAGATGAAGAGGAGTAGAAAATGGTGGATGGGGGGGCATTGTACCATCAGAGTCAAGTTAGGAAATTTCTGACATGCCCAGCATAAAAGGTTTGCCCTCAGGTCTAGAGAACTGCAAAAAAAAAAAAAAACCAAAAATTTGCTGCCATCTAGTTGTATTAAGTTTTGCAGTGTGTTAGGCTTAGCATGCACCTTCATTTAAATATGCTCAGTATAGTTGGAAAAATATCTAGACAGGTATGAAAGAATTTCATAGATGAAATATTTGGGGCTTGTAAATTTGTGGATGATTTTTATTCTGTTCAGGAAGCAACTTTGGAGGTGGAGGAAGCTACAATGATTTTGGCAGTTACAGCAGCCAGTCTTCAAATTTTGGGCCCATGAAAGGAGGAAACTTTGGAGGGAGGAGCTCTGGTCCTTATGGTGGAAGTGGTGGTAAGTGTATGATCTAATTGACTAGGGGAAAAATGGATCACATTAATTTCTAATGGAATTCTTGAATGATTGATACGAAAAACTGAGGTCAGTCCTCATAGTTTCCTCATTCTTTTTTATAAAAGATCATAGTCCATTTTTTCGAAACAGTTTTCTTTTTTTACCCATTCCCGTTTAAGATAACTAACTTATTCTTTTTAGGTGGCTATGGGGGCTCTGGTAGTGGCAGTAGCTATGGTGGTGGAAGGCGGTTTTAATTCCTAGGTAAGACTTCCTCCATTTGCTCATGGATAAATATGCAGTTCTAAATGAATTGTAACAGTAACTCATAAAGTGGCTGAGCAAGTTATTGTAGTTTAAGCATATTTGGAATAAAATGCAGTTGTTAAAGCTAATAAATGGATTGGCAATCGGGGGAACAACTTGATATTGGATTATAGCCTTGAGTCTCAATATGTTTAGATTAACAACTTTATTCCATATTATTCAACAGGAAACAAAGCTTAGCAGGAGAGGAGAGCCAGAGAAGTGACAGGGAAGCTACAGGTTACCACAGTTGTGAACTCAGCCAAACAGAGTTGTGGCAGGGTAGAACTGCCTCATGAAGACATGTGTTAGACAAGCGCTTGTTTGCAAACATCAGGACTGTATTTGTGACTAACTGTATAACAGGATATTTTAGTTTTTGTGTTCTGTGGAAAGTGCAAAGCATTCCAACCAGGGTTTTTATGTAGATTTTTTTTCCACACCCATGCTGTTGACTGCAAACTGTAATAGACTGATCATGACGCTAAATAAATGTGTCTTTTTTTTTTAAAGTGTGCTGTGTAAAGTTAGTTTACTATAAGTTAATGTACATTGATTTTCACTAAATGGAAAAGATTAGTGAAGAGTCAAATAGCAGAGAATGATTCTCAGAATGCCAAGGAATCATTATATTCAAAGCCAAATATATTGATTTTGTGTTTAGCTTCACAAAAAACAAATTTGCAGAAATTTCCTCAATGAAGGACCACTTCCAAAATGTATTCCTTATTTAAGTAAGGACATCATCTTGGTAGTTTGACAATTGTTCTTTCCTGTTTGCTTTTTCAGCTCATGTCTTCCCTTTTTTCTGGTTGAGTTTAAAGAGTGCCAGTGACTGAGGCAGATTTTATATGCTGAATTAAAGGCAAATAAAAAGATTTGGCCATATCAGCATATAGGCATAGCAGCGCAACTTAACAAGGAGCTTGAAATGGGACATTTGGCAAATAGGTCACTTACTAGAGCCTGCTATGCTTACGATATCTCTAGGCAGTTATTCAGTTGTACCTAAGTCGCTCCAAATACAGCATCAACATTTTATCTGTACTATAGAAATTTCAATTTCTTGGGCTTGACAGCAAGAGAACCAGTCAACTGTCAAAAGCTGTGAAATTTCCCATAACTGGGAAGTTGATACTAGATTGCTTTGGCTCACTTGCAGTCTCATTTTTATAATAAAAAATAGGAAACAGATTTTCCACTGAAGAGACTAGCAAAATACATGACTTTTTATCCACTGCTAGCTGAACGCATAAATTAATATTTCAAATGTTAACATTTGCTAAAATTAATAAAAGTCACATTGCTTGTTTGCAGAAGGACAGCAAACAAATTTAACAAAATGGATAAAAGTATCCCAACTAATGGTGGTGGTGGATGGTCTCAAGATTGTGCAGGGTAGTTCATATAATTGATATCTGTTAGGCAAACGTTTTATTACAAATCTATTGGTCTAAATTAAAATTTCACAGTGCTCTCTTCTCAAAAGTAGACTAGATTTTGTACTGAAGTTCTACCATGAGGAAAATAGTGTGAATCTTCTTATGGCACCCTTAAGCTAATTTTGTGGTATTAAAACTGCTACTAGTTTGTTACTTGAGCCACTTGAAGTAACCTAATTATCCCCAAATTGGTACATTCCTGTGAGGGAGCGAAAAAGGTTCTCATCTCTGATAAAGCTCAGTTGCATTCTGAAATTCCAGAAATAAATTATTTCTATTTTATGAAATACATTTCATGTATTTCCCCACTTAATGCAACTCCTACCATACAAAATGGGTACACTGGCTCCTATTTTCTGGTTTTCCATTAAACATAGTAGTATGTTTCTGTTCCACGAGATGGATGTAGAAATGTACTTAAAAATTGGAGGGGTATAGCTAATGTCATGGGAATTGCATTATACTTTGGGCAATCAATCATCTGTCAGATCTGAATACACCTGTAGCATTTCTATCTTAGCGTCTTACAAAATAAGACAAATGTGTGCTTAAATATGTTTATGGTTGCAATGGTGCTTGTATGTGGTGTGTACACAAGTGTATTTATATATAAAACTTCTGATAAGTGACTGGCTTAATTTAGAATGCAAAATTAATAGTGCTGATGGGTTTTTCCATGGCTGAGTTTGCAGTAGCAGGTGGATCCTGACAAGACCTCAGGATTCATGAAATAATACTCGTTTTTGGCATGGTAGCATAACCACAACAAAGGAGAGCACACCAGGACCCGAAAACTAAGTAGCATTACAAAACCGGGAGGCATGCAGATGTTTGAGCTACTAGGAACGGCTAGCAAGCATAGCTCCGAATGGCTTCCAGATCAGACGCTACTACAGCTGAGAGTAGACACGTGTTTTGAGTCAAGTGGACAGATAAGCCAGGTGCAGGCTTCTGCTGACTAGAAGGGAGTACTCAGTGACCATCGGAAGGAGTCAGACGAGAGTAAGGATCCTTCCTCTTAGGACTAGCAGAAGGAAGGAAAGGTTATATTACTGTACTGGTAGGTAAGAACAGATTTTACTTACGTCCTATACAGTTTTGTTATCCTACTAAACTTTCTCCAAGACTGAGTTTACCTTGTAAATACCAGTCTAGCTATCTTTTAATTCACCCAGTGCTGTAATATGCAAGCAGTAGATGGATAGAACATTACTAATTATATATTTTACTGTCACAGGCCTGGCAACATCGTTAATGAAATGTACTTTAATAAAAGCAATGCCTTTTCCATCCCTCTTTGTGTGGCCTTGTTGACTTAAAACAATTTTGGCATAACACAGTGCACTGGCTGTGCTGCTATAAAGGCAGAGGAATTTATGGGGGTGGGTGGGAATGCTTATATAAAGTATGAATAGGGATTCAATATGGGCGGCATTTAATTTTTCTTCCTTTTTGTAGGAAAAGAGGGACTGTCCCGTGCTAAAATGCCTTTGTTCCTGACAGATGGACTGTCTTTGGATTCCCTTTTTCTTTTTAAAGGTAAAAACGATGCTAAATTGCGGGAATAAGGTTTCCAAAACACGCTAACATACAGTAAATGAGCTTGTGTTGTAATTTAACTTGAGAGGCAGGTGATAAAGAGTTTTACAGGTAGAGCCCAAAATTTCTATTGTTAAGTGAATTTCCCCCATTTTACGACCTTCCTTGCCACAGTTGTTAAGTGAATCACTGCAGTTGATAAGTTAGTAACCCAGTTGTTAAGTGAATCTGGCTCCCCCATTGAGTTTGCTTGTGAGAACATCACAAAAGGTGACCGCATGACCTTGCACGACACAGCAACGGTCATGAATAGGTGTCAGTTGCTTAGCATCTGACTTTTGATTACATGATCATGGGGATGCTGTGAAGATCATAACTGAAAAATGGTCATAAGTCACATTTTTCAGTGCTGTTTTAACTTTGGTCACAAAACGAACTTGTACATCAAGGTCTACCTGTACTTATTTAATATAGTAGTGAAAGTTAACATAACTATTAGGAAAGGGGGATTGTGTCCAAAAGTGCACTCCATACCATAATTTATCTGATTTTAAATTTCATTATTGCTATTTGTCTTGCAGGACTCCTCAGCTTGATGTACCATAAACCTTTCAAAGAAAGTTACATTGCTACTAGGTAGCTGTACATATAATCTATTGTTATGAATAGATTTATTTAATAAAACAGTTTTTGATATAAATACCTTGTCTACCTTTTTGTGACTTGTTAACATCGCTTCCAATATTCCAAGATGTTAGAATGTGTTTCTTCAGAATGGACAAGCTTCTATGATAGCAAACCAGTATTAGTCTGAGGGACCACACTAACAGATATTTTCATAAACATTTTCTCTACAGTGAATCCTCCTGGTCATTTTACTTACAGTATATGTTCTTATAAATTAGCTTCCCTAACTAAAATCATAGAAATGCAAGCTTGCAGGTTATGAAGCCATTTTGCTTCTTGAACCAGTTTTAAAAATAATTAGATTTTGGATTTTACCAATCAGATATATTGGTTATTATAGAAATGGCTAGTTTAAACTATTATGTAAAAGTAAAAAGTTGAGGTTTGATGTTAATACTCTACTGCACCAAAGGGAGTCAGAAGTCAATGCCTTTTTCTTGTTCTTTTTCCTCACTCTTCCCTTCCCTTTTCCCTTTATTTGGTTTTATATTTCCTTTGTATGCTACATAATAAACTAATAAAAAAAATAAGAATCTTGGCCTTCATTAAATAGTGAGCTGCACAGAGCTACATGATGGTGGCCCAGGGAACATGAGAGAAATCATTCTTGTCCTTTTGGAAAAAGAGACTTTTATTGTAGATAGTGTGCCCAACTTTTATTGGGTCAAGTGTTACCCAGGCCTTGCATGGCATGCCAAGAGGCATAGTTCAGAAATAGGCAAGGGGCTATGCTATCTGGAAAATGGGGTTGAGGAATTGGAATGAGTGCCTTAATCCTGTGAGATTTGTACCCATTTTAACTCCGTTTTCCCCAAATCACAGGTTTTCTTGGCAAAGAAATCCTATCTTGGCAAAACACAAAGGGATGCTAGAAGGCTAACTGGGCCATTCATACCAATTGTAAACACAGGTTTTCTCCACATCTGAAGATTAGCCCTCATTTATGTGGAAAAACATCAAAAAATTAAACACTGAACTGCCTTAATAGTCAAAACTGAGGTCTTCGGCTTGTCACTCAGTGGGGTTTCAGACACTACTATTTTCCTAACCAGTTGGCCTGGAGTTTTACAGGTAGTCCTCAACTTACGACCACAGTTGAGCCCAAAATTTAGGTTGCTAAGTGAGAAATGTGTTAAGTGAGTTTTGTCTATTTTGCCACATTTGTTAAGTGAATCCCTGCAGTTTTTAAATTAGTCACACGGTTGTTAAGTGAGTCTGGTTTCTCCCTTGACTTGGCTTGTCAGAAGGTTGCAAAGGGGGATCCCGTGACTCCATAACATTGTAACCGTCATAAATATGAATCAGTTGTCAAGCATCTGAATGTAAATCACATGACTGGGAATGCTGCAATGGTAAGTAAGAAAAAGGGTCATTTTTTCAGTGCCTTGGTAACTTGGAATGGTCACTATGTGTACTGTTGTAAACAGGACCTCCTGTATGTATAACTTTCCAAACAAGCGAGGATTCTGGTGCAACAGTTGAGCTGGTAAATCTATGCATTTATATCATCTTTACATTTTATACAAACATCTTTTCCAGTAGTCAAGATGGACCAGAACCATGCAAAACAGTGTTTTCTAATTCTGGTTAAATGCTGTTACCAAAGCATGGCACAGCCTAGCCAAAACTTGGAGCAAGCAATAACATTTATGTGCATCTGGAGTTTGAAATAATCTTGCAGAAGTTGAATATTTGGTCTATAATTACACGGATTTATCTACAGAGGAGAGCTTGTATGATGGCGATCTTAAAATCATTCCTTTTAAACTGGAGAGTCCATCCCGTCAAATGGGAAGTAAATCCTCCCATTTCAAAACCTTGAGAATATTCTTATCCCATTTAACAGGAGAGATGAGGATTGATGAAAGCAATATTGTAGCTTCATCTTCCTTGGTGACTTGAAATCTTAAATCCACTAAAATCTTAAAAACAGTGAACAGACTTTAAACCCATTTGCAGACCTGCAGCAGATGATGTAACAAGGCAGGCTTGTTTCTTTTTTGCTATTGCTTCTGACACGAGACCCAACAAATTTGCTTCCAAATTTCCTTTGGCATTTTAAAACCACTTTTTTTATGCTGTTCTAGGATCACCATCACAAAAAAGGACAGATCTTCCCTCAGTATTTCAATCATGAAGTATTGGGGGTCATTTAACACTGGAATTTTGGGACTGTAATTAATTTGGGCATTTTATGTACAGTTATCTTTCGTAACAGTATTTACTCGAGTAATTTTTCTGCAGAACATAACCTATGTTCCCTCTGCAGCTAAAAGGAAAGTTGCTCTGTCTTTACAGTACCAACTTTTCTCAACTCATTTTTGTCTTCTCTTAGTATATCATACATTTGCCAAGGTAGTCTTCCCTTGGTTGTAGCTGTCATCCCATCCTTTCCACAGCAGACTTAATTCTTTGTAAATCAAAGGGTTGAAAGTGATGTGACTGGTCCTTTCATTTGCAACAAATTTGGGGCATCCTCACAGTCATGTGGCCACAGGTTAGGGGGCTTGGCAATGCCATGTATTTATGTGTGCAGTGACCTGGGGTCATGTGTTGCTACTTTTGCTAGCTTTCAATGGGCAAAATCAATTGGGGGAAGCTTGAATTCACAGTGATTTGCTTAACTGGCAAAAGTCAAAACCCAACTCATTTATCAACCTTGCTTGCAAAAACACTGGTCCCAATTACAGTTGTAAGTCAAGGATCACCTGTTATTTGTAAAGCTGACTAGAAAGTGATATGTTTATGACAATGGAAAAACTCCTAGTCCATTTAGCTGTACCTAAATACTAAATCCAGCGGAAATCCTGTTTAAATCTAGAAAAAATTACAAGAGAGGACTCCATAATGTATACATTGTATACACATCATTCTGAAACATCTTATCCATGTTCATATCAGAATATGAATTGAAAATTGGATTTGTGGGATGAACATTGGGACAACTTCCACTTGCAAGTTAAATGCCAAAATCATGTACTGAAGCAACTACTTTGAGGAAGAAAACCATATTGGTCTATGATAGCCACAAAGCTTTTTTTCTGGCTAACATTTAAAAATGCATATACTGTTGAGCTGCAACTCACGAAAGCTTTTCCCATTTTATAAAATATTGTTAGTTTGAAAAGATGCTACTAAACACCTGATTTAAGTCAGGTCGTTACAGTGGTAATGACCCTAGCAAGTGCTTTGAAAAGGAATAGCCTAGATTTGAAAACGTATGACAAAAATTAAAAGAAAATGGGAAACCCGTTTAGAGCTTAACTAGGATTTAGCAAAATTCATTGTTTATTTTTTAATTCAACATTCTGGAAATATGTAGAAAGGGATGTACAACTAATTTACAATAGGCTTCTCATTTGCTCTGGACAGTGGAAATTGTCCAATAGGTTGGGAACATTTTAAAGCTGTAAGGTGAGCAAGTGCCTTATATATTGCATGCAAGGTAATTTGGCTCAAAGTACCGAAGTAAGCAAAGGATTGAGGATTACCAATAGTCCTACAAATGCTGTTGGGATTATAATTCATCCATCACAATTGACCACATCAGTGAAGTCTGATGGAACTGTTAAATTTTAGAAAGATGGATGCTTGGATAAGGAATAAATTCCAGGTACCGGTTTCATCAAAGCCTAATGAAGTGAAAAATAATTGGGTGCTTTGAATGGTGTTCAGCTGTACGGAATGGAATCTGAATTCTCTTTAACATTTGAGTGGTCTCAGGCCCCCTTAGAGAGATGCTTTTGCGGGGGTCAACTGGCTGCATTCAATCCCCCCAATTTCTAACCACAACTTGTTCAATTCAGCCATTGGCGCTTTCTGGCTGCTTGTTGCGTGGGACAAGGAAGACACCGCCATCGATAGTGAGTTGCAGCATGTACTCGTCAGGGGAATAGGCATTGCCAGCTTCATCCCGCAACATGCAAAAGACTTGGTGGTAGAGTGCTCCCAGCTTCTGCTTGGTCAGTGTCAGGCTCCTGTTAAACTCTCCACGGTCCTGTAACAAGCGCTGTCGCTCACGACTTAGTTCATCCAGCTCCTGCTCCAGGTGCACCAATGTCTCCAGTTTGCGCTTGCGACAATTTTGAGCGGCTACTTTATTCTTGCCGCGGCGGCGGATGTCCCGGATTAGTGCCATCTGTGGTTCGCTCAGCGGGAAACGTGACAGCAGCTCATTGAAGTCATCCACTGGCAGGTTGATGATCTTTTCCACAGGGAAGGGGATTTTCATGGCAAGAGCCCGCCGTTCATCCCTGCTGCCAACTAATTCTCCCTGTGGGCTCTGCCCTTTTTCCAAAGAATGGTCTGGCTGATGCTCAGGGAAGGGCATCTCTGGGACAGGAGCCAATGGAGGGTATGCTGGAACGTGGTCCAAGGAATACAAAGATGGGTATTCTACCCGCTCCAGTCCCTCAGCTTCCAGGGACTCTGCATCACTGTAATTAAGGGATAATCCAGAGTCTGATTCCAGATCTTCTTGGAGCTTGCAAGGTCCCTGTGGTCCATAGCCATTAGTTAGCTCCCTCCCCAACATCATCCCTGGGACCCCTTTATATCCACCCAGCATAGCAGGTCCTGGAGGCTCCAGGGAAGAAGAGATCAGCATGCCGGTGTAACTGTAAAGTGTACAAGAAGCAGGCAGGTTTTCTGGGTAGGAATGATCATAGGCTGCAGTAGTAGGGTGATGGTAATTGGAGACAGAACTCTCGCCCATCCCTGCACATGGCCCATAGCCAGGGGATGGTACCATCTGTTGGGGATGACCACATAAAGCTGGATCGTAGCAACTCTCAGCTGGCATATCAAGACCCTGCAGGAAGAAGAAACAAAAGCTGAGAGAGTTCGTCTCTCCCCCCTCAGACCTCAAGCAAAGAATGCGAAAAATGCACAAGGGAGGATTGCAGTCAAAGCCCAGGCTCTTTTCCTGTATATCCTAGTCCAGTCTCTTTTTTTTTTCTCTTTCACTAAATTGCAACTGTTTCCAAGAGAAACATCATTTAAAGACTTTCAGGTTTTTGCAGGGTTTTTTTTAGAAATTTGCTTTTGTCTCTTTAGCTATTGACTTAACTATATTATTGTAACATACCCAACCAAGCACCCACTTCTTCCTATGTAATGTTCTTATCACTGAAAGGAGCAAAGAAAAGGGGCACTCAAAAGGACTCTGCAGGTGCCGAGCCCCTGAAGATGGGTTGATAACATTCCCCCAAGAACAAAAGAATGATTCATCCCATCGGACAGATCCCCCATTGTACATGGTTTACCCCACCTCACTTCTCCCCAAGGTTCACTGTTGAATGGGGGCAGTGTTGGGAGATTCAGGATTTAAGAGGCAGATGGATGTAATGGATACCTGTCACCCTGCAACTTGGATTCAGTACACTCCTCTATAGAGGGACTAACCCTCCACCAATGCATATTTTGTAGCTGTGGGATGTGCCCCACCCATTCCACTGAGTACTTGAACAGTATACTGTTCAGCCAACCTGGCCGCAACTCATGAGCTAAACAGTTACGTTTTCAATTCTTTGAGTTGTCTCAAGAAATAATTACTGTAAACATATCTTGGGACGGTAACTGAATAGTGAAGCACAATACTAGAAATATTCAGAGCCCCCACCATTAGATCTCTGCTATGAAAAAGAAATATGGAAGATAGTTGTTATGGAAAAAGTGAAGCATAAAGGATGAGAAATGGGCTATACTAGAAAAGTTGTACAGGGCAGCCATTTTGTGTAATGGTTAAGGCATCAGCTAGAAACTTTAAGTTCTAGTCCTGCCATAGGCACAAAACATCTGGGTGACCTTGGACCTGCCACCCACTCATTTACTCACTCTCTGCCCTGGGAAGGAGGCAGTGGCAAACCATTTCTGAAAAAACATCACCAAAAAAGCTAGAGGCAATCTCCAAGAATCGCACATGAAGTTTAGTTTAGTTTAGTTTTATTGGACTTAAATGCCGCCCTTCTCCCTAAGGACTCAGGGCGGCTTACAATAAAAAAATAGCAATACAATCAATTAAAAATACATTAAACCAAGTGAACTAAGCCCAATAAAGATTAAAACCCAATAAAATTTAAAATATCAATAAAAAACCCCACCCCTTACCCTTCAGTCCAGGCCGGACTGTTGAAACAACCAGGTCTTTAGGTCGCGGCGGAAGGAACAAAGGTCAGGGGCCAACCAGAGCTCCAAGGGGAGTCGATTCCACAGGGTGGGTGCTCCCACAGAGAAGGCCCTACCCCTGGGCGCCGCCAGCCGACATTGTCTGGCCGACGGCACCCCAAGCAGGCCCTGCCTGTGGGACCACACAGGGCGATTGGAGGTCGATGCTGGCAGGAGACGCTCCCGCAGGTACCCCGGACCCAAGCCATGTAGGACTTTGTATGCTATCACTAACACCTTGAAGCTCACCTGGAGAGCAGCCGGCAGCCAATGCAGGTCACCCAGGAGGGTTGTAACATGGGAGTATCGGGATACTCCCATCACAACCCACGCAGCCACATTCTGCACCAGTTGAAGCCTCCAGGTGGTCCGCAAGGGCAGTCCCAAGTAAAGAGCATTACAGTAGCCGATTCGGGAAGTTACGAGTGCATGAGTGACCGTCCGTAGGGCACCTCGGTCCAGATAGGGCACAATTGGTGCACCAGTCGAATCTGGGCAAATGCCCCCCTGATCACAGCTCCCACCTGCTCCTCCAAACTGAGCTGTGAATTTAGGAGGACACCCAAATTGCGGACCCTATCCATGGGGGGCAACACCTCTCCCCCCATGGCCAATGATGGAATGTCGTGGATTATCTGAGATGCCGGTATGCACAGCCACTCAGTCTTGGCCGGGTTGAGTCGGAGCCTGTTCCTCCCCATCCAGATCTGTACTGCATCCAGGCAACGGGACATCACAGAGAGGGCATCACTGATATGGTTTGGGGTGGAGATGAACAACTGGGTATCATCTGCATATTGATGATACCTCACCCTGAACCCATGGATGATCTCTCCCAGCGGCTTCATGTAGATGTTGAACAGGAGGGGCGAAAGGACTGAGCCCTGGGGCCCTAGGGGCCTCAGACTCGACTTCTGCCCCCCTGCCAACACCAATTGCGAATGACCCAAGAGGTAGGAGAACCATCGTAGAACGGTGCCTCCCACCCCCAACCCCCCGAGGTGTCACAATAGGATACCATGGTCGATGGTATCGAAAGCCGCTGAGAGATCTAATAGGACTAGGACAGACGAAACTCCCCGGTCCCGAGCCCTCCACAGATCATCCATCAGTGCGACCAATGCCATCTCCGTGCTGTACCCAGCCCGGAAGCCCGATTGGTACAGATCTAGATAATTGGTTTCCTCCAGGAACCCCGGAAGCTGATGGGCCACCACGCTCTCAACAACCTTCGCTACAAAGCGAAGGTTGGAGACAGGATGAAAGTTGTTCAAAATGGTTGGGTCCAAGTCAGGCTTCTTGAGGAGGGGCTTCACCACCGCCTCTTTCAAGGCGGCGGGAAAGGAACAGAAAGAAAACAGAAAGAAAGAGAAGAAAACAGGATATACAAAAACTATTGGAATTTTGATTTGTTCTTACATCTTTTTAATATTTGTTCATTCTGTGATATTTTTACATTTTAATTGTTTTTATTCTAGGTTATTGCTTTTAATATTTTCAATACTATTTTTAAATATTTTTAAAAAGATTTTTTATCTATTGCCAAGTCATATATTCCTTATCCTGTGATTTTCCTTGATTTCTAAGTGAAATAAAGATTTTTTAAAACACAGTACAATCTTCTACATATTACATTCTACACATAAAGCTTAAAAACGTGGCTATTGCACTCAGTCTGGGGCTCAGAATGTGTTAAGGGCTCTGCTTCTTGGCTGTCCTGCTAATTGATCAATTATCTTGGCTACTGTTGGTGCTTATTTTTTGGACGTTTCTATTGATTTGTTTTTAATTGTTTTATAAATTTAGAATTGTAAACCGCCCAGAGTCACTTGGTTAAGTGGAAGGAAGGAAGGAAGGAAGGAAGGAAGGAAGGAAGGAAGGAAGGAAGGAAGGAAGGAAGGAAGGAAGATAGATCAACCTGGAAATGAAAGCTACTGACTTAAGTTATTCCCAAGAAAATGTGGGCAAGATAGTTGAAAACCACCTGGGGTTTCCCTTAATGCTGTCATCATGTCTATAAAATGTAGACTGCACCTTCGCTGGATGCAACAAAAGGACTCATCTGTAAGTTGAAAATATAAATCTTACACTGAAAAGTAGAAGAGCTGCCTAATTTTGCTGAACTTTAAATCCCTGCCCCTTTTAGGAAACTATTACTGAGCTATTATTTAGCTATTACTGAGTGGTAGCTATTACTGAGCTATTACTATTACTGAGCTATTGCTGAGTGGTGGGCGCGAGCAGGAAGACTGAAGCAAGCAATATGCAACTAAAGCATTGAATTCAGGGTTTAAAACCAGAGAAGTGGTTTAACAAAGGCGTGTTCAATCAGAAAACCAGGGGCTATATAGCTGGTAAATCACTCTTTTTTAAAAAAAAAAACTTGCCCATTGCAGAATCTCTCTGTGGCATATTTTGCTCTTGCTTTTTCTCTCTCTTTTTCAGCCAGGGAAAAGAGAATTCTTGCCAAAGATCTGAACGAATCACTTTACACCAGGCCAAGGGTTGAAAATTGATACTGGGTGAAGAAGGCAAGGGAAGAAGAAGAACTAAAGACCCACTTCCTGCAAAAGACCTTGTCTGTTTTTTTTTATTATTACATTTATGGGCTGTCCAAATCCATCTCAACCATTACAACTGGGTTCAGTCATATTTAGCCATCATGTTTTTGCCACTTGACTAAGGACAAAATATGGACCAAGCCACTTGATAGCCAGTTCGTGACAAGCAAAATCAATAGAGGAGCCAGCAATAAACATTGCAAGTTACAGTCACATGATGTCTTGCTTAACAGAGATGGCGTTGCAGGTCCCAGTTGGTTGTTAAACAAGGACTACCCGTTATGAACAAATCTGCTTTACCTTACTCCTTCCTTTCCCGTTGCCTTGCTCTATGCAGCAAGTTCTTATTTTAGCTACTATGTTGACTATTGTCAATATGTCCAACCTATCTTCCTCAAAGCTGTTCAAATAATAACATATTCTGTCAGTCCCATGCTTACCTGCAATTCTGAGATTGAGAGAATCTCCTGCCAGGTTAGCTCCATTTCCCCCTGTGAGCAAGCTTCCCCCCCTGCCAGGGGGTTGTACAAAGGGAGGTAGGTACTCCGAGTCCATCCCTGCTGGGGTGGGCAGGGGGACATCTTATCAGGTCGACTTCTGCCCAGTGTCTGCTCCAGCAAGGTGCCTCCAAAATCTGCCGTGGCAGCAAAGTTCTGTTATAGAAAAAAGGATAAACAATCAGATTCAACTGATCTTGAACAGTTCAATCTAGTCAGTTTTCTCTCTTGCTTACATTACATTAAGCTGAGTTAAGCCTCAATCTATTAATCAACTGTTTTAAAAACTGTTGGCTGATTGCAGTCATGAAATTAATTCATACATTCTAATATCTATCTACTGTCTGTATCTCTTCTTACTATTTGATTGTGATTTTTGTAATCTTCCTGAGAGAAAAGCTAAAAACACAAAAAGTTAAAAACAAGATTTACAGTACAAGAACTCAACCATTTTTTAAAAACACAATTGTCAAAATGTATGAGATGTATGAGAAAAAAACCAAAACCAACTAGATTTGGGCTTTGATAATTCAGTGATACATTCACCCGCATGGGTGCACACACACATGCATTCTTTTTTGTATCATTCTGGTTAGTTATAAGGCCCCTGAGGAGTTTTAATTAAACAAACTAATACACAATCAGAGCCTGAATGGTATAAATCCTGCAGCCAATATAACTGAGCAGAGCATAGAGTACAATTATAACATGGCAGTGGACGCCACTATAAAAGAGGCTTACTTTTCCATATTTGTTGGATTTTTAATGAACCACCCAGCATGACTTTCTTAGGTACTGGAAGGGCTGCTCAAGGCCATTCTTGAGGCAAGTTAAACAAGCTGCTCAGCAGCCTGCTGTTTTTTATGTATTTACTTAATATATTTATATACTACTTTTCTTCCAGGTGTTCAGGGGAGTATACAAGGTGCCCTGAACATCCAGTGTTTTTCACGCAACCCAATGAAGACTAAACGACCCAGACTAAATGAGAATTGCTGCTTCAAAGTCACCCAGACCTAGTGAGCTTCTATGGCTGAGAGTGGATTTGCTTGAGAGCTGAAACCAGGTAGCCCAAAAGTAAACAGGCTTAAGACCAGACAAAAATATTATAAAACATGAATGTGTGATCAACCTCCAAAGCTGAGAAAGAGATGACAAAAGACTTGTTGCCAATTTAAAATGAGAGGAGATGAAGAAAGAGGAAATCCAGATGATCACTAGATGGCAACAGAGAGTTAGAGGGCTTTACATCAGTTTGCTGCCATTTGGTGACTATTAAGTGCTGAGTTGTCGGCTGCACCCAAGATACACTTCAGCTTGTTGCTGTGCTCTCTCTCTCCCTCTATGCCACCCTAGGCAAATGCTGATCTTGCAGGAGACCACTACCAGGTTTGGTTGTTTTAAACTCCAAATGCTGAGTTGAGGCCAGTTTTGCTAGTATTGACTGTTGCAATACCTTGCCAGTCATCCATAGTCCGATACAGCAGATTGGGCATGCTGCAGAGCCCATCAACCAAGGAGTGCCAACTTAGCGGGAACTTGTCCCTGCTGCAGCCCTGGCTTTGTGAAACGTTCTCCCATTGGAGATTAGAATGGCCCCAATCCTGTTGGCTAAGAAGGCTTTAAAAACCTGACTGTGTACCTGGGCTTTGGGCTCAGAATATGTTAAAAGCTACATTTCTTGCATTCACTACTAATTGGTTAACTATCTTGGCTGCTGTATACGTTTATTTTTTGTATATTTTTATTGCTTTTCATTGTTTTAACTGTTTTATAGTTTTAGAATTGTAAACTGCCCAGAATCACTTGGCTGAGATGAGCTACTATAGAAATTGAATAAACAAACAAACGAACAATGCCAATGGTTGTCATTAAGCTGCCTCTGTCTCTCCTTTCTACACAAATCAGAGGCTGATCAGATATTTGACATTTGTCTGCAAACTCTGCAATGGACGGGATGAGCTTCAATAAACTGAAGTTGAATCCAAACAACCAGTCACAAGTCACAAGCCTGGATATTAGGAAGGTAGCCTGTTCTGGATGAAGTAACACTCTTATTTATTTATTTGTTTGTTTGTTTGTTTGTTTGTTTGACTTGTATGCTGCCCCCTCTCCAAAAGGACTGGGGGTGGCTCACAACTAAAAACAGTACAATAAATTAATTAACTAAAACAGTATTAGATAACCAAGCCAAATTCATCTAAAAAACCCTAGAATTTAAAAGTAAAGCCACCCCCTCCCAAGAGGTCAGCACAACCTGATCTGTCCAAATAACCAGGTTTTCAAGTCATGACGGAAGGTGCGAAGGTCAGGGGCCAAACGGAGCCCCAGGGGTAATTGATTCCACAAAGTGGGAGCTGCCACAGAATAGGCCCTCCCCCGGGACACCGCCAAACAACACTGGGTCACAGATGGCACCCCGAGGAGCCCCTGTTTGTGTGCGCGTACAGGGCGGTTGGCATTCAATGCCGGCAGGAGACGTTCCCGTAAATATCCCGGACCCATGCCTTGTAGGACTTTGAATGTTAATACCAAGACCTTGAATCTCACTCAGAGGGCAACTGGTAGCCAATGCAGGCCGCGCAGGAGGGGCGTGACATGGGAGTACCGGGAGGCTCCCATCACAACCCACGTGGCCGCATTCTGCACCAGTTGAAGCCTCCTGAAGATGAAGTATGATGAAAGGAGCTAGCTAAAGAAAGATCCATTTTGAAAATGGGTTTGATATTTTCCATCCATCCATCTCCTAGGACCGTGATGGCGAACCTATGGCATGCGTGCTGGAAGTGGCACGCAAAGCCATCTCTGCTGGCACGCAAGCCGCTGCCCCAGATCAGGTCCACTGAGCATGCACGTGCACGCCTCCCACCAGCCAGCTGATTGTCGGGTATCTGCCATGCATGTGCATGTGGGGGAGTCACACGCACATGCACAGGGGAATGAGTCGCGCATGCATTGCATTATGGGTGCAGGCACATGTGCTCTTTCGGCACATGACGACGAAAAGGTTAGCCATCACTGCTAGGATATTCCAGTAAGGAGAGGCCACTGGGCAGTGACTCAGAATACTGCTGACTGCTCTGATCTAAAGTCCTTCTCTCTCTTGATTATATGCCCCAGAGTGGGGTATGTGCAGACTATTTGTGCACAAAAACACACAGATGTGAGGTCCTTGCTGCTCTCTGAGCTTGGTTGTTTTCTGGCAGACATTTCATTACCCAGACTAAGTAACATCATCAGTGCTAGTAAGGAGTGGGAGTTTGTTGGGGTAAGTTCAGACTTAATGGACAGACTTAACCGAAATTTCAACTGGGAAACTGGGACCATCCTAGACCAAGCCAAGTCCAAAAATGCTAGGGAATTTCTAGACGCCTGGCAGTCTGGCAAATTATGCCATCAATAGACACATAGACACAAACAGTATCTACATATTATGCAAAAGAGTCAACCAAAACAGGAACAAAAAGACCAAAACACCTCCCCACCAGTTATCAGCACCTAGATGAACATAGATTATCTCCAAGATTAACATCAGACCAAGAAGTTCCTCGATCAAGGAACTGCCAAACAAGCTAGCAGCCCAACCAAAGAATCCCTAAGACCACCCCCACCAAAACTGACAGGGCAAGCCTCTAGAATACAAACTGACAGCCAACAGCACTCCTTACTAGCACAGAGGATGTTACCTAGTTAGGGTAATGAAATGTCTGCAAGAAAACAAGCAAGCTCAGAGAGCACCAAGGAGCCTTCATTTCAGTCCTGAACTACAAATATTTTCCTTTATTGGACACACAGATGTAGCACAAGAGACCAAAACAGAAGCACACAAAGCACATTCATTTATTACACAGATGAAATACAGGAAATTTTTATCGCCACTAGTGGTAAAAGGGTTGGGGAAAATTCCAGAAGCTCTACTCTATGGGTTACAAATTCCTTGTGTGTCCAATCACACTTGGCCAATAAAGAATTCTATTCTATTCTATTCTATTCTATTCTATTCTATTCTATTCTATTCTTCATTCTTACTTTACTAGTCTCATCTGCTAGCCCAAATAATGGCAAAGGAGATTTCTCTAGGGGGCAGTAGAATGGAACTGTTTACCACTTTCTCTTTCTGGATGATTTTTCAGAAACCTTCCGCCCCTTTTTTCCCCTGCCTCCATTTCTTAGTCCCAATTTGGCAAGGGTGGGATTGCCCATCTGGTCCCCGATAAGCTGCTATGTTTCTTCCCCTTACCTCTGCAGCAGCCCTGTGAATCTGCAGCGTGCAGCTGCCTGGATCAGACATTCATGAAGCCACAAGGATGCCAAGTTTCTTCCTGCAAGAGACAGATAACAACCTTCGTATCAGTCCTGGGGTTTGTCCAGAGAAGTGTTGGAGGGGTGTTGTTTTTTTTTTAAATGTGTGGGGTATTTTCTCAAGTGCTCATCAATCAAGAGCTCTGGGTCCACAATTTTATTCATTATTAGAAATCATGTAAAGAATGGCTGAGATCAGTACTATAGGACAAGAACAGTTTGAGGGAGAATGTAGCAGAATGCAATAAAAAGAGCTAGAATGATAGTAGCCCAGTCTTTTTTGTCAAGTCAGGCTAAATTCCATGAAGCTGAGATTTCCAGAACTTTGTCTCTGGTCATAACTATTAAGATGTATTGAGTTAATTCCATAGCACCTGTATTTTTATTTATTGAAGCTTGTTCCAGGGGTTAAAGGAAAGGCTATCATTTATGAGCTTTTTTCCAAATTGATCAGGCTGCTGAGTGCAAGAAGAAGAAAAGCCTTATGAATAGTGGAATTGTGCTTGTGAAATTATGAGACTTTGCATGGTGCCTATATTAGGTTCCATGGCATGTGTTTGGTGTAGTAAGGCTGCAGAACAGTTGGGGCCAGAGTTCTGTTTTGGAAATGTTCTTTGTCTTGTAGCTCTGGCAATAAATAGGTCAGATCATTTTTCCCCATTAGTTTCCCACTTCAAAATGGCATGAAATCAAGCCTGATTTTCAGAATTCATTTTCAAATAGGACCTCAAAAACTTAGAAAGGGAAATGATAGGTCACCAGCTGCATTCCTCTAATGCAACTGAGCCATGACTTATTTAAGCAAGTTAGCCAATTGGCAAGTTTTTACACAGCTAACTACAAACAAATAAACAGACTACAGTATGTTTACAGTGCTGTGCCATGTGAACCCTGTTTCTATGTCAGCTTAACTTACCTTGTAAGCAGAGGTGGTATTCAGCAGGTTCTGACCAGTTCTGGAGAACCGGTAGTGGAAAATTTGAATAGTTCTGGAGAACCGGCAAATACCACCACTGACTGGATATTTTACAATATCCTTTCCCTGCCACGCCCACCAAGCCACACCCACAGAACCGGTAGTAAGAAAATTTGAATCCCACCACTGCTTAAAGTTATCATGAGAGTAAAAATTAATCTCCACTCTTTCCGAGTTACAATACTGAGCAATTGTGAAAGAGGTGAAGATATAAACATAATGAGAGTCAATTCCATGTTTTGAGGGATGTTTTTTTCTGTCCTCTATAATTGCTGGCTGAATGTATAAAGGCAGATAGATAACTCCACAAAGCATCCATACAAAGTCAAGGTGTCTTCACTAGAAGACATTAGAAGAGCTGTGGTGGCACAGTGGTTAGAATGCAGCATTGCAGGCTAATTCTGCTGACTGCCAGGGGTTCGATCCTGACCGGCTCAAGGTTGACTCAGCCTTCCATCCTTCCAAGATGTGTAAAATGAGGACCCAGGTTGTTGGGGGCAATAGGCTGACTCTGTAAACCGCTTAGAGAGAGCTATAAAGCACTATGAAGTATTACATAAGTCCAAGTGCTATTGATTGCTGAATTATTAATATTTTAATTCATCAAGAAAAGCAGTTCCGTTTTTTCTCATTCACTGAGCCTATTCCCTCATGGTCATAGTTGCTAACTACTCCTCTTCCTTTAGATTTCTACTGCCTACTTGCTTCCTTGTTTGCTTGCTTGCTTTAGGCAAACAAACAGGTTTTGTGTCATTTTGTTAGAAAAGCTATATGTGCAAAAAAATTATTCTTAAGAGAAATGCTAGAGTTGGTATGACTAGTTGAGTTCTGCTCAATTGATCCAAGAATGTTCTTTTAAGTGGAGGGCTTCAGCCAAATGCTTCTTATTTATTTTCTATGCTTTAATCCTCCTCCAATTCTATTTTTAACCTTAGTTAAAGAAAAAGAAGAGGATGGTTCAAACAGTCAACTCTGAAGGGAAAAGATATATCTTTTTGTTGCTCATATCTATATGGGCCTTTAAAAGAAACATTTTGTGACACTATAGTTGACCTGAACAAACGTATTGCTCAACTGTAAATTTCAGAGCCAGCACAAGTTATTGTAGTGCTTTAAAAAAAGAACTGCAACAGACTTATAGGAAGGCATACTTATATGAAACCAGTTGAATATTTTTGAAATCAGATTATTTTATTTTAAAAGTAGAGGAGGGTGTTCCACGAAATTCCAACACCTAAGAAGACCCACCAAGAAGGTCTTGAAGAATATTTTCAGCAGAGAAGAGAAAATGAACCAAGGTTTCTAAGCTAAACGCTATTCTTGATTATTGTATCTCATCATTCCATAACACAAGAAGAAAATTCACAGAATACAGTGATGGTGGCAGGATATAGCTGTTTAAGAAACTTAGTTTACAACTCTTGGAACAGTAAATTATTAGCTCTTAAGGTTTAATTAGATGGGGAAAGCCTGGAGAAATTTCAGAAGGCAGAGGAGTTGTTGAATAAGATTTCCTGTGGTTAAGGGTGGAGAACGAAGTACTCCCTTTATTACCAAAACCAGAATAAATTATGCAACAGAAGAGAAACTGTACTTTTGTGTATATGGGTGTGTGTGTCTTTGTGTATGAATGCGAATGTAAAATGTATAACCCTGCTCTGATATTAAAACACAAAAGCATATTCTGATATTTTAATCCACAATCAACAGCTACAATGTGCTTGCAGAGGGAAGACTTGGACAGTTTGCACACAGTAAATAGGAAACACAGGCTTAATCACTAGTTGTGAATGACAAATGAGAGGAAGAAAAGAATTGACACATCTAGCTTGATCTTCTATGCCTATCCTCCTTTAGGTACTGCATAGTAGTACATGTTTACCTTTCTCTGGGTGTCTTGCTGCTTATCCTAAAAATGTGAATCTAGAGTCAGTTTGGTCTAGTGGTTAAGGCACCAGGCTAGAAAGCAGGAGATTGTGAGTTCTAGTTCTGCCTTAGGCATGAAAAGCTAACTGGGTGAGTTTGGATTAGTCATCACTCTTGCAGCCTAATTCACCTCATAGGGTTGTTGTTGGGAAAATAGGAGAAGGAAGGAGTGTTGGTTATGTTCATTGCCTGGAGTTATTTATAAAAATAATAAAGGTGGGATATAAATAAATCTACAGAGGCTGGGCCTGCTGGGGATGACTTATAGCCCTTATTTACCTCTCCATTTATAGATCCAATCCTGTTCCTCACAGCAAGATGAGTAACTGACTTTGAATGGCAGTATAGAGAGAGGGCAAAATATGACATTGAATACAGGAATTGGTGTCTGAACTGGAAAAAAATGTTATCTTCTTCTTCTTGTGCCATATCCGTCACCGGACGTTGGCGATCATGTTGGCGATCCTATTTTTATCAACAACCACACGAAAAAGTTTTGTTGAGTTTTGTCCAAACTGGTCCAAACCAAAAAAAATGTTATATGCTGGCCCATTCCAGGCAAGAAAATATCCTGGGCTGACACTGCACTGACAGAGAGAAGGCAAGATAAATCATAATGCTTCTAGATGCACATATACTGTATTTCTCCCATTGGCCAGACTTCAGAAATGTCTCCTCTCTGCTGGGAGCAAGCCCACTGATACTCTTAACTTTTGAACAAACAATTATGCTCGTGTACCAAGAAGTGGGCAGCAGTGGAGAAGCTCAGCTGAAGGGCAAAATAGGAGTACTCCTGAGTACAGTAGGCACACCTTAACTAAAGATCTGAAACAAATTAATACTTTTCATTTTTATGGAATCATAAAAAACCTGTAACTTATAAAGGTCAGCAACCCTGCCAACTATCATTATGGTCAGATAAAATATGGAGGACAAGAAGAATAATGTTCTGCTTCCTACATCACTCAAAACAATATGTTACAGAGATTCATTTGTGTTTTTCATCAAATTATGTTCATGATTAGGGTATTTGTTTCAGGATTTTACTATTTTCCAACTAAGCCACGCATACAATTTCATTAATATAATTACATTTCAATTAATGGTTGTGTGAATTAAGTTGATCGGTGGGGATTAACAGAAAACTTGCATACAATGTATGATAAATCAAGGCAATTATATCTGTTTCAAACCCTCTTGAAGGAAGCAATTGGCAGGATTCAACAGCTGCTTTCTTAAGTGTACATACTGAAGAGAGCTGCACTGCAGGTGTCTGATTGTGTCTGGCTGTTTTATGAATTCAGAATTGCCTCTTATTGATACTTGTTTCTTCCTGTCAAAAGATCCACACTGTGATCCTTGACTGTTCTGGCATATCCATGAGTCTCCAATTTGAGGAATTATAAAGATTCTTTCAGTGATCTCCTGCTTCACAATTTAATTGTGATTAATTTAGTTTATGTAGCCTTTTTTTTGTTGATCCATGCGACCAACTCCTAGAAAGAAGCAGAATGATGTGTTTCATCTGCCTCTTACCTGATATTTTCATTTCCTTGCATATATTATTGCAATGTGTTGCAAACTATGAGAATTTATCGAAAAGGCAAGGTATAAAATGTTTACATAATTTTTTAAAAATCTATTATGGCAGCCAGAAATTTTACCCATGAACTTTGTGGTATGCAATCTGACCCCAAGCTTCACCTAGAAATAATTAAAAGATCATAAATTAACCCACAATCTCACCAAATTTCCAGATGTTTTCAGTGTTCTTGTACAGAACTTGCAAAAAAAGCGGGGAGCAAGATTGCCCCAAACTTATAAAAATTAATGACATCACAAAATTTTGGAAGGGAGATTTTTTTTTTTGAGAAGGGAGAGATGCTCAGAAATCCAACAGACTTATATGGTGACAATTGCAGGTCAAACAAATTTTCCAATCCTATTCTCTCTTTAATCAAGTTATGTGAAAAGCTGTATGAACAGATATTTCTCAATATCTCACAACTAAATCCTCAGCTATTTGGAAATATCTAGTACTGCACAAATGTATTAGACTGGTGCACATCCTTTTAAAGTCACAAACCTGTCTGTCAGTGATTAAGAAAGTCTCACTTTCAGAACAGTGTTTTCACCAATATTTACCTGAAACACCTAACACATTTTATCTGAAACACACAATGCAATTAAAATACATCTGATGTGTGATCTAGTGCAGGTAGTCTTCATGGTTTCTGAACCAAATATCTATTGACAAAACCTTCTACAAGAGCATGCATTTTTTTCATCCATATATATTTAGGATTTTACTGTTTAAATAATTCACTGATTAAATGTGGTTTTAAAAAAGCCCTCACTTAATTAAATATTTTAAACTATTTGTAGTAAAAGTTATTTATTAAAAACGCTGATGGAAAATACCATCCAAGAAAAGGCATTTCCGATTTCCTCATCTGCAGGAAAAAAAATTACCTCTTTTAAGATTGTATCTATTGTGGCATATATTACATATATCATCTCTTATTCTGGAATTGTGGTTTTTAATCATATACAAACATAATCCATGAATTATTTGATTAACCAGTTCAAACTCATGTTTCATCAGTAGATATCTTTAACTAGGTATCACCTTAATATCATGGTAATAAGTTTGGATATATTATTTATTGTTAAAAAAAGGACTGTGGTTCTGTAGGTTAGCTTCAGCTTGTATTTGAGGTGATGGTAGAAAAATATACCAAGCTAAATTAAGGAATGGTCAGACAATGTGAAGTATTTTCTTCATGTGTTTTAGTCACTACTAATATTTGGTGAATTTCTTTCTCTTAGATTGTTCTTATTGTTTCAAAGCATTATTTATTGCTTATTCCAGACCTGTGTAGAATGAAGTGGGTTAAAAATATATTTTATGTCATTTGTGGCTGGGAGGGGAAGTATATAATGGGTAATTCCTGCTACCTCTGGAAGTTCCTGCTCTTCTAAGGATTTCAATTTTTTTTCATGACATACATAGCAGAAGCATGGAAATGGAACATCGTGGTACATTTTGGACAGAAGCCTATCATTGAATGGTCCAAATGTAACAGAAATGGGTTATTTCAATAAAACATCATCTAAAAAGATACCTACCCACTCATATTACACAATTAAAGTCTAAAATTATCTATCTGCTGCATCAACAGCAGAAATGTCCACTAAACCTCACCTGTTCACTCACCTCTGCTACTGAGGTGTCTGAATTGAGAAAAACATTGGACACTAGTTAACTAGCTAGCAGCATGGAACAAACTGCAAAAAACTGCATCAGAGTAATGGAATGTGATGGAGAAATGATAACTTTTACTAAATTGCATGAAGCAATTACACAACTCTGCACATAGGAGAACTGTTTAAAATCTCAGAAGATCAAACGGCCAGAAGTCCTACTGCAATTACTTAGGTATTTGAAAGATGTTATTACTTTAGGTCTGTACAAAGCTGAATTCATTTATCCTATGTATTTTCTGTTTTCTCTCATACCCCAGTTTAATATTCATGACAAATTCCAGACAAGTAGTAGCCAAATTAATTTATGGAAACAAATCTATCAAAGAGTATATAGAGAAGATCTTAAATATTTCAACTAGAGCATGGCATAAAAATTATATTGGCCAAAGTCCACTTTGTTAGTTGCTGTTAAAGATTCTGCACTCCTGGACCATTTTAGGATGATCTGTTGCTGTTTGCTGCTGGCAAGAATGAGGAAAGAATAGCAGTAGCATTTAGACTTATATACTGCTTCACAGTGCTTTACACCCCTCTCTAAGCAGTTTACAGAATCAGCCTATTGCCCCCAACAATCTGGGTCCTCGGAACCATGGAAGGCTGAGTCAACCTTGACCCTGGTGAGATTTGAACTGCAAATTGTAGTCAGCTGGCAGTCAGCAGAAGTAGCCTGCAGTACTGCATTCTAACCACTGCCCCACCACGGTTGCAGGTGGCAGTTTTTGCGGTCTGGAGCAGTCCCCCATTTCCCTGCCATTATTTGTAAACCTTCTGATCATTTCTTTCTGCTGAAAAAAAAAACCTTGTATGCCATAAGGCTGTTTCTCCACTTCTTTAAAATAGCTAATGTCATCAATACACCAGAAATAAAATTCAGCTACAAATTCACTTGCTTCAAGAGAAGGAATAGAGTCCAACTCTTCCTCAGCCACCCCTTGTTAAAGTACAATAAATCTGCAATTTTTAGATGTCTCTCTTTCTTGTTTTACCAAGCATGGCTTCCCCAAAGAATCTTGGGAACTACAGAGTTTCCTCTTAAGAAATTGCTAAAATCTCCTCATATAAACAGAATTGCCAAGGTGCTAAGAGAAAAGAGTAATGATTAAATTAGACCTGTGCTGAGAAGCTACAAGAAAAAGGAGTTATCGATAGACAAAAGCTCAATAGTAGCACTCAGGTCATATTCCTTATCCCTTTGCTTTCAGTCACTGCCATCTCTAGTTGTAAGAAAGGGGAATGATATATCAGTGACAGAAAGTCTTCTCTCTGCTGGAGATCTTGCAAAAATCCCTAACTGCCAGAGCTTTGGATAGCTGGGTGAGTCACATTGATTACTTTACACTTCTGATCCAGCACATCTCTTTTGAAATATTACTGGTACAGCTTTCTGGTATAACTGTGGGGTGTTTCTTGTTTGTTTCTCAAGGATGGATAAATAAGTTTGTATGCCATCCAAATATTTTTGAATGCCATCACCCTTAGCTACCATAACTTAGGGCGAAGGATGAGACATGTTGCTTAGTTGTGAGGGTGGGGGAGGCAGGGGGAAGTTACTGTGGAAAGTACCAAATATCTGAAAATAATTGTTCCACGATCTTCTTCCTCCATTCTCTTTGTGGTCCGTTATCGCCACTCACTCTTTGCTTTTCTCATGTATATTTCAACAGAGACCGGTCCTGCAATTTCCTCAGCCTCTCTGTTGGGATGTTGCACAAGAGAGAAAAAGTACACCCAGAACTTCTGTGGGAGCTCCAGGGGCAGGGGAAGAAAATGCATGAAAGCTTTAGCAGAGCTACAAAATGTTACATTCTCATGATCATTTCTCCCAGCCTCAGAGCAATAATCAAGTAAACGACCCAAGAGTTTTCGATGAGTGAAAATAAATCTGTCTGTGGTGGCCACTGAGTTTCCCTGGATGACACTAGTAGCTGACAGCACACTGCAGCCTGGTGGAGGGGGCCTCTTTTGCTATCCCATGAGCTCATCTTCTATTCATTCTCTTATCTGTTGGGATGGGGATGGGATGTCTCTGACTTTCCAGGTGTACAGGTGATATCATTTACTAACATCACCACTAACTTCAAGGATTGGTTGAGGGGTTATGCCAATGTGATTGAGGGGTTTCACCCATGTGGATCTATTCTCCAATCCCAATGCTGTATCTATGATGTGCTTTTCTGCTTGTAAAAATGGTATAAAAGTAATAAACACCACGTATGTGGTCAGACATCTTTGGACACTGAAATGACTGGTTATTGAATCCCCACATCTGTCAACATTTTTTTCTGTTTTTTTTTCCTGAAAGTTAAGCTACTTGAGAGGGAAATTGGAAAGTGGGCCTAGAGGATTCTAGCTGATTCTAGCTAAGTCATGATTCATCTTTTTCTAACCTTGTTAACCTGTGACTCCCATTATTTCTGCTCATTAATCACATTCATTGGAAGAGGTGGGAACTGTAGTTGAATAATATCCAGGAACTGACAGAAGTTATTACATTAGATTCATGATCTGAAAACATGTGTTACGGATGGCCAGTGTCTACTAAATATAATCTCCATGTTCAAAGAAAGTGTTGTGATAAGCAAAAGGAGAACACTTTATGTACCATACTATGTGGGGGGCATTCTTTGCTAGGCAATAAATAAGTAAGTAATCAATCTGGCCAGAATGACTAGAATGTGGTATTTACACAGAGACCTAAAGAATGTCCCATGCTTCTTCTGAATGGACAATAATTAATTCATCCCACATCCTTAAATCCACAGCCTGATGATAAAGCATATATATGGTAGATATTTCTAGTTAGAATTGTCATTAACTGGTGATAGGGAAGACCTGTAGTCAAAATTTGGAAAGCAGTTGCTCTTTTCAGTCAAAATCAATAATCCTGAGCTAGACAGACCTGAAGGAAAGAAACTTCCTCTCCTGAGTCTTTGCAGTTGGTCTATCAAGCAGTTACTTGCTTCTCATCCTCCCATTCAATTATGCTGCAAATGACCTTGAAATTCACTTGGCAAAAATGCATATATTTGTAATCAAATACAGCCATTGAAGAAGATGTGCTTCTTTGATTGTGTTGCTGCAAAAAGCAGATGCACAGATGGGCACATAAAATAGTGCCAGTTTTGCTTTGTAGCACATAATCTGTTTATGTCTGCATTGCTATAGTCCCACATATAACATTTATTCACATGGTCCCTAAATGGGACACAGGAATGAGGATATGCAAGTATGTGAGTTTTGAATCCTTTATCAATGTATAGTGGAGCATACCCACTGATGTATATTGACGCATAGTAAGTTTGATGGAAGATTCCTATTTTCATTTCTGGAACAGTGTCTGAAGTTTTTTTTTCAGACTCTCCTCTCCTCTAAGTTCCAGCTGCCAGGAATTACTGCAGGCTCGAATCCCACCAGGCTCAAGGTTGACTCAGCCTTCCACCCAGAAGAGGGCAGTAGACTGAAAACATATCCACATGTAGATACTGAAATATATATCCACACATACACAACACATAGTTCTGCATGCTCACAACACCCCTTTATTACAGTGAATTTAAAATGTGAGTTTGCAATTGCATCCTTATAAATCATAGACAATGTAGGCTGGATCAATAATAATTCTCCTATACTGCATATCATATAAGAGGAAACAGCATCAGTGAAAGAGTCTATAGAATACTCAAAGTGTAGAGGGAACTGTTCGATTCAGTAGAGGGCCAAATAAACTAGACATAACCAAAGACTTCTAGTTAAAACTTCCATCTTACCATCTTCTTCATATCTATACAACTTGCTAAGCCAGAACCAAACACCCACATAATGGCTAAGCATATATATTATCTGGGTTACTAATTCTTACTACATAGTAACCTCTTCATCAAGATTGTTCAGGAAATGCAATCTACATTAATGTACCACAAAGCATAGAGAATAAATCAATAAGATACAATTATTCTCTAACTCAAATAGTTTTTTCAGTTTTTCTGGTAGATATGCTAGCTAGCTAGTAGATATTCATCCCCTGTCAAATAGTTTTTCAGGTATCTGAAATAATTCCACAACCGTAAAAAAAACCCTCTTCACTGAAGGTTTAAAAATGCAATGAGCATATACACAAATATTAAAAGTTCTTGGCCACTTTTAGTGTTCTGCAAAACATCCTAGAATATCTACAACCAATAATTTTGCCCAAGTTAGTGAAAGAGCTAAATAAGAATATGAGTTTATCTCCATTGCACTATGCTGGTTCACATGCTTCACATATTACTATATCAGCCATAACATCCAAACCTTGTTCCTAGCTTTAAGTTATGGAACAAATTAAACTGGGTGCCTTTCACCAGACAAAATTTCCCAGTTCCATTCACTGTTAATGACTTCCACCCATTATTGAATATTATGGAAACTGAAAAAATATTTTATTTTTACATCACATTTTATGTTACATTACATAAGCCTATCTCTCATGTTATGGAAGCAAATTTCCCAAGCATGTATACTGTAAAGAACTACTATTAATCCAACTTAGGAGGTGGCTACCAATACCCAAGTATTTGATCTATCTGATATTTGCAATGAATGCTTCATATTTTATTTGCTTACTGCATTTAGCTAGAGATCTAATAGATAATGAGATCTAATTTGAATCCCACAACAACAATGCTATGATATGGATAAGGCAGACAGTGTCTTATGATCTGTGTGGAGTGTCTATGTTTTCCTGGTATGAGCTTACAAGAACATTCAAAAGACTTGATGATATATAAAATTATTTTTGTACATCTTTGTATTTCTGCACTCAATTGACTACATGCTGCACTGTTTGTAATTGAACCTCTACAGTAATACTTTCTAGTGGTTATAATCATGTTCAGCAGAGTCTTGTGGTGTCTTACAAGCCAACAAATTTATTACAGGAAATTTATCAACATCTGAGTAAGAGGATTGTAGTCCAGGAAAGTTTATGCCATAATAAATTTGTAAAGCATTCGGAGACCACAAATTTCTTTCTTGCTTTTACAGTTATATGTTCCTCTAAGCATGCAGGAGATCGTTGCTTATGTATGGTTTTGTGTGCTCCACCTTCATTCATATTTGCATTTATCTCCTGCTCCCCTAGAAGTTCAGATCTCACTAGAAAGTTATATTTTTCCAGCCAAATCTTTGTTGCCTAAAATGGGTATTATCTCAAAGTTCCTGAACAAAATATCACATTGACACACCTGCAATTTCCACATCAGAATTGAAAGGTAAGCAAAAACACCTTCATTTGCTTCCCATTCTCCATTCTCATATATTTCCCAGCAAATCCCTTGGGTCATATTCTACGGAACATAGAACATCTATTTCCACTGATAAAGGCTTTAAAATCAAACAAAATCCTAAAGTTTTGAGACAGGAACTACAATCCAGCAGAATTTGCTCCCTGGGGAAACTTTTGATGGTGATGCGTAGCTCCATGGACCAAGGAACTGACTGGTCTTGGAGTTTCAAACACACATTTCGTTAGAGGTCCCATTACTCCCCCCCCAAAAAAAACTTGCCTGGTTAGGCATTCAGATACAGAAATAGCATCCACCCTCCCTCCTTCCCTAACAGGAGTGGAAACAATGATATCCTTTGAGGCTGTGGCATGGCCCCTTACCTGCTGAAATTCCTAGCCGTCTAGCCAGGTGTGCAGCTTGGGGTGGGAAGAAAAGGCTTTCCTCCAGGATGTGCAGGCGAAAGGACCCCCAATTTTCCCCACATCTAAGTGTCTTCCACCTCTCCGGGCCCAGTTGCTATGGGGCTTCAGGGTGCCTCCATCGCTGCTGCTGTCCCAGACTCCAGGTGGCCAGAGCCCCGCCTCGCCTCGCTGGGGGCTGCTGATATTACATAACAGGAGCCGCCCCTGTGCAAGGGGCAGGGAAACCACAGTGTTGGTAGTGGTGGAGATGGCCCTAACAGTATACTTTTCCCTCCCAAGAAACCCTGTCTTGCACTCTTTCCAAGAAATACACGCCACAGAATAGCCTCCTATCTAAGTTTTCAGTGCTCAGGAAAAGAAAACAAGCAGATCTCTACAATACAGTAATGCATGCATGTACCAAAAGGAAGAAAATTAGAGAAATGATCTGAGCTACTCTGAGGTTACCACACAGTCAACCAAAACAGAGAACGAGGTATAGTAAGAACAAGGAAGAAAAATCAAGACCACACTTAATTACAACACAAGCGTGAATGGAATACACCCACACTATGTCGGCATCCAGAAAGGCATTCAATACAGATGCTATACATTGTTTTATATCATTTGCAGAGGTACACAGCAAAGAGAATCCTGCAATGACTGGACTAAAGAGATATTTGGCATACATAATTTATCTTTAAAATGACATGCCCATTCTTCTCCCAAATGAAAGAAACCAAAAATTATACCCATTTGTCAGACCCAATATTTAAAAACTAGTTTGACTGTTTGCGAGGCATATCTCAAAGGCTTTTGGGAATTATGACTTTGGGACATTTTCAAAATATTTAATTGTCACATTAGAGTCCAATTCTCAAGTTGCCTGAGATAAGTTGTAGCAGTTATACAATGTTATGTCAATAGTTTATTTTTTGTCAAATGATCAGTGACTTCACACTTGAGTTCCTTAAAGCCTGCTGGGTGGTACTAGCATGATACATGATTTCTTAATTTGTAATTTTTTTCACTAAGACCTAGGTGTCCATGTCACCACTATAGTAATTTTGTGTTTTCATTGGTTTTTATATATTATGGGACTGAAGGTCATATTCTCAATCTGATGGTAAGTGAACATAATTAATCATGATCCTTTAATATATAATAAAAAACACTTTTCCTGTCTCCTAGCTTGCACCATTGGGAAAATGTATGTCTGTATAGACATTCTGTTTAATGTAGAATACTTGGATATCTTATTTATAAAAAGGGAAGTTTATAAACTTGCTCTCAAGTTTCATATTTGAAGCCTAGTTCAGGTATGTTTTTTCTGATAGCTAATATTGTTGAATTTTAGCTGAATGATTCTAGCATATAGATGGGGGACAATGGCCCTTTAAAGATATGTACTATAATTCCTAATTCTAGAATAGAGTTTATTGAGTTGAAGCTTCCTTCCAATATAGCCCAGGAATGGACAGAAAATCTATCTGTGCCTTTAAGACAGGTTCTTGTGCTTGCAAATTTCCCAAATGTGTAGGGTGTGCGTGATAAAGAGGTCTTTGTTTTCTTACTTGAGGGGTGGACCCTTTGGGAGGGATGGCCTTCTGTAGCAGGTGGAAAAAAGGGGGGGGAGAGAGATGCTTGGATACCAGACTGCTTGCTTCAACTTTCATTATCCTCCCTTCAGCTACTGCCCATGTTCTGCATAAATTGTAATTGACAAAAGTAATTAAGGATCAGATAGTTGCTCGTAAGAATTACTAGGAATCACTATTGTCTGAGGCATGTTACTCTTCTGATAAGGCAAAGTAGTCCTTGGCAGAGTGGACTAACACGGGTTACACGTTAGGAGTGTAAGAAATGAGATAATCATTAGAAGTTCATCAGACAAGTTCAGAAAAGTATGACAACCTTTTAGACTTGTTTAACATGAAGAAATGTTTTTCATAAGCTATGCTATATGTATGCTAGATGTTATATATTAGAAGGATAGCCTCCATCCCCAGCATTAATAATGTGACTTCCTATAACAATGAGATAGCAGTGGAGATTCATTAGTTCAATAAGCTAAGAAAGTTGGTTTAATTTACATTTATTAAAAATAAGTTTACAAATGAAATATAATTTGAGTAATATCTAATTGATGAAAAGAGTGCTTTTGCTTCCTATATCCATGCAGCCCCTTCCTCTATGCACAAATAAAATCTACAATGGAGTATTCTCCAATTTTAAAAATACATTAGGCAACATCCAATTGTGCTTTGCTTTCCATCACAACTACATACAACCAAACCTATTCTCTGACTGAAGAAGAGCAATTTCAAAGGCAAATTTAAAGAGATAGAAAATCCAAAAGCCTATAGCTCTGTCAGAACATGCCAATGGGTTAAAGTGTACTTAAACTTTGTGTTATGTATGTAGGTTTGAATGTCATTGGTTTAGTTTGAATTGTTCTTGTAAAATGTCAAATAGGATTGGTTTAAAAGTGGGAAAACCCTGCACTCTGATTGGCTGGCAACTATGGCTGCTGGCTATAAGTAGCAGCCATAGCCCAGCCAAGTCGGGTCCATTCGAGCTGTAATCACTAATAAACTCTTCACTGAAGCTCTTCGGCTGACTCTTCATGCAAACTTAACACTGGCGACGAGGATTGGATTCCCTGAAGAGAAGGCGACGGGAAGACAAGCAGAAGAGTGAGATGGCTGCTGAACACCCCCAGCCCGTTCGATCCGGCAGCAGAAGACTGGGAATCAGATGTGGATCGCTTCCAAATGTATTTGGAAGAAACGACACATCTCCGAGAAGCGGAAGAGGCGGTCTTCCTCACGCATTGTCCGGCAGTCTTCAAGATGGCGAAGGCATTGGCGGGAGCTGCAGACGTGAAGGTAATGGAATGGCCTGATTTAGAAAAGCTTTTAAGCTTTTGACTATCCTGTCATCAAGAATGCTGAGGTGGACTGAATTTCTTGCTGCTTATTCATACAAACCTATCCACAAGCCTGGCAAGGACGTTGGACATGCTGATGCACTGAGTCGTTGCCCACTTCTTTGCCACAAGGAGGACTTTGAACCTGAAACACACACATTTTTCCTAGAAACTGTTGCCAAGCTTCCAGTGCATGCTGCTGAAATTGCCAGAGAGACTGCCAAAGACACTTTATAGGCTGGATTAAGAAAGGTTGGCCTCTTCAAGATCTACCTCACCTGGCTCAACCTTTTAAGTCCAGGCAAACTGAATCATCTGTATTAAGAGGATGTATTTTGTGGGGTAACAGGGTGGTTATTCCTGCAAAACTGCAAAGAGAGGTTTTGGAAATGTTACATGAGGGTCATCCTGGTATTGTAAGGATGAAGGGATTGGCCAAGAGTTATGTATGGTGGCCAGGTATTGACAAAATGGTTGAAAACTGGGTTGCATCTTGTCCCAACTGTCAGGTTGTCAGGCCTGCCCCACCTCTCACCCCCAAACAGGAATGGGAATGTCCTAGGGGCCCATGGTCTAGGATTCACATTGATTTCGAGGCCCTACCAGATGGCACACCTTTCTTATTATAGTAGATGCATATTCCAAATGGCTAGAGGTAATCCCTATGGCATCCACCACAACTGATGCTGTCATCAAGCAGCTCAAAAACTTTTGTAACCCACGGGTTACCTGATGTCCTTGTCTCTGATAATGGCCCTCAATTTACATCCAACCTTTTTGAATCCTATTTAGCACAACAGGGTATCAGACATGCCCTTACTGCCCCTGGGCACCCTTTGGCTAACGGGCTGAATGCATGGTGCGTTTTACCAAGGAGAAGCTTCAGCAACTGGGTCCTGGGGACATCACTGAGAAAGTTGAAAAACTTCTTAGTGTTCAGCACATCACTCCTAACCCATCTAATAACTTATCCCCAGCAGAGTTGTTGATGGGTAGGAAACTTAGGTCTTCCCTTGACTGCCTTCATCCCACTTACGCACCCAATGCACCACTAGATTCCACTTCCAAAGTTCGCACATTCAGTGTGGGTGATTCTGTTTATGCTAAGAACCTTATGGGTGAACCTTTGTGGATTCCTGCTGAGATAACTCAAATCACAGGCCCTCGTTCTACAGGGTGCAAACAGAGGATGGACTCCTCTGGAGCAGGCACATTGATCAACTTAGATCCAGGTTCTCTCAGGAACATCGCACTTGTTCCTCTCTAGTTCCCTCACCTGATGTCAATTCTAGGGGAAGGGGAGGAACAGGAGGATAATCAGCAAGCAAGAATCCACCCCATGTGTAACGAGCCATTACGACAGGAACCATTCCAAAACCTGTCACAATGCCAAAATCCATCCTTAGAAGTGGAAGATTGTACATCACTACCTGACTTGGGTGCTGACATTGGGCTGGAGATGGGTTGGGAGGAGAGACCAGATTCTAACAATCAAACAGGGTCTTCTTTCACAGGAAGTCCCAATGGGGAAATGTCAGCAGACACATTTCCTCTCTCACTGGGTGAGAATGTTAAAACTTCTGAACCACGAAGGTCTCAACGTACACGTAAGAGCCCCACCTATTTAAAAGAATACATTAGATAGGTTGGGGTTTGGTATGGACTGAACCTAGTGGGGAGGGGTTTTATGTATGTAGGTTTGTTCCAATATCTCAGTGGTTACCACAAAGAAGGAGGAGTCAAGCTATTCTCCAAAGCACCTGAGGGCAGGACAAGAAGCAATGGGTGGAAACTAATCAAGGAGAGAAGCAACCTGGAATTAAGGAGAAACTTCCTGATTGAACAATTAACCAGTGGAACAACTTGTCTCCAGAAGTTGTAAATTCTCCAACCCTGGAAGTTTTAAAGAAGAGATTGGATAACAATTTGTCTGAAATGGTACAGAGTTTCCTGCCTGAGCAGGGGGTTGGACTGGAAGACCTCCAAGGTCCCTTCCAACTCTGCTATTTTATTCTATTCTAAGTTGCAAGCTAAAACAGGAAGTCTAGGAAAAAATTAAATATTCTTAAGTAATGATGTACTTACATATTTATAAGTAAGCAGTGGGATTTCCTAATGTGCTCATGGAAACCAGTGTTATTTAACAACTGGGTTAAAGAAAGTGCAAAATGATATTCAAAGTGCACATCTGATTTTGCACACACTATGGTTAACTTATAAAATCACGGGGTGGGGGGGAAATACCCCGATAGAAATATTCGCTCAATGTGGCTGCAATTATGACAAAACCAAAACTGGGGTTGGAATTGTAAGAAAAAAAGACTGAAAATTAAAACTTCATGTAGCATAACTGAAAAGCAAAGGCAGGAACCTTATATCATCCACAGCTGTTATGCATGCATAAGAATATCAGATATCAATTCAGCCTCAGAATCCAATCCCCTGTAATTATTTTCTGAAATATACCACACAAATTGCAGCATGCTTTTTCACAGAGAAGAATACACCAGACTGTGGACTGAAGCTAGCGTTGTATTGATCACCATTCCACTATTTATTAGGCTCTTGCAACTGAGTCAAAAAAGATTTGTAGCTCTTAATAGTCCAGGACAGAATATGGAATGACACACATAGTCCCTTTTACAAGCTATATAACAATGTGATCTGCCGGGCAGGCACGCAGCTGTGTATGTGTTTCTCTCTTTCTAAATCCCCATCCTTTTCCTACCTTGCTCTGCCCCACGGTTGCATCTTTCAAGACTGCCCACCACAGGAAGGCAGTTACTGTGGTTTCTGTGGTGCCTCCTGTCTCCTTCTGCCATATGGACCCCTCAAAACCCTCAAGGGTTAGACCTATTTCTGGATATTCCCTGAAGGGCCTCAGAACTAAAGAAAGGAATTTACCATGCGGTCCAGAAACCAAAGGGAAGGAGGAAGGGAACCAGACTCCTCAGCCACCTTGGAGGAGCCTAAAGGGGAAAATGCACAGCAGGAATCATCTGACAACAATAATTTCCAGACGGGGGGAAGGGATGGGCATTTGGAAGGGTATTGCCATTCAAGTGTAGTTGCCCTCCTTTTCCCTCAATGGTTCCACCCATTGCTGCTGCCTGGTAGACAATCGGTCTTCTGGAATGGGCATCCAGGCCACCTTCCCTTCAAGGTCAGGTTGATGATTCAGTGGGGAATGAGAAAGATGGTCAGCTTGCTCTGAGGCAGTTTTAGTCATGAAAGTTACACTATTGTTTCACTGGGAGAAACCAAATTCGGCTTGTATCTGAGGTACAAGAAACATTGCCAAGCCAAAACAGTCCCTGGAAGAGGCCCCGTTGAACCCTCTCTCCCCCTCCAGGCCACTCCCCTGGGCCTGTGGGATATTATGAAACTAGCGAAGGAAGAGGGGAGGGGAGGCAGCTGGCAAGGCCAGGAAGGAGCGTTGTGTTGAGTTATCAGCTCCTCACAATGCATCCGCCTTCCTAACTTCCTGTACAACAAGCTGACAGGCTTGGGTGGCAGTTATTCCTAACCCAGGCGCTTCCCGCCACTCCAACAGTCAGGTCCCCAGAGACTCATCTGAAGCGCCTCATAACACCATCCTGCAGAGTTCAGGGGAGGGACCCCTGCCCTCCAGCACCATATGCTATGAGGCAGAAACGTGCACATGGGTTTGTGAATGAGTCTGCGGCATCTTATTCCTTCCTCTTCATATCTACCAGGGAGTGTTTTCATAAATCCAGATTACTGTACTTTTGAGTTGATGTAAAGAAGGATAGACTGCAAAACCTGGCATTCGCTTTCAAGGGGTACTATCTCTAGATACTACGAAGAATTCTTGGATCTTATAAAACTGCCCTTTAAGTAAGGGGAAAAAAGTGGTCATGGTCGTTTGCACATCCATGAAAGTTTCTGTGGAATGAAAAGTGCAGGATAGGATTAACAAATGTGCTGCAAAAAATCTGATACCCAGCAGTTGGCAGCAAAATGTGGGAAGCTTTTGCTGCTATCTGTTATGTATGCAGGTTTGAATGTCATTCATTTAGTTTGAACTGTTTTTGTAAAATGTCAGAAATGATTGGTTTAAAAAGTTCAGGAAAATCCTGCACTCTGATTGGTGGCAACCTGCGGCTGCTGGCTATAAGTAGCAGCCGCAGCCCAGCCAAGTCGGGTCTGTTATGAGCTATAGTCACTAATAAACTCTTCACTGAAGCACTCCGTCTGACTCTTCATGCAAACTTAACACTGGCGATGAAGGTGGGATCCTTCCTGAAGAGAAGATGACGCAAAACAAGCTGAGAGAGATGGCTGCTGAACACCCCCAGCCCCATTCGATCCGACGCAGAAGACTGGGACTCGATGGATCGCTTCCAAATGTATTTGGAGGGAAACGATTCGCCGACATTTCGAGAAGCGGAAGAGGGCGGTCTTTTCCACGCACTGCGGTCCGCAGTTTTCAAGATGGCGAAGGCATTGGAGCTGCAGACGTGAAGGTAATGGAATGGCCTGATTTAGAAAAGCTTTTAAGAGCCCATTACGCCCACAAGTATCGTGCCTCATTAAGAGACACGAGTTTTACCATCGGATCAAGGGGAAAGCGAAAACGTTAACGACTTCGTGGCAAGTTTAAGAGACATTGGGGGTGCATGCAGTTTAACAACTTGGAAGAGGCCATGCGATCGATTTGTTCTAGGCCTCAAAGACAAGGTGCTTCAGAGCAAATTATTATTAAAACCTAAGATCACGCTGAAGGAAGCCATAGAAGAGGCCTCCTCAGCAGAAGCCACCAAGTCCTCAGCAGCAGCCATGAAGAAAATTAACAAGGCCTCAAGCCATTCTGATGTGGAAAAGTCCACAACAACTCATTGTGAGCAAATAGATTCTGAGTCAGACTGTAGTGAGGTGGAGGAAGGAATTTATAGACTCAGAATGGAGAGGAAAAAGAAAGACCTGGGAAGAAAGAGGCAAGATTTTTACTGCAGAGGTTGTGGGGAAGCCACCCTGCACTGAATGCAAGTTTCTTGATACCATCTGCCTCCGTGAAAAAAGAGGTCACCTAGCAAGAGTCTGCAAATCATCCAGAACTCCACCACACAGAAGAAAGTTTCCTGACAAAGAATTCAAGCCTAACAACTTCAGTGAGAAAATGGGGCGCAACACAGAAGCAAATGGGAAGAATGAAACTCATCAAACATTGGTCATTCTTCACCCTTAAGAAGCAGAAAAGTACATGTGAAGGTACTAATTGAAGGAAGGCCTTGCCAAATGGAAGTGGACTCAGGCTCCTATTTATCTATGGTGTCATGGGACACTATTCACAGACTACTCCCAAACATTCAGAAGAAGCATTTCCAGAAGCAAGCACTGACTCTTAAAGACTACCAAGGGAACAAGATTCCAGTAGTTGGAACAAGAGAATTCAACGTGAAGTTCAAAGGCCACACCAAACGCTTGCCCCTGACCATCGTGGACAAGGATCGCCCAAGCTTGCTGGGACTTGAGTGGTTCAATCCACTAGGCATCGAGGTGACTGGCATCAATCACGTGAGCAACACTGAATGGGAGGAGGCCTTGAAGTCTGAGTTTCCAGAGGTCTTCAGCGACGGATTGGGCAAGTATATGGGGACCCCTATCACTTTCAACCTAGATCCCAAGGTGCCCCAATTCTTTAAAGCCCAGAAGGGTCCCATTTGCCTTAAAGGAAAAATTGATGCACAATTAGATAAACTAATAGCTCAAGGAGTTTTAGAGCCCACTGACCACTCCAGATGGGAGACACCCATAGTCACACCAGTCAAGACTGATGGGTCAGTAAGAATCTGTGGAGACTATAAGGGGACATTGAACCATGCGCTTCAACAGAGCGCATATCCAGTTCCAGTGGTGCATCATTTATTACATTCACTTGGCAGGGGTACAGTCTTTGCCAAATTGGATCTGGCCCAGGCATATCAACAACTAACAGTTGATGATGCCACTGCAGAGGCCCAAACCATTGTGACTCATAGAGGTGCCTTCAAATGTAAAAGGTTACAGTTTGGAGTAAGCTGGCACCAGGCATCTTCCAAAGCCTTATGGAAAGGATGCTCCAAGGACTGCCAGGGGTAGTGCCTTACTTTGATGATGTGTTAATCTCTGCTGAAAATGACACTCATTACAAGAGAGACTCAGAGAAGTCCTTACCAGATTCAAGAAAGCGGGTTAAAAGTCAAGGAAGAAAATGCACTCTTAGAACTGACAAGGTTGAGTTCTTGGGCTATATGATTGACAAGCATGGCATCCACCCTACAGATGCCAAGGTTCAAGCAATCAAAGAAGCCCCTAGACCAAAATGCAAAACAGATTTGCAAGCCTTCCTTGGACTTATTAACTTTTATCACATGTTCCTACCTCAGAAGGCAACCATTGCAGAACCATTACACAGATTACTGGACAAAAAATCTGTTTGGGTCTGGGGCAGGAAGGAACAATCAGCATTTAACAATATTAAAAGACTAATCACGCCTGATGCTGTACTGATACAGTTCTCTGAGAATTTGCCTGTTGTACTGACTTGTGATGCATCCCCTTGGAGGGGGTTGAGCCACAGGCTTCCCAGGGAGGGAAGCCCCTATTGCATTTTACTCTCGACTTTGACCAAAGCAGAGAGGAATTACAGCCAATTGGACAAGGAAGCATTGGCAATTGTTGCAGCTGTCAAGAAATTCCATGAGTATCTATATGGGAGAACATTTACCATTGTCACAGATCACAAACCTTTGTTAGGCATTGTGGCAGGAGACAAACCTACACCCACTATCCTGTCACCAAGAATGCTGAGGTGGACTGAATTTCTTGCTGCTTATTCATACAAGCTCATCCACAAGCCTGGCAAAGACATTGGCCATGCTGATGCCTTGAGTCGCTGCCCACTTCCCTTCACACTGAGGACTTTGAACCTGAGGCACACCTTTTCCTAGAAACTGTTGCCAAGCTTCCAGTACATGCTGCTGAAATTGCCAGAGAGACTGCCAAAGACACTTTATTGGCTCCTGTTATAGGCTGGATTAAGAAAGGTTGGCCTTTTCAAGATCTACCTCACCTTGCCCAACCTTTTAAATCCAGGCAAACTGAATTATCTGTATTAAGAGGATGTATTTTGTGGGGTAACAGGGTGGTTATTCCTGCAAAACTGCAAAAGAGGTTTTGGAAATGTTACATGAGGGTCATCCAGGTATTGTAAGGATGAAGGGATTGGCCAGGAGTTATGTATGGTGGCCAGGTATTGACAAAATGTTGCATCATTGTCCCATAGGGGAGTGGTGTTCCCCTCTGTGGATAGGGCGAGGAACCTGGGGTCCTCCTGGGATTCACGGCTCTGGTTGGAGGAAACCAGGTGGGAGCTGCCACCAGGGCTTTTGCCCAGGTCCCAAGCATTGTCACAGTTTTCGTGTCATTGCTTGGAACATGCCCCGGCGGCATGTCACCATGCTCCCACAAAGGCCTCACCACTACTGCAACCCTCTATTTAGCACCGGTTCTTGACATCCCTGACTGCACCGGGCAAAATGCGGCGGCATCGGGTGGTGATGGGAGTTTCCGTTCTCCATGTTGTCTCCAGGGCTGCCTGCATTGGTTGCTTCTAGGTGAGATTCAAGGTTTTAACTTAACATACTTAAAACGAGTTTTGATTTTGGTTGTTTTAGTGATTTTGCTTGTTTTAATCCCAATTTGGACTTGTTTTATTTGTATTGTTGTATATCTTTTAGTGTTCGCCCTCTGAGTCCTTCGGGAGTAGGGCTGCATACAAGTCTAAATAAATAAATAAATAAATAAATAAATACAAAGTCCTTCATGACATGGGTCCTCATTACTTAAGGGAGCGACTACTGCCAACATCGAATACTAACCACCCTGTGCGAACCCATAGACAGGGGCTCCTTGGGGTCCCGTCGGCCGGGCAGTGCTGGCTGGCGGTCCCCCGACGACGGGCCTATTCTGTCACGGTCCCTGACCTCTGGAATCAACTTCCCTTGGAGCTCCGCCTGGCCCCTGACCTCCGCACCTTCTGTTGCGATTTGAAGACCTAGTTGTTTAATCAACCCGGGCTGTGACCCTGGGGTGGGGTGGTTTTTTAGAGTTTTAATTTTGGGATTTTAGTGTTAATTCGGCTTAATTTGTTTAATCTGGTTTTTACTTAATTTATTGTTGTGTTGTTTTTAATTTGTAAGTCACCCGAGTCCTTCGGAGAGGGTGACATATAAGTTGAATAAATAAATAAATAAATAAAATGGTTGAAAACTGGGTTGCATCTTGTCCCAACTGTCAGGTAGTCAGGCCTGCCCCACCTCTCGCCCCCACACAGGAATGGGAATGTCCTAGGGGCCCATGGTCTAGGATTCACATTGATTTCGCAGGCCCTACCAGAGGGCATACCTTCCTTATTATAGTAGATGCATATTCCAAATGGCTAGAGGTAATCCCTATGGCATCCACCACAACTGATGCTGTCATCAAGCAGCTTAAAAGCTTTTGTAACCCACGGGTTACCTGATGTTCTGTCTCTGACAATGGCCCTCAATTTACATCCAACCTTTTTGAATCCTATCTAGCACAACAGGGTATCAGACATGCCCTGACTGCCCCTGGGCACCCTTCGGCTAACGGCCGGGCTAAACGCATGGTATGTTTTACCAAGGAAAAGCTTCAGCAATTGGGTCCTGGGGACATCACTGAGAAAGTTGAAAAACTTCTTAGTGTTCAGCACATCACTCCTAACCCATCTAATAACTTATCCCCAGCAGAGTTGTTGATGGGTAGGAAACTTAGGTCTCCCCTTGACCGCCTTCATCCCTTACGCACCACGCACCACTAGATTCCACTAGCAAAGTTCACACGTTCAGTGTGGGTGATTCTGTTTATTTATTTATTTATTTATTTATTCGACGTATATGCCGCCCCCTCTCCAAAAAGGACTCGGCGGCTCACAGTAAATACAACGATAAATAAATTAATTAAAAGTATATTAAACAAGTTAAGCCAAATTGAAAATTAAAACCCATAGTTAAAATAGGACCAACCCCAGAGAATCAGCACAGCCCAGATTGTAAAAAGAGCCAAGTCTTCAAATTGTGGCGGAAGGTGCGAAGATCGGGGGCCAGGTGGAGCTCCAGCAGAAGAAGATTCCACAGAGTGGGAGCCGCCACAGAGTAGGCCCTCCCCCGGGTCGCCGCCAACTGACATTGAGTCGCTGACGGCACCACGAGGAGACCCCGTCTGTGAGCTCGTACAGGGCGGTTAGTATTTGATGTTGGGAGGAGCCGTTCTCGTAAATAACCTGGACCCATGCCATGCTGGACTTTGAATGTTAATACCAGAACCTTGAATCTCACCCAGAGGGCAATCGGAAGCCAATGCAGGTCACGCAGGAGGGGTGTAACATGGGAGTATCGGGAAGCTCCCATCACTACCCGCCTCCGATTCTGCACCAGCTGAAGCCTCCGAGTGGTACGCAAGGGCAGTCCTAGGTAGAGAGTGTTACAGTAGTTGAGTTGGGAAATAATGAGCGCCTGAATGACTGTGCGCAGGGCATCTTGGTCCAGGAATGGGTGTAACTGGCGAACCAGCCAGATCTGGGCAAAGGCCCCCCTGGCCACGCCCCCACCTGCTCCTCCAATTTGAGCCGTGAGTCCAGGAGGACCCCCAGGTTCCGTGCCCTGTCCACAGGGAGCAACACCTCCTCCCCCATGACCAAAGATGGAACATCCAAACTGGACCGAGATGTCGGTATGCACAGCCACTCTGTCTTGGGATTGAGTGAAGCATGTTCCTGTCCATCCAGATCCGTACTCCAGACAATGGGACATCACGGAGAGAGCATCACTGATGTGGCCTGGGGTGGAGATGTATGCGTATCATCAGCATACTGATGATAACTCACCCCAAAGCCACGGATGATCTCACCCAGCTCCTTCATATAAATGTTGAACAGGAGGGGCGAGAGGACCGAGCCCTGGGGCACCCCACAAGTGAGATACCTTGGAGTCGACCTCTGCCCCCCTGCCAACACTGTTTGCAAACGTCCCGAGAGGTAGGAGGAGAACCACCGTAAAACAGTGCCTCCCACTCCCAACCCCCCGAGATGCCACAACAGGATACCATGGTCGATGGTATCGAAAGCCGCTGAGAGATCTAACAGGACCAGGACAGAGGAAAAACCCCTGTCCCGAGCCCTAGAGAGATCAATCAGCGCGACCAATGCTGTCTCCATGCTGTACCCGGGTCGGAAGCCCGATTGGTACGGATCCAGGTAGTTCGCTTCCTCCAGAAAAAGTGGCAATTGCTGGGCCACCACACTCTCAACAACCTTCGCTAAAAAGCGAAGGTTGGAGACTGGACGAAAGTTGTTCAACGCGGCTGGGTCAAGGGCAGGCTTCTTCAGAAGGGGCCTCACCACCGCCTCTTTCAAAGCGGCAGGAACAGCCCTCCTTAACAAAGCGTTGACCACTGCCCGGAGCCAGCCGCACGTGACCTCCCTGGAGGCATAAACTAACCAGGAAGGGCGGGTCCAATAAACATGTGGTGGAGCTCAGCCACCGCATAATCCTGTCCACTTCATCCTCAGAAACAGGATTGAACTCAGTCCAGATAACATTGGCCAAACCACTCGCATCCCCATCCTCAGGCCACTGCAAGTCCGAGCGCAACCCTTCCCGGATCTGAGCGATTTTATCCTGCAGATACTGGCCAAATTCCTCAGCTCTGCCCCATAAGGGTCCGCCACCCCCCCCAGCTGGAGGAGGGAGCGAGTGACCCCAAACAGGGTGGCCAGGCGGTTATCTGCAGATGCTATGAGGGTGGAGAAATAAGATCTTCTCGCCGCCCTCACTGCCACCAGGTAAGTCCTAATATGGGCTCTTAGCTGGGCTCGGTCAGATCCAGAACAGGTCGCCCTCCACCTGCTCTCTAGTCCCCTCCTGTGACGCTTCATCTCCCGGAGCCCCTCGGTATACCAGGGGGCTGACCGGGATCTCGCCGAGTAGGGGACGCATGGGGACAACCCTGTCGAGAGCCCCCACAGCTGACTGTTGCCAGGTAGCCACAAGGACCTCGGCAGGGCTGTGGGTAAGGGATGCAGGAAAACCCCCCAGCTCTGCCTGGAACCTCTCAGGGTCCATCAGGCGCCTGGGGCGGAACCATCTAAGTGGCTCCTCATCCCAGCGTGTGGGGAGCTTGATGGAAGACCAGCCGCAGGAGATAGTGGTCTGACCATGAAACGGGGTGGGTAACTATGTCACCACCACCCAGACCACTCCGCCACTGCTCCGAGACAAAAACCAGGTCGAGCATGTTACCCCCCTCATGAGTCGGGCCATCAATTATCTGGGTCAGGCCCATGGCCTCCATGGAGGTCATGAACTCCTGGGCCAAACCCGACACCAGTCCCAAGGAAGGCAGGTTGAAGTCACCCAGAACTATAAGCTCTGGAAACTCCACCGCCACCCCCAAGACGGCATCAAGAAGCCCAGGCAGGGCAGCTGAGACATAGCTGGGGGACAGGTATGTAAGCAGCACGCCCATCCGACCTGCAGGCCCACACCTCAGGAGGAGGGATTCACACCCGCCTATCTCTGGGGCAGGGACCTCTCTTGGAAACAGGGTCCCCCGAATGACAATAGCCACCACCCCCCTTCCCTGGGGTCGTGACTGGTGCAGCACCCGAAAACCTTGGGGGCAGATGTCAACCAGAGGGACTCCACCCTCCGGCCCCAACCAGGTCTCGGTGATACAAGCCAGGTCCGCGGCCTCCTCCTCAATTACATCACGGAGGAGTGGTGCCTTATTAACCACGGACCTGGCATTAAAGTACATCAGTCTGAGCCCAGGGGTCCTGGATCCCAAAACCCCCAGGGGATGAGAAGAGGCTAAGGGGTCGGAGCGCGCCACAGCTTGGACATAGCGGGGGTGCGCTCCCCTAACATGATATGGCCCCTCGTCGGCTCCTACCCATTCCAACCACCCTGGGGATCATGGCCCCCACTATTCCGCCCAGAGTCCCACAGGCCCCCTCATGCACCCCCAACCACGGCCCTGTTTCAGGCTGCACTGAACTCCTGTAATAAGACCCCCACCCCTCCCACCCTTCCCTAACCCCCTAAGAAACTGAAATAAAAATTTTAACAGAGAAGCCCTGGGTCCTTTTTCCTTATCCCTCCCTGAGCCCCGGCCCCTATCCTTTCCTGCGTCATGCCATCTCTCCGGATTCCAGAATCCGTCCTCGAGATAGGCTGATGGGGACATCACTGAGCAGTGTCCACATCCCTCTAATACAGGTAGTCCTCAACTTAACGACCAAAATTGAGCCCAAAATTTCTATTATTAAGTGAAAAGTTGTTACGTGAATCGTGCCTCATGTTACGCGCTCTCTTATCACAGTTATTAAGTGAATCACTTGACTGCAGTGGTTAAGTTAGTAACACAATTGTTAAGTGAATCTGGCTTCCCCATTGACTTTGCTTGTCAAAAGGTTGCAAAAGGAGTCATATGATCCTGGGACACTGCAACCGTCATAAAAATGAGTCAGATCTGAATTTTGATCACATGACCATGGGGATGCTGCAATGGTCATAAATCTGAAAAACGGTCATATGTCACTTTCTAAAGTGCCATTGTAACTTCGAATGCTCGCTAAATGAACGATTGTAAGTCGAGGACTATATGTACTGTGTTTTGTTGGTGGGGAAAGAGAAGAAAGTTCTTTAATAAAATTCCTTGCATATGATGCTCTCCAGGCCTCATAAACAGCAACCCCAATTAGCCCTAGTGGTAAGATAGAACAAAGGATGCTTTCAAACAGATGGCTTCTAGCCCTGCCAATCAAAAGACTTATTGTAGCTATGCCATCTTTCTTAATGGGTTTTCTGCATAAAGAAAAACCACAGAAGAGGTGAGACCGTATAGGTGGCTACAAAGGGAAGGCAATGAAGTCTGGACCCTCACAGGACACTGTATTTAGAGCGGGTCAACTTCACAGGCAAGGCCACATCTGAAACTGCCATAAGCCTGTGGTCTCATGTGCACAATCCTTTGGTGCCTGTGACCATCTGTGGAGGGCTGAGTTAAGGAGACCATCGCACCTGTCTGCGAAGTTCCCTCAGCCGACAGACACGAGCACCAAGGACCCCTTATCTTCATGAGGAAGGGCAAATAAAGTCAAGACTGTTGTTGCCACCACACAATCAAAGCCCTGCTCCTTTTTATGTGGATTGGGTGTGGTGAGGGAAGTACTCCCAAGTCCCTCATGTGCTGAAATTTGAACAGTTCCTTACTGCAGATCTGAGCAAAACATTTAACACGTGGCCCTTGGAGGCCTTGCATATGGCCTGCCTTAAGGCCTCTAAGCCTTTCCCTTTTCCATGCTGGTGCTGGTTCCCTCATCATCATCACTGCCACAATTCTTTTTTGGGGAAAAAAAAATCAATGACCTGGTGGTGGCTTTTGAACGATTGTCGAGCATGCAGCTTAAATGTTTAAAATGTTCACCTCTATCCCTCTGCTTAGCAAGGGGAGGCACAAAGACCTCTAAGAAACTAGCTCCATGCTGAACTGGGAAAGCAGGATATGTGTAAATGGGTGTATGTACACATATATGACACAGGGCGTTTCCCATCCCTTCCTTAACAGCTGAATAGTGAAATGATCTCTCCCTACCACAGGATACCACAGTATTCCGGGAAAGCAGCAAGTAAGTTTATTTTAGCATGGAAACAGTTTTGTGACAACTTAAAAAGTCTTAATATATTTGTTATGACATAACAAACATTGAGAAATGAAAATCTGTCCTCTCTCCCTTTAAGGAAGAGAACAACCATATTATCAGATAGAGTGCTCCTCCTAGTGTCATGGTGTTTCCACTTTTAATTCATAAGTGAAATAACAACCGACTATCCAAATTTTAGAAGTTTAGAGCTTTAAAATGTCTGTGTGTACATTTTATTTTGTCTTGATTCTTGTGATGCAGTACAACATTCTGCTATGGGGGTCTGCCCTAAATAGAATATAAAAATCAGGATTACCACCAGATGGTAGCAAACAAACTTTTCCCCATCTCTGCTGCCCCCTAGTGATGTTTGAAACTTTGGCAGATAAAAAATGACTGCAAGGAGATTAAATCAAAACTTTAAAAAATAACTTCACACAAAAAATAGTTGTGACTATAAAGTATAGGGATTTGAATATGCAATCATTTGGCATACTTGTCCATGCCTTGTTTTAAAATGTATTTTACTGCTTTTAATAGAAAAGGAAAAGCAACAAAACAGTACATATATGTTTCTAAGCAACAAAACAGTACATATATATTTGTTTCTAATACACTTATATAACTACCGTTCTTTTTAAATTTCTTGAATTTTGTATAAATGAGTTCTAGATCTCCTTATACTTGTCCACACAAAGTCTACATCTATAGGCTATCTGCTTCTAAGTGTTAAATGCAATCAGGTCTTCAATTAATTGAGTAAATGGGGCCATAATTTATCTTTGCAATGCTACAATATCAGTCTTTATAGTTTTATATATATATATGTATATGTATATATGTACACACACATACATACACATATTATCTACACTATATATAGGATGCACTACATATAGTATGTAGTATATGTGTGTGTGTGTATATGTATACATGCATACATACATACTATATAGATATATAATATAGATATATACCATATATCTGTTTCTCTCTCTCTCTCTCTCTCTCCATCCATCCATCCATCCATCCATCCATCCATCCATCCATCCATCCATCCACCCACCCACCCACCCACCTACCTATCTAGAGTAAAGGCAAGGAGAACCCATTTATGTTGTCGTGCTCTCAAATTCCATGTGGTAGGCATACAATTCAACAGAATATCAATACTTGCCCAAGGGGGTGATGGTGGGTGCATATACATGTCCTTTCCCTTCAAAGTAGCATAGAACTAGGGGAAGGAGAATACCTGCTTATGTCCAGCTAATTGCTAATTTACCTTCTTGAGAAAGTGTAGTTTAAGAAACAGCCTGCTCTGGAAGACTTATTCAACAGTATGGTAATTGAACTCAAACATTCTTTGGGGTCTTGTTTTATCCACCATGCTTTTTAATGTGCTGAAAAGGTTTGGTTAGAGCTTTTGACTGGTAATAAAACTGATCTGATGACATCAACAGACTTTCTCTGTTTCTTACTTTGTTTTCCACTGAAATTCAAAAAGTTGATCCGTTTCTACAGTAAATCAATGTGGAATGATGTTAATCCATAAAACAAGGGCAAGTTGACTAAAATGTAAACCAAATGATAATGACTTCTTGTTCAGTGGAAGAACAGATAAGGGAACTATGACAGAAACCATGATTCATATTCTTTGTGTTGTTCTTTCAAATATAGACAATGCCAAAGTTCTTTGTTTCCAGTAAGCAATCTTTAATTAAAAAACAACTGGTCATTTTAAAACTGATTCCATTGTACTCATAGATTCCTGATTCATAGATTTGACAAAATATCATAAAACCTTGGAATTTTGCTGTAAGCCATAATCATCACAATTATGACAAATCACAGCTTGAACTATCTTGTTTTGCATGTAATGAGTCTATCTCATACATTAGTTTCACCTTTTAAGTTGCATTACTGAAATAAATGAACTTTTGCATGATATTCTAATTTTTTGAGTTTTACCTGTAGCTCCCAATAAGTTGGCTAGCAAATATTCCCTTTATGAGGAATCTTAATTTGCACAGAGTAGTGTGCAGATGCTTGAGCTTTGGCTGTTCTTATGGCATACTCACCCCAAAATATGCTAAAACTAATTGATACCATTTTTATTAACAGGGAACACTGCATGCATCATGATCCATCTAAGATTGGTATCTAGACTACACCTTATTTTACTAAAAGGCATTATACAAAAACCTTGATTGACCAAAGCCATAATAGGTGGTGGAAATCAATATATATGGACCAATCTGCTATTCGCATTGGAATATGAAAAACTGGAATTTAGAAAAACAATATGCAACAAAGAGCTCAATTTAATGAATGAAATGGAAAAAATGTAAGTTGTATGTGAGTAAGAATGTAATACCTCTGAATAATCTGTTCTTGTAGAGTGGAATTGATAAATTCATAAATTCTATATTCATAGGATTCATAAAAGGTACTAAAGATGTACAGCAGTTTTAATGGTTTCATTTATGAAGGAAAACGTCTAAAATATGTGCCTGTATTTATGGATTGATATCATCTGTGGGTAAGTATGAATCTATAGGTGACATGCTATTTTCCAATAGATGGTGATAAACAGTTGAACAAGACTGGTCTGCAAAGTGATTGGTGTTGGTGTAAACGATTTTAGCTATGTTTTCTTATCCAATGCCTTTAACTTTTTTGGGTAATTTTTACACCTTCTCCTTGTGCTACATAAAGCTCCTTACTGAAAAAATAGTAGCATTATAGGAATCTACATACAGTGAAAATTAGATTTTTATGGACTAATTGAGTGCATTTGTTGAAGCTAAACCTCTGGTAATGAATTTGCACAATGTACATTTTATGCAAATTGCATACTTTATGTATAAATTACCTGTACTTTATGTAATATAAACACAACTTACATAAAATATATGAAGGTTACTTGGACTGATTCATCAAAGCAATCTGAATCCCATTTTTGTTGGTTGCTTCTGAAATGGGTTGCGTAAAACAGATTTTACAGATTATGAATATGTGCATAGAGTACTTAAGGGGAATAGATAATATTGTGTAAATACAAATGCATAATATTGTACAGTACAGAATACAGAGTACTGCACATATTATGAAATGTGTGTATATCTTATCTTTTGGGAAACAAAACAGTTTCCTTTACAATATGTCTATGCCATATACAAATCCTTTGAAAGACTCAGATTTTGGTAGCAGTAGTAATGCAAAAGCATGTTTCTTCTCCAGTTCCACAAGATAGCAAAGGCAGGCTTATCTTAAAAAGATCATTTCAGATTTACAGTAAGTTTGTTACTTCTGTAGAGTTCATAGAAGAGGGAGGGAAAGAAAAGTGTGGGCAGAGTAAAAGAAAGAATTCTGTTGTTTTTAATACTTTCCTATCCACCACAGAATCTGAACTGGTCCTGACTGGAATGGAAACAAGGGCAGCATATCACTCAGAGAAGCTGCTCTTAAAGAGGGAAAAACCTCCAGCCCTACAATCCCAATCTGCATATATTAAATAGACAGTGCTTTTTTATTGGGTTTTATAGATGCTGAACTAGAAAAAAACGTGGGAAAATAATATTATATATGGTAACTGCAGCAAGATTATTGTATCAATAGAGGGGAATATTTGTAGCTCAGGGTTGAAATAGGGGCTCCTTGGTGCTGAGTTTGATTGTTTTCTTGAAGACATTTCATTACGCAAACTGGGTAACATCATCAGTGCTGGTAAAGAGTGAAGTTTGCTCTCAATTTATATTATAATGGTTTGCCCTGTCAATGTTGGTGGCAGTAACCTTGGTGGTTCTTTTGTCTTTAATTTCAATCAAGGAACTGCCAAACAAGCTAACAGTAAAAAGCCAACCGAAGAACCACCAAGATCTCACTCTACTAGCCCTGATGATGTTACCAAGCTATTGTATACACAAAGATGAATGGGAAAAATAATGAAATACCCATAGTAAAAGACTGGATTATAAAATTGGCGGAACTTGTGAAAAGAGTGAAGCTGACTAGTCTGGTCAGGGAGCTGGAAAAGAACATTAAAAAAACCCCCTCAAAGCCTTATATGGACTCGGCAAAAGATTTATGTAACAAGGGATTAAAAAGGGTTAAAGAAAGAGGGAAATACAAGAGCAATTACTCAATAGAAAGATGGCCAAAGTCAAAATACGTTTTGGGGTTTTTTAAAACTTTTTTTAATTTCCTATCTTATTATTTATTTATACCTTTATTGAATTATAAGATTCTAATTATTTTTAATAAAATAATTTTGCTTGCATGTAAGCAAAAAAAATGCAGCACTTAACTACATTTCTGTTTGATAAGAGTGCTGCAAAGATCCCAATCCAGATCATGCAATGGTTATGATTACAAATAGTTGTCTAAGCGAGGGGACTGAGGATGTCAAAGGGGGGCATTCTCAGTGTATCTTGTCTCAGTGCCTTGACCTACAGCTTATGTTTTGTCTCTCTGCATCCCGATGGGGCGTTCTTTGCATAACTGATCAAATGGCATGATGTAGCCTTCTTTTCTTGGTAAAGAAAATGGCAGAAGAAATGGTGGGAAAGATAAGTCGGATAACAATGGAACCTAATTATCTGGATCTCCTATAAAACAATGCATAAGAAGCTGTTGTGAGATTGCTACTATTACTTTTTCAACACTAGTTGAACACAAAGTTATTTTTCAATACCATTTCCTCAGCCAGGTGTTTCTTGCAGCCAGCGGGAAAGCAGGAAAAAAAGCCTTGATCTGAAGTACATAGTCAAACCAAATTATTTTGTATCTGTGGCAAAAAAAATCCAGCAAACACTCTTAATAGTAATAAACAATAATTGCTATTATTTTAATATTCAGTCTTAAATACTGTTTTATGACATGCAAAATAAGTTGCCTAGAACAAGAATCTCACTTTGCTTGTGAAGTGAGACTTTTTTTACTAACCCAGTTTTGGTTTGCATCAGCTGCCAATGAGACACCACTGTTCTTCCCTATATGGTACCCTCTTCACATACATTCTGAAAATACGCTCAAATAGCCCCAGAACACTCTCTGTCTTCTAATAGCTACCTAAAGCTAGATTTCCTTGTTAACATTTTGCTGATAACTGGATTTTCAATTAGGACTATGTATTTTAAGCCTTGCTGGATCAATATTTCAGTGAGATGTTATGTCAAACACTTGGTTTTTCCCTTCTGTAGAAAGCACGGGAAATACCGCCAACAAAATAATAGTTGTTTCAAGTAGGACAAACACTTTTTAAAATATATATATTGTGTAATTCAATTCTCTGAACTTCTTGCATTTTGCAATCCAGAATATACAATTGGTAAAAACACAAACTATTTTCATTTGCCCACCAACTCCTCCCTTTCTTTCAACATCCCTATTCAGTAGAAAAAATGCCAATTTCTCAAGTACCTTAAGCAATGAAACACAAATTTATAGCTCATGTTGTGGTATGGTCTATTAAATGAGCCACAATGGGTCAGACTCATATAGCACTCTAAATTATAATCCATGGTTGAATGTTCATGCTACACTTCTACTACCAATAACTGCAAGATGGCCGCAAAGAGTTATTGTTGTTTCCATCTACTGTTGGAGCTCAGCCCAGATCTCATAGCTGTAATTCCATCACATTTTGTTTCCTCAATAGGCTTTGTGCATTCTTGTATCTTCTCAATTTTAATGCAATTAGCTATTTTGAATCCATACCAACTGTAACATAAAAAGATGAGAATTAATGCAATAGGTATCTTCAAAGGCTCTTGCTTTATTTCATATTTATTGTATCTATTTCTCTAGATATGATTTAGAATGTGTCTAATTATGTATTTAATTATATGCAACCTCACTTCTCTCATGATTTATGATCAGCACTTTTGGAAGAGTCTTTTGCAGTAGAGTTCTTGGGAAAAAAATATACTAAGCTTTTAAGACAGGAAAAAAGTAAAATGGAGAGTTTACCATCTTTGTCCTGGACCTGTGGCAGGATGGCAAAAGGAAAGTTTGCCATTTTCAGCATATAGGCAAAACCTTCCTTGGCCTAGTCTACTTTAGCAAAGATGGTTATTTCCTCCTTTTATCTCTATAGGAATTTTTTTCAGTGGCAATTCCCTCACAGTAAAACAGATCAACTTTTTGTCAATGTGTTGTGCTTTCTTATTCCCTTAGCATACATAGCCAAGGAAAGTAAAAACTGTTTACAAAAGATGAAAAAAACCCAGGTAGCTGAAATTCATCAGACATTACTGAGCTAGAACTATTTCTCCTTCATAATAATTATAGCAATGATAAACAGATAATTGTCTAACAGAAGACATGCTTCTGAGGGATTTTCCTCTGAAATTAAAATTGGCCCTCTGGTGGTTATTTCTACCAGAGCTCTCACGTGTCTCCTTGAAATCATCTGCCAGCCATCTGCCAAAGCTTTGCTGTTTTTGATAAAGGCAAGAGAGCCAGTGAAGCATAGAGGTTAAAATGTAAAACTAGAACCGAGAGGAGGTGCAATTACAACATCAGCCATGGAATATTACAGGGTGACTTTGGGCCAGTCATTTTCTCCCAGTACAATTTACCACTCTGTCATGGGGAGCAGGAACTGAAATCCTATGATCAAGCAGGGCATAAATCTAACACAAATAAATCTGTTTTGTCTCTTAGAATTTGAACAGAAAACATTATAAAACTGTAACCAGGTGAAATGTTTTGATCTATTCAGGCATGGTCTGAGAAATGCCTCCCAACCAAGCTTACCATTGCAGGCAGAGGTTACATTTCATTAGTACTGTGAGAAATATCAGAATGAAACATGGAAATTTGCAGTACTTGCAGATAGGGCAAAAGCCAATGTTATTATATAATTCCAGATCTGAGAGAAATATAACATGAGCATCTTTGATTTTGTAGTCTCCTCCTTACAGTATACTGATTAAGTACTGGCTAAGTAATATTAAAGTATATACTGTTTTTAATACATTTCTTGAATTTTGGTAAACTTTAAATCGATAGGATAATGTACACCAAAGAGACGAAACAATGATCGAAGGACTATCCTGATGGTACTTCGGGGATTTTAAGAGCAAGCTTTAGCTGATGAATGCCGATGTCATAACAAATGCTTTCGCCTTTAAAATGCCACAAGTTTCTTCGCTGCTTCCGTTGCCCCCGACCAACACTACTTTCTCCAGCTCCACTTCGCTTGTCATCCGTGTGCCTTCTTCCCCAGACTCCCATAGTTGAAATCCTAATAACGGGATCTCATACCAAAGGCTTCCACTGAATTTCCGTGACAACCCTTCATACAACATCCGCGTTAAAACATTAGCAATGAAATCCTTCCTTGAAAACGAATCAAACTGTATTTCCCCGTTTGCAGGAAGAGAAGGTCTCTCTCTCTCTCTCTCTCTCTCTCTCCCATCATGTGATAGCATCTGGCCAATAATTATCCAGGACCGAAACGGCCTAACCGCTTTCTCCTTCACCATGGAAACAGTCACATTCTTCCGTTCCCCGCCTTCCTCGGCCTCGAACCATGGCAAGGTGAGCGGCAGCTTTATCTTCGAATCACAGATGAGGGAGGGTCTTCAAGGTGCGTCACGCCTCACGCTAGAAATTCGCAAAAGGTAGCCTTGGCTGAAGGGGAGGTCGGAAAATGGGATGCGCAGGTTAGACGAGGAAGAAGCGACTTAGCCAATGAGAGGTCGCTTAGAAAGGTGGAGGCGTGGTCTGAGGAACAGATTGGCATGGAGCCAGCCAATGCTGTGCAGCCGCGGCTTGTGCTCCACGTCGGCATCGGGGCGACCAAGATGGAGGCGCTGATCCTGGTAGGAGCCAGAGGGGCAAGAGAGGGGAGAGGGAGAATTGCTGGGGTGCGCGCCTGTTACCATGGAGACGGGCAGGTGGGCGGGGCGGAGCAAGTCGGTTGCTGCTGGGGTGCTTCTGGGCCTGGGCTTGAGCTCCTCTGGAGGGAGTCCGGGCCCGGCCACCCGGGGAGATGCAGGGAGGCTGGGCCGGTCCGTATGGCGGAGAGAGGACGGCAGGCTGAGAGCTTCCAGGTGCTGCTTGACACACCAGCCAGAATGGGACAGAGCAAGGAAAGTCCCTGTCTAGTCTTAAGAGGTTCTCTGCTCACGCCGCAGAAACGTGGGACATATCAGCTCTATTTTAATAGAGAGAAAAAAAATCCAGTGATTACTATTCCGTCTATGAATTTCATCAAGGAAAGGACAAAAAGTCGGGTTAATGCTTTTTTCGTTCCCATTTCACAGATGGGTAAAGTAGGACTTCCGCTGAAGAAAAGCGTTCCTTAACTGCTTGCTGCTGACCTGGCTTTTAGGAGCAGGAGATATTTTTTTCCACAGAAATATGTTTGATTACAGAACTGTCTCTTAAACGGGGAGCTTGTGAAACAATATTTCCAAGGACCTTGGAACTTCTTTGGGATGAGCCGCAAAACAGCTGGCTCTGAATATGATCTGCAATATGCATCAAAGGCATTCAGAGTTGCTACAAGGCCACAATAGGTCTTACACAGGATTGGTCAGTGCCTTTACAGTATTTGTAAAATTAAACTAAAAGAAAATTTACATAGGTTTGTCCTGATGCCAGAAAAAGCTTATTTTTCTGAAATGTTCTTTCCATAAGTAAAACATAATCAAGATTCTAAATCAGCCCTCAAAAACATTTTCAGAAAACGCTGCTGCATTTATTTACTTATTTGATTTATGCACACTGCAATCAAGGACACTTTGTAATTTTTAACGTATAAGGTACAAAGCATATTCACTGTATTTTATTCATCTGACCCAGTTTCCATTTTGGAGCGTGTGCCTCTTTCAAAAGCCAATAAATCTTTATCCCATGAAAGGTTGTGTATCTCTGCCCCAAACTTTTGAGGGCATCTGGAGAGTACAATGCCTTGATATCATAGGAAGACAATTGAAGTCTTCAAAGTAAAATCTCCAACTCTCACTTTGCAGAGGTCAGCTTCCTAACAGTTACAGGACAGATAGAAATACAAATTAACAGTGGGAAAAATTTCCTGCTAGACTTCTTTCCATAATACATCTACACTGGAGCCGACTAGAAAAAGATGTTCTAGCCTTTTAACAGATAAGAAATAGCAGCTCTGCTGAATCCAGTCAAATCCAGTCCTGCATCTTATTTATTGTAATGATCAACCATATTCCTCTGATTCAACACAAATTTTACAAAGAGTTCCACCTCCTGTTACCATTTATTGATAGATTAGTGATGAGAAACCTGACAACATACTTTGTGAAGTTGAGCAAATAATCCTAAATGCACTTGTTGGGAGTCTGTTTCATTTGAAATCAGTATCACTCTTGTTCTTTTCATAAGGGTTATAGTGAAATTTGATTTTCCATGAGTATGCAGCACATGTCTTGAAAAATGTGGAACATTAAATATTCACTGACAGCTGGCTAAGTATCTCCATTTGTACCACAACATGGGTTATTATGAAATCACATATGCATCTTAAATGTTTGTATTTGAAATTTTGGAATCCTGTTTAGCACAATCTTAGTTGAAGTCTTGACAGCTTCTGGAAATACATCCTGCTGAGAGTAACTTTCAGTTGGAATCTCTGTGCTTTATAAATTGTTTTGCAGGCTTGGGTCGAAATCTTGGGGTACTCAGTAAGGTCCCCAGCCCTGTGGTGTTGCCCATATTCTGAACAATGGAGAACCAGTATGTATTCATCTCTTTGTCAGTCAGCCACATTTCAAATACATAACATGCCATTAATACAAATACAAGGTCAACAAGACACTCTGAGGTCCTTGATATTTTGTAGGTGCTGGAATGTATTTTAATGTTTGAAGAGAAAAATATGGCATAAAATTGTAATAATAGACAATTATAAAATTGTTATAATGTGTAGCATTTGTTGACATTTTGAATCTGCTACTGTTATTTTTACATGACTCAATAAATACGCTGTGAATGTGCCGATTTATAAACAAAACCTCTTTGGGGTCATCCATAATATGGGATGGGGTCCTGAGAGTAAAAAGGTTAAGAAATGCTTCTCTGTAGCAGTGATTCTCAACATGAGCCTTATGACCCCTTATGAAGTCATGCTGTATTTCTAGGAAGCCACATAAAAATGCTGAGAGAACTATTCAAACTTAACAGCAAGGCATTTGTTATAATCCTCACATTTCAGTATCTCTGCTAATTTCAGCACCATAATCAATGACAATTGCTATAGTTTATAGTACAGCATATGACACAGATTAATAAACAGCTCAGACAGTAAAGTACCTTCAACAGTGACTGTGAGGGAACTGAAAGAAACTGAACTAAATGAGACAGAGAAGGGCTCCATGAGCAAAAAATAAGTTGAGAACCCCTGACCTGGAAAATAGAAATAATATTCAAAACTATCACAAAAGGTCAAAGAAACGGGGCTGAAAATGACGATGCAATTTAAAAGAAGCAAGTTCATTTAAAAGTTGAATGGTTTTAAAATAATTGTTGATTGCAAACTAAAAATGAGCCATCGATCGGTGTGCTGTGTCTGCAAAGCAAGCAAATGCTTTTTTAAGGCTCTGTGAACTGAAGCCTACTTTGCAAATCACAGAAGTAATTGTTCTACTCTATTCTCCATTCGTCCAACTTCACCTCAACTGTTGTGCTTAATTCTAGATACTATGCTTTAAAAAGGATCCAGGAAAAAAATTCAACAGGATCAGAGAAAGGCATGATCAGGGGACGAAACAGTATAAGGGCCATGGGAAAAGACTGAAGGAGCTGGAGATGTTGAAAATACGATAAGGAGGAGGGACATGACAGCATTCCTGAAATAGCTTGAAAGGATGATGTATAGAAGCAGCACAAGTACTTTTCTTCCTTATTCCACTGTACAGAAAGCAGAGTAATAAATTTAAGATGGAGAAAGTTAGATTCCACTTGAAAGATAGAAAAAACTTCCAATGAGTAAGAATAGTTGATACTGATACCAGTTACCCAGGAAACTGGTAGATTCTCCTTACTGTGTTCATGCAGCATGTCGGGTGATGCTGTAATTTAAATTCCTGAACCAAGCAGGAGATCCATCTGGATGGGCCTCTTCCAACTCTGATTCTCTTACTCCTCTCTTGGACTATCCAGAGATAATGGCAAAGAAGATTAGTGTTTCAGGTGGGAAAATGAATGTTTTCGATTTTGCAGTTACCCAATAATGCTAGCTTTTTTTTTTTTTTTTAAAAAGGCTGATTTGGTTGTAAACTTTACAAAGCAATGTTTCAAGAACCTGCATTAAAAGGGTGCATAAGGTCAGTCTCTTGTAAACAATAGCTCATTTATTGACTTATAAAGGATATAAGCCATCTTGGTTTCATTACCTTCTGTAATCTTAAACTCTGGATTTTAAATTAGAGATGTACCGCCTGAGGCTTGGAGTTACTTGTGCCAGCAGAAAATTCCTAAATTTGCTATCACATTATAACTTTTAATGTGGTAGGATAAGTGATTAAATACATAATTAGAAAGTAATCATGGTAAGTATAATTAATTTCAATTAAATATAAATGAAAGTTTCTGGTGTAGCCCCATCTATTCTATCTTTTTGTAATATAGCCAAGAAAAAGTTGAGCACCATTGCATATATGTTAATGTGCATTACTTTAGTGACTTCAAAATTTGCTAAGACAAAATGGCTCAGCTACTAGGCTTTCCTGCTTGTTTAGCTGAATAGCATTCTGGATTTGTGCTCCTAACAATACTTCAATTTAGTTCTAAACAGTTCTGAACAGTTTATGCAGTTTAGTAGTAGAGTGGTATAATGCTTTTAGTAATGTAGCTCACTAAATTATTCCTTTTATTAAATGTATGTCCTTTCCCCTTGGTAGGCTACAAAAGGGTTGGAAAAAATCAAAATAGCATGAGGATTTTTACTTTTTGTTACTCATGCACATGATGCTATATCAGGGATCTTAAGCCTGTCAGTTAAAATAGGAAATATTTTTTAAAATATTGTCAACAATGCTTCTTGGAAAAAATGCTTCTTGGAGAAAAAATGTGCATTAACATTCTTAATTATGCACAGAGAAATTGAAGTTACCTATAGGTAGTCCATTCTGAACCTGCCTTTTTCTACTGCATTATGATGGTAACTGATAATCATGTGAGCAATGTTTTCATATAGAGCCATTACATGCTAAAAACCTTAGTCCATTCAATATTACAGTACATCTGTTAAGAAGTTGTTTTGTTATTCTCATTGTATATTTAATTATCTACGGTTTAATATCTTTACAAAATTACATAAATAATCCAGAATTGAATTGATTTTGAATTTTAAAAAGAAAATGTTAAAATTGGTGGTGGGCCTTGGTGGTGCAGGCTGTTAATAGCCTAGCACTTAGCTCCAGCTGCCTGTAATTATTGCAGGCTTGAATCCCACCAGGCTCAAGGTTGACTCAGCCTTCCATCCTCTCGGGGTAGGTAAACTGAGGACCCAAGATTGTTGGGGGCAATAAGCTGACTTTGTAAAAATGCCGCTTAGTAATAAGCAGGCATATACAGTGGAATGAAGGCTATTGCTGAGCGCATTGGGTTGTATCCCAAAAATTGTAAGCCACCCTGAGTCTCCGGAGAAGGGCGGGATATAAATATGAATAAAATTTTAAAAATGTTAAAAATTGTAAGCTGTCTAGAGTTGCCTTGCAGTGAGTTGGACAACTTAATAAAATAAATAAATAACATATTCATGTTCAAATACCATTTTATTTATTTAGGTTGTAAGATTCTTATTCTTCATTTTGGAACTATGGGAAACTATATTGGAGTTTAAACTGAATGTTTCACAGGTATTATATATCTCTATCTGGAGTTGACGCAATCTACTTGAGACTGACAAAAAAGAAACTTCAGCTTAAAAAAATCTTGAGATGCAGAGTCACAGTCTAGAAACTGATTGAACATCTTAATAAAAATGGGGCCACAGTATGGTCTCCTTAGAGATCTCTTAGGCTATTTTCAGACATCTTTGTGCTATGTGCATGAAGATAAAATCGATAATGTGCTTCAATTACATCCTGGCTGAACCATTCTAACATGTAATAAGTGGGGCAGTTTTTGAGAATCACTGCATTAACATGTTAGAACAACTTCCTTGGATAAAATAACATTGCTTCCTGAAGGTATGGTTTGCAGTTTGGTGGCTAGAATTGGTTGGCATAACTAAAGATAATAAATATATCAACTACATCCATTTTTGGCAAGACCCATACTAGCCATGGTGACACAGGTGTTTTGTACCCCTGTTGGGCAACTCTGACATTTTCTACTTCGAATTGCTTAGAAAAAAATGATCAGAAAGCTCAGTTGGTTTACAGTGCTGGACTGTTGACTAAGGTGCTTTTAATAAGCTCCATCAACCATTGAGGGCACAGTTCAGTGTGTTTTTAATAAATGACAAAATTCAGTATGCTTTGGGATCAGTGTGTCTGGAAGATCATCTTCTTGCCTTTGAGAGGCTGTCTGGGTATTAATGTTCAGAAGAGGTCCTTTTTTGCATTACACCATCATCTGAGACATGTTTACTAGGAATGTGAGAGGTGGCTTTGCGGCTGACAGATCTGAATGTCTTGGCCAAGACAAGGCAGTTTAACTAAATCACTTGTCTATTTTGATAAACAGATTTTTATTCACTCATGCGATGAACTTTTTAAGCTATTCACAGAGGGATTAATGGATGCATGCTGCATTTTTTTAGAATATATGTGTCTGATTGACTTTTATGTGTTACTCTTTATATTTTACCTTTCATTTTCATATTGTACGCTGCCTTGAGCAATATTGATAATAGGAACATAGTAGATTATATTTCTTCAATAAAATAAAAGTTGCCATTTGTCCCTACCCTCCATTTCTAATAATGCAGATCAGAGCGTATGGCAAGATAAATTATGAATCACACAAAGCAACAATTTTATATTATCAAAAGTTAATAAAGCTATAAACCTACATTCCATGCATTTGAGATGGATCTCAGCAGGAATTATTTTTGAGTGTCAGTCACATGAAGTTGGATTATAAAGCTTATTGCATAACCGCATCCACTCCAAAAATCCTTTATAGTACTTATCAAAGTATATCGTTCACATTCTCAAAAGTGGGAGGATTTATAAAACAACTTTCCCTAATCTGATGGATTCTATAATGGCTCCGAATGGCTTTAGGGCTATGAATATCATGGGCGATTACAGAACAAGATTAGACTTTCCTTGAATCTAACTAACTGCAGTTTAGATAGAAAAAAATGGCCAAACACCATCATCTATAGCAGAAGAGATTTAACTTTTGAGTCTCTTATGAATGGCAGCATTGATAGTGTTGGGGGGGGGGAAATGCAAGTAGCTTATTTTGTTTTTGAAAATGTGCCACTTTTCACATTGATTACTTGAAAAAGGTATGAGTTGGGCCCATTTGATTCTAACAATATCTTTTCTCATTTTTTCATTACCTTGCATGTGGGCTATATTGGCTTTCTATAAACTTCAGTGGAAATAGCTCTGCTTCCTCCATGCAGCTTTCCAAATGTCTTTTGCAAATAAAACAAACACATATATAATTCTTCCCACTTTCTCTCCCTTTCTGCTCTCCTTTCTCAGGGATCCTGGCAGCTGTAAAATCTTTATGGCAGTACTGCTCCTATCGTGCTGACCATCTGGGCCACTGCACACCTAGTTTAATTGACTGAACTTTAATTTATTGAAACTTCAGAATTAAATGATCAGAATAAACTGTGCAGTAACTCTTAATGTCTTGTTCAAATGGTTGATTGCTCAAGGCAGCCTTTGGCTTGAACTGGAAGGCTTCAGAGGAAAAAATATGCCACTTGTGGTCTTCCAGTTAATGCTCATTATAGATTTAAACATTGTTTAATTGTTTTCTGTCCAATATAAACTAGTCTCTTTGCTAAAGAGATGTATAAATTCTACTCTGATACATATATGGTGAGCATCTGTTTTTCTCTTCCTGGAAATAAAACAAATGTGAATTCCAGTCATTTGTCCATATTTGTGGCAGCTTTCAATCTGGATTAGATCAGGTAACTGAATATTTCTCTGATATATTTATACTAGTGATTGATTGCATAGCTTTAGATATTTATGCTGTTGTGCTTGCAGTTTCTAAGAGCTTCAGTGCAAAATTCAGATGCCTCATCTTGCTGCAAAACAGGAATCTCTCAGATTAAGATCTATGCAGATAAAGTGAAATATTATAGAAAGGGAGGAAAATTCCTATAACACTTCTGCCTCCTATGTTTGTGAGATGAATTTGTGCATGTGTGAAGAGGAATGAAGAGAGTTGGAAAAACATTTGAATTTTCTCTTTTCACAGAGGAATCCTGAATTAAAATTTCTCCACCTTCCTATGGAAACTGGCAGTTTCTTCATGTTTCCTTCTTCAAATAGAAAACTCTTGCAATCCCAGTCCTTTCATCCCGTTTGTTTATAGCAAATTATTCTGGAAAATCTTGCATCAGAGTGTGTGTTCAATTGACAAAGAAGTTAGCCTGTCAAGTTTGTTCTCAATATTACTTTGCGTGGCTTGAAAATATAGTTTGGACAATACGATATACATGATAGCAATAAGTCATCCAACGTGGCTGATGTATTTGTCTTCTGATCTAAGAGCCCCCAGTAATTGCAGAATTCAGAGAATTCCCTAGATAATAAAAAGCCTCTGCATTGAGAAGTGTTGAGTATTCCCAGCCTCATGTGCCCTGTAACAATTTCTAAGTTCTAGTTCTTTGGGTTGCCTAGTAAAAGGCCCTAGTAAAGGGCCTTGGTGGCTCAGGCTGTTAATTGCCTGCATTTAAGTTCCAGCTGCCTACAACTGCTGTAGGCTCGAATCCCATCAGGCTCAAGGTTGACTCAGCCTTCCATCCTCCCGGGGTAGGTAAATTGAGGACCCAAGATTGTTGGGGGCAATTAGCTGACTTTGTAAAAATGCCGCTTAGTAATAAGCAGGCATATACAATGGAATGAAGGCTATTGCTGAGCACACTGGGTTGTATCCCAGAAATTGTAAGCCGCCCTGAGTCTTCGGAGAAGGGCGGCATATAAATGTAATTAAAAAAAAAAAATCTGGGTCCTGTACAAGCAGAATTGCTGACACTTGTAGGACTAGAGATAATATTCAGCGTGTTATCAAAACCATGAAATACAGGTAGGTTGCTCTGCAAAAAATTTATCATTTACAAGAAACTTGATTATTACTTGTTTTAAATTCTAGACTTTGTTTTGTGATGACTACAGGCTTAATTTTAAGAAGAATAGTGTTGCCCACTTCCACAGTTATCAGGAATCCTTGTTTCATAAAACTTAGGAAAAAGCATTCTCCCTGCTTCCTTGGCCTTTAAGTATATTAGTAGCACAGTGGCTCAGAATTTGGAATCTGGCTTAAGCTTGGTGTCAAGGTTGACATACCTGTGTGAAGGTCTGTTCCACAGATGGTCTTCTGCTCCCAGGGAGGACCTGTTGTAGCGCTTGAGGTGAAGTTCTGTTATACACTTTGACTGTGGCTACATGGAAGTCAGTGCATCACAGAACTTTGTCTCGAGAGCTTTTCAGCATCCATCAGGGGGAAAATGGCTCTCCTCTGGCCCTTTCTCTCTCCAGCTTCACCTCAGGAGGCTGTTAGGAATTTGGGAAGCTGGTTTATATCAAGCCCAACTGTTGATATTTGATAGAATTTTTAATTAAGCCTATCTTGAAACTCATCAGGAATTTTGTCTTGAGTTCTTTAGGCAGAGGTTGTGTTCCAGCATGCAGCTACAGTCCTCCTGTTTGAATCCCGTTAGAAGATCTCATTGAGCTCTAAATATGGCAAGAAAGCAGTCCATGTTTCCCATAATTTTGACTCTGTATGTCAGGGTTGGACTGGAAAGTTTTATGTTGCATAATTTACGGTGGAAGCTATTACTGGCCATAGCTCTGACAAGCTGATTTTCGACTGAACCACATTTAGTTCTGCTTTTGAGTTGAGAGCACTACCTTCGCTTGTTTTTAGTCAAGGAGCAATCTGCAAAATTTATGGTCTTGTCTTACTACTTCTCTCATAAAAAGGCTTAGGCTCCAAGAACTTCTTAAAAGGTGAACATTTTGCAGGTACAGTGGAAATCCTTTCTTCTTTGCAATTATTAGGAGATTCTTGAGAGAAATAGAAAGGAGGGAGGGACAGTATTTCTATCTGCAGTGTAAAATCCAGTTCAAGATAGATGGTTTAGTGGGCAAAATTCCCCAAAAGGTGATATGGGAAGGACGAATACATAATATAGTACTCCATTAAGTCAAGGCCAGTCTGTATTCTGGAGGAATACATTGACTAATACTTTGCTTTGCCATGTATGTCTGTTTTTGTTCTTCATTTGGAGTTTCTTACAGTCCTGTTTGACCTCTTCAATATTCAGTAAGCCCTCATGATGTCCAAGCTTCATTGCATCTTCTTGGCAGTCCTTCAGAGTCTTCCAATGCCCTTTTTTCTTCTTCAACTTTTCTTCTTCAACTGTCTGATGCAGTTGAAACATTCCACATCCCCTAATTATTACATTATGTTTGGTCGCACAGTCAACCAAAGGTTTGGACCAGAGGGCGTTTTTACACACCTATTGAATCTTTCCCCAAGGACCTGTGTTAGATGTTATTGTTTGATGGTGTAAAAGGTATCGTCACAGGACGTAAGTGCTTCCAAATGTAGCTGCTTTTTGCAGTTGACTGATGATGATTTTGTCAATGCCAAGAGCATTCATGTGATGTTTCACATGTTTTCAGATCACACTTAAGGCATCTATGACTATTGATTCTACCTTTGCTTTCTTTTGACACAGTTCTATCTGCAGATCTTTATAGTTTGTGATTTTCTCCAGTTGTTTGTCTTCTGCTGTCTCCAGGTACTGCAGCATCCACTGTCCAGAGTTTTTCTTTTCTTATCAACAATTGTTAAGGGTGTTGAATGGCAGGTGTTTGTTTGTCTGAATTCTAAAGTCCCAGTGCACTTTAGCGTCTTCATTTTCTACTATTTGTTTATTTTATAATCCCATCAATTCTTACGTGTAGGCAAATGGTATTTCTTGTAAATATTTCAATGTACCATTGCTTTTGTTACCATGGTTTGCCTTTGTTTTTTGTAATCAGACTGTGGGATGTCCTTGCAACAGCTATTATTATTATTATTAGTAGTAGTAGTAGTAGTAGTAGCAGCAGCAGTGGTAGTAGCAGTAGCAGCAGCAGCATTTAAATTTATACGTGCCCAACTCCCAGCAACTGTTACTGAATGGGCTGCCATAAGTTACCAAGTGACTGTATTAGACTGAATAGACCGTAAGTTAAGCAGACCTGGAATAATATATTGTGACATATTTCTTCCATCAGTAAAAGCTATATGTGTTCTTCACATTTTAAAATGGTAGCAGACAAAAATGCCATTTGATCACCGACAATTCATCATCTTAGAGAAAAAGAAATGAAGTTACTAGTCCTTGTGAAGGGCTATGTGAAGTTTGAAAACACGTATGGTATATAGAACTATAAACCTTGGAATCAAACCCACAGAGGTCAGTGTGGAAGTTTCAGATGTTTGTTTTCCCTTCTTACGGTTTTAATTTGTTTAACTCATTACTATCACAATAGCTGAATAAAATTTGGGACAGAATATAGATTTCATTTCACCTCAGCATCTACATACTGTAGTTTTGTTCAGTGTGACAACTATGATGGTGATGCTGTGCATCTCTACACCACACTCTGGTTAAAAAAACGAGTTGCCCTTGGTGTTAATTGAATGGAACAGTGAATGTGTATCTTTTTTCCTCAGGAGCCATCTCTCTACACAGTGAAAGCCATTCTGATTTTAGATAATGATGGAGACCGTCTTTTTGCTAAGGTAAGTCATGGGGCCTGTAAAGAATGGAAGAGTTCAAAGTTTTAAGGAGAACTCAAACTGTAGCTCTAAGGTTTGCCCGCAGTGCTTCCCCATTCCCTCTGCTCCTGATTTTTTTTTAATTACATTTATATGCCGCCCTTCTCTGAAGACTCAGGGTGGCTTACAATTTTTGGGATACAACCCAATGCGCTCAGCAATAGCCTTCATTCCATTGTATATGCCTGCTTATTACTAAGCGGCATTTTTACAAAATCAGCTTATTGCCCCCAACAATCTTGGGTCCTCAATTTACCTACCCCGAGAGGATGGAAGGCTGAGTCAACCTTGAGCCTGGTGGGATTCGAGCCTGCAGTAATTGCAGGCAGCTGGAACTTAAGTACTAGGCATTTAATAGCCTGCACCACCAAGGCTCTTAGTACATGAAGTTGCCTTTAGCATGATTGTATGTCTCATTTGAATCTGACCACTTGTTTACTTTCCTTGCCTCTCAACTAATCAGCCTTTCTTTTCCTGTACTAGTATTATGATGACACCTATCCCACCGTCAAGGAGCAGAAGGCTTTTGAGAAGAATATTTTCAGCAAGACCCACCGGACAGATAGTAGGTTTTCCATGGACGTTGATTTAATTATCTTTCAATATTTGTTAATACATTCCAAAGGCCATATCTATACCAGTGGGAAAAACCAGAATTAATGGGTGCAAGAAAGTTTTAAGAACATTTTAAAGAATGTTGTTCTTTCATAGTTCCCAAGTTATTTTTTAATCTACATTTCAGTTTTAGGAGAATTTTTTTACATCAAGCAGTCCATGTAGCTCTCTTATGAGAAGAGATTGAGGAGACTGAGAATGTTTGGCTGTGGAAAACTGAGTGTGAGGGAAAAGATGCCAGTATTCTTTAAATTCTGGAAAGCAGAAGACCTAGAAGAAAATGAAGATGTGCTTTCCATTGTCTTAGAGTGCAAGACACAGAATAGTGGTCTTGTTACAGAAAGCACATTTGGGTTGAATGTTAGGAAAATAGAGTAAAAACAGTGTTACAATAGAACCAGCCTATTCAGAGTGGTGGTGGGTTCTGTTTTATTAGATACAGTCAATTGGATAGTAGTCCATGCATAGCACATTTATGTCTCAGGTTTAAATGTCTCCTTTGAATTCCATGAGCCTACAATTTTCCTAAGTAAAATTCCTGAGAAAAGTGAGGTCGACCAGCATTGCCCTACCTATCTTCTAAAACCACCTCTGGATTTTGTTTTGAGTGAACAACCAACACATTCAAGGTTCAGTTTTGAAGCAAATTTTCTGTTTGATGCCCCCTCCTATTACATAAAATCAAAAGCTCATATTACATGACTATAATATGATATTCCTTTCAAATTTCTTATTGCCTGAGAAGCACCCTACATATTTGTGCATGTGAGCCAATGCAGGCATGTGGATTCATGCTGCACCCTGTAACACATAACTGCTTTATGTAACACTAATTGCAAATTGGTATGAATGTAAGTATTGATAGGTTATTATAGCAGTCCAGTTTAAACATTTTTTTAAAGCAGGAGCCAGTTGTTTCTACATTAGTGTAGAGCAGAGGTGTCAAACTCATGGTGGCATCACGTGACATATAGGGACTTTTTTCCCCCTTTGCTAAACCAGGTGGGTGCCGGGCTAGCACATTTGACAGCCCTGGTGTAGATCCTCCAAAAGGCCTGCATTAACTCTGGGGCAACATTTTCTTGAAATTTAAGGGTAGCTGTACTGTATCAGAATATTATCGTTACTCAGGATTGGAAATACAGCCTAGCTGTATTTGTCTACCTCCCACCTTCTCTTGTTCCAGGTGAAATTGCCCTCCTAGAAGGCCTGACTGTTGTTTATAAGAGCAGCATTGACCTGTATTTTTATGTTATCGGCAGCTCCTATGAAAATGAGGTATGTTATTCTAGGAAAAGCAAAGCAGCTGTTTGCAGTAGCACCTCTAGTTTCAATCCTGCTGACTTCCATATGAAGAAAACGTTGTTGCTGTCATTGTTATGAGATGGCAACCTTAAGCTGTGTAAAAACTGACCACAAACTGCAAAATACTGACATTGTTGACCTTGGACAGAACATTGTGGCAAGATTGAATCATTACCCTCTCTTATTCCATTTTAACCTGGGAACCTCATATATATTTAAGAGGAAGGACTAATGGCACATAACACAGATGCATAATTCTGGCACACCATGGTCCCTAGTGACTTGTAGCAAAACACCAATCTTTTCTGGGAAAAAACCTCCAAACATTCCAAAATGAAAGTAGCCTTCGGGTCATTGTGTATGCATTTATGTTGATCATATGGATGTGCTTTTCCTTTGCAGCTGATGCTAATGGCTGTGCTCAACTGCCTCTTCGACTCACTCAGTCAGATGTTGCGGTAAGAAGCTCTTTATTGGCTATAGCTAAGGTGTACGGAAACTGAGGTGCAAGATGTGTACAGGGAACTCATTAACGAAGACTGGTTTTTTTTCTCAGAAATAACCAGATTTTGATTATTAGATAACCCTCTCGGGATGTATTCTTGCTACGTATTAATAATTGGAGTCCATCTGTGGACTTGCATGCTTGAGAATTGCTAGGTCTACTATGTAGGGCAGGGGTGTCAAACTGGCAGCCCGCTGGCCAAATGCATCACGCGCATGCCACGCCCACCCCAGCTGTGCAAAGGCAAAAAACGTTGAGATACGTCATGTGACACAATTGAGTTTGACACCTGTGATGTAGGGTTTTCAGGGGGTGGGAAAGCAGGGGCTTCAAGCTACTGGTTGCTTCATCTAGAGCGACTTAGTTCTGTTTGTCTCAGCATACTCAATTGGACTGCTCTCCCACTCTGCTTTTCCTCTATCATATAAGCTTTTTTACATTTTGGGGTGGGAGGAGTTGCATTCCATCTAGATAACTTGTCTGCTTCCGATGGTACCATATCACTGGCTGAGAAACACCAGCGTCTTAAAATAAAGGGGGTGTGTGTGAGGGGGGATTTCAGTTTTGAACCAGGTCCCAATCCTTAGAAACTTTAAGAGGCTAAAGTGGCTCACAGTGCCTACTTCCACGCTCATAAAGTGTTTGGCATCTCTTGCAGAAAGAATGTGGAGAAGCGAGGTCTCCTAGAGAACATGGAAGGCCTTTTCCTGGCAGTGGATGAAATTGTGGATGGGGGGTGAGTCCAATGTCTTGAAAAATGTGTTCATGCTCCAATTTGGGTTTACCTATATATGGATCTAGTGCTCAAATTTGGGTTTACTTGTACATGGATCTTGTGCATATCCCTGGACCAAATATGCATTCTCAAACGGTAAAACACTCCTTGGGTTGTTTCGGGAAATATCAGTCTTCGTTACTCTTGCTACCCCTCCCCTTCTAAGAGCTATCAGAGAATGTAGTTCAATTTGGTGAACAATTATTTCTTTCTCTCTTATAGGGTGATTTTGGAGAGTGATCCCCAGCAAGTGCTACATAGGGTTGCCGTACGTGTAAGCGAGCCTTGTCTGACCTTTTCTTTCTTGACAGCCTGTCCAGTATTCAGGAGCTTTCTGACCCATTGGCTGACAGGCAGAAGCAACAGTTTATGTAGCTTGTGTTTGCAACGGATGAAAAGTTGTCACAATCTTTTATCTGGGATTGTTTGCAAGTGGGCTGTTGTGAAGGCAGGCAGGGGAAGAGAAAGGATGCAGTCTTGATAAGCAATTGGCCTAAGTGGCAAATTGTAGTCAGTCCCTGATTTGGGAACAGAAAAGCAGGAGTCCATCAGATCTATTTTTCAGAAAGGTCAATGAGATATTCTGCATGCCACCAAACAGAGTTCCTTCTTCCTATTTTAGGGGGAGGATGTCCCTCTCACAGAACAGACAGTCTCACAGGTATGTCTTCTGGTCAGATTTTCTGTTTTACTTTATATCCTCTTTCCACGTACCTTGCTGCCCTGAACCTTTCTTGAATTTACACTTGAAGACATTGATAGACAGTGTGCCTCTAACATCCTAGGGACATGAGGGCAGTTGCATCACACAAATGCGAGTTTTGAAGCATGACGCAGAACTGAATGCACGGCTGGCCTTCGCTTTCATTTCAATTATCCAAACTTTGGATTTTTAGACTTGTTGAGTAGCCCTCTTCCTTCTGATGCTGTCCCACTGTGGATGAACAAAGTTGTTATAACTTGGAAATAAGATTACAGAATTTGCAACCCCACAAAACATCTTCGTCAGTCTGTTGTGGTTTTGACAGAGGGGACTCCCATTTTATCATTTTATTTAGGACTCTGGATTTGCATTTGCGCTGAATGTGCCTAGATACTAGATTTGCCCTTCTCAGCTTTAGTTTATGCCTCTGTGTTACGAACCCCTCTTTTGGGATATTTTTCTGTAAAAGAGTTGTGTGGGTGGACAGTTGTGTGATAATTTCATGTTACCACCAATGTATTTATCTTCTTCTTGCAGGTGCTGCAGTCAGCAAAGGAACAGATCAAGTGGTCCCTTTTGCGATGAAGAACCATGTGGGATTTGCTCCATTGGCCTGCTGTCTTCAACTGAACCTCTTGTGTGTTTGTCCTGCACTGACCAAATTATAACATGACCACCATTTTTTGACAGATCTCTAGCTATTTGCAAGTTTCATGGCTCTCTTATTGATTATTAGCGCTATTGTATGGGGAAACACTAATCAGGGTTATTGCCCAGATACATCATATTTCAAGAACAGTCAACTCAGTTCATTTTAGATGTTAGTCTCCCTCCTTTTTCCTCTGTAATCCAGAAATACAGTTATTTATAATACATTTTGTCCAGTTTCTTCCCAGTATTACCACTAGGATAGAAGAAAAGCATATTAACAAACGTTTACATTTTTTTTTAAGAATCAAATTAATATAGCTGCCCATCTCCCTCAAAAGGACCTTGGTTGGTGTGCAATATTAAATAAAACAGCCAATATAAAACAGATAAGAAATCCAAAAGCCACAGTAATAAATAAACACAAAAACAAAAATACCTTGGATGGAGAAGGGATAAAAATATCCCCCCTGAGCAATGATGTCATCAGGATAGATCTTGAATTCTCTGGGAGTCCCATGCCTGGCAGCATAAATAGGGCTTCACACAAAAAAGTCAAGAGATGGAACCAAACTAGTTCCAGGTGGAAGGATGTTCAATAAGGTGGGCACCACAGCACAATCCACCACACGTAAATCCCTAGCCAACAATCCCCCCCACACGCATGTGTTCTGTGGAAGGTCTAACAAGGCAGGCTGTTGTAAGCAAGGAGAGACAGTTCCTCACATAGCCCATTCCGATGCCTATAAAGGCTTTAAAGGGTTAAAAAAAGCACATTGAGTTGAAGCTGGAAGCAAACTGTCAACTAATGTAGCTCTTAGAGTAGAGGGATAACATAGACTGCCCCAGAGGCACACATAACATCCTGCGCGGCCACATTCTGTACCAGTTAAAGCTTCTGGATACTCTTCAGTGGCAGCTACTATGTTGACCAGTGAAGAATAAAGCCTATGACTTGGAAGCATTTTTAGGTAGGCAGGGTTATACAAATTACAGGGGGAAAAAAGGAGAGAAATAGTATGGAAAATAAAAGAAAAAAAATTCAATCTAATTTAACTCAACATCATTGACTTCATATTTTTCCCCATCCTTGCTTCCACTGTCATGTAGAAATTATGGTATTCAGTGCAATCATGCATAGTCATGTGAGCTGCTGTGTTATTAACTGCAATAGAAGCAGGAAATTCCTGGCACCAATTTCTTATCGATAAAACTAGCTCGATACCTATGCTTCACTACGAAACTATGTGGTTGGGCTTAGTTTTCGGGGAGGAAAATAAGGGGGGAAAATTCTGCCTCTGCCTACCGGTACTCATTGCTATTCATCTGGATAGCATCCTGTCCATGTGTGAGAGAGTTGAAGGCTGCTTAGAAACTGAAACAGTATTTGCTGTGTGAGCAAGAAGGAGACAGCAAGGAGCCTGGGCGTGGCTTAGCTCAACTATTCTGTACTAAAGCTATTTGGTGTTCTGAAACTGAAACTCCTGTCCTCTGCTTGCGTTTTGCATGTGGAACAGATTTCTTTTCAGGTGGGGAGGAGGAGTAGAACTCCTTAGCATCAGAGTGTGTTAATATAGGAAATACTAATGCTCTGATGGTCATTTCGAAAAATCCTTTCTTAGTGAGCACCTAGAAGCTAAGAGGAACATACGTGCCAAATTTCAAGTTTGTAGGCTTTACGGTTCTGGAGATTTTGTGATGATGCGTGAGTAGTATTTTGCTTATATATATATAGAAGATACAACCCTAACTCCCTTCCTCACACCCTCACCCCATTTTTAATTCGGCTACCTTTGGCAACTGCAAAGTGTAGTGTTAAAATCCTGTTGGATGGAATCAACAAGAGTTGTGTGTCCTACACAAACATGAGCAAAGCATGAAATGAAAGTAAGCATCCAGATTCTTAAGAAGTTCTGTAGGAAGTATATTACTCAAAATCAAGACTGCTTCTTTTTAGTAGAACTGAAGTTCCACCTTCTAGGGCCAGCATGCAGAATGGGGGCTCAGAAGGCCAAAGAAGATTGTTGAACAGCACTATATGAGTTGCAAGAAAATCTAATGCATTATGCCTGACTCATGACAGAGCATGGCCCAACACTAAAATTAACCCACAAGGGTTATCCTGCTTGTGCATAAAATGAACCCTGGTGTGTTTCCCCTATAAAGTTGGTGGAATGGCGGTTAATAAATTAATACAGAAAATTGTCTGAGTTTAATATTAACTCTGCATGGAGTAACCAGATTAAGTCATACTTGCTAAAGCTCTCCATTTACAAAATGTAAATAATATTAACCATAAATAGTACTGTAAAAATGTATTCATCCTTGAATTTTCTTAAATTTTGCATATCTTGGCTAGTAAATGTTATCAGAGCTTCACGTGGGTCCTGTTGATATATAAAGACAGAGTGAAGAATACCAAAGGTTGCTGCTTATTTCATTTATTTCAGATACAAAGCACGATTTATCAATGTGAAAAAGCAATCAGCTCTCTCAAAGTTCAGCAGGGCTAGTTGTCTGACAGCTTAAACAAGTTTACAAACATCACACAGTTTTGCTGTCATCACAGTGAAATTCTCACTACATAGGATTATAGAGGCACATCATCTCCCCCTCAAAAGAAATGGATGCAGGGCTGGGCTGCTGGGGGTTCGCAGGGGTTCCGGAGAGCCCCTAGCTAAGATTCTGCACAATTCGGAGAACCCCCAAATCCCACTCCTGGGTGGCCCCGCCCCCTCCCAGGAGTCTCCACGCGGCCTGTTTTGGATGCAGGTAAGTGCAGGGTGCATGCAGAGGCTCAGGGAGGGCGAAAAACAGGCCTGGAAGTTTAGGAAGGCCAGAAATGGGCCTGTTTCTGGCTTCTAGAGAGCCTCCGGAGCCCAGGGAAGCCGCTTTTGCCTCCACAGAGGCTCGAGGAAAGCCTCCAGAGCCCGGAGAGGGCAAAAATGCCTCCCCCCGCTGAGGTGCAGGAGGCTGACTAGGCCACGCCCACCATGGCCACACCCACCCAGCAACCAGGCAGAGAGCCCATTGCTAAAATTTTTGAAGCCCGCCCTGAATTGATGAATAATATTTTTAAAGCTCTGGGCTTCCTTGGTAAAAGACATGGTCTTGAAAAAGATCTGGATCAATAATGAACTTTACTAAAAATGCCTCTCTTGATGAAATCACTCCAAGGCTGCGTAAACCCAGAATGACAGCCAGAGTTTTATTTGCAGATGTGTCTTTCTTTAGTTAAAGTAGTTCATTATTCATCCAAAAGAACCTAGGTAAAAATGCCATGAAATGTAGTAACAGCAGAAATCATTGCCTATTAAGAAAAAACATCGCTTATCTCAAATTTCTAGGCCACATAACCACAACAGTTGGCGAAAATCGAAACCTGCCCTCCACAATAAGCACCTCTGGTGTCGTGGGTTTTGCTTTGCTACTTCAGGAAGTGGATGATTTTGCATCATTCAAGGAAACATGAATTCTGCTTTGCATCAGAGAATTCTGCAAAAGAACTGAAGCTGAAGTAAACCAGGTTGTGTAGCAAGTTCATGGTCCTAGCAAGTACAAGAAAACTGAAGAAGAAGCAATTTAGTGTTTTGGAATGGCTAGAGTCACCATACAAAAATGTGGCAGAACTTGAAATGCTGCAACTGCCCCAAATATAAGTGAGTCAAAGGAATTTGCTGTAGAGGAATAGCCCAAGATTACTACATGATGATATGAAACTAATTGCCAATTACCAGAATCATTTTGGCAGCAATTATTACAGCAAAAGCTAGTTAAAAATGGAGGAGGGATTGTGTGATTACTTTTTCACAGAGTATTTTGGATGATTTTTGTTAAGTTTGCATGAAGAGTCAGACGCGGAGTGCTTCAGTGAAGAGTTTATTAGTGACTACAGCTCATAACAGACCCGATTTGGCTGGGCTGCGGCTGCTACTTATAGCCAGCAGCCGCAGTTGCCAGCCAATCAGAGTGCAGAGTTTTCCCACACTTTTTAAACCAATCATTTCTGACATTTTACAAGAACAGTTCAAACTTAACCAATGACATTCAAACCTGCATACATAACACTCCTCCCCACTAGCTTCAACCTATCATTCAAACCTCAACCTATCTAATGTATTCTTTTAAATAGGTGGGGCTCTTACGTGTACGTTGAGACCTTCATGGTTCAGAAGTTTTAACGTTCTCACCCAGTGAGAGAGGAAATGTGTCTGTTGACATTTCCCTAGTTGGACTTCCTGTGAAAGAAGACCCAGGATGGATTTTGGCATTGTGACAGGTTTTGGGATGGTTCCTGTCGTAATGGCTCGTTACACATGGGGTTGATTCTTGCTTGCTGATTATCCTCATGCTCCTCCCCTTCCCCCCTAGAAAAGGCATTAGGTATGGGAACTAGAGAGGAACAATTGCGATGTTCCTGAAGTAATCTGGATCTAAGCTGATCAATGTGCCTGCTCCAGAGGACACCATCCTCTGTTTGCACCCTGTAAGAACAAGGGCCTGTGATTTGAGTTATTTCAGCAGGAATCCATGAAGGTTCACCCATAAGGTTCTTAGCATAAACAGAATCACCCACACTGAACGTGCGAACTTTGCTAGTGGAATCAAGTGGTGCGTTGGGTGCATAAGAGGGATGAAGGCAGTCAAGGGGAGACCTAAGTTTCCTACCCATCAACAACTCTGCTGCGGATAAGTTAGTTGATGAGTTAGGAGTGATGTGCTGAACACTAAGAAGTTTTTCAACTTTCTCAGTGATGTCCCCAGGACCCAACTGCTGAAGCTTTTCCTTGGTAAAACGCATTACATGCTCAGCCCGGCCGTTAGCCGAAGGGTGCCCAGGGGCAGTCAGGGCATGTCTGATACCCTGTTGTGCTAGATAGGATTCAAAAAGGTTGGATGTAAATTGAGGGCCATTGCCAGAGACAAGAACATCGGGTAACCCGTGGGTTACAAAAAGCTTTTAAGCTGCTTGATGACAGCATCAGTTGTGGTGGATGCCATAGGGATGACCTCTAGCCATTTGGAATATGCATCTATTATAATAAGGAAGGTGTGCCCTCTGGTAGGGTCAGCGAAATCAATGTGAATCCTAGACCATAGGCCCCTAGGACATTCCCATTCCTGTGTGGGGCGAGAGGTGGGGCAGGCCTGACTACCTGACAGTTGGGACAAGATGCAACCCAGTTTTCAACCATTTTGTCAATACCTGGCCACCATACATAACTCCTGGCCAATCCCTTCATCCTTACAATACCTGGATGACCCTCATGTAACATTTCCAAAACCTCTTTTTGCAGTTTTGCAGGAATAACCACCCTGTTACCCCACAAAATACATCCTCTTAATACAGATAATTCAGTTTGCCTGGATTTAAAAGGTTGGGCAAGGTGAGGTAGATCTTGAAAAGGCCAACCTTTCTTAATCCAGCCTATAACAGGAGCCAATAAAATGTCTTTGGCAGTCTCTCTGGCAATTTCAGCAGCGTGTACTGGAAGCTTGGCAACAGTTTCTAGGAAAAAGGTGTGCGCCTCAAGTTCAACGTCCTCAGTGTGAAACGGAAGTGGGCAGCGACTCAAGGCATCAGCATGGCCAATGTCTTTGCCAGGCTTGTGGATGAGCTTGTATGAATAAGCAGCAAGAAATTCAGTCCACCTCAGCATTCTTGGTGACAGGATAGTAGGTGTAGGTTTGTCTCCTGCCACAATGCCTAACAAAGGTTTGTGATCTGTAACAATGGTAAATGTTCTCCCATACAAATATTCATGGAATTTCTTGACAGCTGCAACAATTGCCAATGCTTCCTTGTCCAATTGGCTGTAATTCCTCTCTGCTTTGGTCAAAGTGCGAGAGTAAATGCAATAGGGGCTTCCTCCGCTGGGAAGCCTGTGGCTCAAACCCGCCCCCCACTCCAAAATGGGATGCATCACAAGTCAGTACAGCAGGCAAATTCTCAGAGAACTGTATCAGTACAGCATCAGACGTGATTACTCTTTTAATATTGTTAAATGCTGATTGTTCCTTCCTGCCCCAGACCCAAACAGATTTTTTGTCCAGTAGTCTGTGTAATGGTTCTGCAATGGTTGCCTTCTGAGGTAGGAACATGTGATAAAAGTTAATGAAGTCCAAGGAAGGCTTGCAAATCTGTTTTGCATTTTGGTCTAGGGGCTTTTGATTGCTTGAACCTTGGCATCTGTAGGGTGGATGCCATGCTTGTCAATCATGTAGCCCAAGAACTCAACCTTGTCAGTTCTAAGAGTGCATTTTTCTTCCTTGACTTTTAACCCCGCTTTCTTGAATCTGGTAAGGACTTCTCTGAGTCTCTCTTGTAATTGAGTGTCATTTTCAGCAGAGATTAACACATCATCAAAGTAAGGCACTACCCTGGCAGTCCTTGGAGCATCCTTTCCATAAGGCTTTGAAGATGCCTGGTGCCACGCTTACTCCAAACTGTAACCTTTACATTTGAAGGCACCTCTATGAGTCACAATGGTTTGGGCCTCTGCAGTGCATCATCAACTGTTAGTTGTTGATATGCCTGGGCCAGATCCAATTTGGCAAAGACTGTACCCCTGCCAAGTGAATGTAATAAATGATGCACCACTGGAACTGGATATGCTCTGTTGAAGCGCATGGTTCAATGTCCCCTTATAGTCTCCACAGATTCTTACTGACCCATCAGTCTTGACTGGTGTGACTATGGGTGTCTCCCATCTGGAGTGGTCAGTGGGCTCTAAAACTCCTTGAGCTATTAGTTTATCTAATTGTGCATCAATTTTTTCCTTTAAGGCAAATGGGACCCTTCTGGGCTTTAAACGAATTGGGGGCACCTTGGGATCTAGGTTGAAAGTGATAGGGGTCCCCATATACTTGCCTAATCCGCCGCTGAAGACCTCTGGAAACTCAGACTTCAAGGCCTCCTCCCATTCAGTGTTGCTCACGTGATTGATGCCAGTCACCTCGATGCCTAATGGATTGAACCACTCAAGTCCCAGCAAGCTTGGGCGATCCTTGTCCACGATGGTCAGGGCAAACGCTTGGTGTGGCCTTTGAACTTCACATTGAATTCTCTTGTTCCAACTACTGGAATCTTGTTCCCTTGGTAGTCTTTAAGAGTCAGTGCTTGTTTCTGGAAATGTTTCTTCTTAATGTTTGGGAGTAGTCTGTGAATAGTGTCCCATGACACCATAGATAAATAGGAGCCTGAGTCCACTTCAATTTGGCAAGGCCTTCCTTCAATTAGTACCTTCACATGTACTTTTCTGTTTCTTAAGGGTGAAGAATGACCAATGGTGACTGTTTGATGAGTTTCATTCTTCCCATTTGCTTCTGTGTTCGCCCCATTTTCTCACTGAAGTTGTTAGGCTTGAATTCTTTGTCAGGAAACTTTCTTCTGTGGGGTGGAGTTCTGGATGATTTGCAGACTCTTGCTAGGTGACCTCTTTTTTCACAACGGAGGCAGATGGTATCAAGAAACTTGCATTCAGTGCGGGGGTGGCTTCCCTCACAACCTCTGCAGTAAAAATCTTGCCTCTTTCTTCCCAGGTCTTTCTTTTTCCTCTCCATTCTGAGTCTATAAATTCCTTCCTCCACCTCTCTACAGTCTGATTCAGAATCTATTTGCTCGCAATGAGTTGTTGTGGACTCTTCCACATCAGGATGGCTTGAGGCCTTGTTAATTTTCTTCATGGCTGCTGCTGAGGACTTGGTGGCTTCTGCTGAGGAGGCCTCTTCTATGGCTTCCTTCAACGTGATCTTAGGTTTTAATAATAATTTGCTCTGAAGCACCTTGTCTTTGAGGCCTAGAACAAATCGATCGATGGCCTCTTCCAAGTTGTTAAACTCGCATGCACCCCCAATGTCTCTTAAACTTGCCACGAAGTCGCTTAATGTTTTCGCTTCCCTTGATCCCTACGGTAAAACTCGTGTCTTACTGAGGCACGATACTTGTGGGGCAAATGGGCTCTTAAAAGCTTTTCTAAATCAGGCCATTCCATTACCTTCATGTCTGCAGCTCCCGCCAATGCCTTCGCCATCTTGAAAACTGCCGGACCGCAGTGCGTGAGAAAGACCGCCCTCTTCGCTTCTCGGAAATGTCGGCGAGATCGCTTTCCCTCCAAATACATTTGGAAACGATCTGCACGAGTCCCAGTCTTCTGCCGTCAGATCGAATGGGGCTGGGAGGGGTGTTCAGCGCAGCCATCTCTCTCAGCTTGTTTTCTGCGTCATCTTCTCTTCAAGAAGGATCCCACCTTCGTCGCCAGTGTTAAGTTTGCATGAAGAGTCAGACGCGGAGTGCTTCAGTGAAGAGTTTATTAGTGACTACAGCTCATAACAGACTTATTTGGCTGGGCTGGGCTACTTATAGCCAGCAGCCGCAGTTGCCAGCCAATCAGAGTGCAGGATTTTCCCGCACTTTTTAAACCAATCATTTCTGACATTTTACAAGAACAGTTCAAACTAAAACAATGACATTCAAACCTGCATACATAACAATTTTGTTTTAAGAAATAAAAGAAAAAAGCGCCAAATGTTGATGTTATTTATTCACCCAGATTTCTTTGGTATAATATCAGAAGCTGTGATATATTCAGCAGTAAAGATAAGCAAACATTCAGAAAATCTGAAGGAGAATAAAAAGTAGCATATAGGAAGTTTCAGATCTATCCAACCCCCAAACCTATCCTCTCAAGGCACTTTATGCAGGAGGGAGAGAGCAAGTTGAAATTTGCAGTTCACATTTGATAAATAGTGGTGTGCAACAGCATCTATGGGAATGTGTCAAAAAGTCAAGAATGAGTGAAGCCCCATCCCTCTATATGCACATGCCCCTTTCACACAAGTACAAAAGAGACTGGCCTTTTATTGTGTAATCTCCATGTTGGCTTTTGGGATTCCCCCTGCAGAAGCTCCTGCCATGCAGGATCAGGTGGAAACAATCCTGCTCTGCCTTCTCCTGGGAGATCCTTTTTCTGTTCCAGACAAAGCAGGGATCGATTGTTTTCTGCAAATCGATGAACCTGTTTCTTCATAAAAACAGGAAAAAGATTGGAATAGCAGAAGGAAATGCTGCTTTTCTCAAAGCCCTGATAAGTGGAACCACCATGTTCTACATACTTAAAGGGTCCTTGCAGAGATTATATGGAAATGAAACAACTTCCTTTCATCTGTTCAACTCTGGTTCTCAGAGCCTGCCTGGACAAGTCCCTGCAGTTTTCTTGGCAAGGTTTTTCAGAAGTGGTTTGTCCCTCACTCCTTCCTAGGGCTGAAAGAGAGTGACCGGCTCAAGGTCATCCTGCTGCCTTTTTGTCTGGACTGGAACTCAGTTATTGGGTTTTGAGCCTAGTTACCATGGTACCTTAACCATCACACCAAACTGGCTCTCTAAACAAAGTATATGAAATACAAAGTCATCATTCTGTAGGAAGTTAGCACCCACCCCTCTCCTAGAAAATTGAAATAGCCTAGGAAATATTAAAAAGGCAAAATATTTCCCCTAAAAAGAGTAGAAACTCAGAAGCAGAAACTCACCTCAGAAGCCAAAGCTCACCCCCATCTTTGTTAATGGGTGGGCCATTAAGGCCTGGGCCAGAATATTTTACAAAGATCTCCAGGTAAAGCTATAGCAATTGCCCAAAGCCCTTTTCATTACATCATCATCCAGCAAGGCTCAACCAAGCCTGGAACTCAGGACAGCCTACAGAGTTGCCCCTGCATGGCCCCATGGGAGTCTGACAACCAATCAGAATACAAGCTCAAATTCAACTCTCAACAGAGGGTATAAAACCAGGCACTCTCAGCATCTCAGCTCTTCTCTTTTCGCCTTGAAGCATGTGATCATCCTTTTCACTTCGGAGCTCCAAGCCATGTGGTCCTGTCCACCATTAAACCATCTTTCCAAACAGCCTCTGTGTTTCCACTGTCTTTTTCCCCACTTGGAGCTGAATCCAGAAGGATAATTCTTCCAACAGTTCCATAATGACTGAGGAAAAAACATTCCAGATCTTATGAACACCTGTGTCTCGTTTCAAACTCCTATATTAGCCTAAACATGAAGTTGCTGCTTTAAGGAGTTGACTAATGCTACTCTTGAAGTAGAGGTGCAACCCACCCCCACACCTAATTTTAAATTCTAAAACAAAAAGTTCAGTTGATAAGGGGTGGTGTTGCCATTGAACTTCAGACATCAGATACGGAGATGCAAAATGGGAGTTAAAAGGGCAATGTGTGGGTCTTAATTTCCCACACTGCCTTCACCCATCAAAACCATTGGCTGAACTGTCAGTAAGGTAGGTGTCTCTTTGGAGCAATTCCTATGGGGATTCTAGACTCTTCCTTGGATGTTTTTTTCTTACTCTTCCTTGCTGATTCCCATGATGTTTTGGAAGATTGGCTGAAATTTCTCCATGTTTGGATTCATCTGAAGAAATATTTCACAAGATCGTGGGATCTGTTTCTGTCTCTTGTTTTGATGAGAATTAATGGCAGTGCTAGCCAGTGGTGGGATCCAATTTTTTTTACTGGTACTGTGGGTGTGGCTTGGTGGGCATGGCAGGGGAAGGATGCTGTAAAATCTCCAGTCAGAGGTGGTATGTGCTGGTTCTCTGAACTACTCAAAATTTCCGCTACCGGTTCTCCAGAACTGGTCAGAACCCGCTGAATACCATCTCTGGTGCTAGCCAATGTCTATTGTACAGCTCTTCTTGCTGAATGAATAAAGTTCAACATGTCCCAAGTGTGCTCTACTATGTAGGAAGAAGGATCCCCAATCCCAAATAATTAGGTCTCCAAGGTAGGTTTTCTGGAATTTACATTTTCAAATAAAGAAGTTTCCTTTGGTGAACGTTTCCCACCCAGCTTTTATGTAGTGCTTATTACATCTCACCTGATGTCCCTCAAATGCCACTTATACCACCCATGCATTAAATGGCATTATAGATGTGTGAAAAGATAATTGTCAGTCATTTTAATTCACAAATATGGTGCCATATTGTAATTGGCTTCAGATGTTTACAATAAAGTCTCCAGAAAAAAAGTTCTTTCTCTAGATCACCATCCTTTTTAATGTGCCTGTAGATCTTGAAACATCTGTGACAAACATGTGATAGTCTGCAAACTCAGAGAGCACTAAGGATGCTAGTGTTCAACCCTGAGCTACAAATATCATTTATTGCCAGTGGGATGAAGAAATATATATAAGTTTTCTATTTTTTCTTTTTAATCTTCTATGACTCAAGGGGTGGAAGGTTTCCCCTTGCTCTCTTTTCTTAGAGGTGAGGATGTCTTTTAACGAAAAAACAACAGGCATGTTATGCACACACACAATTGTGTCATAGAAAGTTAGTAATATGCTTCCCTAGTTCTGTACCATTATTTTAGATACTGAATACTATGGTTCATTGCTAAGAATATTGATCCATAAGTTAGGGAGTTTACTTCCAAGTAAGCAAAAAACATTTTACACTTTTATATACAGTATACTATAGTTGCAAACAATACTTGTAAGATTTTCAAGTTGCTACATTCTGTGCCACTTACAAACATGATTCTTATTATTGTAAAAAAAAAGTTCAAAATACATACAGTATGGGGATGGATGGAAACAAAATGGCAGCCTCCAGGCAAACTGCTTCATTTTTCTGCCTTAGCAAGGCAGAAAAAGCTTCTGAATACTGCAGAAGCTGACCTATTATTTTAAAATAGTAGAAAAGCAATTAGGATGATTAAGGGCCTGGAGACTAAAACATATGAAGAACGTTGCAAGAATTGGATATGGCCAGATTAGAGAAAAGGAGGACTAGGGGTGACATGATATCAGTATTCCAGTATTTGAGGGGCTGCCACAAAGAAGAGGTTAATTTATTTTCCAAAGCACCAGAACACAAGGTAAGAAACAATGGATGGAAACTAATCAAGGAGAGAACCAGAGAACCTCCATCACTGGAGGTATTTAAGAAGAGACTGGACAGCCACTTGTCTGTAATGATATAGAGTCTCCTGTTTTAGCAGGGGATTGGACTAGAAGACCTCAAAGGACCACTGGACCTTCCTTCCAGTTGTATTCTGATTGATTCAATACTAAGAATCATGTTTTCAAGCAGCAGAGAATGAAGCAGCTTAAAAACCTTACAAATATTGTTTTTACAGATTTATTTACTGTAAACAAAAGCTTTAAAGCTTTCTGCAGCACTGTGCAGACCTTGTTAAGGCAGCAAAACAAAACAGTTTGCAGGTTGCCATTTTATGGGCGAGACAAAATGGTAGCCACTTTTGGAATTGTGCCATGTTGCCGCACCAAAAAAAGGAAGGGCAGGGCAGGTCCAATGGCCTCCCCTATCCAGGGGGCACTCCACGCTCTGCTTAATGACCCACGTGTTTATATAACATTATCATGACACCTTGTTGGCTGAAAGCAAAGAAGACGTAAGAGATCTCTTGTTGAAAGTGAAAAATTGATCTGATGTGTAATATATTTTAAAAAATCACAAACCTAAGCTTATGTTAACTGCTAGTGCCAATGAAGTGCAACCAGACAAAGAAGAAGAGAAAGAGTAGTATATGTTATCTGATAGGTTCAAAAAGCTATAAGAATATATGTGGTAAGTGTGGTACAAGGTAAATGTGACCATAACATAAAGCAAGATCTGTTTCTTGGGGGAAAGACTGTGACAAACAAGTATTGAATTGTATCTAAACAAAACAAGTGTTGAGGCATCCTATTGTCAAGAAAGCTTAAATACATAAAGGTTTGGTGTTCCAAATTATAACATAAGGCTGTGAATATTGGACCATCAGAAATGCTGGATGAACAAAAAGCAATGCCCATGAAAGATAGTGCTTGAGAAAAGTATTGAGGATCTATTGTACAGCAAGAATAAATCCTTCAGTACCAGATGAAGTCAAACTAGACAACTCCCTGCAAGCATTAAAAATGAAGCTAAAAGCAAAACTCCTTAGAGAAGACCTTGATGCTTGAAAATTCAAAGTAACAGAAAAGTATAACTGGATATTATTGTTGATGTCATCAACACACACTAGTAAGAACTCAAAGAAGCAATTATTGATGGACATTCCTAGTTGGAAGAAAACTCCAGTCTGATTCCAAGCTGGGAGAAAAATGCAGGAGCCAATGAATTTGGAGATGGGCTGCAGGAAAGAAGCATTTATTTAGCAATCAGGGGCGAAGTGACTCAGCACCAGTTCTGGGACAGCTGATAGCCTGGCATGGGGAGTAGAGTGATTTTTATACTCTTTTGGACCTTTAAGATTGAGATGCCTGAGGGGTTATTTGATTAGATTAGATTCTGTATTCTGTGTGGCATTGTGTTTTGTGACTTAATCCTTAATCCTGTCAATTCAGCCTGTTCTGCTTATTACACTCTGGATGGGTATAAAGCAGACAGAGCGACTCCACAAAGCATCTAAACAAAGTCTTTTTTATTGGTTCATCAGGCATCCTCTCAACTCACATTTATGACGAGGTTCTTCTTAATGTCCAATCCTTTGCATATCTGAATTGTGGTGTAGAAAGATATTAAACTCTCATTCACATGGTGATGATTGTAGCAACCACATAGTATAGGATTCAGGCTAGAGTGAGGGAGCCTCCCCCAACCCAACAAGGGTCAATTTAGTGACCAATCAGGATTACAGATGTGACCACATGACATGGACTACATTTCCCAGGATACCTTAACTACATTTACCACGATGCATTCCCTTAAGGGGACAGCTCTCAATTCCTAACTACCTATTCCAAATCCCATTAACTCTAAACTGGCTGGACAGCACACAGCCTGTCTCAGTCTTTTTTTTTTTACAAATTTTTTTATTATTTTTAAACAAACATACAAACAAGACATACAGCATGCCAGTAGGTTGTAGCTATTTTTGTACATCTTCTCCATCCTCATCAACTGCAATTATTTTTATATTCTCTCATATACAAAGTATTCCATATTTTTAAATTAATTTATCTTACAACAGTTCATATCACCATCCCAGAACCATTCCCGGCACACAAATACACACAAACAAATACAAGAAAAAAACCAAAAACATAAAAAATTTTCTTTTGAGAACAGTGTGTTTCCGGACCCTCACTTCTCCATACTGATATAATTTCAATTACTCACTTGTTTTACATATTCTATTCCATTTATCATAACAATTTTCACTATTTTCCATAATTTCCCCCCCTTTCTCTATCTTCTGTAATCTTATTTCAATTATTTCATCCCCTAAATTTAGTTACATTTCTTTTTCCAATTTTCAGTATCTTTCCAATCAGTATTATTACACTTTTATCTGTCTTATATACAATCTTATACTATCTTATAAAACATATTTTACCCTGTAATTACTACTCTGGAGAATAGCACCTCTATCTCTTTAACCAATTGTTATTTAATGTTTAAATTTCACCTTTACAATTAGTACCTCTGTTACACCTCTATTTTATGGCATCTAACTATTATCAGTTGGGTTCTGCTTGGTACATTCTTTTACAAATATCCATTAAATTCTTAACAATAGAAAAAAAAGAGAAATGTGCATATATATAAAACAATAGTTGACTAGGGCAATTATTTCTATTCAAATTCAATTTGGCCAACGGCCTTATTCTCTTGTCCTCTTTGCCTCATTTACTTATTAAAAGAAAAATACACATCTCATTAATCCTCTAAAACACTTCTAGCTTCTTTCTAACTCTAATATGACCATATTTATCTCACGTACCCTTGCAGAATCCTCTTTTTAAGTTAATTTAGCCATTATCTTGATGCCCAAATAGATAAATAAACCCTTGCTGTTGCACACCTTGCTTCTGTTTTTTTCAGCTTCCTCTTTTTTTGCTCCCCTCCCTTCTTCTCCCTTGCCTTTTTATTCTCTTTACTATCCAGCTCTCGCTTCTGAAATCCTAACTTTTGGTTCCTTGTGGTATTGTGATTATTTTTCAGCTTATACTTTTTTTTGGTTGTTGCTTCAAATCTTAAGTTTCTAACTCTCTTTCCTCTTCTCCCCTTTTTCCCTTTCCCTTTTTCTTAATCACGCTTACAATTATTTGATCATTGAAAATGGCTTCTTCTTCTTTGTCCCATCCTTCTTGTTCGACCGGTGCTTCCTGTTGTTTTCTATAGTTCAGGAACTCCATTTTTATCGATTGTGCCACTTCTTTATAGTCTTTAAATAGCATTTTTAATTCTTCAAAAGATAATGACATTTTGAAAGGGTTTTTTTCCTTTTAAAGCAACCCCCAATTAACTTTAATCCGCTCAGTATCCTCTGTCCAAAATTCCAGGAATCCTCCAAATATCCAAAGCTATTTCTTGCTTCTTTACTCACTTTCACTTTTCCAGGGCTTAGGCTTGCAACAAAGTTTCAATTGTAGTGTATTTTTTTCAAGTCTTGTTAGAATTCCACTCTCAATACTCTTTAAATCCAGGTGGTATCCTCCATTTCCAGACTCCACCCTACTTTCACTTTTCTTCTTCCTCAATTTGCTTTCTTTCTCTCTCTTTATAAAGAAAATTCTTTAAAACTGTTCAAAAGTCTTTATCACTTGGCACTTTAATTTCAGCTAAAAGTAGCCTATTAATGTCCAAGTGAATTAATGTCCATTTCTTGTACCCATCTTTTCTCAATATTCCGAATCATTCAGAACTGCCAGCATTAGAGAAGAAGAAAAGAAAAACCATCTTTTCACTTTACTTTGCCGCTTTAAAAATCTTTTTTTTAAAAACAGTATTGTTTTCCACTGTTTAAGTCCAGGTACCTTAAATAGATATTTTCCGTGTCAAGCCTGGTCTGCCACACTTTCTCCTTCAAACTTCCTCCTGCACAATCTTATCTGTTTGAGTTCTTCTTTGAGGTGGCCATTTCTGACCACCGCTGCAACCGCCTTTGGGAAAGGGAGAAAGACCAGCTGGGGAGGAGAGATGCGGCTCTCCTTGATCCTGCTAGTGGCTCCCCCGTCTTCACCACCTCTATGGGGTGGTTTTAACCCCAAAGTCTCCAGCGGGGAGCACGGATCGAAACCATGCACAGTCGTGGATTTCGATCCGTCTCCGAAGAAGCTCAAACAGGATCTCCCGCCTGTCTCAGTCTTCTAACTAGGGTTATTCTGGCTGGGAGGCAGGGAGTGCTTTAGCTTCTATGTATGGTTTTTCTTTGCCTTCTTTGGGGGCATGGAAATAAAGAGGGGTTTGTGTCTTATGATTCTTCCTACATTATGATCTACTAATCACAGAAGAGTCAGAATAATTGAATGACAACAGTAATATTTTCTAATGTTTAATGTTAAAGGTTAGGCATTAGATCTAAAGTCTTTTTTCTTAAGTTAGTAACTTCAGAACTCCACGCAAGGATATTCTTGTGTGCTGCAAAAAGACTGAATATATTTTGCTCAGTGAAGACCATCTGTTGAATTCAGCGCATTCAAAGTTTTTGCTGGTTAGGAGAAATCCATCATAGCTGGAAGGCACTAAATCTGGATTTTGAACCCAATCACTTTATGAGTAATCCATCTCTTTAATAAGAGCAGTTCACAATTAGTTTTTAATTTATTTTTACACCCACACCCGCATACTGCTACTGTTCTAATAGGGCTGTGTCTACCCAATATATCATTTCCTGAAACTATTGTCTTTTCCATTATTTGCCAGATAGTAACAATGTGATCTCAGGTGCCTTTGTCTATTTACACACTTAGCAGTTCCCATTCCACGAATGGTTGAAATCTGGATTGCAAAAATCTTCAACATATGAAGTAAGTTCAATAATTGTTGGGGGAAGGGGTTGAGCTTTCTTTAGCACTGTCTTTTGCTCTTCTCCCCACAGCTACATTTTCTAGATCTGCTCATATTATTATTTATCATTTAATTAATGCATAGTCCCCTGACTCAGCATAAGAATCAGGGCTTATGCATCAAACATTTATAAACAAACGGCAAGCTGCTGTAAACAGCATCAACTAGCAAGGATTTAAACAATTCTGCTTGTGTTTCATCAACTCCTGAATTTTTGTGATTAGTGAAGTTTTCTAAGGCCCATTAAACTTCACTTTGAGAAGGCCTTTGTACATGAGAGGGATTTGTGGGCTTTTGGAGAGAGCTCTTCTCCGTATTCAAGCCATCTCTTTTTATATCTTCTTTTTCATTAGAGCTGTGTCTTCTTTGACTTTTACTGTGCTCATCTTTTATACAAGTTTCCCTTTATTTCTTTAATTTTCTTCAGTAAATGTCTTGTCCTTCACATTTGGTTGATGTCTCTAAACAAGCAGGACTAAGCCTAAGATTTTCTCTCCAATTTGGTCTCTGCTGAAGCTGGGTACCTTATTATCTCTTGTGGTTGCCCTTTGCTTTTCACATTTCCTTAGCTACATTCAATGTATCTGCAATTTTGGTGGCCTTGGTGGCTCAGGCTGTTAATTGCCTGCATTTAAGTTCCAGCTGCCTACAACTGCTGTAGGCTCGAATCCCACCAGGCTCAAGGTTGACTCAGCCTTCCATCCTCTCGGGGTAGGTAAATTGAGGACCCAAGATTGTTGGGGGCAATTAGCTGACCTTGTAAAAATGCCGCTTGGTAATGAGTGGGCATATGCAATGGAGTGAAGGCTATTGCTGGGCACACTAGGTTGTATCCCAAAGAATTGTAAGCCACCCTGAGTCTCCGGAGAAGGGCGGCATATAAATATAATTAAAAAAAAAATTTAATCTTCTTTTGCTTTACACAATGCAGAATGTTTTTTATTTGCTTCACTTGTAATGATTTATTTATTTGTCAAACATGTACAAGATAACAAGTATAAGTATGAACATAAACAAGAAGAAAGGAAGTAAATGCAGATAAATAGGGACAGTAAGACAGGAACACTAGGCATGCTGGTGCGCTTATGCACAGCCCCCTTTAAGGACCTCTGAGGAATGGGGTGAGGTCCATGGTAGACAGTTTGAGGTTGAAGCTGTGAGCACAAATTAATAGCATAAATTTAGTGGTATACAGGAATACCACTAAGGTATTAAATCACTTATTTATTTGTACTGTATATGGAAAAGACCCAATTTGGTGCAGAGGCAGTCCTCATTTAGTTATCATAATTGGGACTGGCAACTTAGTTGTTAAGTAAAGCAGTTGCTAAGTGAAACCACAATTGTGCTTTCAATCTTCTTTCAGCTTTCTTTTGCTTTACAGACCTGTGCAAGTTGCAAATGTATGATTGGTAATAAAGTTTTATCACTATCATAATTGCAAATAGCCACTAAATGAGGCAATCACTAAACAAGGACTGTCTGTATGATTAAGGCATCTGGCTTGAAGTCTGGGAAATTGAGTTTTAGATTTGCTGTAGGACAAAACCATATGGGTGACTTTGATCATTAAACTGTCATTTTTTGTTCTCTAGCAACAGGGTGCCAATGGTCACATGATCAAAATTTAGGCACTTGGCAACCAGAATATATTTATGCTTCTATTGAAGCATTCTAGAGTCATGTGATTGTCATTTGTGATCTTCCCCATTGCTTCCAACAAACAAAGTCGGGGGGGGGGGGAAGCTGGATTTATGTAATGACTGCACAATTCACTTAACAACCATGGCAAAGAAGAATCATACAAGCGGCACAAATGAGTTAATGAACAAGTAGCTACAGAAATTTCAGTATCAATTATGGTCATAAGTCAATGACTATCTGTAATACTGAAACGATTCCTTAGATTCAAGTTGAAATAATCTTTTCACTTTCAGGGTTGCATCTTCTTTGTTCTTTCCTTAATAATGATGAATTCTCCATGTGTTTCTATAGTCTTTTCCAAAGTTGATGATATGACATTCCTTGGACGCAGTACCCCACTCCAGTTTATTTCATTCTGCTGATTCCCAGAATATCTAGATTCAATGACTTCAACTTGCCCTCTCTCGGGGCAGCGTCGGCTTTGGCCCAGGAATTCATGGCCTCCATGGCAGCCATGGATCTGACTCAGGTGATTGATGGCCCGACTCACGAGGGGGGCAACATGCTCGACCTGGTTTTTGTCTCGGAGCAGTGGCGTAATGATCTGGGGAGTGGTGATCTTATTATCCACCCCGTTCCATGGTCAGATCATTATCTCCTATTGCTGGCTTTTCAACAGGCTGCCCCACACTGCTGTGATGAGGAGCCTCTTAGGTGGTTCTGCCCCAGGCGCCTGATGGACCCGGAAAGGTTCCAGGCAGAGCTGGGGTTTTTTCCTACATCCCTGGTCCACAGCTCTGCCGAGACCCTGGCAGCCGCTTGGCAACGGGCGGCCATGGGGGCTCTTGACAGAGTTGTCCCCATGCATCCCCTTACCCGTCGCAGATCCCGTGTGGTTCCCTGGTATACTGAGGAGCTCCGGGAGATGAAGAGATGGAGAAGGGGTCTAGAGAGCAGGTGGAGGTCGACCTGCTCCGAGTCTGACCGAGCCCAGTGGAGAGCCTATATCAGGACCTATCTGGTAGCTGTGAGAGTGGTGAGAAGGGTTTATTTCTCCGCTCTCATAGCATCCGCAGGAAACCCCCCAGCCACCCTGTTTGGGGTCGCCCGCTCTCCCTCCTCCATCCGGGGGGTTGTGGCGGATCCCCTGCGGGGTTGAGCTGAGGAATTTGGTTAGTTCCTGCAGGATAAGATCGCTCGGATTCGGGGGGGGGGCTGAACTCCAATTTGCCGTGGTCTGATGCCGAGGGTGCAAGTGGTCTAGCTAATGTAATCTGGACTGAGTTCGATCCTGTTTCTGAGGATGAAGTGGACAGGATTATGCGACAACTGAGTTCCACCACATGTTTGTTGGACCCATGCCCTTCCTGGCTGGTCTATGCCTCCAGGGAGGTGACATGCGGCTGGCTCCGGGCAGTGGTCAATGCTTCTCTGAGGGAGGGTACCTTTCCCGCTGCCTTGAAGGAGGCGGTGATGAGGCCTCTCCTGAAGAAGCCTGCCCTGGACCCAGCCAAATTGAACAACTTTCATCTGGTCTCCAACCTTCGCTTCCTAGCGAAGGTTGTCGAGAGTGTGGTGGCTCAGCAGTTTCCGCTTTTCCTGGAGGAAGCAGACTACCTAGATCCGTACCAATCGGGCTTTTGACCCGGGTATAGCACGGAGACGGCATTGGTCACACTGATGAATGATCTCCTGAGGGCTCGGGATAGGGGTTTTTCCTCTGTCCTGGTCCTGTTAGATCTCTCAGTGGCTTTCGATACCATCGACCATGGTATCTTATTGCGGCGTCTCAGGGGGTTGGGAGTGGGAGGCACTGTTTTACAGTGGTTCTCCTCCTACCTCTCGGGATGTTCGCAATCAATGTTGGCAGGGGGGCAGAGGTCGACTCCAAGCGCGCTCTCACTTGTGGGGTCCCTCAGGGGTCTGTCCTCTCGCCCTTCCTGTTCAACATCTATATGAAACCGCTGGGTGAGATCATCCGTGGGTTTGGGATGAAGTATCATCAGTACGCTGATGATACGCAGTTATACATCTTCACCCCAGGCCACATCAGTGATGCCCTCTCCATGATGTCCTGCTGTTTGGATGCGGTACGGATCTGGATGGACAGTAACATGCTTCGGCTCAATCCGGCTAAGACAGAGTGGCTGTGCATACAGACATCTCGACCCAGTCAGGAGATTCCATCTTTGGTCATGGGGGGAGAGGTGTTGCCCCCGTGGACAGGGCACGGAATCTGGGGTCCTCCTGGACTCACGGCTCAGGATGGAGGAGCAGGTGGGAGCCGTGGCCAGGGGGGCCTTTGCCCAGGTCCAGCTGGTTCGCCAGTTACGCCCATATCTGGACCGAGATGCCCTGCGCACGGTCACTCAGGCACTTGTCACCTCGCGACTCGACTACTGCAACGCTCTCTATCTAGGACTGCCCTTGCATACCATCCGGAGGCTTCATCTGGTGCAAAATGCTGCCGCGCGGGTTGTGATGGGAGCTTCCCGGTTCTCCCATGTTACGCCCCTCCTGCATGGCCTGCATTGGTTGCTGGTTGCCCTCTGAATGAGATTCAAAGTTTTGGTATTGACATTCAAATTGACATGGGTCCGGGCTATCTACGGGAACGTCTACTGCCGGCATCGAATACCAACCGCCCTGTATGAGCGCACAGGCAGGGACTCCTTGGCATGCCGTCTGCGACTCAATGTCGCTTGGCGGTGATGCGGGGGAGGGCCTACTCTGTGGTGGCTCCCGCCCTATGGAATCAACTACCTCTGGGACTCCGCCTGGCCCCCGATCGCGGCACCTTCTGCCACGACCTGAAAACTTGGCTATTTGAGCAGGCTGCACTGTGCTGACTCCTCTTGCGGGGGAGGGGGTTTGTTTTATAATTTGTTTTAGTATTTTGGCTTGTTGGGTTTAATTCTATTTTAGGTAATTATTTATTGTGTTGGTTTTAATTGTGAGCCTGAGTCCATTCGGGAGAGGGGCGGCATACAAGTCAAATAAATAAATAAATAAATAAATAAATAAATAAATAAATAAATGTGCTAATCTGTGATTTCTTACATGTATATTAATGGTTTTTATCTAAGTAGGTGTAAGTCCTCATTTTATTCTCACAATAACAATAGCACTTAGACTTGTATACCGCTTTATAGTGCTTTACAGCCCTCTCTAAGTGGTTTACAGAGTCAGCATATTGCCCCCAATAATCTGGGTCCTCATTTTATCAATCTTGGAAGGATGGAAGGCTGAGTCAACCATGAGCCGGTGAGATTTGAACTGCCAAACTGCTGGCATCTGGCAGTCAGAAGAATTAGCCTGCAGTACTGCATTCTAACCACTGCATCACCACGGCTCTTATATTACAATAACATCTCTGGGCAGTGGGTTATGCTGAGATAAGGTGAGAAATTGCACAGACAGCAACTATTAGTGGGGGGACTTGAAAATGGATCCCTGGGGAGTCAGCCTAATACAACCCAGTTTTGATGCTGGCCAATGGTGCACTTAATAAGAACAATCATCATTACATGTTTAGTAGAATGGACTTTCTAGCAAGTCTTTTAAGAAAACACCCTTTGCAAGTACATCGTAAAACCTGTGTTTGTACCTCGATTTATAGATTGTTGGGGCATATGTTTAATAAAATGGCTTTCAAGCAGAAAATTCTCCAAGTTAAACATCATCCTCTTCCAACAGCACCATCCTCCATCAACTTTGCTATGATGAAAGGAGTCTCTTCTTTCCATTTGATTCCCATTTGCACCACAATCCATTACAAGAAATTTCCAGAAATTCTGATGCTCTCCAACTGATGGCTCACCCAGTCAGGTTTGCATATGGTCTCTAGGGCAAAAGTGCCCATTGAATTAACTGGGATGGTCCCATAACCCTGCCTGCCCCTTCAGAATTGTAGGAAGTTAGCATCCACCCCTCTCCTAGAAAATTGAAATATCCTAGGAAATATTAAAAAGGCAGAATATCTCTTCTAAAAGGAGTAGAAACTCAGAAGCAGAAACTTACCTCAGAAGCAGAAACTCACCCCCACCTTTGTTAATGGGTGGGCCATTAAGGCCTGGGCCAGAATACTTTACATAACAAAGATCTCCAGGTAAAGCTATAGCAATTGCTCAAAAGCCCTTTCATCCAGCAAGGCTCAACCAAGCCTGGAACTCAGGACAGCCTACAGAGTTGCCCTTGCATGGCCCCATGGGAGTCTGACAACCAATCAGAATACAAGCTCCAATTCAAATCCCAACAAAGGTTATAAAACCCAGGCACTCTCAGCATATCAGTCCTTTCTTGATCTCTTCCTTCACCTTGAAGCATGTGATCATCCTTCCTTTTCACTCTGGAGCTCCAGGCCATGTGGCCCTCCTGTCCACCATTAAACCTTCCAAATGTTCTCATGTTCTCGGGGGCGGAGGGCGGAGGGGTAGCCATAATTGTTAGAGAGACCCTGTTTCCAAGGGAGGTCACTGTCCCGCAGATGGGCGGGTGTGAGACCCTCCTCGTGAGATTGGGCCCGGGTGGTTGGTTGGGTTTGCTGCTAACGTACCTATCCCCCAGCTGCGTGGCGGCGCCCTGCCTGGGCTGCTCGACGCCCTCTCGGAGGTGGCGGTGGAGTTCCCTAGGCTTATAGTTCTGGGGGACTTTAACCTGCCGTCACTGGGGGGGCGTCGGTTTAGCTCAGGAGTTCATGGCATCCATGGCAGCCATGAACCTGACCCAGGTGATCCATGGACCCACCCACGAGGGGGGAACACACTTGACCTGGTTTTTATCTCGGGCAGTGGTGTAGTGATCTGGGGAGGGTTCTCCATCTACCCTCCCTTTATCGTGGACTGATCACTATCTCCTGCGGCTGGTTTTTCAATTGGCTGTCCTCGCTGCTGGGATGAGGAGCCTATACGATGGTTCCGCCCCAGACGCTAATGGACCCGGATAGGTTTCAGACGGCGCTGGGGTTCTTGCCCGCCTCCCTCGACCACAGCTCGGCCGAGACGCTGACGGCCGCCTGGCAAAGGGCGGCGTCGGAGGCGCTCGACCGGGTTGTCCCCTTGCGCCTCTTCCCCCGCCAGACCCCGATGGGCTCCCTGGTTCTCTGAGGAGCTCCGGGGATGAAACGGCGGAGAAGATGCCTGGAGAGCAGATGGAGGGCCAGCCACTCCGAATCGACCGTGTCCAGTTGCGATCCTATATCAGGACCTATCTGGAAGCAATCAGGACGGCGAGGCGTGCTTACTTCTCCGCTCTGATTGCGTCTGCCGATGATCGCCCTGCTGCCCTGTTTCGGGTGACCCGCTCCTCCTTCAATTGGGGGGGGGATGACCCGTTGCAGGGCAGAGCAGAGGAATTTAGCTTACATCTGGCGGATAAGGTCGCTCGAATTCGTGCTGGCTTGGACTCTGATTGGCAGTGGTCTGATGATGGGGTGGCGGTGAGTCTGGTGGATTCTACCTGGGTTGAGTTTGACCTGGTCTCCCTTGATGAGGTGGACAGGATCATGCGGAGGCTGTCTTCCACCACGTGTTTATTGGACCCGTGCCCTTCCTGGTTGGTATATGCCTCCAGGGAGGTTACGTGCGGCTGGCTCCAGGCAGTTGTTAATGCTTCTCTGAGTGAGGGAGTCTTTCCTGCCGCCTTGAAAGAGGCGGTGGTGAGGCCCCTCCTCAAGAAGCCTGCCTTGGACCCGCCGTTTGAACAACTATCGTCCTGTCTCCAACCTCGCTTTTAGCGAAGGTTGTTGAGAGCGTGGTGGTTCAGCAGCTTCCCTTGTTCCTGGAGGAAACTGAGTATTTAGATCCGTATCAGTCGGGCTTCAGGGCCGGACACAGCACGGAGACAGCATTGGTCGCACTGATGGATGATCTCTGGAGGGCTCGGGACAGGGTTTTTCCTCTGTCCTAGTCCTTTTAGATCTCTCAGCGGCTTTCGATACCATCGACCATGGTATCCTTCTGCAGCGGCTTAGAGGTTTGGGGGTGGGGGAACCGTTTTGCGTTGGTTCTCCTCCTTCCTTTCGGCCGCTCGCAGTCGGTGTTGGCAGGGGGGCAGAGGTCGGCCCGAGACCCCTCACTTGTGGGGTGCCACAGGGTCTGTCCTTTCGCCTCTCCTGTTTAATATCTACATGAAACCGCTGGGCGAGATCATCCGAGGTTTTGGGGTGAGGTATCATCAGTATGCTGATGATACCCAGCTTTATATCTCCACCCCAGGCCAGATCAGTGACGCTCTCTCCATGATGTCCCGTGCCTGGAGGCGGTACGGGTCTGGATGGGTAGTAACAGGCTTCAGCTCAACCCCACCAAGACGGAGTGGCTGTTCTTACCGGCATCTCGGTCTTTATTGGATGTACCATCTTTGGTCATGGGGAGAGGTGTTGCCCCCGTGGATAGGGCGAGAAACCTGGGTGTCCTCCTGGACTCACAGCTCGGTTTGGAGGAGCATGTGGGAGCTGTGGCCAGGGGGCTTTTGCCCAGGTTCGGCTGGTTCGCCAGCTTCGCCCTTATTTGGACCGAGATGCCCTTCGGACGGTTACTCATGCGCTTGTCACCTCTAGGATTGACTACTGCAATGCTCTCTACATGGGGCTTCCCTTGCGGACGGTCCGAGGCTTCAGCTGGTGCAGAATGCAGCCGCGCGGGCTGTGATGGGGGTATCCCGATACTCCCATGTTACACCCCTCCTGCGCGGCTTGCATTGGTTGCCGGTTGCCTCCCGGTCGCCTTCAAGGTATTAGTTACAACTTATAAAGCCCTTAATGGCTTGGGTCCAGGGTACTTGCGGGAACGCCTCCTGCCAGCATCACTCTCCGATCGCCCTGTTCGCTCTCATAGGAGGGGCCTCCTTGGGGTGCTGTCAGTCAGATATTGTAGGCTGGCGGTCCCCAGGGCTAGGGCCTTCTCTGTGGGAGCACCTGCCCTTTGGAATCAGCTCCCCGTCGATCTCCGTTTGGCCCCTGACCTCCGCTCCTTCCGCCGGGACCTGAAGACTTGGTTGTTCCAATGGGCCGGCCTTGAATGACCCGGGGGGGGTTGGGTTTATTTTAATTTTATTTGGCTTGTTTACTGTTTAATTTTGTTTTATTGTAAATTTTTCTCTGTTTTAATGTTCGCCGCCCTGAGTCCTTAGGGAATAGGGCGGCATACAAGTCGAATAAATAAATAAATAAATAAAATGTTTCCAGTGTCTTTTTCCCCACTTGGAACTGAACCCAGAAGGATATTTCTTCCAACAGAATATATTCCTGCTTTACTAGGAGAATCTTCCTAAACCAAATATTGGAAAACTACCCACCTGGAAGGTTATAACTTTGTGTACAGACTTGCATTCCCAATTTATGCCCTTCTCAGTTTTTTTGGAGCTGTTTTTTTTTAATTATCACATTTCTCCTCTCTCATTCTTATCTTCTGAATTTCTTATCCAGCTCTTTAAACCATACTCAGAATTGCAACCACATAGCAATAGCACTTATATACCGCTTTACAGTGCTTTACAGCCCTCTCTAAGCGGCTTACAGAGTCAGCCTATTGCCCCCAACAATCTAGGTCCTCATTTTACCCACCTCAGAAGGATGGAAGGCTGAGTCAATGTTGAGCCTGCTGGGATTCGATCTGCCAAATTGCAGGCAGCTGGCTGTCAGCAGAAGTAGTTTGCAGTACTGCATTCTAACCACTGCACCACTGAGGCTCTTCCCAACCACATGTTGGGAAATTAGACTCAAGTTGGTTCCTTCTTTTGTTTTCAGTTTTCTGTATGCTCTACTCATCTCATGGCTTCTAGCTTCCATCTCCTATTTGACCTTTCCTGAATGTATTGGGTCAAACCCTCATAACTCCTCCAGAATTATAATACCTGTAGTGCTCAAGTATGTGGAATTGTGTATTGGGACTCATAATAAGGAAGTTAAGCCTGAGCTTGGGAACATACAAAAGAGCCATTAAAGAGAAATTTGGATAAGATATGACATAGTCCAGAGATAAAAAGAAGCATGAGAAAGAAACCCAGATTTAATTTTTGTCTAGCACAAGAGGGGATAGAGAGAATCTGGGACAGCTTTTCAAGGTACTGTTTTGACACCCTGTGACACTGAAGCAGTTGACGTGAACTTAAATGGACTCTGGGGATGGTAGAGGACAGGAAGGCCTGGAGGAACATTGTCCATGGGGTCGTGATGGGTCAGACACGATTTTGCGACTAACAACATCAACAACAACAAACAATAAAAAAGAATTCTTGGCAGTATCTGTTTCTTGACATAGCCTACTTTGAATAGAACTCCATTATTGACAGCACCAATTGTTCACATACTTCTTTCATCTCCCTTCAGTCTATCATTGCTACTAGCTCTGGACTGCAGTTCTGTGGACAACACTAGATGACAACCAAAAATGTATTTTTGGTATCTCTTTGCTGTCACCTAGTGGTCATTTCAATGTTTACTTTCCAGATCTTGGGTCCTAATCATAGATGCTTCTTGAGAGCAGGTACTATTTTTTCTTGAGGAAGTATGGGAAACAAATGGACAAGTAGAGACCATAGGTGGTATTCAGCAGGTTCTGACCAGTTCTGGAGAACCGGTAGCGGAATTTGTGAGCAGTTCAGAAAACTGGAAAATACCACCTCTGACTGTCCCTGCCCCCATCTATTCTCTGCCTCCTGAGTCCCAGCTGATTGGCTGGGTTTTCTTTTGTTGCCCTGCACAGGAGAACAGAGCTGGAAAGCAGGTTAGTGGGGTGGAGAGGGAATGGGGATTTTGTAGTATCCTTCCCCTGCCACGCCTACTAAGTCATGCCATGCTCACTAAGCCATGTCCACTAAGCCACGCCCACCAAGCCACGCCCACCAAGCCACGTCCACAGAACCGGTGGTAAAATTTTTTGAATCCCACCACTGGTAGAGACCTGAGTTATATGTGACCCCTGATTCTCTTCCATAACATCCTTGGCGTTCCATCCAATGAACGTTGCCAAAAGTCACTTGTATGGTTTCAAGGGAGCTTCAAAAAGCATAATAAATTCCAAAAATTGGCTTAATGCACACACATTGCAAGAATTTCCCTTGACTTGAAATACAGAGCTGCACCCAAGATGAACTTTTCATGCACTCAGAGACACTGGCTTTTTTCTGCAGAATCTTCTGCCATAATAAGCCCAGTCCTTTAGCACAAATCTGCAGTCAGCAGCAACAAGGTCAACAGGGACAAATGAAGCCAATTTAGTTTAGCATAATCTTTCCATAGTAATAGTGCTTGTCTTTACAGGCATTGCAAGACTATCATTTTCTCTGCTGCTGTAGTTTTTTTTAAATATAGATTTTATTATAAATTTTATTACAATTTTTGAGAACATAGAAAACAATACAAAATAAAGAAAACAAAAGGAAAGGCAGAAAGAAAGAAAAAACAAAAATGAAGAAAGGATAAAAGAAATAAAAAGAAAAATGTTCCAATTTCCTCTGCAGCAAATGTAAATTGATCTTTCACTCTGTGCTTGCAGAAAAAAGCTCACTTTTTAATTATCCAATTTGGTTTTCACTGCTGCTGTCCAATAGGACTATCTGCTGAGAGCTCAGGTAGTTAGCCAAAAGGGTACCAGACATGAGCTGCCAAAATCCTATGACTCATGTCAGCCGCATTCCCTTTGAATGGATTGGGTTACAATTCCCACATTCTTTAGAAAGCATGGGTTAAGGCTGCAGTAGGGTAAAAAAAATAGGCAGAAATAGGCAGAGAAGATTAATACCTGCAGTTCATGCATAGAAAATGTGAAGAGATGCTCTCTGCCCAACTGCTGAGCCATACAAGCTGAATTTAAGCATTCACTGGATGGCTCCACTTGCTGTCACGAAACAACAAATACACAGCAATAAAATTAAGAATTCTGCATCCTTCTCTTCCCCGCTGGCCATTCCTAACCCTACGGGACTTGATGCCTGCATTTGGTGGAGCAACAGTGCCACCTTCTGTTCGCTACAATAATTGCAAGCCGCATCCAAATCCTTATATATATTCTTGAGGATTAAAATTATATAGAATATACAGGATTTTCTTCCTCTTTATTTCTTTTCCCGCACCACTTCAGGAGGACAGATTGAAAATCCTGGTATCTTAACAGGTAAGAAATACCCTGTGCTTTATTCTTTTAAATAGCAATCATGGAATGTGGGAGAGAAAATGGCTTCCTGCTCTCTGAAATAATGAAGTGCCGGTTCTTAGTGAGAACTTGATTTCAGTGTTTTTTTGCAATGGCTTTTTAAATGCATATAACTACTATTTATTACTTTTGCTATGCAGAAGAAATGTTTTCCCCAGTAATAGCTTTCTGATAATTGCATATAAAAATGTACATATGTGTATGATTTATACCCTACCCACTTCAGGAGCTGAAAGCAATTATTATTTTTAATCACCTGTGTGGTACATTTGGCTGAGAAGCCAGTGGCTGGGCCAAACCCTCTAATCTAATCAGCTTCCATAACTGAAGGCAGAATTTGTGTCTCCTGGCTCCTAGTCCAGCATCGCAACTACTACATCCCATTAGCGGTGTAGAAGAACAGGTTTGTCCAAAGTGGTCAATGTTGACTCCAGAGGGTGGAAGGGACTATCAGAGAGGACAGTATTGGTATTTGTAGTTCTATTGAAGTCATATTTTCCCATCATTTTCATATAATAAATGTTTGTGGGGATTGATAAACACATGAAACAGTGGTGGGATTCAATTTTTTTACTACCAGTTCTGTGGGCATGGCTTGGTGGGCGTGGCAGGGGAAGGATACCGTAAAATCTCCAGTCAGAGGGGGTATTTGCCGGTTCTCCGAACTACTCAAAATTTCTGCTACCGGTTCTCCAGAACTGGTCAGAACCTGCTGAATACCACTTCTGACATGAAAAGGTCAATGAGCAAAGAGTTTTGGGGGAGATGTAGTATAGGGCATAGTTCTGGGGAAGTCTACTCCAGAGATAGTTGCATACAATTTCCTTCCATTTCTTACATTCAGAAAAGTTGTCAGAATGTTCAGTCAAAGGCTTTCTAAAAGAACAACCCATTTTTAAGGAGAAAAAGGTTGAAGGGGGAGGGGGATGAAGGGTGAGGGATGTGGGAGCAGAGCCTCATGGGAAATGGCAAGGTTGATTGGCTGAAACTGCCAAGAGGCACTCTCTACCCGAGCTGTCTATCAGGAGAAAGTAAAGCAACACTGTGTGACACAAGTCCTGCCCCTTTGCAAACTGCAGTTTGATATTACACGCACATGGAAAGTGGTACAGCTTGCAGCATGCTGGCCTTTTTATCACTGGGAAAAATGCTTCGGATGCTGCAAAATGGCTCTGTACTCTATGCTGCAACACTTAATGTCGAATCTGCCCATGCCTAGCAATGGGGGGGGGCGGTGAAATGAGGCAGCTGTGTGGTCCTTGTGACAGTAAGGCATGCCAATTTCTCCATCTCCGCCCAGCACCAGCTTATAGAAAAGGATCACAGCTTCATGGTACAATCTATGCATTGTGTGCAGAACATCACAAGATCAGCCGCAGGAACACCCAAACTGTCCCTTGCTTGAAACCTTGGAGAGCCGCTGCTAAGTCAAAATTGATGTGTTCATTCATTTCTATCCTTCCTTTCATCTGGGAACTCAAGGCAATATTCCAATGCCTGTAATATTCCTTGTACGAAGCAATTGTGAGATGTAGGATAAGATGAGAGTGTGTCTGAACCAAATTTTACTTTGCCTGGAACAGAATTTGGCTCTCTTTGTCCAATACCTTTACTGTTTCACCAATGGCCAATCTTGGTCTAAGGAGGCATCCAGCCTTTTAACCTGGAGCACCAACCATGAGGTAGTTCCACTACCATTCTTTCACACAGCAAACGGGCCTCATCTCCACCTGTACCTAATTAGAGGACCAACAAACCTTGGCAACACCCTCTTTCTGACGTGCTCCTGTGAGGTTGCCTTCTTTTCAGCCCTAGGTTGTCCTTGGGTATTTTCCCTCTCATTGCACCATCACTCAAGAGCAGCCTCAAAGTGAGGTAATCAATTAGGCCTTGCCCCGGTTGTCCTGAATGAGGGTCAGTGACTTATTAAGACAGGATATGGATCAGCCAAGTGTCGTGTCTATATGACAGGGGTGTCAAACTCGCATTGTCACAGTGGCGTCACGTGACGTATCACAACTTCCCCCCTTCCCTAAACTGGGTGTGGGCGTGGCCAGCACATGATGCATCTGGCCTGTGGGCCTTGAGTTTGACAGACCTGCTGTATGACATATTTCTCTGACTCAAGGCATTTCAGGGCAAGAGTGGGAATAGCCCAGAGAGAATGTGTTTTTTTTCCCACTACACTAACCCATAGGTTTGCTCTTAGTTTAGCATAATACTAGATTTATGAATCCAGATATTGTGGCTTAGTCAAACCATGATTAAATATGCTAGGTACATCCTATCCACTCAGTTACAGTTTATTTCTAGGGGGAAATTGACTGCAGATTTCAGGTTCATTTCTAATAAATCAGTCTGGTTTCTGTTTCTGATTTTTTTTTAAGATTCTTGGATTTTCCCTATAATCTCAGCGTGTTCCCTAATTTCAGCTACTCAAGCTTGGTAACCAAGTCACTGTCTTCAATTTCTCCCTTTGAGCTGGCAACATTATTTAATGAGCTTTACGCATGTGTGCTAAGACTCTGACAAGGAGCGTTGGCACAAAATTAGAGGATTACAAGTATGCCCCTATTTCTTCCACTATTTAGAGGGTGCCAGAAGAAGCAGAAGGGTCACCTGGAAGGGAAGAAAGTAACTAGAAGATCAGAAGTGGAAGGAACAAGTTGGAACAGTTAGAAAGTTGGAGATATATCACTAGATCAGCTTTGTCCCTCTACTGAATGGTAGATTTAAGAATAAAGACTAGGACTTCTTGAGTTATAAGCAGAATATTCTGATAATGATCATTCTCTTCCACTCAAGCTCTGGGATACATGAATGTGGAACACCTTGACCTTTTTAATTTAAAGTCATCACTCGTCACTCCTTATCACCCATCCCCTCCCACTTGTGACTGTATGACTGTAACTTTGTCGCTTGTATCCTTATTTATATTGACTGTTTCCTAGTATGATTTGATTGCTTATTGTACTCTATGACTATTATTAAGTGTTGTACCTTATGATTCTTGACTCTTTACTTATGTATCTTTTCTTTTATGTACACTGAGAGCATTTGCACCAAGACAAATTCCTTGTGTGTCCAATCACACTTGGCCAATAAAAGAATTCTATTCTATTCTATTCTGTTCTGTTCTGTTCTGTTCTGTTCTGTTCTGTTCTACTCTAATTCTATTCTATTAAAATTCTAGGGAGGGTTTTCCCAGGCAGTTTCAGTATTAAAATTTAATTACAAGCTAACTAAAAAGGTGATGAGAGCCAGTCTGATGCAGTGGTTAAGATACCAGGTTAAAGGCCAGGAAATTGTGAATCCTAGTCCTGCTTCGGTATGAAACCTTGTGATGAGATGGGCAGCAAATAAATTAGATAGATAGAGACAGTACAGATAGATAGATAGATAGATAGATAGATAGATAGATACCCAATAGATAGATAGATATAGATGATAGATAGATAGATAGATAGATAGATAGATAGGTAGGTAGCTAGGTAGCTAGGTAGCTAGGTAGCTAGGTAGGTAGATAGATAGATAGATAGATAGATAGATAGATAGAGATAGATAGATAGATAGATAGATAGATAGATATAACCAATAGGTAGGTAGGTAGGGAGAGAAAGAGACAGACAGACAGACAGACAGACAGACAGACAGACAGACAGACAGACAGACAAATTGCTGCCTAAGAAACAATCAGGCAAGAGAGTCAGGAGTGCCCATGGTTTAGTGATTGGAGAAAGAAACTTGGGAAGAACCCTCCCTATTGGATCAAGCGGTTCAAAGTGGTGGCAGGAAGTTTGTGCCTTCAGACTTGGAAGTGTCTGTTAATGTAGCCTTACAATAAAGTAGAATTATTTCATCTAGTCCTATTTCCTGTCTGGTATGCCTAGAAGAGCTCACAGATATGACCACAGGCATACCAAAACCTCTACATAGAGCCATTTGATTGATTGATTGATTACTTGCCATCAAGTTGTTTTTGACTCCTAAGGTCCACATAGATAAATTTTCTCTGTAACATCTGTCCCTAAACTGCTCTTTCAAGTCTTCCAATGGTGCAGTGGTCTCCCATTTGTCAGAAATGGTGTAGGGTCTCCCGCTTGGGTGGGTGGGGGGTTGGACTAGATGACCTACAAGGTCCCTTCCAACTCTGATTATCTGTTATCTGCAGTCATCACCACTGTAACTGAGCCTATCCACTTTGCTGCTGGCTGTCTCTTCTTCTCTTCCCTTCCACCTTTCCTGGGATTGTAGTCTTTTTTTTTGAGGGCTTTGCATAATGTGCCCAAAGTGGAATAATTTCAGCTTGATTCTTTGTGCCTTAAACGAGAACTCTAGATTGATTTGTTTGATGATCCTTTGGTTTGTTTTTCGTGCCTGTCCACCGCATCCTCAGGAACCTTCTCCAGCACCAAAGTTCAAAACTGTCAAAACTCTTCCTATCTGGCTTCCTTCTTCAAAGTCCAATTTTTTACTTTCATAGAGGCGCACAGGAAATAACACACGGTTTAAAAATAACTGCTGACAATTCCGTTGGGCCATTATCAGCCAATAAAACTGCTCCAGAATCATACATTTGCTCTGTTCACCAGGCAGCTGCATTTCTCCCAACTGGGATTATCTATCTATCTATCTATCTATCTATCTATCTATCTATCTATCTATCTATCTATCTATCTATCTATCTATCTATCTATCTATCTATCTATCTATCTTTATTTATTTGATTTATATTGCCACCTATTCACCCATGGTGACTCATTAACAGGAGCTACAGTTTTAAAATCTGAAAGATCAGGATTTCCCCCATTCGTTGTTATAAACTTTTCTCCCATCTGCTCCCATCTTTCTAGGGCCTTCTTCCTGTCCTTTTGTTATCAGCCAGACACATGAAACTTAATCCAGAAAAGTGCTTTATTTTATCGTGCTCGATTTCTGGGTTAAAAGCCCAAAGGCAAGGGCTGGTTAATTCAAACATTCAGCGGGCTAATTACTTTTTTTTTCCATCTAGGAGTAGAGAAAAAAAATTACCTGCTCTTCCCAACCCAACCCATGGCTTTTATTGATAAGGCACAGGAACTGTGCAGTAGAAACTCGACGGATATATCTTTCCTAGCCTCAAGAGTCTGCCACGCAGCTGGTAAAATGGGATAGGTAAGTGGTATCTCTAGGTAATGTTGACTTCAGCCATAAACAGAGTGGTCAGCTGGAACATGTTCTAGTCCCAAATGTGAGATTTTTGCCTTAGGATACAACCTGGCTTCATTCTCACATCCTTACAGTTCATGTGGAATCCCACTAACCCTCCAATGTTCCCAGCGAGCTGGGTAGCTTTGGTTCAAATCCTGTGGTCTCTTTGAGCATAATATGTGAGGTGAATAGCCACTATTTTATTAAGCCTGGGCTTTGGGAATTAAACTAAAGTTAGGCTCAATTCAAATATTTATGGAGTCTGGCAAAAAGCATGATAGAAGGAATTATTATTATTATTATTATTATTATTATTATTATTATTTATTTAGACTTGTATGCCGCCCTACTCCTGAAGGACTCAGGGTGGCGAACATACAAAAAGGATATACAATAAAATAATGAATAAAAACAAGTCCAAATTGCAAAACAGCTAAAACAATAAAATTACAAATAGGCAAACTCATTAAAACTACCCACCCCATGGTCAATCCAGGCCGGCCTGCTGAAACAGCCAGGTCTTCAGGTCTCGACGAAAGGAGCGGAGATCAGGGGCCAAACGCAGATCCGCAGGAAGCTGGTTCCACAGGGCGCTCCCACAGAAAAGGCCCTAGCTCTGGGAGCCGCCAGCCGACAATGCCTGACCGACGGTATTCCCAGAAGGCCCCTCCTATGGGAGCGCACGGGGCGATTGGACTGTGATGCAGGCAGGAGGCATTCCCGCAAGTACCCTGCACCCAAGCCATTTAGGGCTTTATAAGTTGTTACTAACACCTTGAAGGAAACCCAGAAGGCAACCGGCAACCAATGCAGGTCACGCAGGAGGGGTGTAACATGGGAGTATCGGGATACCCCCATCACAGCCCGCGCAGCCGCATTCTGCACCAGCTGCAGCCTCCGAGTAATCCGCAAGGGAAGCCCCATGTAGAGAGCATTGCAGTAGTCGATTCATTTCTATGATATACTACTAACAGATGGGGAGGGTCCACATTTTTGCCCAGCTGTTAATATGTCTGTATTATATATATTTTTAAAAAAATCTAAGTTCATGACTTTGTTGTGTCCTTTCCCCAAATCGTGGATGTGTATTTATTTATTTGATTTATATATAGCTGAACCTCTCGTTTTTAAAAGACTCTAGGTTGCTTACAGTGAAATAAATAAAATAACATAAATATAATGAGTAAAAAAATAAAACACATAGCAACAGGGCATTATCTAACCAATCGTTTGTACAGCCAAGAGACGGGCTCTATCCCACACCCCCAGGCTCAGGCACAAAACCCTCCATTGCTTTGTAGTATTTGTGTGACATGTGGAAATTCAACAGGGATGATATTGGGATGATGATGTACCCAGCTCCCTTCTGGGAAATTTTGGCTAAGTTGCATGCTGGTTCAAGGGAAAGAAGCCCTATATGCAAGCCCAACTTGCATGCCTGCAAAATAAATCTTTCTGTATGTGAAAGGCCACAAAAGGAGACAGTTCGGTGTAGCGGTGAAGATATTGGCCTAGAAACCAGGAGGCTGAGTTCTAATCTAGCCTTGGTTGTGAAAGCTGGCTGGCTGACCTTGGGCCATTCTCTTTCAACCCAACCCACCTCACAGGGTTGTTGTTGTGGGGGGAAAATAGGAGGAGGAGGAAGTATTAGGTATGTTCGCTGTCTTGAATTATTCATACAGTGATAAAGATAGGATAAAAATCTAATAAATAAATAGTTACACAGTTTAGGACTTCTGCTGGTAGCTCTTTGAAAAAAAATGCAACTGAGAGTTAATTCATATTTTGGCTCAGGAGTCTATTCTGTATCTCCATAAAATGTAAGTTTGTTTGATTATTTATTTATTAAATCTGTTTGCCGCCCATCTTTCTGAGAGGCCTGTGACTTTTCTAAGAGAGAACCATTCTGCCAATTAAGGAATGACTATACTAGACCTATATATCAGATATAGAGACACAGTAGAAAGATCTGATTCCACATTGGAAGGAGACCTGGCCAGAACAATAACTCCCTCAGAGGTGCAGTAGGCAGCCTATTTTGCAGATAGCTAGGTCAGGCCCACAGAAGCATTTAAATATTCTGAGGCTATGACATCCCACTAGAGAACCACAGATCCTATTTCTTTTTTTCATTTCAAATTTCTTTATTGGGATGAATATGTCAATGCATTGGAAGGAAGGTTCTGAGGTGCTGAATCTGGGCCTTCCCACCAGATAAAAGAAAATGGAAGAGCATAGATTATTATGAAATTAAAGCAAGTGATGCTTCAATTTTCTTGGAGGAAAGTAGTACATAGCTACAATCTTACTTGTAAGCATGTGGCAGAGTTCTTTATCTAGAATGCATTGGTCTAAAGTGCGGGGTGCCCTTTCTGCATATTCAGAGGTTGTCCTGTTCGGCGTAATCAATCAATCAGTCAATCAATCAATCAATCAGAATAGAGCTGGAAGGGACCTTGGAGGTCTTCTAGTCCAGCCTCCTGCTCAAGCAGGAGACCCCTTAGTTGTTACTAAGTATATCTCTGGAGACTGTGAAACTATAAATTAAATTAAATTTGCAGTTTAAAAAACACTTGTGCTCTGTCTTAATAGTTGCCTGACATGTTTATAATTTCTGAGGAAATTTTCCTTCCAATAGAAGAGAAGAGAAAACTTTCCTTGTCAGCTTCTCTATTGTTTCACATAATCTATTGAGAATCATCTATTGAGTGGTCTTTATGTCTAGCCTTCTATATTTATTGCAAAATAAAAGCAGCTAAATTAAACGGAACTAATTTCCAGTTAGGTTCACAACACTGATTCTCTAAGCTTCAGTTCTGTATCCACTATTAAATGCTATTATAGATTTATTTCTGAGTAAAGTTTCATATTGTACACACCTCTCCAAATTGAAATAAGAGTGGCCCTTATTTTATGAGTACAGTAACTCTTACCAGAAGAGGGCGCCCTCACCTGTCTACGTTGGTAAAGATTGTGTTCCCTTCCATTGAACTGGAAGGAGAACTCTGTTTCCAGCCTGCCTTCTTGGCTTTGGGCTTTATGTTATAAATCTTGCACAGGATTCCCAAAGTTATATGTTATAAGGACGATCCAAATCTCGTCCTTATAGCATATCAACGTTTAAGAGGTTTTGAGAATGTCATCCAAACTTAGGTGTAGTACTAGTTTTCACCAGCAGAGGGTGGGAATCATCTTTTTCTATCTGACTTGGTTAACAAGATAACCAAGATAATCATACAATAATTCACAATACAGAATATGAAGAAAAACCCAGAAAAGTGCACATAAATTTGGTACTGAATCAGAAAGGATGAAAGGTAGGTTATTATTATTTTTTGGCCGGGTTCTCTCTGTAATGGTTCCTGAGGCTTTTTTAAATAGAGACTTTAACGCTATCATTTTTGAATTCTAGCAGCCAGCGGCTGTCAGATAGTCAAGTGCAGGGCTGCAACATTTATCAGGAACAGATTTCTGCTCATTGGATCACCAGTTATAATTATTGTAGTACAGTGCATTATTTTATTTATTTATTTATTTATTTATTTTGTCAATCACTTACAAGATAATAAGTATAAGGATAAACACAGTTGTGAACACATGAAATGAATACATATAAGAAAAATAAAAGAAACAATAGGACAGGGACGGTAGGCATGTTAGTGCACTTATGCATGCCCCCTACAGACCTCTTAGGAAAGGGGTGAGGTCAATAGTAGACAGTCTAAGGTTAAAGTTTTGGGGTTTGGGGAAGAAACCACAGAGTCAGGTAGAGTATTCCAGACATTGACCGCTCTGTTGCTGAAGTCATATTTCCTGCAATCAAGTTTGGTGCGGTTTACCTTGAGTTTGTATCTATTGTGTGCTCTTGTATTGTTATGGTTGAAGCTGAAGTATTCATTGACCGGAAGGACATTGCAATTATGATTTTATATACTATACTTAGATCGGACCAAAGGTGGCGTAGTTCTAGGTTGTCTAGGTCTGGAATTTCAAGTCTGGTGGCATAAAGTATTCTACAACGAGTAGAGGAGTGTAGAACTCTTCTTGTGAAATATTTCTGGACTTTCTCAACTGTGTTAATATCAGATACGTGATGTGGGTTCCAGACTGATGAGCTGTATTCGAGTATTGGTCTAGCAAATGTTTTGTATGCCCTAGTTAGTAGTGTGATATTACCAGAGAAAAAGCTATGTAGGATCACGTTAACAACTCTTAATGCCTTTTTGGCTATGTAGTTACAGTGGGCTCTAGCACTTAGATCATTAGAGATGAGTATTCCAAGGTCCTTGATGGAGTTTGGATCATCAACAAGGTCTTGACTATTCAGCTTGTATTTTATTTTCTGATTTTTTGCCAATATGTAAGACAGAGCATTTATTTGTTGAGATTTGAAGTTGCCATTTGTTTGACCATTCTGATACATAGTCAAGGTCTTTTTGAAGGGTAGCAGTATTGTCGGTGGTGTTGAATAGCTTTACATCATCAGTGAAGAGAACGCAGTTGCTCTTAATTTGATCACAGAGGTCATTTATGTAGAGTATGGAGAGAGTTACCTCAGACGCTTACTAGATTGTTCCAGGTTGACCCATTTTTTTCAACTTAAAAAATGAATTTTATATTTTCAAGAATGGGGACCAATCATTGTCATTCTTCAGTTGGCCCATTTAAATGTAATCTGAAATTGTTACGACCCTCATACAAAACTTACATTGGATGTCTATGCCACCTTAACATGATATCTTTAGGCGAGTGTGCAGGATCCACACACTAAGCTAAGCCAGGCTGTAATTGTATGTATTTAGAGCATAAGATAGCTTAATATGTATACTCCTTAGACACATTGGGTCACACGGTATGCTGCAGCTGCCAAAACAACCAATGTAATCCTAGGCTGTATCAACTGAGGGGTAATATCAAGGCCATGTGAGGTGTTAGTGCCACTTTATACTGCTTTGGTAAGTCCACACCTGGACTTGCATACTGGAATCACATACTGGGTTCAGTTTTGGTCACCACAATACAAAAAAGATATTGAGACATTAGGAAGAATGCAGAGAAATGTAATTAAATATGATTAGGGAGCTGGAAGCTAAAATATATGATGAATGGTTGCAGGAACGGAGCATATTTGAGGGTTCATTCTAATAGCCAGGTCATTTGAAGGACCGCCTCTCTCCAATCACATCTAGCCACCCCATCAGGTCTGCAGGAAGGGTATGTTGCAAAGTCATGTCATCTAATAGGTCCCAGGAGGACAGCTGTTCTTTAGAATATCTTTCCTTTCCTTTCCCGTCAGGTTAGCCCCATCCCAGCCACCTTTCTGAAAAGATCTTAAAACACGGTTTTGCCATCTGATCTGGGGAACTGTTAACACAGAGGTCTCCAAACTTGGCAACTTTAAGCATGGCTGGCTGGAGAATTCTGAGAGTTGAAGTCCACAAGTCTTAAAGTTGCCAAGTTTGGAGACCTCTGTGTTAACAAGTGGCTGTATTGCTAAGGGAATTGAACACACTCTCCCACAGATTTTTTTAAAATGATTTTTGTTGTTATATTCCTGGTTATTTTGTTGTGTTATGTTTGTGTTTTTAACTTTGCACGCTGCTCAGAGTCACATGCATGAGATGGGAGGCTATATAAATTTATCAAACAGTTTATGCAACCAAACTTTGTTAATGAATGCATCACTTACTGTGTGATGTGGGAATTGGCTCAGGTTATTTCCTCACTAGTGATTTGTATCATCCTCTAGTGCCACACAACACAACTATTGTTGTGCCAGTTTCACAGTAATGAAGACACACATTATATTGCCACGAAGGTGATTGGATCACACTCTAAATCGCCATTCAGGAAACTGTTTTGCTTGACATATGATTCACGGGTGTGATTTTCCTATCGTGCCAAGCCACAATTATGCCATGCATGTTGCATAAACTCAGTCAATTCTGTCTTGTTTAAATAAAATCCAATTAAGCAAACCACGTTTTCATCAAGCTATCCCCATCAACTTCGGCTACTTTTCTATCACTATTATTTTATTTACAACTTGGTTTCCACCACCACCCCTGTTTAAACATACCTGCTGCTGAAGCATTCTGCAAAAGTTTATACCTTCTTTTTGACCTTCGATTTGGCCCGCAAAAGTGTTATTCTGTTGGGATTTCAATAACATCTTTTCTTCATTATTTTGTATCCCTGTGCTGGGGTGGTGGTGAAAAATCCCTTTGCTGGTGAATATATGATCTTGTCTAGTAAATAAAACTAAGCATTTATTTGGCAGTGCACATTAGCTCCTCTGCCAGATACTTGAATGACTTGAGAAAGGGAGTAGACGCCTTAGATGGTGGGGAACAGGGAGAGAATTGCTGCATTCCTGCTCTTTTCCAGACTATCTGAAGGCTGCAAGATGGATCCAACATGGCACTTCTCTGTTCTGCTGGGCCAGACGTCTTTCTTCCCTCACGCAGATCTGCCCCACTTCATCTGGGAAGAGATGCCAGCGGCATATGCGAACAACCACGCTGCAGTTGCATCTCACCTGTGGGGTTGGCAAGTGCCCGATGGGTTCCTGGCAGCACGTTTTGAGCTAGTCTGCAACCACACAAAGAAGCTTGGGAAGATGCCAACACCTGGTTGGAGGATTATCTGGCCTCATTATATACCAGCTGCCTTGCCAGGAGAAGGATGTATTGGGCCTATCATTTGGACTGCGGGAACAATGGAAAACAGGCAAGAAGCACACATGGCCCATTGCCAGTCTCTTGTTTTTCATATTCATACCAGCAGATGATTCAAGCCAGCCTGAAAGTACAGGTAGATCCAGTCCAGACCAGACTAAGATGTTCCAGTTTCAGCCTGGTCCAGCATTTGAGCATAAGAAGGTCCAGTTCAGTCTTGTGATGATTTTTTTCCAGCTTAACTTGGAAGTACTGAGAATTGAGCCTGGAATGTCTGCCTGGAAAGCAGAGGCTTTGTCATTGCTCTTATGGTCCTTTTTGCTTTCTAGTCTGGAGGTTTTCCCTCCATCTTTGGATTAAAATTTGTGGCTGGACTCCCCCTGTTGAAAAGGCAGCTTTTCCCGCATGCACTGATGTGGCACTCACTTACTGCCTTTGGGATAGTGTCCTTACGCAGAATGGGAATCAATCTCTGGTTCTCATTTCTAAACTGTGAAAGGACTGCCTAATTTATGACTTATTTATGTTTGGTTCTTAGTATTGGCAATTCAGTTGTTAGCATTTCACATTAGCTTGCACTAATGTCTATCAGAAGCATCAGTGGCTGCTGCTGTCTTCCAGATGTTTTCTACTGCAGCTTCCATTTCCTTGTCATTTGCTGGGGCTGATGAGAACTGCAGTCTTAAATACCCAGCACCTCCATCTCTCAGCATTAAATAACCAATTCCCAAAATGTGTGTATTTGGGAAGCATTCCATAGTCCTATAACTTATCCTCAAAAGTAACGGCTGTCACTCACTCCTTCATTTTGGTCTCCATGTGTAACCATCATTGAATGAGAGGAAACGGAGCAAGTGGCTGGAAGAACTATGTCCTGAAGGCTCCTAAGTCCTATCACTTCTGCTCCAGTGATGTATTGTTGGTATTTAGCACAAACTTTAGGCTCTATAAACCTTGCTCTGTATGAGATGGCTAAAAACAATGCCAGAGAATGAAACAGTGTGTGAAAAATGCTTAGAACTTCTCAATCACTCTGCCTCCATTTGCAATTCTTATTCTACTTATGAGATTAAACACTAGACTTGATTATATCAAGCTGCTACATAAAATCCACCCAATTCTCTATTAAAACATCAGTGGCTGAATAAAAGTGAAAAGAAGAGATTCCCAGGGTTTATATGACTTTTCCAACTGGGGAACAAACTCATCTTCAGGTGTGAGAACCATTCACTTAACTCTAATTGGTTTAGACTAGGAGTGGCAACTTTCTAGCCGGGATCTGCAATTTAAAAGAGGTTGTTGGAATGCAGGATAATATGGACAGAACTGAACTGAATAAACTGTTGGCAGAGTCTCTTGAGTTAGGAACACTTAGCAGGACTTAGTTACTTGTCCACCATTGCTCAGACCACCCACCAGGGCTGAAGTGCTGTGTTGCCAACATGATTCAAAATTGCTGGAAAGGCTACATGTTTTCAAGGAATTGGTTGGCTTTTTTAAAGTTTGGAGTGTATTATTCACCAATAGTATCAACCTTGTATCATCATTATATTTGTATAGCTTTATACAAATCAAGAAAACAGATCTTTGCCCTGAGAAGTTTATAATCTGACATCTAACCCAACATCAGCCTAGGGCATGGCCAGGATAATTTTCTATTCAGTTCCAAATTGGTAAACAAGCAGGAGTCCCATTCCTACCCCAAATCTTCTCATGCGTGTTTCTCGGCCAGATCCACATGTACACAAAGTGATACACAGGGAGGCAAAAGATCTACATAGTGAAGGAATTGATTTCAGCCAAAGAATAGATATTTCAGCCCAACGTGTTTACAGGCTCCTTATGGAAGGGGCAGAGGTCCTTTTGGGGTCAGGGGTAATTTTGAGAGCATTTCATGAGCATCCTCTTAACATGCTGCAATGGGAAACTTACTCTCATAAAATGGTGGGCATGGTGAGCCTATCAAAACAGGCTCATACTCCATAATATGAATGAGCAACTTAGCATATCTTTGACTATTTCAGTGAGTACAGGTAATCCTTGACTTATGACTGGTCTCTTAGTGATCTACCTACGTGAAAAAGGCAACTTATGACTTGGATCCGAAGTTCGGATGGTCACCTCCCCGCCCCATGGTCACATGACTGCACTTTGAGCACTTGGCAATGCAGTCACGATTCTAGCTGTTTGCAGCATCCCACTGTCATGTGACTGTGTTTTCCTTACTTCCAGTTTATCACAAAACCATGCCAGGGTGAACGATGGGTTCATTGAACAACCGCAGAATTCACTCTTGCAAGCACCGTGTTCATTTAATGACAGTAGATCCATCATTACCATAACTCAAGGACTATCTGTAGTACCTTAATAGGATTCAAAGGCATACATTCTAAATAAAGAAGATGTAAGAGGTCAGTGCTTTTTCCTCTTTGAAATTATATGAAGATAATATGAATTATATTATATAAGAGTCTGAGGGAACCCCAAGGGAACTTTCTGGATGGCCTGTTACTGTTGGGGGAACATGATATTGCATATTCCTTGCAGCCCTGAAGAAGAACCAAGAGGCTACATGTCAGAGATTTCCCAACAAAGCAAGTTTAAAATGGGGTGGAGAAGCAAGCGTTTCAAGTATATAGATTAGCAAGGGAGAAAGAGGAATCTTTTTGACGAGCAGGAAATCTCTAAATAAGGCTGAAGCCAATTATTCTCCTAGCAAAAGTGGATAGAAAGTAGACATTTCAAATAGGCCTCAGATTATGAAAGCAATACAGGTTACTGACAGGAAGTTATTCATACAAAAAGCCTTGCAAATTTTGCTGAGTTGTTAGATCATTTCCATGCAAAGCTCCCCATAGATCTGCCTCTGAAGGATCCTCTATTTGAATTTTTAAAAGGTATTTTTCTTGTTGTAACCCTCTGTGATTGGTACTTGGATGAGTATAGGAAGATAGGGACAACAACCTTATCCGGGATTTAGGAACAGAGAGAATTTTCTTCAGTTTGGAGAAAATTTACTAGCATAAGTTGCTCCACCTCAACTGCTGAGCCATGTTCTGTCTTGGGAATGAAACAGAAATGCTGTTCTTACTTTTATTTTTTGAATTATGAATAATTGCTTATTGTACCCTATGACTATCATTAAGTGTTGTACCTTACAATTCTTGACTCTTGACAAATGTATCTTTTCTTTTATGTATACTGAGAGCATCTGCACCAAGACAAATTCCTTTTGTGTCCAACCACACTTGGCCAATAAAGAATTCTATGCTATTCTATTTTATTATAGAAGTTTTAAGGAATGATGGTGATGGTTTCCTCTGACATTAAACCCCCTCCCACTTCTCAACATGAAACGGAAGTGACAGAAGTGGCAGGTGTTTAGGGAGAAGAAAAAATAAACCCTTTTCAAGTGGCTCAAGTGACAGATTTCAGGCACAGAAGCCTTTTGCATTGGCAACATGTCTTCTGAACTACTTCTGCACGTGGGTTTAGTGTTCTTCTGAAAAAGTGTTAGACTCTTATTGAGAAATAGCCCAACTAACAGTTCACAGGTACAGAAACCCTTGTGAGAAGCATTCTGGATCGTGGTTTACCCTGCACCCTTCCTGTTACTCTGTCAGATGGATCAACAGGCACAGAAAAATGGCACAGGGTGAAACAGGAAGAAAATGTTTTATGGGCAAACTGCATCCTTGACTAGCACTGCAAAGGAAGGTGATTCTGGTTCCAAGTGGCTATAGAAGGCAGCATCCAGAGGTAGCCCATGGAATAGGTAAAATAGTATGTGCAAAATAGTGCGTTTTAAACACACATTCATTGTTCTTTCAAAAGAACATTTAATCCATGTTTAAAGAACAGGACAAAGTGCTAAGCTTATAATGTATATGAAGATCCTGCATAAGAGGTGCCAGTGTTAAAATGGTTAATTGTGCCTCGGTTACAGAGGTACAATAACGAGCCCTTGCTTTTACTTTTTTTCTTTCACTCTGAGTTGGATAAAAAAAAATAAGTGTGAGACAAGGGAATACCTAATTAAAACAGCCTTCTCCAACCCAATGCCTTCCAGATGTGTGGAGGAAGGCTTAATGAGCTCCTGAATTAAAGGTGGGATATAAATCTAATAAATAAATAAAACTGTCCTAGCTAATGGTTGGTGATAGATCTATCTTCCATAATAAAATCCATGCATTTGTCATTGGTTTGGTTAGTAGCTGTAGTACCACTTTCTACCAGCAGAGGGTGGGTTCACAGGTTTGAAGATATGTGATTGAATATTTCTTTACCTGTCCATTTTCTTCACTCTTCCTTCAAGCCTGGCCAAGGTTTGTCATTGGTTGGAATTGCAAATAATTGCAGTAAATAAAATCCTGAGCCCTGCTTCAGATGCTGCCTTATATGTTAGCAATAAAAAGAGGCATAGGCATTTTGCAAAGTCAGTTCATTTCAGTTTAGAAATATCAATGCATAGTAAAAAAAAGATCTCTCACAATTTCAGGAGCTGCTTTTAGAAATGTATGCAGTTGATAGGAAAAACCTCTAGTTTATGAGCTGTCGTTTGCCCGTCCCATTTAGATCCATGCAGCTCTTTATTTACAACACAGCTGGTGCAGTTAGTGCACTCAACCTAACTCATCGGTTTGTTTGGGGACAAAACAGGAAAGTGTGGAAAAACAGTGTGTACCGAATTCTTTGGAGGGAGAGCATAATAAAAACAAGAGAAGAATTTAACTCTAAGTCCTGCAAAATATCTTTCAGGCTTCCTGAGATGACATCTTGAAACACAAACAACAAATCATACGTCAGGAATGGAAAACTCTGTACCTCTTCTTACTAATTCTCACCGAAAGAGAGAAGTTATCTTAACAACGAATCAGACTAGCGTTAAGTCTAGGAAAACTACTTTTTTTCCCCCCTGGAGCCTGATACAAAACAGAGGCTTCCTCAGGCAATGCAAAACTATGGCGCTAGCATTTCCAAGGCACAGGCTGGATGCAGAAATTACTCTGCGTATCAGGTCTGAAGTTGGACGCAGATCCTTTTGCTCACAAACTTTCTCCTGTTTTTCTCCAAGCGTTCTTCATAACTTCAGCCAATTTCTGGAGGAGAAAAGATCTTCTGTTATTGTGATTGCTAAACTATTGGAACTCAGAACTCTTGCCAGGGCCCTGGAAATCACCCAAGGAACTAACCAGGTCATCATGATTTATCTCCTGCTGATTTGGTCTTTGTGGTAGCAAAATTCTTTTTTTTTTATGGGCCAGTGACTGAATAGCTCTACGTGACTTCAGCCAGCCAGCCAGCCAAGCTATAATCTGCAAAGGAAGCTAAAATAAATCCTTCCCAATTTTTATATTAAAGGGTTATATAATAAATGATTGATTATTATGAATCATTTTAAATATAAATAATCTGCACAATGTAAAATAAAATATAAACATAATAATTTATCATGAAAATGGTAAGTACTATAAAATCTAAACTCAAAATCCCATTCATTTAATGAATATGCTGTAGGATAGCAATAGCATTTAGACTTATATACTGCCCCATTGTGCTTTGCAGCACTCTCTGGGTGGTTTACAATGTAGAGAGGCATTATTCGCATATTCAGCCCCAACAATCTGAGCCCTCATTTGACTGATCTCAGAAATATGGAAGGCTGAATCAACCTTGAGCCCCCTCAGGATCGAACTCCAGGCTGTGGGCAGAGTTAGCCTGCAATACTGCACTTTAACCACTGCACTACCATATGCTCTGGTTCTGCATTTAGATTATTCTTGTGCACATGGGGATGGAGACAATGTTCTGGCCCTGGGAGAAAATATTTAATTCTTGTTGGCCAGCGTGCAGGAATGAATAGAGCTAATTGGGATAGTAGTTTAGGTGCTGGCCTAGAGTTGATGAGTTCTAGTCCTTCCTTAACCATGAAGGCCACCTGGTGACTTTGGGCCCATTGCTCTCTCAGCCAACTCATCTTATAAGGTTGTTGTTGGGAAATAAGAGGCAGGAGTATTAAGTAAGTTTGTTACCTTGATTTATATATAAACAGGGTGGGATGAATGACTGTGGCAAAAGAAAACAAGGATAGTACTAAAAATAATGAGCACCTTTGTGAAACCCCAAAGTATCTGGAGCACCACTTGAACACCATTGGGCATTGACAGTATCACCATCAGTCAATTGCAAAAGGTAGCTTTACTTGGAAAGCACTTACATCCTGCAACAATACCTTTGCCACCATCAAACATCAACATCTCTGTCTATCCCAGGTCCTTGGGAAGGACTCAATGGGTGGGCATAAATGCCAAAGCCAGTCTAAACATCTGGCTGACATTGGGACCAACCATGATGATGGTGATCAGAAGTGATATTCAGCAGGTTCTGACCGGTTCTGGAGAACCGGTAGCGGAAATTTTGAGTAGGTCGGAGAACCGGCAAATACCACCTCTGGTTAGAGATGTTACAGTATCCTTCCCCTGCCACGCCCACCAAGCCATGCCCACAGAACCGGTCATAAAAAAAATTGAATCCCACCACTGATGGTGATGTAGCCTTTCTCCCTTATGAGAATCCTTTTGCATTTTCAAACATCAAACAGCAGGGGGCAGCGAGTTGCTGGATAAACAGGGGTCATTCTGAGATCCCTAAGCAACTGCTGTTCACACACACACAACCAAAGTCCCAGAAATATGTTTGCCCTACACTTTGAATAGTATCATCCCAACATCCCAACAATGCTGAGAGTTCCACCTCATGAGACAGCAGGTGCACTTTAGCAGGTGACCTGCAAGGGAGCCCCAAACCCAGCAGCTCCCCAATGCATTCTCCTCAGTCTCACTTGGTGCTGCTTATTTTTGTGGTGAGTTGCACAAGAATCCAGTTACCGGGAGGAGTTGCTGGGAGGGAGTTTAAGGATTGCACTTTGAGGGCTTCCCAGGGACAGAGAGGTGCAGAAGAGGCAGGAATTCCCTCCACCCCAGCCAAACCCCAAAATTTCGCCACCGAATGTTGGAGAATGTAACATTTGTGCTGTGTCACAGGCAGACAACAAGCATCAAACCCAAATATTGCATGCAGCCACCAGTGTTAGCCTTCAAGGTGAAGCAGATTAAGAAACCCAAATTAGGCATGCCAATGCAAGTAGTCCTCACTTAACAACTGCGTGCTTACTAACCATTCAAAGTTATGACAGACCTCCCCAAAGCTACTTCTAACCCATTTTGAAGTTACGATGGTTGCACACATATTCCTGTAGTCACATGACCACATTGATGGCCATTTGTAGCATTTTGTGGTCAGCTGATCACAATTTTTCAACATTTTATGCCAGTTTCCAGCGTGTATTTCCGGTTTCTGGGAAAAATAAGTTGGGAAAACAGGATCGCTTAACGCCCACAGTGCTTGCTTAATGTCCACTGCAAAAAGGTCATCACATCAGGTGCAGTCGGATTGTGACTCATTTAATGACTGCCATGATTTACTACCATAATTCAGGGCTGAATTATAGCTGCAAATCAAGGATTTAAGAGCTATAATTCTACTTTTATTATAATGTTACAGTAACAGAATTTTTTAAGTCAAAGTGCCTCTCCGTTCCCTACCTTTATCTACACAAGAACTGGGGAAGGTCAGTCTGAGATTATATTTATACTCCAGACTCAGATTACTCAGATTATATTTATACTCCAGACTCAGAATACATTTATACCGGTGGTGGGATTCAAATTTTTTTACTACCGGTTCTGTGGGTGTGGCTTGGTGGGCATGACGGGGAAGGTTACTGCAAGATCTCCATTCCCTCCCCACCCCATTAACCTGCTTTCCAGTTCAATTCTCTTCTGCAGGGCAACAAAAGATGACCCAGCCGATCAGCTGGGACTTGGGAGGCAGAGAATAGATGGGGGTGGGGCCAGTCAGAGGTGGTATTTGCCAGTTCTCTGAACTACTCAAAATTTCCGCTACCGGTTCTCCAGAAGTGGTCAGAACCTGCTAAATACCACCTCTGGTTTATACTCCAGACTCAGATTACATTTATACCCTGGACTCAGATTACTTTTATTTGACCATTGTCTTGGTTGTGGTTCTTCCTCTTATCCCTCCAAGTTAGTCCTTCTTTTCATTGTACCACTCATTACATCTTCAAGCACTCAGAGCTGCTTTCTCAACTCAGGCGACCCATGTGAAATGAGTCAAGCTGTATATTACAAAGGAAAAGCTCAGATTTTTCATAGGGGATTGCTCAGCTGGTCCCCAGTATAGTTTGGGATGGGTTGTTGAATATATTTATGGACTGGTCCAAACAATGTATGATTACAGACCGTTTGATTGTCTTTAATTTCCCACAATGCACTTGAGTGCCCAAATACTCTGGGGTATTGTGGGAAATTTAAACGAAGGCTCAAAGATAGCATCCTGCCATTTTGCACTGTAGACCAAAAACAAACACAAATATCAGGCCTGGTTCAAACACATTCAATAGCTTATTTATTAATTTATGTCAGGGGAGAAGAAGGAGCTGGAAGCTGCGTCCCCTTTCCCTATTCATGGGATTTGACTGGAGGAGCTTTCTCCAACTTAGTATCCTTGGAAATTTTAGGGGTAACACCCGGAGAATTCCAGGCTGAAAATGTGATGCTAAAAGAAAAGGCATTGTGTAATTGCTGTTTCTAATCATGGGCTGAACCTGTAAGATGCTGGCCCTATCAAAAAATATCCCCCCTGGCTATTTTTCAAAACATTTTTAATTATTTCATCTTCACTTGGCATTAGCATTCCAAAGCTCTGCACAAGAACTGGGGAGGGTCTTTTCTACAGTTGTCAGCTTTTCCACATGGTTGTTGCATAAATGCATTTGCATTGGCTAATTGCTGCAGATCAGACCAATGATAAGCTGAAAAATGGCCAGTTCTGCTCCTGCTTTGGAGAAGAAAAAATTAATAAATTTAAATATAATAAGGGGGTGAGTCAGTGCTCAATAAGAAAATCTGTCTTCCCTGTATCTTTAGATGAACTGGGACAGCGCCTTATTGTAATGGGGAAAGAGTGGCTGGGAATATCTTGCAGAGAATAAATGCCAGTACAGTTTGCTTTGATGGATTTATTATTTATGGAAGATTTTATGCTGTCCTTTTAGAAGCCCACTTAGGGCAGTTTTACAAATTAAAAGAGTGCAATAAAACTATCATAAAAATCTCTGCAGTACAACTCACAAAGGAGAACATGCAAAAAGGAACCTGAGCAAAAAACCCAACAACCCACCTACCCTGAACACTAGCAAATCAATTGGCAACCCACCAACTTCACCTGAGACCTTGCCTAGTTCTACCCACTTCCAGACTGCAGCATGGCAGCTACTCCAGTTTTGACAGTTCACCAGATAAAGTATTTTTCCCCTAACCTGAGTCTATGGAGATGAGAGTCTCAGTCATCCAGGTCATGGTTATCCCAAAAGTGCTTTTTTTCAGGAGACAACTGGACTTCCTTGTCTTTTTTTCCTTTGAAGACATTTTGCTTCTCATCCAAGAAGGTTCTTCAGCTCTGTCTCACACAGGCAGGGGTGGGATTCAACCGGTTCAGACCAGTTCAGGCGAATCAGTCCAGTGAGCATTTGGCCCCGCCCACCTGCCCCTGCTCTTTCCTGTGCTTTATTTCATTGTTTTAGAGTACAGGTGATTCACACAGCAAAGTGGTTTGCCACACCTCAATTGTTTTATTCACAGAGGCTGCAGTAGAAGGTAAGGATAAGAGCTGAAAATGGGCTTTTTAAAACGTGGAGCGCGCTCAGGGAGCATGTGTGCTCACCGAACCGGTTGTTACACAGGTTGAATAGCACCACTGGACACAGGGCAGAAAACATCCTACAGCCAAGAAGGCTCCACACCCATTTGCACTACTCAGGTGACCCTGAGGACACAGATAAACCTCCAAGTGGCCTCAATGGCCCTCTAAAAGAATGCAAATGGCCAGCTGTCTGCAAGGAGTATAAATCCTTCCATTCCCCGCCATCCAGTCAGTCAACAAAGTCCAGTTTTGCCACCTGAAAAAGCAACTTTGGGACCCTAAGCTGAGTTAAACAGATGTTGTCCTTGCCTTACAACCATTAATTGAGCAACCACTCAAAGTTGCAACAGCATGAAAAGAAGTAACTTATGACCCGTTCTTGGACTTATGACCATCGCAGCATCCCCATAGTCACATGATCAAAATTCAGGGGCTTGGCAACCAACATATATTTATGACTATTCAAAGCGTCCAGGGGTCACACAATCACTTTCTGCAACCTTCCTTCCCAGCCACCATCCAAGAAACAAAATCAATAGGGGAAATCGGATTTGCTTAACAACCACATGATTCACTTAACAATTGCAATGATCCACTTAACCTCCCCTGCAAAAAAAAAGTGGTAAAGTTGAGCACAGCTCACTTAAGAACCGCCTTGCTTAGCAATGGAAATTCTTGTTCCCGTTCTGGTCATAAATTGAGGACTACCCATAAAGCTTCCCTGCTGGTTGCCCACCTACCACAGAGCAGTTTCTCCAAAGGCAAAGAAGAGGAAAGGTTGGTTTGAACTTTGCTCACTATACAGGTAGTCCTTGAGTTGTGACCACAATTGAGCCCAAAATTTACGTTGTTCAGTGAAACATTTATTAAGTGAGTTTTGCCCTGTTTTATGACTTTTCTTGCCACAGATGTTAAGTGAATCATTGCATTTTTTTTAAAAGCCAGTAACATGGTGGCTAAGTGAATCTGGCTTCCCCATTGAATTTGCTCATCAGAAGGTCACAAAAGCGAATCACGTGACCTTGGGACACGACAACCGTCATAAACATGAGTCAGTTGCCAAGCATCTGAATTTTGATCCCGTGACCATGTGGGATGCTGCAATGGTCGTAAGTGTGAAAAACGGTCACTTTTTTCAGTGCCGTTGTAACTTTGAATGATCACTAAATGAACTGTTGTAAATCAAGGACTACCTGTACATCCTCTCACTTTTCATGATGACTTCCAGCTGCTACTGCTACTATACTTGTTGCTGGTGCCCTTCCTCCTCCTTTTCTATTTAGTCTAGACTAATTGGGCTTGTCATGTTTAATATTGTTTTATTTTTTAAATTTTAAAAAAGTTTATTTACAATTATAAAAAAACACAACATACAGACTTACAATCACAAATAACATAAATACATAACAGTTTTTTCCGCTTTTTTGGTTGCAGATCGAATATGCATTTTTCCCACATAATGTTACACTTGTACATAGCCATAAATATTTTTCAGTTGAAGTTTGCTTGGTTTGGGCTGTTTTGGGGCTTTTTCCTATATCTTTTTCCAGATTGTTACATAACCTGTTATCTCCTGTTTTCTATGAATTCTTCTATTTACCATAGTACCTTATTTCCCAATATTCCCTTTCCCTCCATTTTTGTGTTCTACCCAATTATACCATATTTCCCATGCCTTATAATAATCCGAGTCCTCTTTTCCATTTAAGTGTTAATCTCTCCAATTCTACGCATTCATGTTTTCTTTATTACCACTTGTATATATGTTTTTACTTGGAATATTGTTTTAATTAATGAATTATTTATATTTGTTTTAGTTGTGAGCCGCCCCGAGTCCTTTTGGAGAGGGGGCGGCATACAAGTCCAATAAAATAAATAAAATAAATAAATATTTTTAGAACTAAAGCAACAGGATTGGTGGAGATAAGGGAAAAGGCACCCCGGAAGGAGCAAGTTTTTGGCCGCTAAATGTCATCTTCATCCTTTTTGTTATGTGGTGGCCTCCTGAAATCTCACTAAGTTTGGTTTGGGCTGCAAATTACTGGGAAGTGGAGTCTTGTTTCTATTTTCCGTGGGAAAGGATCATTAAGAAGCTGAAGAGCTTTTTTTTCCTGGTTTAATAATAACATTTAAAAAGTAACTTCTCTTCCCCTGAGTTTAAATATACGATAGCCCGCTGCAGCCCCAGTCCCGCTAGTGCAGGGTTTCTCAACCTTGGCAGTTTTTAGATGGTTGGCAGGGAGATTTTGGGAATTGGCATATAATATGTTATTGATCGTTTTCTTGCCTGATTGTCCAGCATCCCTTCAAATGCACCCTGGGGTCACCAAAGATTGCCCACCCTCCTTGTCTCCGGTGTCCAGTTGCAACTGAAAAAATCATTATCTCAGGTCAGAATTAAGTTTGTCAGAGGGATCTACTGAATGAGTTAACCAGGGTTGATCGGAGATGTACTAAAACATATTGAAGGAATCCACCTTGAGATATGCTGTGTTAGGGGTATCCCCATCCAGAGGTGGTATTCAGCAGGTTCTGACCAGTTCTGGAGAACCGGTAGCGGAAATTTTGAGTAGTTTGGAGAACCGGTAAATTCCACTTCTGACTGGCCCCGCCCCCATCTATTCTCTGCCTCCCGAGTCCCAGCTGATTGGCTGGGTCTCCTTTTGTTGCCCTGCACAGGAAAATGGGGCTGGAAAGCAGGTTAGTGGGGTGGGGAGGGAATGGGATTTTGCAGTAACCTCCTGCAGGAGTGGGGAGGGAATGGAGATTTTACTGTGTCCTTCCCCTGCCATGCCCACCAAGCCACACCACACCCACCAAGCCATGCCCACAGAACTGGTAGTAAAATTTTTTGAATCTCACCACTGTCCCCATACATTCCAGGTAATAAGGGGAGCTGTAATGGAACAGAGATGTGACAGGTAGCCATAGAGGTAACTGCGTGTAAGGAAGACAGAAAACTGCCTTAATATTGAATCAGAAGAATAATTTGAAGAATAAAAAAAAAGATTAATTGTGGACCTCACCCCATTCCTAAGAGGTCCTTAAAGAGGGCATGCATAAGCACACCAACGTGCCTACCATCCCTGTCTTACTGTCCCTGTTTATCTGTATTTACTTCCTTTGTTTTCATTTATGTTCATACCTATACTTGTTATCTTGTACATGTTTGACAAACAAATAAAATAAATAAAAATAAACAAATAAATGAGAAAAAAATGAAACATTGATCTTGGTTTTGTCAATTAGAAAGATTTGGTGTTGTAGAAATGACTAGTTATATATTAACATGTAAAAACAAAAAGTTGAGGTTGGAGTGGATTTAACTTGTACTGGGCTAGGAAGCATTGGAAGTCAATGCCCCCTTTTCTTCCTTTTTCTTTTCCCCCTTGTCTTTCACACACCCCTTTTCCCCGTTCCCTTCCCCTCCCTTAATTTCCTTCTTTCCTTTCTTTCTTTCTTTCTATTTTATGTTTTATATATAATAAAAATAAAAACCATTTAAAAAGAACAATACTTTGCCTAGTTTCAAAATGCTTGGAGCAGAAATAAAAAACCTATGGTTCACCCTAAGATTGGCTTATGCTCCAATGGTTTCTCAATCTAATGCCAATTTATCCAGAGATGGCTTTGTGGACTTCTATCCAACGCTGTCTGCTTACAGTCCCTAGGATTTCAAGCAGGATCGTTTTACTAATCCTGTCTTTAAGTCCTCAGGAAAGAATCTGGGGTGTTCTGCAAGCAAGCTGATACCACTGAATTATAGATCGTCCCTTTTGAGTCTTCTCTGTCATGAAATGCAGCAAAGCACCTCATGACATCTGAAGGACAAATACATTTTTGGCAACCTAAGCTTCACTGGTAATTGTCTGCTGCATCAGATTCCAGTGCATTGGAAACAGTGGATTGGGATCCACTGAAGCATAGGCAATGTTGGTTTTAAAATGCCACACAGCTCTTAATGTTGTCTACTATAAAACTCAAACATAGCTACACAGCGCTTCTGGTTTCAACAACCACTAGAGATAATCCTCGACTTAACACAATTGAGCCCAAAATTTCTGTTGCTAAGCAACAGTTATTGGTTTTGCCCCATTTTATGATCTTTCTTGCCACCGTTGTTAAGTGAATCTGTCAGCCTTCAAGATGCCTTTCCTTTCCTTCGCATCTTTTGGCTGCCATAGTAACAGGGTGTGTGTGAATTCATTGGGCTTTGTGGGTGTGGGAATGTACTGGAGGTTTTAGGGAATGAACTGTATAACTTGGGGAAAACTTTATTGTTTATGCTTACTTGCTTGCTTACTGCACAGTCGCAAGTCTTTATCAAGATAGGCCAAGGTCAATGGCCAAATGTCTGCATCACCACCTGAAGACTCCCCACATGACATTGTACACATCTTCGATTGGATGGCCAGTTTGAACTGTGGGTGGGAATGTTGCCATCACTTTGTATATGTGTTTTTCACATGCAATTCCTCTGATTCAGAATTCCTTTGATGCTACCACTTGATGTCCAGTAAAATATCTTTTTTGTCTATTTTTTAATAAAAGTTTTATTTGGGTTTTCACAAAACATACAAATACAAATAAAATATCTTTTTTTGAGAACAGCATGCTCCCGGATTAATACTTCTCCATACAGACATAAATTCAATTACATATTCATCTTATATATTCTGATCCATATCTTATAACTATTTTTGCAGTTTTCTCAATAGTTTCCCCCTTTCTTTGCTTTCTATAACCTTGTTTTTAATTATCTCATTCCTTTCTAAGTTCAATTACATATCTTTTTCTAATTTTTAATAATTTTCTAATCAATATTTTAAATTTTTCATCTGTCCTGTTTACAATTTCATATTTTCTTTTCTCATAAAACACATTTTCCCCTGTAATTACTAAACTGGAGTGTAACACCTTTGTATCTTTTAATTATTATCCTTTCAAATCTTGTTTAAAGTTTAAATTATACCTTTACAGTTATAACATTCATTTTATATAATTATTATCAACTGAATTCTGCTTGGTACATTCCCTGAAAAATACACACTAGGTTCTTGAAAAAAATGTGTATATGTATGTATGTATGTATGTATGTGTATGTATGTATGTATATATATATATATATATATATATATATATACATATATATATACACATATATATATATATATACACACACACAGACACATACACATACATATATATTTCTCCTTTAAACTTCCTCCTGCACAATCTTGTCTGGGCAGGTTCTTCTTTGAGGTGGCCATTTCTGACCACTGCTGCAACTGCCTTTGGGAAAGGGAGCAATAGCCAGCCGAGGAGGAGAGATGTGGCTCTCCTCAACCCTGCTGGTGGTCTCCCCCTTCTTCACCACCTCTACGGGGTGGCTTCAGCCCCGAACCCAAGCGGCTCGGGGCGCTCCAGCAGCGAGCACAGATTGAAACTGCGCATGATTGCAGATTTCGGTCCGTCGCCGAAGAAGCCCAAACCGGAAGTCCAAAGATCTTTTTGTCTATTTTGATGGAGTCTAAGTGTTTCTTTCTTGGATTTTGAATGGAGCACCACCTGACAGAATTGCTGCAGTTAAATTAGTAACATGATTGTTAAGTGAATCTGGCTTCCTAACTTTCCAAAAGTGAGGGCAATTAAACAGTGGAATAGCTTGCCTCCAGAAGTCCTGGGTGCTCCATCACTGGAGGTTTTAAAGAAGAGACTGGACAGCCATTCATCCAAAATCGCATAGGTTCTCTTGCTTAAGCAGGAGGTTGGACTTGAAGACCTCTAAAGTCCCTTCCAGCTCTTTTCTGACTGATTTGATTTGCTTGTCAGACGGTTGCAAAAGGTGAACGCATGACCCCAGGACACTGCAACCATTATAAATATCAAGCAGTTGCCAAGCTACCAAGTTTTGATCACATGACCATGAGGATGCTGCAATGGTTGTGTGAAAAATGGCTATAAATCATTTTCTGTGCAGTTGTAACTTTGAATGGTCACTAAATGGTTATAAGTCATGGACTACCTGTAATGTTTGAATACACCAACTTCAGGGATGCACAGATGAGTTAGTAGTACCTCGCAGGAAGAGACTTGATGTAACGACATCAACAGTGAAATAAAGCAACTTTTCTGGGAACCAGGTAATTCAGGGTTGATTTTTTTTTTCAGATCACAGCCTGAAGACACCTCTGTCCTTAAATCTGAGGCTGAATACTGTAGGAGAGGGATGTCAAACTCAGGGCCGGATTCGGGCTGTGGGGTGCTTAGATTTAGCTGCAGGCTCGCCTTGGAAACAGCGGAGCAGCCCGTGGTGCCCCTGCCAGAGAAAACAGAACTCGGGGAGGCTGCACACTTCGTTTTCGCTGACAGAGGGATGCAGGAGGCCATTGTGGCTGAAAACAGAGCCCAGGTGGGCTGCGCGTTGCCTCCCCGAGCTCCATTTTTGCTGGCAGAGGGCTGCAGGAGGCCGTCGTGACCAAAAATGGAGCCTTGATGAGTGACGAGCTGGCCACACCCACCCTGGCCACACCCACCCTGGCCACACCCCCTGGCCCCCCAAGGTCAAACACAACACTGACATGGCCCTCAATGACATCCCTGCTATAGAACGTTCACAGAAATAAATCACTGCTGCCCAACAGAGTCAGTGCCTGGGATCAGGTAGGCATGAGAATGGGACAAATGTCATGTGGCAGGGGGAGTGCCTACAGAATTGAGAAAGCTCAAAAAGCACTCACTCTGCATTCTCCTCCTCCTCCTCCTCCTGGAACAGTTATGTTGCTAAGGAAGCTGTACTGGTAAATATTGATCCAGCTTGGAGAAGAATTTGGATGCTTTCTGTAGATTCTACAAAACTATTTTCCATACAAATATGCCAAGTTGACTTTAAAATTCCAAGATTGGCTCTCATGCCCTAAGGGTTGGTGGTTAAGTAATAGAATTACAGAATTTCCCTGCAAGATAATTACCCCCATTTTGATGGGGAAATCAAGCTGAGAAAGATGGGTGGATGAAGCCCTGCAGCAGGCTTAAACTGAGCGGGACCAGAGTGTTACCTTTTTTGAGGCCATTGAATTACTGAGCGTAGAAAACGTTTGGAAAGACAAATGGCTTCTTATTGCAAGCGCGTTCCTGCTCTTCTATACACAGGTTTTTGCATTGCTTGAAAAAACTGCTCTGGGCTAAAAACAACAAAAAATATTCTGGGTTAAAGACAACAACACATCAAGAAGATGAGATAAATAGACAGAGAGACAGTATGGGTAATGCTGCCTCTCTGAAACCATCTTCAGGCAGACTGACACCCCTCTCATGCTATTTCCTGATCAGCGTACATCCAGTTGTAAGTACAGGTAGTTCTCAACTTACAACTGTTCATTTAGTGACTGCTCAAAGTTTTAACATCACTGAAAAAAGTGAGCTAAGATCATTTTTCACACGTATGACTGTTGCAGCATCCCCATGGTCAGATGCTTGGCAACTGACTCATATTTATGACGGTGGCAGGGTCCCAGGGTCATGTGATCCCTTTTTCTGATGAGCACAATCAAGGGGGAAGCCAGATCCACTTAACAGCCATGTCACTAACTTAACAACTGCAGTGATTCACTTAACAATGGTGGCAGGAAAGGTCATAAAATGGAGCTAAATTCACTGAACAAATGTCTCACTTAGCAAACAAAAATTTGGGGCTCAATTGTGGTCGTAAGTCGAGGACTACCTGGAGTACAGAAACAAAGTAAGAAGTTGTAAGCCAAAGAAACTGCAGGGCAAGAGATAAAATTTGCTTCCTCCTACTGCAGGATTTTGCAGCCCTTTTATTTATTCCTGCAACAAATTATCACTGCTATTTAATATGTTCAAGAGAAGGGACTCCAATTGTACAGGGAGATGAAAGTGGGGAGAGGGAGACTTACTCTTGACATACTCCCAAATCTCTTACAGTGATAGGAGCCCATTTTGCTCCTACCTCTGATACTTGTATAGAAGAGATGAAGTCACAAGGGTAGCACTGCAATCCCCTCTAGCTGTATTTTTCTGTTTTTTGCATCTGACCACTTTCCCATTTATCAAGTCAGTCCAGACCGATTCAAAGGCACACACACACAACCTATACAATGGATGGGGCACTTGACAATCTGTAACTTCTTAAGTTTGATGTTAGCCATTTCACTGCAGCCAAATCAAATCTGGATCTGATCAGGACTTGCATGGTGGGCCTATGAAAGAAGAATGAAAATCAGATGAATAGCCTTTGCTCGCACTTTGTGGAGAATCTTATCACTCCCCTGATTTCTGACAGAAGTACAGATGTTCTCCAAAACAAGGTGTCCAGCTTCCCTTTGAAGACATCTGCTCCAAAGAGTACATTGGGAAAGGGTGTTCTGCATTTCTGCCTTTTGGGGATTTAGAGACCACAGGCAGAACTTCCACAGTTTTTGCTGCTATCTTTTAGTTTCTTGTTTTTAATTAATAATAGTACTTTTGTTGCCATTTTAAAAATATGTCACCATTTTAAAAATATGTCACTATTTTAGATTTTTGTAAGCCATCTGGTGTTAGGGTTGGGTTGGGGAGAGCAGTGGATTGAGCTGGGCATTACTCAGGCTGAATTTTCTGCTTGTAGCTATTAATCTGAATTCATTCTTAAATATCAAAGCTACAAGGAAGTCCAGATTTTCAGTTGCACTTAAAATTATTGATCTGAGGATCCCTTGAAGTTATAATAGGCTAGCCCTTCCTTATTTCACAGCAAATCAAAACAAAACCAACAATTCTACTGAAATATAAAAAGTTCAGGCAATAGCTTACTGGTGATCCTCTGGTAAGTTTTTGAAAGATCAGATATAGCTTGCAGGATGATGGGACTCGTATTTTGTCTGGATGAATTCTGGACAAAATAAGAAATAATAATAATAATAATAATAATAATAATAATAATAATATTTCACCTAGAAAAATGTATTGTTTCTAGGTGAAATATGAATTTGATGCTTTGCACAACTCTAGTAAATCCTAATGAGCTCAATATGATTTTAGGAATGTAGATTATAATTTACATCCTTCCTTCATTCCTTCCTTCCTTCCAATGTATATCCTTCCTTCTTTTTAAGATCACAAAAGGGCTTAAGCAGAGATCTTTTCTCATTTTATCCCCACTATACTGAGAGAGATCAAAGTCCTTAGCTAAGTGTGGATTTAAACTTGGATCTGCCAAGTTTAATCTACTTTAACCATTACACCATGTTTCTCCTTCTCAGCAATTTTAAAAGTCTGTGGGATTCTGGGAGTTGAAGTCCACACATCTTAAAAGTTGGGACGGATGAAAAACACGGCATTGGATCATATTGATTCTCTTTACAATAGCTGGTCATGGAAAATTTAGTGAAATGTTTTTAAAAAATCATGTGAGATCCATGTTAATCCTCACAAGGGCTCCTTCTTCAATACCTGCAAACCGTAATGTATATCAACTGCATGACACTTCCTCAGAGGAAAACCTTTACTTTGTCCTCAAGAAGTATTTGTTCCTACATGAGTGTGTGCACACACTATGACCTAGTTCATCCCTAATTTCATAATTTGCTTAATCATTAATTACCAAACGGAATACACGGTCTCTGCTGCAACACCAAACTCTAGACTAGATCTAAAATGAAGTACTCAGTGGTGACACTGAACTTGCTAACATGTTCTTTAGTGCCTTCAAAACTCCATGCCCTACAAAATGTAATTTTTAAAAGAAAAATGAAGGGGAAACTAGCATACCATCATAAAAGAAAGCACGGGCATTAAGCATAACCAGCATTCATGCTTAAAAGTCTCTTGTCAGACACAGATGCCAGAAACATTCTGAGAAAATTAAATGGTGAGTGGCTGTAGTTCAATGCAGCATTTATCTTCTGGTACATGCAGGACTGTCATACACCAGAGTAGCCTTATCAGGAAGATTGACAGCATATAAATGTAATAAATAATATTTGGACTGAAAAAAACCTGGACGAATACTTGGTGATCTCAAAGTCTCTTTACCATACACTAATATAAGCATGCTCAGCTGCAGGGCAGAAGGTAGCTCACTTCAGCAGATCTTGAATAGTTCAGGAGCATCTGACGTGATTATTATTTGGGTGGGAGACCACAAGGAAATCCCTAGGCTGTAAACTAGATTGGGGAGTTGAAAGAAACTTCCCGAAGAAAGCCATGGGAAATTTCTTTCCTAATGATGCCACACATACACTCAATAAATTGCATAGGAAGATGAAGCTGGAAGGAGTGTGCCCTTAAATTTCCCTTAAACAAAAACAAAGAATGAAAGAACTGAAAATTAAAAAGATTTACTAGAAGACTCCTAGGTTCTGGACTAAAAGCCACGACGGATGAAAAAATCCGGACGACCATTAGTTAGTATGGTAGGGTACTTGCAGCCCAGACCCTGTAGCCCAATGGATGCGTCTGTCTCGGTGCTCGGCATCCGTTTTCCCTGATTTTTCTTTCCTTCAAACACTTTCTTCCTCGCAAGCTGGCGGGCGCGCTCTTTCTCCACCGCCACCCACCGCCCCCGCCCTTTCCCTGAGGCCTTTGCACGCATCGATTCTTCGCACCCCTCCTTTTCCCTTCTTTTTAGCAGATTTACGGCTCGTCCTTGCCGATTGGCTGATTGGGTTGACAGCTTTGATTTAGGGGAGCTCCGGATTGGCTGTCTTTTGACAGAATTATTGATGGGCGCTGCGCGATTGGCCGGTCTGGACTTTTTGCGGAAAGGAGGGGGAAATAATTTACGATCCCGGGGCTTGGCTAGGGTGGCGTTGGGCTGCAGCTGCAGTGTGGAATGTCTCCCTGAAGGCTGAGGCTGCGGGGTACGTCCCTGCTTCGTGTAGGCTGCCCTGTCGTCCTTCAGTTTCTGTACTCCAGATTTGGGAAAAGTGAACCGGATTCGGTTCGGGCTGGGACTTCAAAACCCTAAATATTAGCGGTGCTTCGTTTCACCATCGATTATGTGCGCACAGACACAAACCTACTTTTGCACAGTGGTCTCTCGGTGGCTTACTTTCTGCAAAACCCAGCGAGGTTGTTGCTATTATCCGATGTGGATTTGATAATCCGATTTATAGTGGTATAAAGATTCACCTTGTGAGGGAGTAAAGATAGCCTTCCTTTCAATCAATCGATGTGGATGAACACATAGGAAAGTTTGAAAGCTTAGCCGGGGACAGATTGCACAAGGCACTCGCTATAAGTGGGGATGTACTCGCCCTGAAAAAAAGTTATAATTAAAAAAATCTGAATTGTAAAACTTCTCCCGAAATGTCAGAACTGAGCATGACAGGCAATTTTAAACCGCAAGAGTTTTTTTTTTAAAGGAAACACTATTTTTCTTCCACAAATTAATGAACTAATTCGACAATTGGTGAGGAATATATATGTCAAAGTTACCTTTAACTATGGCACCAAACTGCACGTGCTCCTGCTGCTTAAGGCATAAACTGGAAATACTGGAAATGTTCAGACAGTTGCATGTTTTCCAGAACTATGTAAGAAAAGTACAGTTAAGTCTTCCCAGCTTTATGGGAGAAGCAGGGAAACTGGACCACTGGGAGTTACTTTTATAAATTAAAAATGATGGTTACTTGTATTTTTTTAAAAAACCGGCAATATGTATGCATGCTCAATTGCCTAGGAAGAAGCTCTTGAGCAGAATGGAACTTATTTTTAATTATATGTGTACAAAAATATTACACCATTAATGCTGAAGTCTCACCTGTACTTCCCAGAAAGTGCAAAAAATTTCCAGCCTAAATTAAAATCTTCTAGACAGAAATTCTAGGGCTTTTTTCTCTCTGCTGCTTTAAGCTTCCCCAATACCTAAACTGCCTGGAAATAGAGCTGGATTAAGAAATCCCTGGATTGACAGATTCTGCTGTTTCTTTTTTTCTTCTGAAAATCTGCAAACAGGCAAGCAAGCAACAAAACAAAAAAAGTCCCCTTCTTATTTTTTCCAGTCACTTGGGCTAGAAAAGAAAAGTGCAGAACTCTTATCAATTTCATTTGGCTTAAAAAGAAGGTTTGACTTTCTACTTTTTCATCAATAAAGAAGGAATCTTGGAAAGGAAAAAAGGACAGGCCAACCATTTCACTGTCCCATTAGTGAACTTATTAAAAAGACCCTACCCATCTTTTTACTTGCTGAAATTCTAAAAATATAGCTACAGAATGAGCAATGATCAATTATCAAAGAGGAGGGTGGATTCCTGCTAAGGATACACAGTAATGAGTTGGAGAGGAGATATTGGTGTAAAATGAAATGAGTGCAGCAAGTGAACCACATAAATTAGAAGTCACTGCTTTGGTCCATATCAGAAAAAGGTGAAAAATGTGTTCTCGGTGGGTGGGTTGGAGGGCAGAAATGGGATGAAACTGTATATTCCTGCTCTTAAGAAACATCAGTGGTCTGTATTTGAATGGGGGCTCTCTCTGTTTTATCATGATCACAAAGTGAGATTAAAACATTAGGAACCACCAGAAGGTGAATTTCAAAAATCCTCTGCAAAATGGAGACATCGGGTCTCTTTATTCTGGGAAGAGTAGAGATGAGAGTAGACATGTGGTGTCCCCCCTCCCTCCAAATTATTCCTGAAGGAATTTGGCTAGTAAATTGAAAAAGGACTTGCCAACAAGCTTTCTAGAAAGATAGAAAAATCAAGAAGGTTATTCTGAAGAAAAAGGTCAAGGGAAGACAGCAAAGACAGTAAACAGATTGCTCTGGAATATGGTACTGTTATCTGAACTGTTAATCCAGTCTGTTTTCAACAACGGCAACTATAAAATGTGCAGATTTCAACTCCCAGAAATCTCCAGCCAGCACGGGGAATTCTGGGATATATCTTAAAGTTGCCATTTTGAAAAACACTGGTTTGAACACTTGTTGCGCTACTGTCTCCAATCATAGATTTTGTTTAGAGTTTCCATAGGTAGCAGAAATTGTGGGAAAAAATTATAAGTTAACAATGTCAACTTCATATAAAGAAAACTTGTAATAAGTTGTTTTATAGATGCATTTAGCACTGGCGAGGTTGGCAAGGATGTTTAAAGATAAATCAGCTAAATGTTGGAAATGTCACCAAATATCTGGGTCATATTATCATATGTGGTGGACATGTGTAGAAGCCAAAAATACTGGACAAAAATACACGTGGTTGGAAAAGATGATACAACAGCATATTGATTTAAAACCTGAAATATTCCTGTTGGGGATCGTATCTGAAATTTATAGTAAAGAGAATGTATATTTGATTATTCAGGCATTAACTGCAGCTAGAATTGTATTTGCTCAAAATTGGAGAAGTGAAGAGATTCCTACTGATGAAAATGTGATCAGAAAAATATTAGAATGTGCAGAAATGAATAGATTAGTGCTTGCAATTAAAGAGAAGGGACAAACTGAATATTACTAGATATAGGAACTATTTTATCAATGGCTAGAGAAAAAATATGAAAGCTAGAAATAGTTAATAGACTAGTGAAGTATAGAAAATATGTTAATAGAATTAAACATGTTAAGAAGAGGAGTGTTATAGTACTAGAAATACTATGTATATCAATAAGATAAGAATAAGGTAAGAATAGAGAATTAAAATCAAAGCGATGAATATGGTTGTAAAATTTAACTGTTATTGCACAATATATTTGTACCAAACGACACACCGTTAAATGAAATATGAATTGTATGTATTTTAAATAAAAGAAAAAACTTATTAAAAAAAGAATTTCCACGGGTAATCCAAGCAGAGGTGATCATTGAACAAATTAAACATTTCTTTGACCAAGACAATATTCTTGTCTGGATTTTAATGGAGTTTTTTTTTTACAAGGTTTGAGGAAAAAAAATTTAGAATTGTTTTTATTTACAACATCTTGGGGGAAGTGGAGGGACAAAAGAAAAAGCAAACAGAGAAGTTTGGGAAAGAGAATAAGGGAGGCTGAAAAAGCAAAGGAGAAGGAGAATGAGGTGGGGGAGGGGAGAGTGCTGGGGTGGGTAGGGAGAAATGTGGGAGTGACACTCAGTAGAGAGGAATGAAGCAGCCAGGAATGGTGACCACCAATTTCTTTGATATTTGCCTACAATACACTTCACCACTATAAACCATCCCTTTGTGTGCTGAAAAGCATCCCTAGATTAAATGCTTAGGGCATTCTGGGAAAGGGGCACCACAGAGTCCACCCCCCCACAAATTTTATGCTCTGAAGTATTTCTTTGCCACACTCAAATTTACAGGTAGTTCTTGATTTATGACCATAGTTGGGACTGGAATTTCGAGGCATCATGCGGCCAGGCTCCATTTTATGATCATTTTTATAACAATTATAAAGTGAATCATTACAATCATTCAATGAATCATGTGATTGTTATGTGAATCCATTCTTCTGAATGGACTTCTTTGTTTTTGGCCAGAAACCAGCCCAAAATATCAGAAAACGGCAAAAAGCATTGCAAATTGTGGTCACATGACTGTGGGGCACTTTCTCCCCTCCTTTCCTTTTATGCTGTAGAAAACTAAGCAGGGTGTCTTCTGAAATATTTCCTAGGTCTTCCCTAATTCTTTAAGCTGAAATGCTGTTTACGTGCCTTTTATCCAGTCTGTGATTTCTACCTCTTGTCTGCCAAAGTCATTCCCATATACAGTAGGTGTTCTTCCCCATGGACAGAGGATCATAATCAAAGAAGTGACTATATTACGGCAATACATTTTGCTTCATGCTGAAGACTGATGTATAGTTATATATCTGACTGCAGAGCTTTACAGCTACTTCCAAATTTGTACATGTTGGGAGGAAAATGCAATTTCTGCTCCCAAGAACCAGCAAAGAGACATTTTAGATCCCACCAAATTAATCCAAATCGCCAAAAGCTGCCTATGGGAAGCCCAAAGCAGGGCATGAGTGTAGTCATATTTCTTTTCTCCGCTTTTAAACCTGGGAAAAATGTTTATCTGGACAGCTCTGCATTCAATCAAGTTGTTGATGGAGACTATGGAGTTGCTGGGTCTAAAGCAAATATCGGGGTGGTGGCGGATAAACCACACTAAAACTATGTCTGGAAGCTTGTTCTTATTCTTCTCATCTTTCCTCCACACAACAGCTGCAATGAACAGGCAAAAACTCTTACGAAAAATCTAAATTAACTCTTGTTGGTCAAGATAAGTTTGATGACCATATAAGGAATGTTTGTGTAGTTTACTTGGCATTAGCATGGAGGTGCTTGCCTTTTGCGGGTGGACGTCTTTGAAACAAGTGATACATGCAAGTGAAGGATTGCAGATTGTTCATCCTAATATGGGCTACTTAGCATGAGGGGCACTTGGTGCTCTCTGAGCTTGGTGTTTTCTTGCAGACTTTCAATTGAGAGCAAACCCCACGCCCTATCAGTATTGATGATGTAACCTAGTTTGGTAATGAAATACCTGCAAGAAAACTACCAAGCTCAGACCCTACATTTCAACCCTGAGCTACTAAATATTCTATTCTATTGGTGCTACTTGATGTGCCAGAATTCTAGAACACCTTGGAACTAGGTGTTCATTCACAGTTTCCCTGCTTGCAGATTTTTGCTCTATCCTGATGAATGAATCCACAGTATCCATTTGCTTGTAAGCAACAGGGAAAGCTTTCATTCAGAACATTCACTTAGAAAGAGGACTTCCTCCCCTTCAAATACCTTGTGACAAAATAAAAAGAGCTGATGTGTGTGTTGTTCCCCCCCTCCTTCCCCCACAGACACTCTCATTTCAATTTCTTTCTATGCAGTAGGGAAATAAAAGGATGAAAATGGGAATGTTTTCACAGCAACAACAAAATTTTGCCTCTTTGTATAAAATGAAAGGGTGTGTGTGTGTGTGTGTGTTAGCAAAATAGTTTCGGATTGCTTTTCTTCCCAGGCTACCTTGAGAGCAAAGAGCTCTCTAGGCAGCTTTGAGTATGTTACTAACAACTTCCTGCCTGCTTTGATATGCAGTCCGCTGGGGAGCTGCATTGTGTATGCACGGTTGATTGCAGAGAGGGTAGAATGGGGAGATGTATGAATGCTCTTGCTCTGGCCTGGATAATTGTACTTGAAGGCTTCTAGCTTCGTGTTATTATTTTTAACCTTGGGCTGGCTGGAGTCAGGAATGAAGGATGCCAAATTTCTGTTTTCAGATGCGAAGGTGAACACAGCTGCCTTGCAGAATCCACATTAGAATGCAAACCCAGGCCTGCCTTGAATGAGCCTTACTCCTTTGGGGCTGAAAGGAATGAAACAGAAACAGAAACTCAGAATGGATTATTGTTCACTCCTGGGTGGTCCGGAAGGACATTGAAAACCTCCAGCCCAATTCAAAAAATAGGGCATTACCACTAATGGAATGTGAGGGGTCCCTGGTGCTCTCTGGCCGGAAAGCAGAAGTATGTGAATGGTACATCTGAATGCAGCAAAATCACTTAGAGGTTTTTAAAAAGAATATTATTCAGGCTGGAGAAATTTACTGGCTGGAATCCAATGGTTAAACGAACCTATTCAGTAAAAAGGGCACTGTATTATTTTAATTGAGATGATGGATGGACAGATGATAGATACATAGATAGATAAATAGATATTTAGATAGATAGATAGATAGATAGATAGATAGATAGATAGATAGACAGACAACCAGTTCAAATACTAAAAATTTGTAGATAGTAGCTTCAAAGCAATTTCATTTATTCAGAAATGATTCCTCCATGTTAGACCTGATCTGTTTGGTCAATGAAAAGCACAACCCGGTATGCAGCTCCAGGGATCATTCGAGAAGAATCCAGAATCCATTCAGAATATTTTTATATGGCTCCAGGGCAGATATGGAAGGTGGTCTAGTTTTCTGATTGTAAAAGAACATGATAAAGCTAGATAAGGGGCAGAAAGGGTCTAATAAAATGACCAAAGGACTGGAGCAACTCTCCTACAGGGCAGGATTGTACTGTAGAATTTGGGGCATTTCATCTTAGAGAAAAGATAAGTAAGGAAAAGGAGAGAGGGAAAGGATATAGGAAACATAGATTTTAATATCTGTGGATTATAATTTTTCTTGCATCTACAGATCCTCCCCCTCCCCCTCCCTCTTCCATTTTCTTTCTTTCTTTCTTTCTCTTTCTTTCTCTCTCTCTCTCTCTCTCTTTCTTTCTGTTTTAATTGGTTTTAATGGATTTTATAATTGTTCAGTACCCAGAGTCACTTGTTTCAGATGGGCAGCTGTAGAAATTGAATAAATAAGAACTATGCATAATGTAGGGAAAGCAGGCAGGTCAATGGTTTCCTTCTCCTCTTATTATGTTATATAGCCTAGAATCCTCTAATTATTTTGGATTAAGGGGCAATTCCGAATAGGCAGGTGGAAGTTTTCTACACAGCATAAAATGAAATGATGCAATTTGCTGTCATGGGATGGACCCGTGGCTGCCAACTTGGAATGAGTACTCTACTGATATCTGTACTTTAGCTTCAGTTGTGGGGGAACCTGAGCATGGGGAGAATGAAAGCTCTTATATCCTGCTTGTGAGAACAGAACCCTGTTAGTTTAATCCATGCACAGCTTTTCCTATGTTCATATATCCTGTAAAAAAGAAGGCTCCTTTTGGGTGAGTGCCTGCTAAAGATAGCACAACTAAAAAAACACCTCTACTGCAAATGTATTTAATTGATGGAGTATAATGTATTTGTTCAAAAAAAAGAAAAGAAACCCTTGATCAACTGTATCTGTTTAATGGGACCATTGGGGCAACTGTCTTAATCCGTGTTCGTAGAAATGTAGTGCAGCTAATACAATACTCAGGGTTTTCTGCAATAAAATACTGTATCCTTCATCTTATCTGTTTAGCTCAGTGCGCTGCTCCTAGCAAGAATAATTATCATTGGAAATGAGGTGCCCTTATATAATAATGGCTGAATTCTAAAACCCGGGATCTTTATAATGCATATCGGGGATATAGATCCTTCTACTTGGCAGAGTGGGACATGTGGGAAATTCAATTTGGGTGACTATTAAAGAGCAGCAAATGGTCAATTAATTTGTTATTCTATTTTTATCACCATCAGTAGCCTCATTTAGACTTTCTGCCTCAGGCGCAAAATGTCATGGATCATCAGTATAATGTATTGTAAGTACGTGGAAAGAAATCAAAAGGCGTTCAGAAGAGAGAAAGCTGCCTTTTGACTGACAGATGATCTGAGATCCCATTTACTACTAAGCCTCAGGGAAAACTTTGATACTTCAGAAAAAGGAAAGATGTAGAAAAAGGACAAATCCTAGCACTCTATAGTTTCAAAAGTAAATTCTACATGTACCATGGGAATGCCTCTGAAGTAAGTACATTTAAAAATGCAGCCTGACAATACAGTTTAAACCAGTGCTTCTCAGAATTACATTTTCCTTAATTAAACAAAATAGGGCTTATTGTTTTAGATAAGATAAACAATGGGAGGTTTAATCTTTCTATTAAAATATCTGGATACTTTGCCTAACTGGTCTGTTCCTTCTTGGGCCATTTCATATTAAGAGTGCCACATTAGATGTCCTGGTCTAAATTTTAATCTGCAATATATACTTTTTGTAACAATATTAGTATGAATATGTTAAGCTCTATAGTTTATATTCCCAATTCCAAAACTAAGCACGTCCATTAGGCTAAAATGTGTGGAAAGAAGAGGATGTGCATTTGAAAGTTAAAAGAAAGTTAGAAGAAGAAGAATGTCTGAATTCACTTAATCTTTATGTAAGGCTCTCTTTGGTTGGCCCTATCCCAAGCCATTTATTTTATTAGTTTCTAACTCTCCATTGCAGGAATGCTATGCAATCTACTTGCAACCATAAATCACATTCTCACTTAAGGCTGGACCAAGGCTCTCTACACCAAATATTTTTTGTACAAAGGAGGGTGACAGTAAAAAAAAGTGTGAGTGGAATCCCAGTTTTAGTTTGGCTTCACAAGAACACAGATCAGCCTTACCTACCTTGGCAGTTGACAGATATGTTGGGATTACAATTCCCAGAATGTCTAAATTCAGAGCTTGTAGTCTGAACGTGTTGGGAGGATACCTCTTAAAAGGGAGGCTGAAATAGATAACATATAGCTCATTGTGCTTTTTGGGTCAAGCTATATACATTCCAGGTTGTCTAATTCTTGCTTGAAATATATGTATCAAGGTATTTTACACATGTGCTATGTCAGCAGTTTGTTGTTCTCCTGTATATGTATCAGGTTTATAGCATGATATACAATTTGTACTATTCTGAGGTAATTGCCCGTGAATGCATGGTCCATTCTAAGCTGTTTGTATCACATCATGGCTGGTTTGAATGAGTAGGTGAACATTTCTTACTGTGATTTGGCTGGGAGGTTATGGGAGCTGAAATCCAAAATTGAATTGAATTGAATTGAATACTTTATTGGCCAAGTGTGATTGGACACACAAGGAATTTGTCTTGGTGTAAATACTCTCAGTATACATAAAAGAAAAGATACATTCGTTAAGAATAAAGAATCATAACGTATAATTCTTAATGATAGTCATAGGGTACAATCAGCAATCAAACCATAACTAGGAAACAGTCAATATAAATCATAAGGCTACAAGTGACAAAGTTACAGTCCTACAATCACAAGTGGGAGGGGATGGGTGATAAGGAATGATGAGAAGATTAACAGTAATAGTAGTGCAGACTTTGTAATAGAACAGTGTTGAGGAATTATTTGTTTAGCAGAGTGATGGCTTTCGGGAAAAAACTGTTCTTGTGTCTAGTTGTTCTGGTGTGCAGTGCTCTATAGAGTCGTTTTGAGGGAAGGAGTTGAAACAGTTTATGCCTGGGATGTGAGGGGCCTGTAAATATTTTCACAGTCCTCTTTTTGATTCATGCAGTATACAAGTCCTCAACTGAAGGCAGGTGGATAGTAATTGTTTTTTCTGCAATCCTAATTATCCTCTGAAGTCTGTGTCTGTCCTGTTGGGTTGCAGAACCAAATCAGACAGTTATAGAGAGTGCAGATGATAGACTCAATAATTCCTCTGTAGAACTGGATCAGCAGCTCCTTGGGCAGTTTGAGCTTTCTGAGTTGGTGCAGAAAGAACATTACTTTTTGATTGTGCTTTTTTGATGACGTTTTTGATGTAGGTGTCCATTTAGGTCAAAAACTGGAGAACAGAAATGCTGCTCTTACCATATTAAATATGTAATTGTTCAGTTTCAAATACAGTGGTTCATGAATCTCCTTTGTCCATATTTGATATTGCATCTGGTGAACTCGCATAATCCCAATTAATGCTCACCTGCCACGGATTCAGGCAACATATACGTCAACATTATCCTATGAGACAAGAGATCAAAGAACTTTTATAAGATTGTCCCCAATAATCCTTGTTTTTCTGGAATCTTCTGCTTTATTAAAAGCATTTCTCAGGATTCTAGAACTATGTTACTCATTCCACTTGATTTGGTAATGTTCTGTGCATGTTGATGTTGGCTTCATTGTTTTAAAGATTCCATTGTTTATTAAAACTTGCAGTTTAAAAATCAGTAATCCATTCTCTGGGAGATTGGGTAAATCTCACTTCCAGCACAGCAAATAAACACTAATGAATATTGAAAGTGACCTCATTGAACTTCTTACAATCTGATTACTAAATGTGAGGATATTCTGTCTTCTTAATGTTGAATGAACAAATGAACCACCATTAGACTTCATCTTCCTTAGTAAATCACTGCCAGAGTCAGATATGCTAAGGGCTGTGGTGATTAGTGGCCATCACATATATATTGGCTGTGGAAGGGGCTTAACAAATTACAGGGTATTCAGTATTAGATCAGTAAATCTGTTTAATCCACTGTCCAGCAGATTTAAAGTGTCTCTGTCTGATAAATCTATATGGGATGTGTGTACTAAGTGTGTGTGCATGTATATTGATAATACTAAGTGTGTGTGTGCATGTATTCACGTGCATGTGCAATATGCAACCCAAAGACTTCCCAATGGTCTTGGATGCCTCCCCATCCCTTCCTCTAGTGCCATGAAATTCAGTGGCCTTTTGAAATTATATGTAATGCTTTAAAAATATTATACAATAATTGTCAAGTTTATTAACTAGAAAACATGATATTTAAGGAGATTAAAATAAAAGCACCCTTATCCCAGTCAGTTTTTAAGGGCAGACTCAACATGTTACTTACAAGCAAGGGGCTCTTTCTCATACCTCACTAATCACAGCTTAAGCATGGCCCTGTAGTTGCTTCTTCCTGCCATATCCTCATGATGTTGTATTTATCTGCTGCAGAGGTGTTTAAAATGGCATTCTCTCT